>OX589599.1:16210462-17410462 GCA_951329385.1 Polia nebulosa | reverse complement strand
ACATATTCGTCAGTGTTCAATCAAGACTCGATTGAATTCGGTGTCTGGCTATGTTAAATCTCTAAGCTAATCTGCTGCGGATTAGACATGCGAGTGTACGTTTTGCGAGACGTCAATTGACTGAATACACAGGTTACTGTGGACCATGTTTTCCTTATATTAAGGAAAATTCATTCATATTGACGCTAGTTTTTCTAAGAGGGTCAACAGCAGTCAAGTCATCATCTGCCTAGCCTTTTCCCAACTATCTTGGGGTCGGCTTCCAGTCTAACCGGATGCAGCTGAATACCAGTACTTTACATGGAGCGACTGCCTATCTGACCTCCACAACCCAGTTACTGGGTAATACGATACCCTTTGGTAAGACTGGATGTCAGACTTTCGGGCTTCTGACGACCCGTAACGACTGTCAAAGATCCACAATTGACAGCCGGGACCAACGGCTTAACGTGCTTTCCGAGGCACGGTCAACAGCAGTCAAGTGTTAGTCATAATACTCGTACTTTCCTGAATCCAAGTGGTATTGGGACCAAGTATGACGGGGTAACTGTAAAAATGCAAAGGATTTTTTATTGTTGAAAAGTGACATAAACATTCACCAGCTTTTCATAGCACCTCTATTATTTCATAGCTAGATCTCTAGCTTTCTGGCTATTGGAAACCAAATGATTGAAAAAAGTATTGTGGAATACCAATTATGTCGACTCGAGAAAATGCTTCAGAAGAAACATGAAATATTTATTATTGTTTATTTTTTTAACCAGAACGGAAAACTGCCAATTACATATTTAGCACATAATACTCGTATTTATCACAAATAAGCAATATATACATAAGCCTTCTACTCAGTCTTCTCACAAGACGTCAGGCATTCAGACAGTATATCCTTCCATTCATCAGCGAACAGATCTATTCCAGGACTGGATTCTAGGAGAGCGTTGTAAGTCATAGTCAGTGGTTTAAAGTCATAGCACACATATCAACTCGGAAACGGATCGTCACCGTATCGACTCGAGCCGTGCAGTAGGTATTCTTTGTATGAAACTCCCTACTGCAACGCACACTAATCGGAATCGTAACGTAATCGCCTCGCCTCGGCACTCGGGACAAGCTTACGAACCGCGGTGCGGTGCACGTGGCCAACTTGCAATTCGTGCGCTTACGGCTCGTCGTCCCCGCGTTTACGTCTGTCCGTGCCGTCTCAATCTCATCCCTCCCGCGCCCTGCCTGCAGCACACTACTGTTACTAAACGTGCTGTCATGTCATTCACAAGGCAACTTCCAGTAGTATTGCGCGCGTGTTTTATAAAATTTGTGGGTATTATTTCAAACAAACAAGCAAAACAGGTTCAAATTGTGTGCCAGCCAGGTCAACCAGAGGTCGGCGAGCTGTTAACGCGGTGTCACATAGCCGTAACCGAGTCGACGCCGACGTACCGGAGCTGCTGATCCGCTTTGGTTACGTGCTTACGTTAGGTTAACGCCTGTTTGACGACGAGGCGAAAGGCGATAAGGTGACGATCCCTTTCCGAGTTGATATGTGTGCTATGACTTTTAGCGTTCGCGGAACGGGTGACATACGTCGCACAACCGTACGGTAACCTGGCACCACAAATATGTAATTTGCATACTAGGGGAGTCGATGGTTCCGTGTATGATTTTGCAAGCAGTTGCAAGCCAAGCCCAAGCAACCCAGCAGAAATATGTACCTCAGCAAGTTCATAATCGGAGGTAAAGGTCGAAGGTAAAATACTCAGAGGGCCAAGTCCGAAGAGACGGTTAGACCAGATCTCCGAACAGCTGGAATTATATGGTGGCACCGCCCTCAACCGGGCGACGGACTGAATCATTGGAGGTAGACAATTTGGGAGCCGAAAAAAAAAATCATGTATTCTTACACGTATTCGTCATACATGTTTGGTCTTTAAGATATTTCGGGTCTATTGGCAATTAGCTATTGCCAAATACGCGTTCTGTGCGTTGACGTAAGTACAGGTTTGATCTCTATATACATTTAAACATTTTCTTCTTTTGTTTTAATATAGTTTCAGGAAGGATGAAAATTAATTAATTTATTAACATTTCAAGTTCGCACAATACCAAGAAGTCGGTAAACAAAGATGCGCTGCGTAGGTAGACTACACAGCTTTAAATAACACGTTCCTAACAAATCCGAAAAGTTCAAAATAATTTATTAATAATAGATTTATAATAGAAACAAAAGCTCTGGAAATTCATTAAATAAAGTTTCAGGGATTGTCGTAAAAGAAGCTCTAACAGAATATTAGAGGCTTCATTGATTAATTTTAAGGTTCTTAGTCAAATGTTGTTATTATAAACAACCTTGAGATGTAATACAATGTTGTAATATAAATCTTGTGATAAATTAACTAGAGGTAAGTACTTAGAGGCAATTTCACGTTTTCTTTTGTTCTGATACAAAATTAATTTGTGTTTGTTAGAATGAAAATTAATTTTATTAGAAACATTATATAAACTTGGCGGTGTTTAGCCACTTACATTTTTTTCAAATAAATGGAGAAAGGACGTTGTTAAACTTGATTCATGGTGTTGTATTGGATAAGAATAAGAATTTATTTATTTGTCAGAATGTATTTTCAGCATGGTGTTAGGTCAGATTGGGTTTGGGTAGGTACTTTAATTTTTGTCAAATTAAAACATTGTATAAATTAGTGGTAAATGAAAAGGTTTGTCTGGATATATAAAAACATTGATTAACATCAACCGGGCATTTAAGTTCACTCATAAAGCTATATCACCGGCTCGATTTATACGTTTGGGTGTGAGTTTAAAAATATCATAATTTTACATTATTTAGACAGCCTGACAACTTTTCATAACACAATAGTATTTTTCATATTAGTAGCACAGATAATATAATACTAGCGTACAGATGCCATCTCATACAAAGAAACGGTAACGCCGTCACTAGGGGTTTTCGACTTGCACAAGCAACTTTTGTTCTTCGTTCGGGCCCTTCCTCTACACCTCACTAGATGGTGTTAGCAGCGATGGCTTGCAAGTTGAATGGATTTACATAAAGTATGGATTTACGTAAATGAGACATGGCAATATCGCTGAATCCATAACTATTTTCTTTAGATTTATTGGGAGTGAGATTTAATGGTTTGTAGGTAGTCAATACTACAATACAATTCTCAGCTTCATTTTACCAAGATCGCGCCTATTTCAATGATTCCACATATTATTGTCCAGTTGCATAGACATTTGAGACACAAAACTACACCAATTTTACATCATAATAACCACAAGGAATCAATTTGTCAATAAATAAAACAGCCTCTGAACTTTATTCGAAAAAATCCCGCAAAAAACCGTTCGTTCATTTGTTATAGGCGTTACTGTCTTTTTTTGCTTTGTAGTGTGATGCTGTGAGTCTACTGTTAGGCGTTATTACATAGTTGTTGGCAATATTATAACTAACTAGCTTCTGCCAGCGGCTTCACCCGCATGGTAAAAGTAGCCTACGTTTTAATCTATCTGTGTGCAAAATTTCATCCAAATTCCTTCGGCCGTTTTTGCGTGATTGAAACACAAGTATACAAACTTTCACTATTAGTAGTAGGTATAGTACAACTGATTTAGCTGCATAAATTACGTATGTAGAAAATTAGTTTTTTCTGCTTGTAATTACAACTATTGATTGCTATTACGCATTGCTATTGCGCTCGCAAAGGTACCTAACCTTTGCGAGCGCAGGGGCAAAGCTAACGTCGCAAAACGATCTCCGGCCACCATAGACCCGAACCTGCGGACGGCGAGTAGGGGTAGCGGCCGCTCCCCTGGGCATTCAGGCAAGGAAGGAACAGAGGTGGGTTTTAGTCAGAAAGAGTCTTAGACACCCTCCTGCCCCACCCAGGGTGGAAAAAGTTATTTGATGATTTTCCAGCCACAAAAAAGGGTAAAGCTATAAATATTATTACAGTAAGAGTAATAAATGATTAGTGCCTTTTGGAAATGTACAAGCATAATTTATATCAAAGTATAATCGTTCGGAATATTTGAATAGGAAACCTTAGTACTACTTCCAACAGTATCTGCCCGTTAATTCTTGTTCAGGATATCAAAGCTATGTGGACAACCTAGACCTATTTTTCAACAAAACAATCTGAAGTCCTTCAAGGGACCTTGTTCCATTAACATTAATTCCCAGAAAGCCTCGAGAATAAATCCCAGAAAGCCTAGTAAAAAACTTTGTCATTGACAAATAATTCAATTAGGTACCCACGATCCAATCCACTTTATTGAAAGGGAATTTTTAACCGTCTTCAAAAAGGAGGAGGTTATCAATTCGGATGTTTGTATTTTTTTTTTTTTTTTGTTGGGGTGTATGTTCGGGCATAACTTCGTCATTTATAAACGGATTTCCAAAATTCTTTTTTTGTTCGAAAGAAGTTTATTTCAAAATGGCCCCATTTAAATTTCATGTAGATCTGATGATGATTTTCGGAGACACACAACGGAACTCTTCAAAAAATAACAGCAAATCAACCGCGATTGCTGCTATAGCATAAATATGCATTGTTTACACAATTTAATGAGGAAACACAACTAAAAAGTGAAAAATAAAAACTTTTTTACAACAAAAATAACTTTAATTTCGGAAGTCGGTGTCAAAAAACGAAGAAACAAAACCAGAAACACCGACTTCCGAAATTAAAGTTATTTTGCACTTTTTGTTTTTTTTGGAAGTCGGTTCTATTTTTTTGTAAAAAAGTTTTTGTTAATTTCTTTTTGTGTATAATTTGATGATTGAAGTAACAAAAACTGTGTGTAATATAATACAGTTACTGGTTTCTTTTTAATACGCTTTTAATAACTTCACCTGTAACTATTTAAGTAACTTTTAAAAAAAAATCTTTGAAGTGATCCATTTACCGGTTTCCGAATGAGCTGAAATTTTGCATACATGATTAGTTTAGATGACAATGCATGACTAACTAAGTGACATTATTCTAAATCTAAAATGGTGGACTAGAAAAAAAAAGCGTGTCTCTTGAAACTAAGTATAATATATTAATAGAGTTATATGTAAATGTGTTGGTCTAGTGGATGCAAACGCTAATGCTAAGCACGTGGGTCAGTTTCGATTCTCGTTTCAGGCAGTGTTATTCTGTTTTTCCATCTAGAACTTCTCAGTAGTAGCCCAGAGTATGGGTCAGTCGGTTAAGGGAAATAGGCTCGTCAATTTATGAGATTCACCACCGCCGCTGCAAATACTTGGCAAAATGGGGTTATATAGTCTGACATTGGGTATTCCAGAACTTAGCATTGTCTGAACTTCAACTGAGCAATCCAGCACATGACTGGACTGCACCATACACCTGCACTACAGTGGACCCTATGAACGCTGCAATTAATATGGCCAGTTTCTGGGACCAAAGTATTTGAAAAGTTAGGAAACCATCGATTCTAACGAAGAAGATATGTCTACGAGAAGATTTGTCGACGGTATTATCAACTAATAGCATTTATTGTTGGGCCAACAATAAAATGATAGCATTTATGGTTGGCCCAACCAAATGCCAACTCTGAATGCTATGGGTAAGAAGCTAGTGCTCGTAACTTTGTCTCCGTCGACTACAGAGATCCTAGATATTTATTCTCCTCTTGATAGCATAAAAAGTACCTGTGAAATGTATTGCAAAATTGTTAACTTAGGTCCAATTGCACCAAAAACCTAACTCAAAGTTAGTTGCTAACAAGAGGTTAAAAAAATAATACATAATGGGTCCGTGTTAGCCAATAGCTTGGAGTTTATATGTTAACCCCGGTTGGGTAGCGGATAAATTCTTAACAGAGTTACCGCACTCCTGAGCACTCAGGCAGAGAAGGAACAGGGGTGGGTTTTAGTCAGTAAGAGTCTGACACACCCTTCCGCTCCACCCAGAGCAGGAGATGTCATTGGATGATTTCCCACCCCATAAAAAAAATAAAAAAAAAACGTTAAAGAAGTGATTGACCATAGAGAATTTGAAACTCTATGTATTTGATGGTTAACTAAGCAATCTAAGCTATGTTGGTAAATAAGTCATCCTGATTATAAGCCAGCACAATTCATTGTTTGGTTGCCATGCCGTTTGTCAATCCAGGCTCGAAACCTTAGCCTAGTCCTAAGATTTTGCTGCTATTGGTGTTATAAATTCTTAGGTCTATTTTATGTACCTACAGAAGAAGTGTATCGAAGAAATACTTTCAGCTATGTCAGACTCAAAAATGTAAAGATAACAAAAACTCTTCAAAACATCTTTATTATAGTCAACAACCAGTGCAAAAAATAAGTCGCAGTATCACAATGAGCTCACAAAGGGACGTCCTATGGCTTAGTAGGCTATAAGAGGGGCCGAAGCGGCAACGTAAGGGGCAGCATAGGGCGAGGCAACGTAGGGTGCAGCGACATAGGGTGCGGCAGCGGGGGCGACGTAGGCGGCAGGAGCGGCTACGTAAGCGGCAAGTCCACTGTTGATGCGGTGGTAGTACTGCGAGCTGGTGGCCGTGACGACCGCGGCAGGAGCGGCTGCGACTAGGGGAGCGCTCACTAAGGCCGGCTTAGCGGCGGAGATGGCGACAAGCGCGGCGAGGACAAAGATCTGGAATGGAGAAATTGTTATTGTAAAGATGTACTATTATTGGATTCACTCTAAAAGAAGATTGTGAAATACTCAGAAACTGGCTACATTGTCATTACCAATCCTGCTCGTAAATGATACAGTTAGGTATCTTTTTCCTCAAACTCACGGTCATTCGTGCCTGTCCTAAATTTTTATGTAGACAGCTGTAACTGCAATTTTGAGTTTACAAAACTTGATCAGACCATCAAGAAACCATTATTTAATGCGATTTTCACTTTAAGTAAACTACTCTTTTTAGAAGATTTTTTTCACTTTCCCTAATTGCAAATTACTTTTCACCAGTTAATACGAAAGTATCAATACTCACAAGCTTCATCATCTTGGAAGTTGGGTTGGTAGTGCTTGTACTGCTAGAACAGGACTCGTACTGTTTGCTTGTTCGTCAGTACGTTATATACGTCGCAGACGCCGGTGGTGTTGCAACCGGCCATCCGCGGTGACGTTTCTGGCATTGATCGAGTGTGATCGCGTGATGGTTACTAAATCCCAAAGGAAATTGTAAAAATTGAAACCTTACTTTGATGAAAATTATATTATTTTAAGAGTTAAAAGTAGATAAAAAAAGGCACATTAATTATACATAATTCTGCTGCACAGTGGACGTCTGGCAGAATTAATAATAGAAGACGCACAATCATACATCAAACCATGTTACAGCCCGGCTAACATTGGGTTTTATTAGGCAAAAATATGTATAGATCATCGCTACGATAAGCAATAAGACAGTCCACTGTGTCACCCTGTGTAATGTTTTCTTCACCTATATTTACTGTTGTTTTGGTATTAAATAGTATTCTATTTACGTTGAGGTACCTTTTTCGTTGCTTAAGGCGCTATTAATTGCTAACGACCTTGAGTGGTTATCTTGCGTGTTCTGTACTGAACTCACAAAACGCGTCGTACGTCCACCCAGTAATAGGAAAGGGCGAGCCCTTTAAGGAGCGCTGTCCGAAATTAGACGCATTATTGATTTATCACTATCACTACATAGTATAAAACAAAGTCGCTTTCTCTGTCCCTATATCCCTATGTATGCTTAAATCTTTAAAACTACGCAACGGATTTTGATGCAGTTTTTTTTAATAGATAGAGTGATTGAAGAGGAAGGTTTATATGTATAATTTGTAGCCGAGCGAAGCTGGGGCGGGTCGCTAGTTATACATAAAACAACAAGGTATTATTCTAAAACACATATATTTAAATATAAATAATTAAATGATCTTTAAAATTGTGAAATTTTCATAAAATTACGATTTAGTTTTTGCGTGATTCTCAATTTTTTATCCGCGTTACACATAAATTTACAAATTAATTACAGTATGTTATAAAAATATAATTTCAAATATTCACATATCAAATTACGAAAAAAATTATCTAGAGTAACATATATTTTTTTCCAAGAAATGAAACTAGTCGTTTAGACGTGATGTTTAAATAAAAATCATTAGAAATCGTACAACTGCGCCTTATTACACCTGCGCCAGTTTACACTCACAGGCGTAGAGCCAACCAACCAATCCGACCGAATCAATGAATACCGGGCCAAAATAATAGAATCTAACATAAATCTCCTTGGCATCGACACTCTAAGAAGAAGAATTGTGAATAGAATATTTCTTCTACAATAATGCGGATCAGCACGTGAGCTGTGTAAGAGCGAATTAAAATTTATCTTCATAGCGAAACGGGTCCTCTCAGGAAAAATAAGTTCAGTGAGCCTACTTTAGAGACGAAAGAGCGAAGCGTGCGCCTCCTGTCTCACTCATAATTCCTGGGGTATGTGGACTTACTTTTCTGTACTGAGATAACCTCCTTTTAATACAAATCAAACAAAAACAGATTAGGTTATCTAAAATAAGACTCGAAATTAAGAATAGTGATTTTACCAATGACGTGCGGCCTGAGTTCAAAGTTCGAGGTTCCGTACTTTGATAAACAAAAATATAATGTCGCCGTTTTCTATTCTAAACCATACTTCTTTCTTTTCATGGTGATGAAGTTAAATAGAAGCACCAACATCTTTTGAAATCTGAGAAAATCGGCAAAATATGTGATATTCCCAATTGATCGCGTGTTGATTACGATTTGGCTATCAACAAATTGTGAATAGAACTTTTTTCAACAATGATATGAAATAAAATTCGATAGTTTATGATCTCTCCCTGTCGTGCCGTGAAATTGTGAACTTACATAAACTTTTTATGTCAAAGCAAGCAAAAGACGAGGTACCTATTAAAATGATAATTTTTTTATAGGGTGTGAAGTCATTAAATAACCTCAGCTCTGGGTGGAGTGGGAGGGCGTTTCAGTGTCTTGCTTACTAAAACTTAGCCAGACTTACCCATCCGTGTTCCTACACACGGACACGGTTAGCGTAGTGGTTGAACGTTTAGCTGCTGCGCTGCGTGTCGCGGGTTCGATTCCCGCACGGAACAAATATTTGTATGACCTACAGATAGTTGTTCCGGGTCTGGGTGTCTTGTGTATGTGAGTATACATGTTTGTGAACGCACCCACGATACAGGAGTAATTCTATGGGGCTACGTTTTTTAAAAGAAAAGAAAGAAAGAAAGAAAGTTGCTTGTGCCAGGGCCGCGATGTCCCTTTCGATTACTCCCGCGACCCTGGTAGGCGTCCGCCCTAGCAAACCACGCGAATGTGAGTATAGTTAAATAGGCTAGTTTGCAATTTCAGAACAATGTCAGAATTAGCGCCACCCAAGACCAGTCATTGCGTTCATAAACGACGATTGGTGCCAGACTACGTATCCTCCTACTCACCGTTGACGCATACTGCGACGGAACAAAAGTCGATTCTAGATGTTTTTCATGGGATTATGTGTCCGGTACCGCATACCGCAACGTTGTGCGTTCCTATTAAGAGACCGATTCGAAGATTCCTTATGCAGTATGTCAACCAGTACATCACTACACAGTGATCTACTAAAAGTATCGGTGTGGTAGCAGTACGTTACGGGCGGCGTACTCTTGTGGCGCGCGCGTGGCAACGCTGTGCTGTGCAATGCATTTTGCGGACGGTGCGTTCGGGTCGGCGGCGAGACGTGTGCCCAGCCAGGCAACGTGCTTGTGTTGGGGATGGTATAGCTAGTCTATCAGTGCACAGTGTGGCAATAAAAGGACGAGCATGAAGTCCCTACCTTCCCTATGTCAGGTTCGAAACACTTTTTTTTTTCTAACCCCCGATTTCTGTATTAGGAATTTGAAGTAGTTTGAGAAAAAATAGAACTCTAAGCCCGAAAACATGTCAAACTTTGGCATTAAAGTAGGTTTTTACACGTTCTTAACTCAAAATACTGAATTCAGGAACGGGCCCTCAGAAATGAAAATAGCATCAAATCATTTATAATTTAATATCTGATATATCATTTATAATATTATGCTTTTCAATTGTGTTTTTATATCTTCTTCTTTGGGGAGCACGTACAAGCAAACCGGTACATAGGTATTGTTGTATTATGCTGAAATCGACAAATACGTAATGATTAAAATATTCGTAATTTCAGTTAACGTTCCGTAGTCGCCCGCTATAACATGCGGACTTAGGAAGAGGGCTTTATGTATTTCACGGTGTAACGAAGAGTAACGTTTAAATTAAAAACGAAAAAAAAACCGGCCAAGTGCGAGTCGGACTCGCACACGAAGAGTTCCGTACCATCATCATCTGCTTGGCCTTTTCACAACTATCTCGGGGTCGACTTCCAGTCTAACCGGATGCAGCTGAATACTTGTATTTTACATGGAGCGACTGCCTATCTGACCTCCACAACCCAGTTACTAATACAATACCCCTTGGTAGGACTAGTTGTCAGATTTTCGGGCATCTGACGATCCGTAACGACTGTCAAAGATCCACCATAAACTGAAAAAAAAACCCAAAAAATACGTTTCTAGAAACGTGTTTTTGTTGGGTTTTTTTTTGGGCTGTGTGAAAATTTCAACTGTCTACCTATTACGGATCGTGAGATACAGCCCGCGGACAGACAGACGGACAGCTTAGTCTTAGTAATAGGGTCCCGTTAGTTACCCTTTCGGTACGGAACCCTAAAAGATGTTATTTTTTTCAAACATTTCCTTGTTTGCTATCCGTTTTAAATACTTACTCAATAAATAACCAATTCACCTAAGTTTTTTTTAAGGATTTTGTGTTTTGTACGAAATTTTCCAAGTAGTAATATTTTATAAGTTGGGCGACTATTAGTCTTAAACTAACAGAGCTAACTGAGCCATGATAGATACCTAAATATACTACCATCATGATTTTTTCTGGTTTTGTAAGCCAACAGCTTTTAGAGGGGGACGGGGAGGGGGGGGGGGGGGGGGGGGTTTGAACACTCGTCTCGAACAAAATATATCACTTTAAAGATTAATATTTTGAAAACGAATGACTGAATCCAATAAGTAAGATATAGAATAGGCGAGAAAAAAATAATTATAGCCACTTTACACGTAGGGGTAGCATAAAGTCGCCATGGGATCTGGAGGCCAAGGTTCTCGCACTCCTCTGGGAGTGGCGTGAGGAGGCGAAACGTTGGGGCGAAACTCGCTGCTAGGCTGGAGGATGGAGCTCCGGCAGGATTTCAAGGTGACATGGAGACAGCGACCTGACCCACCTGACGCAGGTCCTCATTGGACACGGCTGTTTCGATAGGTTCCTGTGTCGGATAAGGCGGGAAGAACCGCCCGGGTTTCACTTCTGCGCGGATCGCCCAGAGGACACAGTGGAGGTCTGCCCCGTTTGAGAGAGACGCCTTGGGTGTCGGAGGACACAGGACGATCTCCAGCCACCGTAGACGCGGGCCTGCGGATGGCGAGTAATGGGTAGCTCGCCGTCCGATCAGCACCAGGCCCGAGAGTCGACGGCGAGTAGTGTTCCACGCGTGCCTCAAAGAGAATATGTTAGCCAGCACTGACAGGGCCCATCATAGACGATGCCTTTATGCCAAGGGGTAGCGGATAAATTCGTAACAGAGTTACTGCTCCCCTGGGCACTCAGGCAAGGAAGGAATAGGGGTGGGTTTTAGTCAGTAAGTGTGTCTGATACGCCCTCCCGCTCCACCCAGAGCGAGAGAAGTCATAGAATGATTTCCCACCACCCAAAAAAAAGGGGTAACATAAAAAAACCTTTTTCAAAATTTGATTGTTTCGTTTTCTTGGCGTAATTAATATAGTGTGTAAAAAGACACATCACATAGCCGTTAACTACGCATACTATACGTCTAACAAAGTAGCTTTCCGCAAAAATTTTTGCTGGGAAACGACTTTTATTTTTAAGTATGAAAAAAAAAATACATTTTATTATTGCGCGCAATGTCACGTGAACCCAGGCAAGTTGAGTTAAACCAAGGCCTCTTCGCTCTAAGCCACGTAGATACTTGTCGGTCACGTTTGATAAATTCAGCAACATGTCCATTGCGTTTTTGTAACTGAAAATGCGTAATTTCGAAAAAAAAATCGAAAATTCAGGTAATGTTGGTTTTTATAAAAGTTTAGTAATAACACTTGGAATTCATTTTCGTAAAAAAGTAAAAAAAAAAATTGCGACTTTGACCTTCGACATCTCCAGAACCAGTGGATTCCCAGGCATGGTCTAGTGGTGGTTCGGAAACTGTATTTTACACCCGATGGCAGGTACCTTGTCCTTGTTAGGACTACGGAACCCTAAACAGTAAACTAGGTCATAGGAGAAAAAGTAAACATTAAAATAAAAGGTAACAAAAACTCTTCAAAACATTTATTATAATCAACAACCAGTGCAAAAATTAAGTCGTAGTATCACAATGAGCTCACAAAGGAACGTCGTATGGCTTAGTAGGCAATAAGAGGGGCCGAAGCGGCAACGTAAGGGGAAGCATAGGGCGAGGCAACGTAGGGTGCAGCGACATAGGGTGCGGCAGCGGAGGCGACGTAGGCGGCAGGAGCGGCGACGTAAGCGGCAAGTCCACTGTTGATGCGGTGGTAGTACTGCGAGCTGGTGGCCGTGACGACCGCGGCGGGAGCGGCTGCGACTAGGGGAGCGCTCACTAAGGCAGGCTTAGCGGCGGAGATGGCGACAAGCGCGGCGAGGACAACGATCTGGAACATAAAAATGTTGTTAGAAAGAAATCACTGTTATTATTAACTTGTGACAATTCATTTGCTGGCAGATTAGTCAACTATGCTGTAATTACACGTGTATACAATTCAAATTCTGTTCTCCTGTGTCAATGTTTGTGGTTGACCTACAATTTGAAGGGTAACCTTCCAGAACCGGACAAGATCAAAACAGGAGTAAAGAAAAAGAAAAAGGGTTTTTCACTTTAACAAAACTATCCCAAATACACTGTTTCACTTTCACTGAATCCTTTTGCAAACATAACAACTTTTCACTCGATAAGACAGTAGTATGAATACTCACAAGCTTCATCATATTGGAAGTTGGGTTGGTAGTGCTTGTACTGCTACTCGTAGAACAGGACTCGTACTGATTGCCTGGTTTTGAATACGTTATATACGTCGCAGACGCCGGTGGTGTTGCAACCGGCCATCCTCGGCGACGTCTCTGGCATTGATCGACGCGTGATCAGCGAGCTAAGTCCCTGCCTTCGGGAGTCATCGGAATTCACGAGAGCGACCATATTTTATTGCGATTCACCTGTACTTGTAAATCTTTCACTGCACTCGTTAAACATTTAGATAAGGAAAAATACTAGGATGGGCAGCGACTGTATCAGGAAGCTGTATTTTTGAAGGCGTGACTTAAATTCGATTGCTGCTACTTTGTAGTTGTCTTTGATAGTAAAGTCTATATACAATTTGTTCAGGAACCCTTATCCATTAAGTGAATAAAAGCAGTAAGTATCTATACCTGATGTGTTTCGTTGTCTTTAAAAATATTAGCTCAAGGTTCATTTCGAAAACCAAAATACAATCAGGTTATAAATATTTACTTAAGAAAACGGTGTTTAATCTCGTATTCACCATCCTATAAATAAATCCAAAACTTTTTGCCTGGGACTAGATTTTATGAAAATAATTATTTTGCTATCCTAAGAATGGCAAAATGAGTGGGTATTTTGCAAGAAACATAGTTATCCGTAAATAACCAATCAAGAAAGAACCTAACTAGTTTTAGTCAGTGTCTCCTCGATAAATGGAAAAACGAAGGAGTTTATAAACAACACGAGACAACTGAAAACTCCACGTGATCCTATCTCCATCTTACAGTCGGTTTTTTCCTTGGTCCAATTTGTAAACAAATCAATATTCCAAGTCGAGAGACGAGCACCAATTTTCATAACTAAAACTAACATAGTTCAACATTTAAAAACAATTTTTTTGCGGTCATCCTTAGAGATAGCCGAATCTTTGAACTATTTTGTTCATGTATGTATTTGTGATTTCTTCTCAAAAGTTTATAGTCTAGATCCGAGAACCACCAGATTGACATTTTCTGATTAACAAAATGTGTGGGACTAGTCTGTAGTGTTAGTATGTACTTACGAGTACTTTGAACGTACGCACACCTGCTAGCTTGGGCCGACGGCCATTTTTTTTTTGTATATTTATGTAAGTACTTAGATCATATTAGAAAAACCAAAAAAGACCAAATCCTCGCTTGTTTTTATTTTCATTATTTAGGTACTCCTATAAAATAAACTATGCCCAAAATCGCCCCGACCTCACTCGAGGTGGCGCACAGCTCTTAGACAATTATAATGACTAATTTTGCCTTATTAAAGTAATTATGAATTATTTAACAATATTTTGCAAAACAGACATGGAAATCGGTACTTAAACTTTAAGAAAAGTGAATAATGCATATTACGTAACTTTACGTAACGTTGTGTTCCACGCACGCCTCAAAGAGATGTCAGCAGTAATTGATGGGACTCGCTAGGGCCGATGCCTGACATGGATGCGGGTGTGTTTGTCGGCCCCTGCGAAAATGAACACGAGTGGGTTTTAGTCAGTAACAGTCTGACACACCCTCCTGCTCCACCCAGAGCGGGTGAAGCTGTTAATGATGAAAAATAAGAGTCGACTATAGTTGTGTGACGCGCACTTTTAACGAAAAGGCATGTTGTTTTTTAAACAACGTGCTATTTCACGTGAGGTGATCCTCCTGAATAAACTATACCCTCTTGCGAACGTCACTCGCTCTACGCGGGGATCGTGCGCTCCATGGCCCTCTACGGAGCGCCGGTGTGGGCGCGTTCATTGAGGCAGCGATCAGCTCGCCAGATGAACGCGTCCCAGAGGGTCATGGCGATCCGTATGACTGTATCTTCGAACAATAAAGAGATTCAATACTTCCTTCTAGTGTCAACTACAGATCTTCTTTTTACTATAACGAAAACTTTAATTTCAGCAATATTATTCTAAACTAAAAACTTTGCCTTTCGTTTACGAAGGTTAAGGGTCTACTACCGGCCAAGTGGCGCCCTCATTGAATAAAAAATCGCAGCATAGCAAAGAAAATAAATGTTAATAAATCCTACGTCATGTTTGTTATCGTATCCAAAGTACCAAAAACGATCGTTTTTGACACTTTTACTTAGTACTTTGGATACAAAACATTTTGAGTCCTGTTTTAACAACGTAAAAATACTTTATCTTCTATGTAACAAACGTGACGTAGGACTTTTTAATATTTATTTTCTATGCTATGCTACGATTTTTTATTCAATGAGGGCGCCACTTGGACGTAGTAGGGCCTTAAGGCGAGGTGAATAGACGACTTTTATGCATTTGAGGGGGTGAGGCAGATGAAGAGGAGGACGAGTAGCCCCCGCCTCTCGCGGGGGCACCGCTTGAATCTCGACTATGCGCGACGTTCATTATCACTACATAGTATAAAAATCTTTCGGTGTTTCTAGTTTGGTTTCTTCGTTATTTGACGTTTCGTTGTACCCCAATCTAAAACTAAATTAATAGTAAAGTTATGCCCGAATTGATAGCCCCAAAAATAGGAAAGTTGAACATAGTTGGCGAAATCAGGGTGTACCAGCGTGAACTGTACGAATCTGTATACCCCTTTAGAGCATATCAGCGTGATGTAATGTTGTGAAGTGGTGAAAACAATATACAGACATGCGATTGCAGAAATTTTGGAAGGTTTGCTATTATTTATTGAAGAGTTCCATTGTGTATCGCCGAACTTCTTCATCAAATCTTCATCAAATTAAAATAGAACCACATGTGAAGCACCATCTTTCAAACAAAAAAAAATCATCAAAATCGGTTCAGTTAGTAAAAAGTTATGAGGTAACACACATAAAAAAAAAGGTTCAATTGAGACCCTCCCCCTTTTTTTGAAGTCGGTTAAAAACAAAGTCGCTTTCTCTGTCCCTATATTCCTATGTATGCTTAAATCTTTAAAAATACGCAACGGATTTTGATGCGGTTTTTGTTAATAGATAAAGTGATTGAAGAGGAAGGATTATATGTATAATTTGTACCTGAGCGAAGCTGGGGCGGGTCGCTAGTTATACATATAGAAGCGTAATTTCACTAGCCAACTTAAATGTACGTTTGGTCCAGCGCGCCGCTATCCACAATCTCACATAAGTCTCACATACCCTTTGATAGTACTTAATTACTGTTGCTAATTAGGTATGATATTTATACCCTTCAAAATAAATCATGTAACCATTAAAAGGCTCAAATCATAATTACTATAATTCCGGCAAAACACTTTATGAGATACCGCGAGCGATTAGACGAATACAGTTCATTTAAAGCGAATACAAATAGCTTTTGATTGAGATACCTGACACCTGTTACATTTCAGCTTTCATCATCAACAATAGCTTATATGTCTACAGTGAAACTAATTATGGTTGAATTTCTGTATAGACAATGGCTCAGCTGAATACAAACAAAAGATTCGGTGAGCGATTACATGTTCTGTTCGTGTACGTAGGGTCTGGTCCGTAACAGAGTATTTATGTAAAGGTAATCTAGTGCGTAGTGCTGGATGAGTTTTGGCTATATAGGTAGGTAGAAAAATTATGATTGAATCAAGAGGTAATGTCAGTAATATGAGTTGTCTAATGAAGTACCTGCTGTAAGATAACGGATGCGGTTTAACGCGTCAAGTCCCTCATTAGCAGACACAATTAAAAACCTATTGTTATGTCGATGCGCGGGGCCTGACGCGTTAAAAGTCCAAATGGGAGTACCACAAGGCTCAATGTTGGGTCCTTTCCTCTTTTTTTGTATAATTATATTAATGATCTGCCCCATCTATTAAAAACCAACCTCAAATAGTATTGTTTGCTGTTTTTTTTTTGACGATATGTTCTTAATTTTTAAGATTGGCAGACGTTCCCCAAATCTCGACGACGTAAGTAACGCCCTACTTCAGCGGTCCAAAACTGATTCACTGCAAATAATTTAGTATAGTGTAAATAGCAAAAAAAACTAAGTAGGTACATAAGATTTGCTTACTGAATGACAAAAGTAATAGTTGTGACATAGTATTGAACAAAGAGAAACTTGAATTCATCGAGAACACGGTTTTCCTGGGAATCTCTCTCGACTCAAGGCTACAAATGGGGTCCTCATTTAATATTTCTTGCCGGACGGTTGAGTTCTGCAGCATAATATGCTGTCAACAAAATCCGTCAATTTACTGATGTAGATTCCGCAAGGCTGGTCTATTTTAGTTACTTTCATAGTAACATGTCTTACGGTATCTTGCTATGTGGACGGGCTGTAGTCATAGGGTCTATTTTTACACTGCAGAAAAGAGTTATCAGAGCCATTATTTATCGGGTGTAAAAAGACAGTTTCCGAAGCAGAAAGCTACATATTCTGCCCATTATTTAGATCATTTTTTTCCACTAGACCAAACCTGAGAATCCACTGGTTCCGAAGATATTAAAGGTCAAAGTCGCAATTTTTTTTAATGAAAATGAGTTTAAAAAAAAACTTTTTTCCAAACAAACATTACCTACCTGAATTTTCGAAATTACGCATTTGAAGTTACAAAAACGCAATGAATATCAAACGTATCCGACAATTACTTACGCGGCTTCGAGCGAAGGGGCCGGGTTTTTTTTTTTTTGGGGGTTGGAAATCATCCAATGACTTCTTCCGCTCTAGGGTGGAGCGGAAGGGCGTGTCAGACTCTTACTGACTAAAACCCACCCCTGTTCCTCCCTGCCCTGAATGCCCAGGGGCGAGGTAACTCTTTCGAATTTATCCTCAACCCCCGGGCAGGCATCGGCCATGACGGGCCCCGTCCTGTATGCTGACAACTC
Organism: Polia nebulosa; assembly: GCA_951329385.1. Taxonomy (NCBI): domain Eukaryota; kingdom Metazoa; phylum Arthropoda; class Insecta; order Lepidoptera; family Noctuidae; genus Polia; species Polia nebulosa. Next base: position 17,392,525 of record OX589599.1, on the reverse strand, counting down.
TTTGAGGCGCGCGTGGAACACCCGCCGTCGACTCTCGGGCCTGGTGCTGATCGGACGGCGAGTTACCCACTACTCGCCGTCCACAGGCCTGGGTAAGGAGCCGGGTTTAACTCCGCTTGCCTGGGTTCGCGTTACATTGCGCGAAATAAAATAAAAAAAATAGCTTTTTTCATACCTAAAAATAAAAGTCGTTCCCCAGCCAACAATTTTTGTGCCAAGCTACTTTGTTAGACGTACAATATGCGTAGTTGACGGCTATGTGATGTGTCTTTTTATACCCTGTATAATCTTCGCAGGTGCGATTCTCTTAGAGAGCTGTTTAAGGATTTATAAGTACATCATGACAGGGGGTGGAGGATAACTGCCTGGGGGTCGAGGATAGCTGCCTGGGGGTGGAGGATAAATTCGAAAGAGTTACCTCGCCCCTGGGCACTCAAGGCAGGGAGGAACAGGGGTGGGTTTTAGTCAGTAAGAGTCTGACACGCCCTTCCGCTCCACCCTAGAGCGGAAGAAGTCATAGGATGATTTCCCACCCCCAAAAAAAAAAAAAAAAAACGGTACCTTATCAATACATACCTAAACGAAAACATTATGTATGTATGCATAATTTTAATACTACAAATGGAAACAATTTAGATTAACCTCGGTTCAGATTGGCTAAATAAAGTACCCAGTTCTTTTATGGGGTACTGTGTAAAATTTTATAACAAAATACAACTAGACATTCTCCAACTAAATGAAACAAAATTTAAAACATGCTTAAAACGCACACTATGTAGACAAATTGAATATTTTCCAAAAACCCGACTGTAAAAAACAACTAAACAGTTCCAAACAAGTCACTTTTAAAGCAGTCTGATGCAGTTGGTGGCATGAAATCAACTTCGTTTGCGTCGCGCAGTCGGGTAAAAAAAGAGTGTCCATGGAGTTTCTTGCACATTCATCTCCACAGAGATCTACGATTTGGAATGTGCAATTAGCTTAATTTTTTTGACTGACCGATTTGACAATTTAAAAGTGCCTGTAAATAGTTTATTTGAAATAAATGCTTTGAGTTTGAGTTTTCAGTTTCAGTTTATTTATTCCTCAGATAAAAAGAACATTACAGTTCACTTACTTATTGTTTGAATAACGTTTCTTAATAAAAGGATCTTAGAAAACTTATACATGACATACATATTTCTAATCAATGCTGGTATTATACTGATTCTATGTTGCCATAAATAACGTTGATCAGTGTGACTTAAAGATATTTCACGCTTTTTTTTCACAGTGCAGTAGGTCACAAGGCTGCAACGGCATAATTTACTATTGGGTAAGTAATTCTTATAATCTTGCATGCAGCATGCATGTAGTGCAACGCATGTATTTACATACGCTTCGGCAACTTGTAAATTGCAGATTATTATCTGCAATTTACAAGTTGTATTTTCTGGTGGTCGCCACTGTTGATTCTGGCTTACAGAAGTTACAGTGGTTTGGGAATAGTCTGGTGGGCTTGTAGATATGTATGTCGCAGCCATCTGGTTATATTAGCCAGCTAATTGGATGCCTTTTTCATCCAATGACTTCTCCCGCTCTGGCTCTGGAGTGGGAGGGCGTGTCAGACTTTTACTGACTAAAACCCACCCTTGTTCCTTAAGTTGCCTGTGCTAAGGGCCGCGGTAACTCTGTTTCTAATTTGTCCACGAAACTAGTTTGACGCTTAGGCCGTTCATACGCCTGGGCCGTTCAATAAACGCATTATATGGGTTGCTTTATAGGCTGATAGTAAATTGAACTAGAATCACTCAACGTTTTGGCTCGCTCAGCTTGGCTTATTAAAAGTCAGCCTTTTGAAGATGACTGACCAAGACTCATTCAAGTGATTCAAATTTAGTTCAAATTAAATGTATACGTCACCAAATAAATGCAATACAATAAATCTCATTCAAATTCGGTAATGTACAATTTAACAGAATCTTTTTGAAATACAAAGTTTACAATATCACGCGTTTATTAGGTTACATAGGACGTCACGAGACTCTCCAGCCACCGTAGACCCGGGCCTGCGAGCAGTGGGTAGCTCGCCGTCCGATCAGCAACAGGCCCGTGAGTCAACGGCGCGTAGCGTTCCACGCGCGCCTCAAAGAGATGTCCATCATAGCTGGTGCCTGCATGCCCAGGGGTAGCGGATAAATTCATAACAGAGTTACCGCTTCCCTGGGCACTCTGGCAAGGAAGGAACAGGGGTGGGTTTTAGTCAGTAAGAGTCTGACACGCCCTCCCGCTCCACCCAGAGCGGGATATGCCACTGGATGATTTCTAAACCCCCCTCAAAAAAAAAAGGTTCAGTGTTCAAACTTTCACAGTAGAAACATCTTGACCCATGTTGATCCAAAGCCATACAAATTGCCTAAATGTGTGAAGTCCGTCATGCACTTGCCCTGTTTTTCATAAACTAACGGTGTTTGCTATTGTAAGGTGACTTACACATATCTTTAAAAAATTACTTACACGCTTTATCCTCGACGTATGTATGTACATAGCTAGGCAAGAGCTTTCAGGTCAGTTCGCTTTTGCGTAACAAGTCCGCAGAAGACAGTTGGGCCAGGAATTGTCGTCACCGATTGCAATTGACACCTGTAATTGTCACCTACAAACCGATACGGCCACTCCCCATTCGTATTTATGTAACAACGTTTCGTTTTTCCTTTAATCTCTCTTTCTTTTGTTTTTTCTTTTGGTGATATGAAATTAGAACACTTCAGATACGTTCTGTGCTATGTTTCGTCAATGACACAGTATGTTCAAAAGCGTTGATGTACGAGTACATACCTAATGTTAAATCTGAGATGAGAAATTTTAAGCTTGACTTGAAAATACATAATGCAAACAATACGAGTGATAGTTTGTGTCTGTCTCATTCCCAAATTGAATTATATGCTGCAAACATTATTTATAATGGTGGCACTTAACATCGCTATTCGATGTTCGGGTTTTTATTCGTCTTTGTTCGCTATATTCGTGTTGAATTCCGAATAGCACGAACACACCGACTACACATCGTTCATGAACAGCAAATACGCCGAACATTTAGGAATGTTCGAATATTTGGCGTAAGACGAATACGCGTTCGTGAGAATAGGCAAATATAGACGAATAGAGCTACTTCACATCGTCCTATTTGGGCGAATAAGACAAATACGCGAACACGAATAGCGATGTGAAGTGCCACCATAAGACTGTGTGTACGCAGTGTTCGCAATACGTAGTGACTGCCACATGAAGTCGAATAGGTTTCCTGAATAGTCCTCCTTTTCGACCCATTTGTCCTGATAATTAGAGTACTCGTACTTACCTATTACAATTCTTCGTCTTTTCGCGTCGATTTTGTCCGACCAGTTTGTAGGCACTTGCATAGCTTTGTCATTGGCATTGTTTAAATCATACAAGGTGCAGGTGGTTGTGCATACTAGGCAGGCAAGGAGGTGACGCATGTTCTGTAAAGAAGCTCTACACTGGCACTGAGTTTGTGATGGGTCAAGGATACCCCACTTGGTCAGATAATTTCAAGTAGCGACCAACCTTTTTTTTTTTGTCTTGGTTCGCAATCGGAGATTTTGAGATTGCCCATTGCAGTTTCTGTCTTCGCGGCTACAGTAAAAATAATTTCATTAAAAGGTATATGGAAACGTACAGTGTAAGATATATCGATACGTTTATAACTGCATCCCCCGTGAAGTGAATAAGTATACAGTTGGAATAGGAACCTTAGCAACAGGTTGAAATCAAAGGAATTAAGGAATTCACACAAAATGAAATAAAGTTAAAAAATACGAAATATTTCTTTGAATTATGTGTAATAGTGCCCCAATTTCATTTAAGAAATAGGCCATTGAAAACCGGATATACAATAAAAACGTATAACAATGAGTTGGACTCAATTAATCGTAAAGGTAATCTGTATTTAATTATTTTCACGGACCTGTTTCATAAATTTTTATCAAAAGGTTTCTTACTTTCATATTTTCTCTTTCATCCATGTTACTAAGTTAATATTTAAATAGATATGGGTTCAGTTATTTGTTTGATAGGAAATGGGACATGTTTGCGCCGGCACATAGTAGTTAGGTAAGTTTTGTATAAGAATGTTGCACGTGGTGTCGATAAAGGCACATGCTTGGTATTTTGCAGTAAACGCGAAGTTTTCACATGCTTATTAATTTTTTTGTACAAATATGTACGTAAAGGCAAACTGCGTCACTGGCCTCATGGTCACCAGCGCGACTGCTAAGCGTGGGGTAGTGGATTCCATTATCAGGTCGGGCAAAAGAGGCGTCGAACTTTTCCATCAGGAATTAATTTGTTGCAGCCCGGAGTATGAACATTGGTGGTATGTCAAGAAAGCAAGTAAGCTCATCCCTACTCCATGAAAGTGTAGTGTAATGTGCAATAAGCAGATGGCGAAATGTGAGTGCTACTGCCTAACCTTACTGGGAATATTGGTGTGGTGGTATGTGTTCTGTTCGGTGAAAGAAAAAATTGTGAGGAAATCGGTATGCTCTAGAACTAAATTTTCGAACACATGTGACGTCTTTCCTAGCGGTGAGGCCTGAGTCCCGGCTATGGGATCATGATAAAGCTGATTATGTTTATGTAGTAGTGCTATATTGTCAGTAAGTTAACACTGACAGAGTTGCTTACTATTTTGCTGTTGCTAGTCACAAGTTTGGTATGTTCTTTTCGTTATATAGTTTTGTACTTGTCTAATTCAGTCGGTTATAGGACAGCACCCACAATAAATTATAACCTATATGTGTTATACCTGACTATAATCAATCTCTGTACTAAATTTCATTCAGATTCGTTCAGCCGTTCTGGCGTGATTGAGTAACAAACATCCATTCATCCATACAAACTTTCGCATTTTTACTAGCATTAATACTAGTAGAAAAAAAAATAAAAAAGGGAGTAGGATTAGTAGGAAAAATATTACGTAAGTCCACTGTTTAACTTGAACAGTGACGTCTAGACTTGTAACAAGCCCTACAAGTTGCACGTGTTACATCTGACAATTTTACATGTACTATATACTCGTACCTCAACCTTCAAATGCTTTTCTATCGATAGAAAGTTCTAAACAACAGTGTTGATTTCAAGTGAACAATGGCGTGTTGACGCAATCGTCACTGGGGAGCCGTGTAAGGAAACTTTCAGGAGCGGCTGGATCACGAAGCTTTCCACTAGCTTTATTATTCACGTATTTATGAAATTATTGAATTTCAATATGACCGCTGTGAATATAATGCAATTGTGATTGACCGGTACCTACTCAGTAATTTGGTTTCACAAAATATGAAACGTAGTTAGGTACTTTGTCGGAAGAAAAGTTGGTTACGTTTGGAGTCTGTATTAGATTTGCTGTCGAGATGGCCCAGTGCTTAAGGACTCGCCTTTTATATTTGTGGTAGGAGTTTTAAATCCGGGCAAGCAGATACCAATTTGACTTTTTCAATTCGTTACATACATACATTTTTCTAAGTTTATCTTAGACATCATTGACATCAGCGAAGGAAAACACCGTGAGGAAACCTGATACACATTAGTCTCGGTTCGTAACGATTAGTATTTCCAACAATCTACTATTAGGGAGGAGGGGAGGGGGGGGGGGAATTTCAAATTACGGCTTTTACTGAGAACATTACAGAGTCCAGGCTAAGGTGGTACTGACATCTAATGCGTAGACCTGATGACCATAATTATCGTGACAAATGGCCGGAAGGACTTGCAAAAGCTTGACCTTCCTAATGACGATGCTGACTAGCGAATTGAGTGGCGCCTTTTTTTTAATCTTTATTTGAATGGCGCCTAAAGACCTGTGATATCCACCAATCTTCCCACAGAGAGGAGGCCTATGTAACGGAAAGGTGTGGTCATATTTTAAGAACCGGTTCTGCCCATCGATATGAACAATTTTCTTCAAGAAAACCTGAGGAAATTCTCAATTTTTTTTTTATCTACCATACAAATATTGATCAGCCGATGATACTCGTAACTTTGTATGGAAAGTTCAATTTTTTTTTTTGTGAATTTTCACCTTTCTTTTTCAGAGAAAGGTGTTCATTTCCGTGGGCAGAACTGTTCTTAAAATATGACCACACCTTTCCGTTACACCCTGTATAGCAGTAGGAAAGTTTAAAGGCTGATTATGCTTATACTTATGCGTCTGAAACCACCAACCCGCCTTGAGCAAGCATGATGATAATTGTCGTATCTTCTCTGTTTGAGAAGAGGCCTTTTTCCTGCAGTTAGGACAGTTACAGGCTGGTATTCATCATCTGACAGAGAGGAGGCCTGTGCCCCAGCAGTGGGGACATTAACTGCTGATGATGATGATAATGATTCATCTGCCTAATCTTCAAAATGTTGGGTCAGCTTCCAATCAAATCAAATGCAGCTGAATACCAGTATTTTACACGAAGCGACTGCCCATCTGACCTCCACAAACCACGTTACAGGCTGGTTATATGAATGAATGCACATTAACCTTTTCTCTTAGGCTCGTTCTAATCTATGACGAACGTAAAAATGTAAGTTTCCGTTCGTCTGGATGCTGCAAGAAACAATATGCGCATGATATGACGTAGGTACACAATCCTTCCGTAACTTTCGACGAATGTTGTTGATAAAAATGTGCGAGGTTATGACGTCATCACTGGAACGTGTTATGCACAGTTTCATGGATGATTGACGAAATTTCATGCGTGACCCGTTTTGAAAGACGAATGCTCAAGTGGCCTGAAAATAATTAGATGTAGGTGTCATGGTTTATTCGTTAAAAATAAAATTGGGTGCCGTGCATTCATCAGAATTAATTAGCTTACATATTTTTTTAGGTATTAAAGAGCTTAGATAGAGTATTTACCTTTTATAAACATTAAAATAGAGGTTTTTTAGATGTGTTTTTGTTTAAGCCTGTGATAGTGTTGCCTATTGTAGTAGGACATTGTAAGTAACAAACGCTCTTTTAGTGTATTCAATAGCCGAAATGCAGCTTAACAACCGTTAGGCTTTATGAAAAAGAAGAAAGAAAAGAAAAGAAAGTAAGTAAGAAAGAAAAAGTAGTTTATTTAGCACACACGCTCACACACCATCACACAATGTAGGTACAAATAAAAACAAAAATCAACCTAAAACAATTACATTGTGTGCCCCGCGGCTGCGCCAAATAGATCCAGTTCAGCAAAATGCCAGACAACTAGTAGTTGCCTGACGCTGGTTTTCAACTGAACCTTACGTTGAAGTGTACCTACGGATGTGAACCAGTTTTTAAGTTATTAAATATACAGTTAAATAGATAAATGTTAATTTGTAGTAAACGATATATATGTATAATAATTTGGCGTTCAGTGATGCTTATAACAAAAAAAAAAACTCAATGATGTTATATTTAAATTAAAACAATAAAATTAAATTATGGGATAGGATGGATAACACATCAGCCCGCAGCCGCGGGCACGAAGCACCTAAGTGAGGCAGCGGTTTCTAAGGAACGTTAACCACCCGCATATTATAACTATGTATAAGCTCTTTTATATTTTTGTATCAAGACTAGTTTCCGTTGCGCTGCTATTAAAATTTAAACTGCCAACGTCTTCTAAATGTACATACCTATTGTGTTTATTGCTCTAATAGGCGGGGCGGTAGATTATTTCAAACTTTGGATGCTGCGTAACGGAAACGCCCTCTAAAAGCTGCTGTACTGTGGGGCTGCGAAGACAGTTGCTGTGAATATTGCCTTCTTCCACATTCGACGATGTGACGAAACGAGGAGATACGCGGGGGCTTACATTCGATCGCGGCTCGCGCAAACTGCTGTAAGATTGTTATAGCGGACGAAACGTGATTCTACTAACTAAAAGTATGTTTTTTGACATTATTATAATTAGTGTTAACGTAGGATTAAGATGAAGATATTGATGTGACTATTGCATAGTAATTCTTGAATAGATTGATTAAAACAGTGTTTTTATTGATTTTTTGTGGCACAATTAATACAGCAGTGGTGGCTCAGCGGTATTGCCCGCGACAGTTGTAGGTCGTGAGTTCAAACCCAGGCAGGCGCTTTACTTTGTGTAAATTATTTCATCACCACTGCTCTCAAAACGATGAAGGAAAACATCGTGAGGAAACTGGCATGTCGTAGAACCAAAAATTCGAAGACATGTGACATCCACCAATCCGCATTGGGCCCGCGTGGTGGATTACTGCCCACACCATCTCACAGAGAGGAGGCCTGTGCCCCAGCAATGGGGGCATTAAAAGGCTGATGGTGGTGACCCATGTATAGAGAAATCGGGTACAAAAGTAACATAGCACTTTGTAACTAGCAACAGTAGGTAAAACGAGCAGTTTGTACCATTCATTGAATAAAAAAATTGGATTCATGCTGAATATATCCATGATGACGCACAATACGTGAGCCAGAATTGCGAGTCTGAATAGAAAACGGACCAGAAGTCAATATATAGTTTTTTGGAGAAGATATTACTATTTCAATGTATTTTTTCTAATAAAAATTGGTTGATTTGAGATTGCATTTCATATTTATTACATACACCCTTTCATGTTACTTTCGCCCTGGCCTTCGGGTCGAAAGTAACACTCGACAGCTTTTTTTTTAAATCTATGAAATTTATGATTACAGTCAATAATCAGGTTTAGATGCAAAAATGGAGAGCATTATCGAAAGTTAGATACGGCTATAATTATTCCATCAAAAATATGATTACTAGCCAGAAAAACAAATACTGTTTCTTTCTTTGTTTCTTTCTTTCTTTCATTCTTTAAATGTTACTTTAGTACTTGGTGTCCCTTAGTTTGACCTCATCATAGATAAATTAACTTTTTTGAGCCATATTTTTGTCATTTTCTTTTCTTATTGTCCCTTCTTTCATAGTTCAGTAGGCAGACAAATTTCATATATGTCTAGGTCCCTGGTGGATTTTACGTTTTTGTTGAGGAAATAATCGTGAGAAAGTCACGGCTTGATCAAATTTCGGTCACAGTTATTGCTTAATTTGATACCGCCAAGCCAGTTCCATCATCGGACCACAAGAAGTACGGCGATGTGCCACCGTTACATGGTGAAAATCCCATCCACACGCACAAAACGTTTTGAGGACACATTCATTGTGCGTACAGCTAGGGAGTGGAATTCCCTGCCGGAGTCTGTGTTTCCCGATAGTCTTTTAGACAACCTGGGAGTCTTTAAGTCAAAAGTGAATATGTTACTTCTAGGCAAGCGTGCTCCATCTTCGACCACATCATCGCTTACCATCAGGTGAGATAGTGGTCAAACGCGTGCCAATCATAAAAAAAAGCTATGCAAATTATATTGTAAAAAAACACCGGCCAAGACCGAGTCAGACTCGCACGCAAAGGGTTCCGAACAATTTTTTTTTTAAACAATGTTTTTGTTATAGGTTTTTCTTTCTTTCTTTGTATTTTTTTCAAAATTTTAGGCCCGGTAGTTTGTGAGATAATTCGGAGGGGGGGGGGGGGGGGGGAAGAAGGTCTTTTTCATCTATTTTCCTAGATAACTTAAAACTAAGTATTTTAAAATTATGAAAAAAAAATATATTTGAGACCCTTACAATAAGCCGAGTAGCACGATACAGTATGGCAAACTATTTGTTAATTTTCCAATTTGCACCCGAAATTAAGTGACCCCCATATTCCAAATCAATTTTTTTACGTTACACCTCCATGTTTGGGATACAACTTAATCCAGTTAATTTGGAGCAAATCGAATGTGACAGACGGACAGACAGACACACGAGTGATCCTATAAAGTTTCAGTTTTTATTCGGACTTCCGAAACCTTAAAAAGAAAAAGTATTCGTACAAAATACCTTCTTCAGAGCCAGGCTCTAAATAATCCTCAGCTCTTTAATCAATTTTGAGCCTTTTGATTTTTAACCGACTTTCGAAAAAGAAGGAGGTTCTATGTTCGACTGTATGCATGTTTTTTTTTATTTTTTTTATGTATGTCCGCGCATTTCTCCGTCAGTTGTGGACCGATTTTCAAAATTCCTTTTTTATCCGAAAGCATATACTCCCGAGGTGGTCCCATATAAATTTTATCGAAATTGCTGTAGCGCTTTTTGAGAAACTGAACAAAAACGAAAAATACGCATATCTTGATGACGTTTTTGTGTTCTCCAAATGTTTAAATTCCACGTTCCATGTTATTGGGGTTTTTAGTTCTGGGGTATAACAACTAAAAAGCGAAAAATAAAAAACTTTTTTACAAAAAAAAAACAACCGACTTCCAAAAAAAAAATACCTACACTAAAAATTTAAAAATAACTTTTATTTCGGAAGTCGGTGTCAAATATCGAAGAAATAAAATACAAACACGGACTGCCGAAATTAAAGTTATTTTTAAATTTTTAGTGTATTTTTTTTTTGGAAGTCGGTTGTTTTTTTATACACTAAATTCAAATTCTCTAAAGAAAATTTAAATTAGGAATCTGCTAATCAGTGATTAAAAAGTTTTTATAAGTATTTAATGTTATTTCTGTTACCTACATAGCCTCATGTTAGGTAATTGAACCTCTTTAGGTTCATAACATAGATACCTAATCAAGACTTTTCTTGATTAGGTATCTATGTTATGTTATTAGAGGAGATAGTTTCAATATAATAAAATCCCTAGACGAATAAAGCTTATTATAACAATTTGTGTAATCAAAGAGTTAGGATTCATCAATATGTAGTTATAAGTTTAAGCCGATTAGGGAAAAACACAAAACTTTAAATGTTTACATGACTCGTATTTCTACACAATGGTAAAAAGTCAAGAATTAGGTATTTGGCTTTGCACACTGTTTATTGTTAAGACGCACGTGTATGTAAAGCTCAGTGCTGCAGGTACATCTTCTAAGTTTTTGGAGTGCAATAACAGAAACACGGGAACGCAATACCGAATCCTACTAATATTTTACATAAATGCGAAAGTTTGTATGTTTCTTGAAAACGGCTGAAGGGATTTGAATGAAATTTTGCACACAGGTAGGTCATAGCCTGGATTAACACATAGGCTACATTTTGAAAAAAAAAGGGCTGGAATCGTGAGCGGTAAAGAACACAGTAATAAGTTCACAATTGGCCATAATTTATAATGGAGGGAAGCACTAACACTACGCGGGCGAAGCCGCGGGCTGAAGCTCGTATGTTATATTATTGATACAAGCGAGTACTACACCGACGGTCCCTATTGAATTCATTCCAAACAAAACAAATGTGTTCCTACATTTGAAAGATTCTAATTTTGAATCACCTTTTAAAAGTATATTTGCTCAGCCAGCCTGACTGCTAATAAGGTTGGGATTTCATGCAACCTGCCTTGGACGTTACAATATACAACTCAAAACTGAGCGTTCATTCTCACATACCTCCACCACATAGCATAATGTAAATGCGAGAACTATGTATGTCGTTATATTCATGTAGATTTTATGATTGCCTGGCAGTTTGAGTATTTTTGCGGCCTACTCAAATGTCCTTACTTTGGAATTGTTCGTCGGTTCGTTGAGCTCCTCAAAGTACTGAGTTGAGCTTCACGGTGACTGACAAATGCTTGCACTGTCTGGACAGGTCCACTCGAATTTGTGTGTTGCTTTCCTCAAAAGCTCATTCATCCCAGACATAAGCGTACATGGTTCTCATATGATTTGACGAGTAGATATTGTATGGATTTGAACACTTTAAAAGTGACTTTGACCCAGAGTTCAAAGTCTCTTTGACGTTTGTTTCGGTGTTTCTTCTCAGGGTAGTCAGCTAGGAAACACCGGCCTCATCTAGCTAAAATTGACAAAAAATAAATGTAGACGTGTAAAAGTGTTGTTAAAATCTACTTACAAAAATAAAATCATTTATCCTATAAGTATGTCTTCTCAGAACAAAATAAAATTCTAGTTTAATATCTACACATTCATAAATATAAAGTAAGGATCTACTTTAGTAATAGTTTTCTTCGATTAGCAATTGCGTTCAAAGTCATCGTTTCTAATGATCCCACACAATCAGGTCAACGACCGTCAATACGTCTCTGGTTAAACTCGGTCAGTGCTACTTCTCCCTTGGGTCAGAATGGTAAGATGTCACTAACTAACTTAGGTGAATGCACGGTCGACCAGCTACAGATAAGTGTCTAAAGTTGATTTAGGGCATGCTATCTAGCTTTACAAGGGTGTAAGTGCAGCTGCGAGCTTGTTGACATATTTTAGCCTATTTTCTTTCAGGCATAATCATCTTAGAAAGATTCAAAATATTGGGATACAAGACTCTTCTCTGTGAAAGGATTTGACTTACTTAAATTAATATCCTATGCCTCTAGCTGGGGCAGAGGTCTTCCACAATAGTTCTCTCATTACGATGCTCGTCGCTTCTGCCAACACTGTGCGCCACCAAATCTGTGAGAGGGAGCGGCCATAGCCCATTCCCTCTCACAGAGTTCTCACATGTCATATCATATGTCACATGTCTTTAAATTTTGGTTTCAAGACTTGCCGGTCTCCTTATCATATTTTTTTCATAGTTTTGAGAGCAGTGGTGATAAAATAAATTAAACAAAGTTAATTGCCTGTCTGGACTCGAAACTACCACACATAAGTCGTACCTAACATTGCAGGATCAAAAAATAATTGGGGCATCCCTAAAAAGGCTTACCGAAATGAACAACAAGTGAATTATTTCCGTAAACCAAGGGTCATGTTACATTTAAATGGACCTTGAACAGGTATTTTAAAAACCTTGACCCAAAGAACCAATTTTTGTGTGTTTTGTTATGACTAGGTTCTGACAGCGGCTTTGCCTACGTAAAATTAATACTTCCTCCACTATGAATTAGCCTATGTGCTATTCCAGACCATATTATTTATCTCTATGCCAAATGTCATCCAGATCTGTTCAGCCGTTTTGGTGTGACTGAGTAACAAACATCCATCCATCCCAACTTTGGCATTCGAATTATAACATACCAACAGGTTAGAATAGTGTTACTACCCAATTTCTCCAATCACCCACACCTTAACAAAATAACTAAGCTTCAATCCACTAAACTGGATCAAACAAACTAACTCCGGCCATTTGTGATAGATTTGTTAATGAGAAATCATAATTTCACAGAAGGCCGCCCAGGGGAGACTCCTTTACGGTCTCCTCAGGGATGTGTCCTAACAGGCGTTGCACAGAGGGGGTCCCGGTCTTTTAATAGTTAACGGGGCCCCCTGGTGGTGATTACCGGGATGGTTTTAGTGAGGTAAGAACACTCTAATATAAGGTCTCTTCTCCAAAAGTCCAGGCGCCTTTTGAAGGTTTTCCCACGAAAACAAAAAAAAAGGTGGGATGTTCTCTTCTTCTCTGTCGTGTCGCTCTTAGCAGAGCGGTCGTGGTCACGTAGAGGCGTCCACGTTGGTGGTAGAGGCGGACACAGCTCTCCGCACGATCTCCCGCCATCTCTCCCTGTTGGCGGACTGTTTGGCGCCGTCAGATACGTGGCGCAGTCAGATACGTGGTGGGATGTTAGTTGATCTATATATTCAAAAACTTTTGTCATGGATTCTCTAAATTCTATCCAGTTTGGATTGAGTTTATTACGTCAAGTGTCTCTATGTCAACTCTTTTTGGCAGTTAAGGTAATAATAATTCTTGTTTTTCTTTTGATGATTTGTTACGGTCATCATCCTTACCTTTCTATAGGATGTTAAGTCGACCATTGAATGCATTAAATGATAGTAAACTTTAATAAACGTACTTAGCAACAACTACAGTTTTTTTTTAAAATAAATGTTGGGGAAATCTTACTTACTAAACCATAAAAAAATCTCACTCACAAAAAAAACACAAATAATTAATGGTCATTTTGATATCTGTGTTCTGACTTTATACTTTCTCCGAATAGTTGTTGATCAACAAAAACATAAAATAAAACAAAACGAAAAGTACTTTTTCTGAAAACTTCGCTTCGGATTAAAACGAATTTATTACTCTGTTAATTACTCTCCACGTGTTGTCGTATCGCTTAAAGCGATGTTAGCGATGTTCAATCTATTTACCCCAGCTAACCTAGCTCTACCGTCACGTGCCTCGGGAATGCTAAGTGCATTTAATTGCAACACGTCAGGTGTGTTAGCTAACTCGTGAGAGTCAAGGCGTGCCTGTCGGGGTTTTGTTGGCCCTTGAAGGGTGAGTTAAAAGTGCGTGTCCTGGAACAAATGGAAAGGGGATTTTCTGTGTGTATATCGAGTTAGTTAAAACCTTGTTTTAAAGTGGGACTGACGTGACGGTTTATAAAAGGGAGTTGAGGTTTTTCAACTAAAGTTTAGCTCGTTTTATGTTCCCAAAAACAAATAAGTAACTAATATTTCATAATATTGTTTAAGTACATTTCCACTTTTAACTCTGCAGTAAAAAACTCTTAAAATATGCAGTTACCTTGTAGTAAAAGTTTTATGGTCGTTTCCTATTATTTCTGTCTGAGTGTTGACTGACTTCGATAGGATAATTTAGGTACCTATACAGTAGGTAGATACTGTGGCGCGTGTGCACTCAGCACACACACGGCACGTATAGACCGGGTGCTGCTGGCAGGTTGTAATATTTGAAGAGTTATTCGAATGATTCATTTAGAATAGGTTTGTGAAATCGTTATTGTTTCAAGAGCTAGTTCAGAGCGGCCCGTGGAAGAAGGCTGATGGATTATTCTAATTAACAATAATAATATAGTTCAGAATGTCAAATCCTCTATTATTCCTCACATTTCACACTTTTCTCATTATTTATCTTTATTTTTTTGGGGTTTGGAAATCATCCAATGACATCTCCTGCTCTGGGTGGAGCGGGAGGGCGTGTCAGACTCTTACTGACTAAAATCCACCCCTGTTCCTTCCCTGCCTGAATGCCCAGGGGCGCGGTAACTCTGTTTCGAATTTGTCCACAACCCCTGGGCAGTTCCTCAGTCACTTTGATACACGACTCTCGCAGCCAGTGAGTAAGACAGCTTCCCAAGCTATTAAATCCCTGGAGTCTTGAAGGCTCCACAAGTGGTGGAGGCGCCGGGTAACGACGTGCAAAGATAAGTGGAGGACTGGTGCCGTGACAACCCCAGTAGTAAATGGAAAGTAGTTGTGAAATTGCGACATGGCGCAAATGTCACACTTAACGGGCATCGGTGCGAGCCCTGCCCGGGGGTTGAGGATAAATTCGAAACACAGTTACCTCGCCCCTGGGCACTCAAAGGCAGGAAGGAACAGGGGTGGGTTTTAGTTACTAAGAGTCTGACACACCCTCCCGCTCCACCCAGAGCGGGAGAAGTCATAGGATGATTTCCACCCCACAAAAAAAAAAAAAATCTGTGCGAGCCGTACATTTGATGATTTTTTATTTCAGTTTCGTCAGGTGGCTGCAATAAATAAATGGCCTGAGAGTGATCTAGCACTAATATTGGGTGCATATTTGGATGACCCTACCCTATCATATTTTAAATTTATTTATAAGGAAGGTGTTTCCTTCAAAATAATATGTGATAAACTAAAATTTGAATTCCCGTCGGCAACAGATTTTGTAGAAAAAATTATAATGCTATAATCGCTTTTTTCTACATAGGAAAATATTCATAAGAACGTTCTTGAAGGGAATAACGGGAGCTATAAATTAAAATTAGCAACGAGATTGTACTCGTCAAAGGCGGAGCTACGGGCTACATATAAGCAGATAAGGGAAATACTGGAGGGAGCTTCTCGGGAGATGTTAAATCTGTCAATACAACCCTCCTGAGTTAAATTTAACCGAAGTCCTGTCAACAGGGATTAACCGTCAACCCCGAGACCAGTGAGCCCAGGATCTACGACGTCGAGTGCAACACCGAGTCGGGCAGACAACACGAAGACATTCCACACCGTTTCGACAGAAATAATCGCTTCTCTTCTGTTCCCAGCTCAAGAAGCCCAGGTCCACTCAATCACCCAAACTACCAAGGGCACAGCCAGTGAAGGAAATTCATTGCGGTTGTGGTTCTTCCTCCTCAGACCCGATAAGCGTCCGATGGAGTTAAAGCCATTACAGTTTTGAATATTATTATGTTAACTCCATCTACCCAGATGGGGTATCTTAGGTCAGAAAATTGGCAGTGCGGTGAGGCTTTTTCAGAAGTGGTGTATCGCCGTGGTTTGTAGAGTGCAGAATGGCTCAAAATAATAAGAATACTACTTATCACGGATTAAAATTGAAGCTATCCGTCCACGGATATTTGCCTCATCGCTCTTCTCCTCCATTCAAGTAGAGAATTCTGGAATTTTTCACACTACACACTTTCCTCAGTCAGTTGGATACACGACTCTCGCGGCCAGCGAGTAAGACAGCTCCTCAAGCTATTGAACCCCTGATGTAAATGCTTGCTATTCCCGCATTTTTATATTAAAATTAAGGAAAAAAACAAAACTTTCATGTCGACAATTAGCATCTCAACAAAAATGTATACAAGGCAATACAAACTGCGCGCAGTAGATTGAATAAAAGCTTGATTTGATAATAAATGGCGGTACGTGGGCGCAGTCACGTGACTGCCTCAGTCTCACGTTTTCCACACTATACGTCTCAGGCGTCAGTGACGTTCATTATACTGCTCTTTTACGAGTATTACCGTATCGAACAATAAAATCACTAATTCTCCAACATTAATCGACGTCGACACCGACTAGAAGTTAGCACGTTCATAAAATTCACCCCAACATCGCAAGCAATTTAATTTAACAAGAGAATTTTCGTTCTATGCTCATTTAGCGAACGTGTTCTAATTTTGATTCAACATTTCAATAATATCCCCCTAAATGAGCAGCCTTGATAGTTTATCATAAGCTCATAACAATCATTACTAATGTAGGGTTGTAGATATTGAAATGAATTGGGCACTATTATGTGCAGGTTTATATAATAATGCCATACTAGCAACAATATTTGCAAAGACCAAGTATATGTACCGTACAAATATTTTGTAAGTTCTGTAACGCTGAAAACGTGTTTTAAAGCCCTTAAAGATAAAGCACAAAAACTTTGGCAATTAATTCGTAACCTCGAATAATATGATATTTATGAATGAACATACTCATGGCATTATTACATTACAAATAGTAATTGTATTACGTGTATTATAGTACCTATTATTCAATCATAAAGTCTTTAACCTTTGAGAATACAAATAATTACCTATGAATCCGAACAATGAGGAATTGTAAAACCTGACCTATTTAACAAAGAGCAATGTGAAATACAATGAACTGCTGGTCATTAAAATCATACTAAAACTGGCAAAATGGGGGCGTACACAAAAATATACATATACCGTCTATCTACCCCTTTGAATCACAAAGTATTAAAAGTAAGTAAAATAAATAAAACATTTACAAGCGGAATAAAAGGGGGAGGCGTAGAACTCATTAGGCATCGAAAAATGCTGTCAGTATTAGCTTGTCATTATAAAATATACTTTGTTATTTAAGAGTTTCAGTTTATCTGTATATACTCTCCCTTTGAGGAATAACTGGCCCTTTGAGGAATAACTGCAGCTACCAGAAGGCACAGAAAAAAAGGTCTGAAGAAATATCCAGTCAAAAGAAATTTTAGTATCGAATAGAATTTATTTCGATGATTGCTGTGCGATTTAACAATAATATTAATTTAAAATATATTTGCATCGTAGTCACTTTTCATGGCATTCGTAGTCTTAATCAATTAACGTACGTAGTAAGTGTATGGGGCTGCGTAGCTGTAGGCAGAGTAGGGCAGTGCGTAGTCGTAAGCAGAATAGGCGGAGTAGGCAACTGGAGCAGTGTAGGCAGCCGCTACGGGAGCGGTGTAGGCCGCCGCTACAGGGTACTCCAAAACGAGGGGCTTGGGCTTGGCTGAGGCGAAAGCCAGGAGAGCAGCGAACAGCACCTGGATTTTACATAAGTTTGAGTTTTAGTTTTAAGTGGTACACACGGTGGAGCTAAATTGGTAAAAACGATATTGATTTATCGGGTGAAGATAAAAAAAAAATTTGTCTCATTAGATTTAATTTCACCATTATCTTTTAAATAAGAGACCCTCATAAAAAAAAGGAGGCCTCAGTTCCCGCAGTGGGAATATTATAGGATGATTATCGTGACAACTTTTATTAATAAGGTTTTAAATAATATACGATCGTCATATAAGATTGGCCTACAACACAAAAAACCAGCTGTATGCAGGGGAAATATTGAAGTGACGCAATCACTTATAGCTGCGACACAGAATGTACGAGTGATGTAATAATAATTATTTCTAAAATATTTGATAAACAAAAGTATTATTTAAAAAAAAATTTTGAACATTTAACGTTTATCTAAAAGTTTAATGAGAATAGTACTCACGTATTTGAACATCTTGATGTTTGTTGGTTTGATTGAGAGTTGTAGGAAACTGTAGGACACAAGTTTCGATGCACAATGATAACAATTAAATCGGGACTTCTTTTATATCAGTGGTCAAGTGTACTACGATGCATAGTATGGCAGTGTAACCGGATAACGCCGAAATATCCTCCTTTAGCCCATTAAACAGTATGAGCACGCGCAGCCTTGCGCAGTGTCAACGGCGGGCGGTCAAACTTATTAGATCAAGGACTTAGGACGCTGTTTCTCATAAACATGGAGAATAGACTGAGCGTTCCCTATCTAGGCATGATCGTGTGATCGTGCAGTCGATAGTTCCCAGTAGGAACATGAAGTTTGAAAGAAATAAATAACTATTAAGTATTAATAAAAAGGTTTCACCTACACAGCAGAGATCGCTTTGTTTCTTTCCAGAAAGTTGCATTTTGTAAGGAGAATGCTCAGTCCATGCTCTATGCCTTTACTGTTCCTAAATACCATGGAAAACAAAAACAAGTTTAGTGAGAAATTCACAAAAAAACACGGACCTATTTAAGCAGTTACACAAGATTGTTGTCGTCGTAGAGTTATTCGTTTATTGTTCTACTCTAGAAATATTTAGTTGACTGAAGTGTCTGTGTTGTTTTAGTACAGAAACTCAGAGAACTAACTTTATGAGTGTCTTATTAAAATGATTTTAAGTTTTCGTGAAAACCTATTTGAAGAGGGTTCATCCACCTTCAATTCAAGATGGCTTCGAAGTACAAAATACTGGCTTCAAAAACAAAATGTTATTTTGGTAAGCGGTATGGTAAAGTAAGAAAATAGGAACGGGAAGTTTGAATTCATAGGACATGACTAAAACCAAAATTCCAGTTGGAAAATTTATTTATATCATATTGTCGCGTGGTGACGTCACGTTCAGAGTGAGGGCCCAGAGGGCCAAGGGCGTTACAGTAAGATTCTCTTGGGGACCTTGACGCGCGGCAGCTTGTTATACAGGATGATGGGGCGTCGTCTGTGGTGGTGGACTAGGGCCCGTCGGGCGTCTACTATACCCACGGCCATCACACACGCCAGGAATAATAGGAGCCACTGGGAATAAAGACAGTTTAATATTGAAAATAATCTACATGGGGATCTGTTGTATAAGCTGCGTATTTGGTATACAGGCATCTTTCTTACAACTAATTTAAATCATTATTTTGTGTGTTCTGAGTAATAAACTTAAAAAGTTATCAGGCACATCGCAAATTGATTATAGGCAGTATTGAGTATAGTTTTTTCTAAACATTTTATTTTTGCCTGTGTATCCAGCTTTTTTGACTGTCGTAAAATTATCAAGGTTATGAGTATGACCCTTAATGAGTATTAAGGGTCTAATTAAGGCCGTGACATAACCTAAAGCCCCGTCACTGTCAGACTGCATAGAATAAAAAGAGATGCCAGGCGACACAACGCTAGCAATTTATTCCAAAATATGAAGCATTTCACTCAAAAATGAATTGAGTTATTAAAAACTAAAACAACCAAGTTTTGCATTTGGGTTTGATTAATATTGTTATTAATTTTACCGTTTTTATTTTAATCTGTTTATCAGCCTATGTATTTACGAGTATGTATGTTTGTTCTTTTGTGTTGTGTGTGGCGCTATAGACTAAACGCGAGGGCCGATTTTGATAATTCTTACATCCATTGAATCGTCTTAATCTTGTGAGTGCTAGTAAAGACATGACAGTCATCAAAATACAATATGGCGACAATGAGACGCCATATTGTGAAAAAGAAAAAAATGAAAGTCGACGAACTATATTAAGTGAGTTATCAAAATAAGGGTTCGAGGAGGCGACATAACTCAGACAATGTAGAAAATAAAATAAGTCACTTTTGAAGCAGTCTGATGCAGTTAGTGGCGTTATGTGGCCACCAACTGCATCAGACTGCTTGGAAAGTGACATGTTTGGAACTTTTAGCTGTTTTTTACAGTCAAGTTTTATAAAAATATTCATTCTTTTTTTTATTTGATTAAGTTAAAAAATAGTTTGTCAAAGATAGTCTTTATTTTATGGGCTTAGCGTACACTTAATTGGAATTCCAATGAAGGCTGTTATATTCTAATTGAGTCATTAGATAAATAATTTACCTTAGTACTATTGCCATTTAACGTGGCAATGCTGGGCAATTTTCCCATTGACAGCGATGTAGACGAATTTTTTCGATATTCAATGAGGTTTACGCCTGCCTTTTTAGCGTTCCGTACCCAAAGGGTCCAAAAGGAGCCCTGTTGCTGTCACTCACGTGTCTGTCTGTCCGTCTGTTCGTCTCGTCGTCTGTCACGAAATTTTGTTCCGAAGAATTTTTAATTTCCCTTTGACCTATGAACTTGAAATTTGGTGATAATGTTTATTACTTTACTTTTAATTTACTAACAAATACTAATATATTGATAAATCTTATTTTTTCTTTGAACTTCCCTCATTTGGTACGGAACCCTAAATGTGCGAAGTCCGACACGCACTTGACCGGTTTTTTATACCACTTGTACATATTTTATTTATTTTTAATAATATTTTAAATACATACTTTGTAATTTTATCACACAGAATTAGTTAAATGAAGGTGAAGGTGAGGTGGTTAATACTACAGTTAAATATGTTCACGATACTTACTGCTTTAAGTAACATCGTCACAACCATAAACTCAGCGATACGAGACCAAAATGCAGCTTATATACCATATTAATTAAAAACAGTTGTTAATTTGAGCTAAGATGTGTGCAAGCCGTAGTATGACAAATTAATTAGATCTGTTTCAACACTCATTAATTAATGTATTGATAAGCTAGTGCTAGTTAATCAGTATTGTTTCAAAACGCCTTCGATGGTGTTTACTTCTAGAGCATCCTAAGCCTTATTTAAAAAAAATGTTAGCGGGTTCTTAATTCAAATATTTCTATGAAGATTTTGAATTTAGAATCCGCTAATCAGTATAAATTAAGTTAAGCGTATGGATAGCGATTTTATAAATAAGGCTGCATGTGATTAATGCAGATCAATCAAAGTACTCGTATCTACACAAAACCTTTTTTGAACATATTCATGGTGCGTACAGCTAAAGAGTCAAATTCCCTTCCGGAGTCTGTATTTCCAGACCTGAGAGCTATATGTGTACAGTATATACATATATAAGTATATAGCTATAACTATAGCTATAGTTTACCTTAGGGGACCTTTAAGTTAAGAGTGACTATAGGTTGCTCCAAATAAACGTGCAATAACGGTCATTGACCCACCTACATTTATTGACATTTTTAATTTGAAAAACGGAATTAATGACTCAAAGCTGTCCCGAATCAACATCTCTCGTGATCCTTAACATTGTCTAATAATGAAAAACGATTTATATTTAATTGTTCAGGTACCTACGAAGAGTTATTAGGGAAAGGTCAATGTACTTTATTGCAAATTTATCTCAAACATAGTATAGGTTACTTCTAGGCAAATGTGCTGCAGCGTCGATCAGGTGAGATAGTGGTCGAATGCGAAGCCTATCAATAATAAAAAAGCTGTAACAACTACCAATCGAAACGTGTTGTTTTGTGTTGGCCGCAAGCGCGACTACTGAGCATGAGGTCCTGGGTTCTATTCTCGGGCTGGGCAAATAGTGCTATTTAATTTTTCCATTAGAATTACTCTGTAGCAGCCCGGAGTTTGGATGTTGGTGGTGTGACACCCTCGTGCCTCGGAAGGCACGTAAAGCCGTTGATTCTGCGCCTGATCTCTCCGCGGTCGTCCCATCGGACTATGAGAGTGAAGCAAGAGAGAGTGCACCTGTGTTGTACTGGACAGTATATACAGCATTCATAGTTTAAGATTTGTTCCAAACACTTTTTAACTTCGAGGATCTATTCAGCTTCTTTCACAAATGTTGCAGGAAGTTGGGCATCTATGTAGTGGTGGTGACTCTCAAACTGTACAGCTTGCTCTGGTTTAACGTCAATCGCTTATCGCAGTATCAGGGAAATTGAATTTCTCGGAACCCTGTGAGTATTTGAACAACTTCTAATTCTACAATTTGTTTGTACACTTTAGTGAGCTAGTGAAACTCCGTAGATGTGTATCATAACTAAGATAAAAAAGGACTTGAAGTATTTATGAAGAACGAAACTCATAAACTTATAAAAACTAGCTGTCGCCCGGTGATCAAAATTCGACCATAATTAATTTAATAAGGTTTTATTGTCAAAGACCATAAACATGTCATGACACGACTGTGAAACGAAACAAATAGGTACGTGTCAAACGCATGGTAGTGTGTGTACATAATGTTTTTTTTTAATCCATTTAATTTATTTCTAATGCACATTTTATAAATATATTAGGTTTCTGCATTTCTTACTACTTAAATAATTCGATATAATTTCAATCAACCGCCACCAACTCAAATATCGACTCGAAAAGTAAGTATGGGTTCCAACTTTGAGTTTGATGTTCAAAAATTTTGAGAATTACCTATCTTGGATTAAAAATTCAAGTATAGATTATTCTTCGTGCACCTGCCGCCTCAAAGTCTCTCTCTCGCTCACGCTCATGTTCTTTCAACTATGTATTTGTACAGACGTCTGATGACGTTAAAGCGTCTTAAACCAAAGCGGTCCGTAACACTTTTTCTCAGCGAACTCTCACCGCAGAACCTTACTAAAAGAGCTTCTCTCTTAAAATTATAATTTTAAGTAACTACACTACCAGCGGCTGTTGACCCCGTCGTTAGTTGGCTACGTGAAAGGAAAAAAAATCATTTTTTTTCAAGCTATTTAGTTTCACCTGTCCCGTTGTGTCGATCTGTAATCAAATCACTTCCCGATGTCTAATCGGACTCAAATTTGATGCTTATGTATCTTTGGTGACAATACAATGATATGGTACCATGGATCTGATCTGATGATGGAGACAGAAGACGGCCATAGGAACTTCTAAAATAAACAAGATAAACCCCTTGAGTTTGGGCTCGATTGATTTGTCTTGAGGAACACTTAACGCCTAGGCGATATCCAGGATCTAATGATTTAGCTGGAAGGTGGCCACGGCATCTCTGTGGTAAAACAACATAACCCCACCGATTTTGGGCTCGATTGATTCGTATTGAGGATCACTTTACGCCCAGATGATATCCAGGATCTAATGATGGAGCTGGAAGGTGGCCACGGCATCTCTGTGATAAAAAAAACATAACCCTACCGAGTTTAGGTTCGATGGATTCGTCTTGAAGAGCACTTGACACCTAGACGATATCCAGTGTCTGATGATGAAGCTGGAAAGTGGCCACGGCATCTCTGTTTGATTTGATATGAAGCGACTTCACTGGTTGTTGTTGTTCTGCCTAGCCTTTTCCCAACTATCTTGGGGTCGGCTTCCAGTCTAACCGGATGCAGCTGAATACCAGTATTTTACATGGAGTGACTGCCTATCTGACCTCCACAACCCAGTAACTGGGTAATACGATACCACTTGGTAAGACTGGTTGTCAGACTTTCGGGCTTCTGACAACCTGTAACGACTGTCAAAGATTCACGAATGACAGCCGGAACCAACGGCTTAAGCGACTTCACTGGTAATACCTATATATTACGCAATGAAAATTAACTAGGCAAATATGCGAGCACAATGTATTGTATCCTCGGTTTCTATCTACGTCTTTCGACGCTTCATGGTTTCTTAAATATCAAAAGAAGTGTCAAGTTAATTATGCCACAATTGGTTGATACTATTCAGGAACCAGCAGACAGGGGAACAAATGTTCTGTTTTTTGACGGAACAAATAGATTTTCACACTAATTCCAAATTCAGAAAAACTAAATCGAGCACTAAATATGGATTGTCTGGGATTTTTACGGCCGAATTTATTATTCCGGTCAGGTAAAACAAGGCTGTTCTTCGTCCAAGTATAGGTATAAAATCATTTCTGGCACAGTAGGACGTCACATTTATCTCAGCTGCCTACAGCTAGTCTTGTCTAGTCTTTCTACTGGTACATACTCCTTATATTTCAATCGTTAAAATGTTGAAGCTGGTAAGTTAAGCCGAATTTATGATAATTTGTATAGCAAGTTTCCGGAACCCATTCCTAAAAGTTTGTTAACACTATTGGATACAAATAGATTTACGAACTGAAGTTACGAATCAGTTTCTTTTTATATTGGACTGGTAGAAGATCAATGGAGAGTGAAGAAAGCCGGTCCCAAATATTATTTTAGATTTCATGAAATATTCCGTACTACGATGATTTTGAACTATTAATCATTAAAATGTCAAAACTATCCTTAATGATCGTAATATAACCGTTAGTGAGGTTTATTATTTTTGTACAACTTTACCTAATAGAGCAGTAGGTAACTGGTCCAAATCAAAAGTTTTCATTCCTTTATTTTTATTAATCTCCGATGCAGAAAAAGGGGTGATATAAGTTTGACCGCTATATGTGTGTGTGTATCTGTCTGTGGCACCGTTGCTCTTAAACGGGTAAACCGATTTGAATGTGGTTTTTTTTTTAAGCCGTTTTTCTAGCGATGGTTCTAACACATGTTTTATCAAAATCGTTTCAGCCATTTCAAGGTCATCAGCTCTTTTGTGTATTTTAAATGTTCACTTTTCTTTTAAGCGTTAGGGTTTTTTTTTAATTTTTAATTTAATTGGTATCTTGTTTCAGTTGGTATTCGCTTGCTTGCTAGCAGTATCGTTAGCGGCGCCCAAACCTGATCTAGTGTACACAAGTCCATTAGCAGCATTGACGCCGGCGTACTCAGCGGCAGCGTATCCTGCAGCGTCGTACCCAGCGGCGGCATATACGGCTGCAGCTTATTCAGCAGCGGCGTATACGGGTGCGATGTACTCTGCCCCACTGGCTTACACCACACCCTACACCGCAGCTTCCTCCTCTTACTACTTCAGAGGACCCTACTCCTTCTTATTACGTTAATTGGAAGTGAAAAAAAATACAAAATGTAACTTTAGAAATGAGCTTTTAAATTTTATTTACGTCATCATAATTCCAGTCGAAAGGTGTCCATTGCTGGACTCAAACGTCTTCCTACCATCACCATATCCACCAGTTATGTGTTTTTCACATGGTCCTCTCTAGGACCATATTAATTGATGGTTCGTAATATGGTATTACTTCAAACTTTTGTCTGTATTTCTCCTAATTAAAAAGTATGTCGGAACTATCTAGATGGTACAGTCTAGTGCAAATTCGCCATATTTTTGTACCAAATAAAATAAGACTAATAATTCAATGTGGATCTAAAAGAATCGGTGCGTCTACCGATGTCAGTGACTATGGCCGGAATATAATTAATTAATTTCATCGCTGCCACCTATGGATTCAACATCAAAGCCATCAGAAATGCGTTGCCATCTTTGAAACAATGCTTGAAACAAAGCTTCGTTTCTGTTACTACATCGCCAACCATATCCTTTAAACTGGACACTGAACTACTTGGTGGCAGGAATATGTATAGTTGGTATGCTTCACAAAAACCCGAACTAAAATGTCTTTTATTTATGGTCCCATAAATGTACACAAGAATGATACCGTAATAAATATTATATCCTGATTTTTAGTCGGTGTTTGTATTTTATTTCTTCGATATTTGACACCGACTTCCGAAATTAAAGTTATTTTTAAATTTTTAGTGTAATTTTTTTTTCGGAAGTCGGTTGTTTTTTTTGTAAAAAAGTTTTTTATATTATCTTATGGATCAACAGGTAAATCTTAACCAATCTGTTTAAAATCAGGATATAATATTTATTACGGTATCATTTTTAGTGTAATTTTTTTTTCGGAAGTCGGTTGTTTTTTTTGTAAAAAAGGTTTTTATTTTTCGCTTTTTAGTTGTTATACCCCAGAACTAAAAACCCCAATAACATGGAACGTGGAATTAAAACATTTTGAGAACACAAAAACGTCATCAAGATATGCGCATTTTTCGTTAATGATAAATGATGTTTATTCAGTAAATAGGTTACAAGGAACACTTTTACACGTCAATGTTTTTTGTCAGCTAGATGAGGCCGGTGTTTCCTAGCTGAATACCCTGAGAAGAAAAACCGAAACAAACTCAGAGGTCAAAGTCTCTTTTAAAGTGTTTTTGTTCAGTTTCTCAAAAAGCGCTCTCGAGAGTATATTCTTTCGGATAAAAAAAGAATTTTGAAAATCGGTCTACAAATGCGCGGACATAAATATACAAAAAAAAACATACATACAGTCGAACATAGAACCTCCTCCTTTTTCGAAAGTCGGTTAAAAATATGCCAGGTCGGTATAATAAAATCTATAAAATAATTAATATCAATTTGTATAAATTTTATGACAGTCCTACCAATGATTCCACCCATTACGTGATTGCCTATTACCAAAGGCTGGCAACGGTCGACGCGGCGGATGAGAAGTCTGAAAAAATCTACTTTCAAGCACGGGACCAGCTTGGACTACTGTTTCAGCGCCTACTGAAGCACCAAATTGGGCACCATTTTTTAAATGGTTATATTTATTTGTATTCACGTAAAGAGAACTTTCACTATTTTGAGCTCCTACGTACTGGTCTTCACTCGTTTGTGCAGCTGCTAAACCCTGAGCTTCCCAATTATATGGAGATACTCCGCTATGTATGGATGCAATATTTATCTGTGCCTCGGTATCAGTTTTTGCTACGCTAGTTATTTTATCTTCTCCGCTATATTGGAATCCACCACTTGAATATGCTTCTATGTTAGCTTGGGTAGAAGGTTCATGTTGACTTCCACTGTTTAATTGACTACTTTGAATTTCTCCTTCCTCTTGAACTAAAGTTTCACCTTCAGCAGGTTTGGTATTAGGATTCCAATTTTTATTATTATTATTATAACCACTTGGAGAGATAACATCGGTTGGTACTATTGATTTATTTGGATTTCCCTTCTGGTATGAAATCCAATTGGGACCTCGATAATTGATTTCTTGAGGTGTTGTGTCTGCTTCGCCTTTTCCACTACTGTGAACATCTCCTTCCACTTGAACTAAAGTTTCACCTTCTGCTGGTTTGGTATAAGGATTCCAATTTTGATTATTATTATAACCATTTGGAGAAACAACATCAATGGGCACAAAGGATTTTTTTGCATTTCCTTTCTGATATGGAATCCTATTGGGACTTCGATTATTGATTTCTTGAGCTGTTGCCTCAGCTTTGGCTTTTCCACTACTTTGAATTTCTTGTTCCGCTTGAACTAAAGTTTCACCGTCAGCAGGTTTGGTATAGGGATTCCAATTTTGATTATTATTATTAACATTTCGAGAAACAACATCAGGTGGCACTAATGATTTATTTGGATTTCCTTTTTGATATGGAATCCAATTAGGACTTAGATTGCCGTTTTCTTGAGTGGCTATCTCTGCTTCAGCTTTCCCACTACTTTGAATTTCACCTTCCAGTTGAGCTAAACTTTCACCTTCAACTGGTTTGGTATAAGGATTCCAATGTTTATTATTGTTAGAATATTTTGGTGAAACAATATTAGATGGCATTAACGATTTATTTGGATTTTCTTTCTGATATGAAATCCTATTGGGACTTCGATTATTGATTTCTTGAGCTGTTGCCTCAGCTTCGGCTTTTCCACTACTTTGAATTTCTTGTTCCGCTTGAACTAAAGTTTCACCTTCAGCAGGTTTGGTATAAGGATTCCAATTTTGATTATTATTATTAACATTTCGAGAAACAACATCAGGTGGCACTAATGATTTATTTGGATTTCCTTTCTGATATGTAATCCTATTGGGACTTCGATTATTGATTTCTTGAGCTGTTACCTCAACTTCGGCTTTTCCACTACTTTGAATTTCTTGTTCCGCTTGAACTAAAGTTTCACCTTCAGCAGGTTTGGTATAAGGATTCCAATTTTGATGATTATTATTAACATTTCGAGAAACAACATCAGGTGGTACTAATGATTTATTTGGATATCCTTTTTGATATGAAATCCAATTAGGATTTCGAGTAGCTTCATATCCATTCGCCATTAGTGTATTTTTTTCAATACCTGTGTCACTTACAGGAAGGCTTTGTTGATAAGATGGTGTATATTTATGTACAGGTCCATTATAGGATATAGATGGATACGTATCTCTATCAACTTGAGGTATTGTACCTGCGAAAGGATCTCCATATGCATAAGTTGGATTTGATGACGGCACCGTATTAGGAAAACCAACATATAAATACTCAGGTTCTTGACCTGGTTTGTTTAATAGATTACTAGGCGAACCTAGAATTGTATTCTCTTTGAATGTGTTTTTGATATTTTCGATTATTAACGAATTAGCTCCATTAAACTGATCTTCCCCATCGTATCCAGTTACTGCGTTAGTTTCAGTTTCAAACGATTCCCCTGATTCAAGTGACTCACTATAAGAAAAATCATTGGGGTTTTGAAAACTTTGGTCTATATCTGCGCCGCCTTTTCCGATTTCTGCACGTAGTTGAGCTTCAGTATTGAGATTAAGTGCCGCATGAGCTCTTATTTGATCACCTACTGATACCAGATCTCCGTCTCGCTGGGTTCTTTCTGTTACTGCATCAGCTCGACCAGTAATGAGAACAACGACAAGGATCAACTGGAAAGCAAAAGAAACATCTTCAACAATATTTTTATCGTTGTCCTCAAAAATAGTTAATTTTCGAACACATTCGTAAGCTTTACTATACTTTCACTATGTATGAAACCAAACACACGAAACGTTTATTTATTTTGTTAGGTACTTACTATAAACATTTTTTTAACGCAATTGAGTTTTCTGAAAGGCTATCACTTTTTAAATTAAAACATTACCCTTGTGAGAAAAGTATTAGCAGGTACTTAAGTTGATTTGTACAAGTATGAATATTATACTAAGTATAGCAATAGTTACGCCGTACGAACCAGATGTTATAAAACTGTCATTATGATGGAGTTTCTGCAACAATACTAGCTTAATAGGGTAGCGTAATATTAAGTTTTAACGCTAGGACTAAATTGCCATTAGTCATGGTCCTCCAAGCAAATCGTTACTTAATTTACATGTGCTACGAACTGATTAAGTGTTGTTTCTACTTTAATAATCACAAGAACACAATACAGAAATCTGTAATTTACGTTCAATTAATTTACCTTGCTCGGGACTTAACCAAATCTGGTGAATTTAAATTTTGCTGGATCGCTTTTGGGAAGGTTTTATTAAAGAAAGTTGAACATTCACCGACCATAACTGTCAGAAATGAGCAATAGATTATCTATAGAGATATATCGATTTCCTAAGAAGTCTTAGTTGGTTACTACGGGAAGACATCATGTTATTATTTTGCTGTTTTTTTATGTTTTACCTGCTTTATGTAATTTGCTGAGATCAACTCTGTTTTGCTACCATTTAATTTTTCCTCGAACTTTTCTTTTTGTTTGTGTACACACTTTTTCTTTATATCATAAAAACAATAATCACTCTCAAACGTATTACATATATACTTACTCAGCTTATTTTCTCGTTTCTAAAAACTTATTCTGTGTGTATATTAATTATGATAATTATTTACTTTCACGCACAACACCCATTCACTTACCTATACCTACTCAATTACATACCAATAACTTTTATTCTACGCTTAAATACACTACAAAAAAAAACGGTTTCAAATTCTGTATAAAGCTGAGAAAAACCACAATACTTTTATACTACTCGTACCAATAACACAACTTGATGGCACGTCCTTTCTATCGATAAATGTATTTTATGGGTGACTCATTGCAAAACCCTTGATGAGATAGATAACATTGAAATTGCGCGCAGTATTGAAAGTGGCTGTTAGCTAAACACATAAATATAAAAAGAAATGACCTTACTGTTGTCGCTCAATTGTCAAAATGTCAAAAACGGCCGTTTTTGGTACTTTTGCTTACTACTTTGGATACGATTCATTTTGAGTCCTGTTTCAATAACGTAAAAATACTTCATCCTCTTTGTAACAAACGCAACGTAGGATTCTTTAATATTTATTTTCCATGCTATGCTACGATTTTTTTATCAATGAGGGCGCCACTTGGCGGGTAGTAGACCCTTAAATACCTGCGAAAAAGTAATCTAGCAGATTTACTTTTTTGTAATGATTCTGAAACTCTAGCTAACCTACTGGTAAACAAACTAACGGGTTTTTGTTCAGTTTCTCAAAAAGCGCTAAAGCAATTTCGATAAAATTTATATGGGACCACCTCGGGAGGATATTCTTTCGGTTAAAAAAAGAATTTTGAAAATCGGTCCACAACTGATGGAGAAATGCGCGGACATACATAAAAAAAAATAAAAAAAAAACATACAGTCGAACATAGAAACCTCCTCCTTTTTCGAAAGTCGGTTAAAAAATCGTAATAAGCTACAAAAAGATAATAAAAGAGATCCATACATATTAAAAATAACGTATATTTGATATAGAAATTACTGTAATAATCTTATTAAACATTTAAACGAAAATATGAAAGAGAATTAATTACAAAATCAGTTGCTAACTAAATTGCTTTGGAAGAGCATTAAAACTGTAACCTACACAAATAATTAATTAATAAACTTGTTTTACCAATAAACTATTACTATTATTATTTATGCCTCCAAAAGCACAGGTAATTTTGTTTCGTGATAGATATGTCACTGAATTATTACAAACACGTTTATGATAAGTCTTGCGAGATTATAAATTCTCAATTTATTGTGTATGATCATTTCAAATACAATTAATCTTTTCCAAATTCAATAGTTTACAATTTTTCCTTGACTTATATCTAGAATATCGTTATCGTTCACAATCTTTCGCGATTTATCATAATCATACGTTGTTTGCAATAGCCCGGTGAGAGATATGCAAAAAAGTACCTTTCACCGACTTCTTACTTTTATCACAGAAACATGTGGTACTGTGGTCCCTTCATTTTTATTACACAAACATTCAAATGCGTAATTAAAACGAGCGGACGTAACATGATTCGAGGCTTATTTTTCTAGCTAGTTACTCAAGTCTCGAGTAAACTGAACTGTCCTCCCGGGCCTGCGGACGGCGAGTAGTGGGTAACTCGCCGTTCGATCAGCACCAGGCCCGAGAGTCGACGGCGCGTAGTGTTCCACGCGCGCCTCAAAGAGTTGTCAGCAAAAGGACGGGGCCTGCCACGGCCGATGCCTGCCCGGGGGTGGAGGATAAATTCGAAAGAGTTACCTCGCCCCTGGGCACTCAAGGCAGGGAGGAACAGGGCTGGGTTTTAGTCAGTAAGAGTCTGACACGCCCTTCCGCTCTACCCTAGAGCGGAAGAAGTCATAGGATGATTTCCCACCCCCCCCAAAAAAAAAAAAAAACTGAACTGTCCTCATTTTGGTGTGTACAAAGCCAGGATATCAAATGCTCGCTAGCTTCAAAAACTGGCCTCGTTTAACTCGGACTTTTAGACCCAGCATGAAAGTTCATTCCAGTAGCTTAGATCTTTTTAATACTTTGATTAAATATAGTACAATGTCGTGCCGACGACACGAAGAAGAACAAGAAAAAGTACAATAATAAAAATACTATTTCAATTTGGCATATTTAATGTTGGCAGCACAAACATTTTATTCATTTTTGCCTATTGGGCATCACAACATTAAATTATAATCCGGCATAAATCTCTTCCTAATGTCGAGCATATAATAATCATCTGGATCACCATTGTAAGTACTATAGTACGGTGTAAAGTTATCTGGACGTGCTAGATCTCCTCTATAAGATTTTTTATTGGCAATGTTTCTCTTGTTACTCCATTCGGTGCCGCCATAAGGTGCAGGGTGATTTACCTTTTTGTATCCATTGTTTGGTTTTTTAAACTTTTCGAGCGGTGATATATTATAGATATTTACTTTATTTTGATCGGGGTGGACAGCTTGAGATCCATCGTAAAGGATAGGATACCTACTCGTATGATATCTAGGATCGAAGTAAACTTTATTGGATATCTTGTTTGGATTTGGATATCTCATACCGGGATTAACATATAAATATTTGTCATACAGAGAGGACCCTCTCTCGTTGTTATCTTTTCCATAAATATTCGCAGGGTATGTGCTTATATACTGTCCTGGGGGAGTTAGGGTTGATGTATATGGGCTGATATCAGATCCTTTGCTCGCTTGAATATCTGTATAATCAACAAAACGCCCTGTATTGACTGTATGTTGGTTGGTATAACGTCCATCTAGATGCCATCCGTTTCCATCTAGATTCCATCCGTTATACGGAGGTCCTTTAAATGGGACATTCGTTGGAGGTCTCTCGCTGTCTAGTTCTTTAAATTTATTAGAGAGAAAGACCGTAGGAACGTCTGCGGTAGGTGCGCCACCATCTTCAATAATGGAAGTCTGTTCCAGGTGGCGAAATCGAGTTTCACATGAAACGATTATAGCGGCAAGAAAGTACTGAAAAATGTTATAAAAAGTACATTAGTGTTAGCAGGTACATTATATGAAAACATACCTTTCTTTTGCAGGAATTGGCCCTGTTGCTTCTAAATAACATAAAACTTTAATTTACGCTTTGAAGGGGTACACAGATTTATACAGTTCATTCTGATACACCCTAATTTCACCAATTATGTTCAAATTCCATGTTTTTGGGGCAATCAATTCGGACCTCCAAAAAAAAACAAAAAAAAATGCAAAATAACTTTAATTTCAGAACTCGGTGTCAAATAACGAAGAAAGAAAATTAGAAACACCGACTTCCGAAATTAAAGTTATTTTGTAATTTTTTATTTTTTTTGTTTTGTAACGTCCTCAGTTACATATTTAATAAAGATGCCCCGAATAGTTGTTATAGCGAATAGTCGAATACCGTTTCATTGTCATGGCGAATATTCCAATAATAATAATAATAATAAGAGCCCTAACCACCGGTAGCTTGGACCCTGCTCCCAATACCGGCGGACTACTATTTTTTATATTTTTAAATGTTTTTTTTTAATGTTTTAAAAAATAAATAAACGAAATAATAATAATAAAATAAATAAAATAACTTGGCAACCCACTGGCAACACAAATCATATTTTTTCTATTCCATTTATAATCTCAAAAACCCATTTTTTACCCAAAATCGGACTTAATATTACCGTACAGGAAGCCTAAACTGAAAAATTACAACAAAACCATTGATTATCCAGCCAAATAAATTAAGTAAACAAAAAAGAAGAAAATTTAAATCAAGATATCACAGAATGACGTCTGTCAACGACGACATACTATGTTTACAGGAAAACAATGAAAATGGAATGAAATAAATAAAATGTTGACCAGAGCAGCTGCCCGTCGCGCACGCCTTTTCCCCCGGACTCGCCGCTCAGCTCCGCCTCGCCGCCGCCGGACCTTGGATCACCAGTGTTACCGGCGGCTGCAGCCGCGTCGAGCTCAAGCGACGCGTATTTCTCCCCGCCGACGTCGCCAACACCTGTACGTCGGCAGGGGAGAGGCCGGCCACCGTACAGCTTGGGACTTAGGGGCCAACCAGCCTCGAGCCCGGTCCCCGCTGCCGGTGGTTGTGTGCAGCGCATGAAATGGACTCAGTCCATGAACGAGAACGTCATGCGCGCATATTATGGGTCTACAGACGGGGGAAACTAACCTCACTGCGTACCGTGTCAGGATGCTGTCTCTGTTCCAGGACCTAGAACCAACCGCCGACGTCTCGGCACAACGATTGTCGGATCAGGTGCGGGTCATCCAACGTAACCACAAGTTGGACGATGCTGCACTTGATAGGCTGCGCTCAGAGGTACTAGCTAGCCCGCTAGGGGCGCATTCCCAGCGCGGGCCATTAACATAAGTGATGAGGGAGATGATAGGGTTGTCACGGTAAGTAGCCAGTGCAACGATCGACTGAGGAGCGCACTGGAGGATGCGCTTCGCGAGTATAGATCCACTCCGACCGAAATTAGACCCCGTTTATCATGATTACCCATGCACAAAAAAAATAGGGCGTTGGTGTGTGCTTTGGACTCGCTGCTTAAAAACATCTTTGAAAGCAGCGAGAACCTCGTTGATACGCACTCGATCTTGTATTGCGGGGCTGTTACAGCATATCGTGTGGCCAACGTGAAGTTTCCGAATAGTGAAGAAGCTATTCGGCCAAAGCCTGCTGCACCAGCCTGGCAATGCAGGATTGAGAGGCGTATCGATGGGGCCAGAGTACTCATCGGCAAACTACTCTGCTTCAGGGAGGGCAATATACGACCACGTGTGATGCGCTTTGAGAGGCGGGCATTTTCGGGGTCTGAAATTAGTCCTCGAGAATACATGTCCCGTGTCACAGAGCGCATCGACTTCCTGAAACAGAAAGTTTGTGCATGGGCAAACCGTATTCGGCGGTATAAGCGGCGAGTTGACCGGTACTCGCAGAATCGCATGTTCCAGAGCGATGAGAGGTGGGTATATAGAGCTTGGGAGCGACCTGAACAAAATGTGACTGACGGGTGCGTCCGGATGATGTTACCACGAGTACATTCTGGCGCAGCATTTGGTCGGTGCCCGTCTGTCACACTGAGGGTGGTTGGATGCGTGATGTCGAGCGCGCGTGTGACGCTATACCAGAAATGGATAAAATCACCATTAATCCATCAGATGTAGCCAAAGCGGTTCGTCCGTTACCGAACTGGAAATCTCCGGGACCGGACGGACTGCACAACTTTTTGCTGAAATGGTACAGCAGCTCACACGCGCTCCTGGCATCTCAATTCCAGTCATCCTTAGAGTATGGGTCACTGCCTCAGTTTCTAACCACCGGTGTCACCCACCTGCTCCATAAGACAGGTAGTCCCGCGGAACCCAAGAATTATAGGCCGATTACATGTTTGTCAAAGGTCTATAAAACTTCTTACATCCATCCTGAGAGCAAAAGTTAATTTGCACAGGATTTGTCGACATGCTGGATAGATTATAAGAAGGCCTACGACTCTGTTCCACATACATGGCTCATGAGGGTGTTGGAGTTGTACAAAATAGATGCACCTTCCTTGGGTCATGTATGGGGCAATGGAAGACAGTCCTTCGCTATCCAGGATGTCGACCAATCCAGGGGAGTGATGAGCCTATATGGATTAAACGGGGAATATTTCAGGGCGACAGTTTGAGTTCACTTTGGTTCTGCTTAGCCCTGAATCCTCTAAGCACATTGCTGGAGGATTCAGGCCTGGGCTATCGGTTGAGAAGAGGTGGTCAGGCCATATCTCACTTTCTTTACATGGATGATCTGAAACTCTTTGCCCCCAACAATTTGCGACTGATGGAGTTACTGAAGGTAACTGAAACTTTCAGTAGCGCCATCAGGATGGAATTTGGTGTGGACAAATATGCAGTCATGCATGTAAAGCGAGGAGGAATTATGGAATCCGAAGGGATTCAACTCTCGGATTCCATAAACCTTAGATCCCTCTCCTCGATCGAAACATAGAAATATTTGGGTATGACGGAAGCGTTAGACATTAACGTTACTGACATGAAGCAATCGCTGAAGGAGCGCTTCTTTGGCCGCCTGAAAAAGCTATTTACTAGCCTTTTGTCAGGCGGAAATAAGGTGCACGCCTTCAACAGTTGGGTCATGCTGGTTTTGATGTACTCTTTCGGCATACTCAAATGGACTCAGACCGAGCTAGACGCCCTGGATAGGAGGGTCCGTACGTTGATGACCGCAAACCGGATGTATCACCCACGATCATCGGTGATGAGACTGTACATCCCGCGGAAATGTGGAAGTCGAGGTTTTTTAAATGCGAAGACTCTCCACAACCGCGAGGTGTGCAGCCTCAGAGAATATTTTCTTAAAACCGACGTGGGTATGCACCGCGATGTGGTCGCAGTGGACAAGGGACTCACCCCGTTGTCCATGGCTAAAGAGAACTGGCGCAAACCTGTAATACTCACTACTGATGACCGTAAGGAGGTATGGAAAGCCAAGGAGCTTCACGGGCGCTTTTATCAGGCCCTTCATGGGCCTGATGTAGATTTCTTAGCGTCCGTGGCCTGGCTACGTTTCAGTGACCTCTTCGGGGAAACTGAAGGCTTTGTCTGTGCGATTATGGACGAAGTTATCTTGACGAATAACTACCGGAGGCATATCATGAAGGACGGGACGGTTGACGTGTGTCGGGCATGCCACCGTCCGGGTGAGTCCATCAGACATATTATCTCTGGTTGTTCTCGTCTTGCTAACAGCGAGTATTTGCACAGGCATAACCAAGTGGCCAGGATTATTCATCAGCAGCTTGCTTTAAAATACAAACTTGTGGATTCTGAGGTGCCGTATTACAAGTATGTGCCCGACCCAGTTCTCGAAAATGACCATGTCACGTTGTACTGGGATCGGTCTATCATCACTGACAGGACTATTGTTGCCAATAAGACGGAGACAATATAGTGGTGATAGACCGATTAGCGCGCCGCACAATGATAATCGATGTCACCATCCCACATGACGAGAACCTCGTGAAAGCTGAGAAAGAGAAACAAATTAAATATCTTAACTTGGCACACGAGGTTGTCGATATGTGGAATGTGGACTCGGCTGTCATTGTGCCGATAGTCGTTACCGCCAATGGCCTGATGGCCAAAAGCCTCGACGACCACCTGTCGAAGCTGTCGATGCGCGGTTGGATCAAGGGCCTGATTCAGAAGGCAGTACTCCTTGATACGGCTCGCATTGTGAGGAGGTTCCTGTCTCTGGAGCCCTAACCATCTGTAGCTTGGACCCTGCTCCCGATACCGGTGGACTACTATTTTTTATATTTTTAAAGGTTTTTTTTATATGTTTTCTTTTAAATATATTTAAAAATGTAAATAATATGTGTAAAAATAAATATACGAAATAATAATAATAAATTCGTTTATTTTCTCCCTTAAAACATATTAACAATTAGAATTAGTACAAAATTGGAAGAGAGACAGGAATAACTCTCCATTATTATTCGACTTAAAAAAAGGAATTTAAAAAGTTATTTATTTGTTATCAAATAATAATATCACGCGTAAAGAAGTCTTGAACTCACCAATCATTTATTTGTTACTTTAATCTAAAAAAAATCTAAGATTATGAGAAAAAAAAACAATGATTCATATTATACTGATTTTACATTTTTAAATGCTGGCAACTGATATTAATTAATACTAAGTGTGTTTTGTTTTTTTAAGAAAAAATTAAGTTTGATTATTTTTAAGTCTATAGTTTTTAGGGTTTCGTAGTCCTAATAAGGACAAGAAACCTTTACCTATAATTTCGGTCTGGCCATCTGCCCGTCCTAGGCATAGCTAAGAGACCGTTAGTACTAGAAAGCTGCAATTTGTTCATGAATATACCTGTATATTATACACGCGACGGAAACAAAACAATACAATCTTGACAAAGATTTTTTTATGGTAGCTCCCATACATGTAAAGTGGGCATGACTTTTTTTTCTCGCCTATCCGATTATGTGGGGTATAGTTGGATAGGGCTTTCAAAATCATTGCGCGGTTAGACAGACTATTTTTCGATTCAGTGATTCGTTTGCGAAATATTGAACTTAGTGATTTTTTTTTTTCGAGTCGAGCGTTTTAACAGCGTGTCCTCCGGGCGATCAACACAATGATGACACCTGGGCGTATACTCTCGCCAAATCAGGAACAGGAACCTCCCGAAACAACCGTGCCCAGTGAGTATCTGCGTCACACGGAAGGTGATGACGAAGTGGGTCCTCTCTAACCACTCCTCAATCACAAATGCTAGAGTAGACTAGAACCTGCGCCGAATATAGGACCTATTTTGGGAAACGCAAGGTAGATGAAAGAAAAATAAAATCTTGACATACCAGAATGTGTAATTTAATTTCTGTTTGCTCCATTATCACGTCCATTTGATAGACCAACATTAACTAAATGATTTCTTTATTGTCCAACATTATAGTTAAATTGATATTCGTCACAGTCTTCCAAACAAATCAATAATTATTTTACGCGAGATAAGAATCTATTAGTTGTCGGGTTGCAATTGAATAACTTATAAAAAGTGTTAACTATATTTTGAATACAAATACTCTACGTTTTCGTTCAAAAATATCAGTGAGTCAAGAGTATGAGTAGACATGTCTAGACAGTGACATTCTATCTGTGATAACGTGGCGACCTAATATGCCCAAACTATGTACATATTATATTTCTTTGTTTATTTATGTACCCAAAAAAAAATACATGGCAGCAAGATGATGATGATGATATTTCTTTGTTTATTTAACAATTCATATACCTATAAATATTATATAGCAATTTTACATTTTATTGACTTGGCTTATGAGAATAACAAAAAAAATGCTACCTAATTTGTAACACTATTAGTTTTGCAAAAATCTTAGTCGAACAACGATATAATTGTGGGATTTTGTTTATTTGATTACAATATACATAACTAGACTAATAAATAACTTAATGGGATAAAAGAAAATAAATAAAATACGTTCAAACGGCATAAAAAGGGAGGCGTACGTATAACTAATTAGTCAGTAGGCATCGAAAAATTCGTCCACATTGTCCCTGTTGAGAGAGGTGAAGGCGTTCTTAACGACAACCTCGAGAATGACCTCATTCTTTTCAGAATTAATAAAGGGAGATAGTATGCGGCAACCTCACAGCCCCCTGTGGAGCCAAAAGCAAGCTGTAGGGGCTGGAATTTGTTTGTAAGTATTTCGGCGTACAGTTTACAACAAATTTAGCTGCCATACGCCTGCAAGTGCACCCGATGGCAATGGGACAAATGTCGCCGTCCTTCTTGCGCAGGGCAATGATGCAAAGCTAATTAAGCAAAGTATTACTTTGAGTTTTATTACTTATAAGTTGTTTACTATTTGTTTAAGGAATTTTAGTTTATATTTAGTAATATACTGTGTGTAATGTGTGTATGTGTGTGTGTGCTTAATTAAGATACCTATTTCAGGTTGAAATCGAATTATTGTAACTTTAACTCTAGTTTTAAGCCCTTATTATTACAATTTTTTTAAGAATATAAATAAGCCCTTATTATGTTCAAAAAAAATTTTTGGTAAATCAAATAATTCAATGATTCAATGATGATGACACATATAATAAATAGACAAGAAAAAAAACTGGCCAAGTAAGTATCGGGTTCAGTACCAAATATTGGTATTTGTTAGTAAAGTATACGTAATAATAAACATTATCACCATAAGTTCATAGATCAATGGGAAATTTAAAAAAAATCGGACAGACAGACGGACACGTGAGTGACAACAATAGGGCTCCGTTTGGACCCTTCGGGTACGGAACCCTAAAAAGGATACAGAACAAAACACAAAGGCAAGGTGCCTGCATGTTACCGGATAATTGCAAACATGGTAACATTGTAATATATTTTGCGAATGTTATATACTCTCGACATAATTGGAATAGGTAATTTCCACTACCATACATTTCATAATTTACTATGTGTCCAAGTGTTATTGTAAATAAAGGTTTTACAGTTTTACGGGGCTTTTCATAAACAAACAGTGTTACCATTATATAATATAAATGTAAGGGTTAATTATCGACTCGAAGAAGCTATAACGATTGTCACGATTGTCATAAATCTAAATTGTATGGGATTAAGCACCACATGGCCTATCCCCTATTTTTTTCCATATGACAAACGTTATCTCTTGCAGGTAGAAACTTTATCTAGAGCCTAATAGTAGCTTACTGGTAAGAAAAGATCTAAAGGGTTTTATTTTTTTTAAGTAGCCGTGTGTTTAGCAGACACTGATTAGCGAGTTCTTAATTCAAAATTTTCAAGGATAGAGGATGGTGGAGGAGTACTCACTAATCATTAAAAGGAAGTTTTGTCCTATAGACATTTAAATGTGATGGATGAAACGATGTCATCTCGAGTTTAGAATTCACTAATCAGTATTTAAACTAAGCATATGGTTAGTGAGTTAAATAAAAAAAATAAAATTCCTTTAATTCAGATAACAAGATCCATATAGTGCAATTAGACTCGGTATTAAAAAATTATAAATTAACACAAAACCAAATAAATTAATAAAGTAGCATCATCAATTAAAAATAACATTAAAATCAGGATTCCAAATGAGATAAAATTTAAAATTAATTAAAACATTCAAATTTAAAATAGGTTCATGAGTTAAGAGGCCGTACACAAAATTTTGTCGATTTAGCTGATTTGCGTGATTTTACAGACGTGTTTTTACAGTTAAAATAATGTATTTCTAAAAGTTTTAATGCAAAACATGAAAGATCATTTCAATTATGATCTAATGTATGAGTGACCAGTTTTTTATTTTTATTATAATTACGATTAATCGACCACAAACCGACGACGGTTTTGTGAATTTTTGCTGTAAGTTTAAAATATTTATATTATACAGTGTGTCCGGACATGGACTAGCGATATTCTAAATACTTAAATATAAACTATTTTAAAGTACAATTACTTTCTAGGCTTGGGTCCAATACACTTCCCCGTTATGTGGCTGCCATATTGTTTTTTTTTGTTGAAATATGCTCTATGCAAGTACAAAAAAAAATCATATATCTCAAAGTTTTAGTCATACTGAGATAAAAATGGGCTTATTCAAAAGGCAATAATATTGTCTACCATCTGCATTACAAAGCAATGTGTTCACAATTCCACAACTTTTGAAAAAAAATGTGTAAGTCGAAAAATTAAAAGAAAAATTATGCAATTCAACCAATAATTGTTAATTACTACAAAAACATACCCGACAACTTTTTTATTTTTTTTACTAGATCGACAGATTTTGAGCTAAGCTACAATACAACATAAAATTCACAACTGTGAGTCTAATACTTTAAGAGTTATTGTTGTTTGAACATAGCGTATGCGCAAGCACAAAAGGCCTTTGTCGGAACCCTAAACAGGAAATCATTGAAAACACATAACATTTTAATCGTAGTTTAATATTGGAAAAAACTTTAAATAAAATTCAATATGAATGTTATGTGTTTTTAATTATTTCCTGTTTAGGGTTCCGACACAGGCCTTTTGTGCTTGCGCATACGCTATATTCAAACAACAATAACTCTTAAAGTATTAGACATACAGTTGTGAATTTTATGTTGTATTGTAGCTTAGCTCAAAATCTGTCGATCTAGTAAAAAAAATAAAAAAAATGTTGGAATGGTATGTTTTTGTAGTAATTAACAATTATTGGTTGAATTGCATAATTTTTCTTTTCATTTTTCGACTTTCACATTTTTTTTCAAAAGTTGTGGAATTGTGAACACATTGCTTTGTAATGCAGATGGTAGACAATATTATTGCCTTTCAAATAAGCCTATTTTTATCTCAGTATGACTAAAACTTTGAGATATATGATTTTTTTTTGTACTCGCATAGAGCATATTTCAACAAAAAAAACAAAAATGGCAGCCACATAGCAGGGAAGTGTATTGGACCCAAGCCTAGAGTGTAATTGTACTTTAAAATAGTTTATATTTAAGTATTTAGAATATCGCTAGTCCATGTCCGGACACACTGTATATCTTAAAATACCATATAATTACGAATCGTTCTGACATCTGAACGGTATGAAAAAATTAGACTGTATTGTTGCAAAAGTCTTCTATATAATGAATGAATCACTTTTTACCACTAAAAATTTAGAGCAAAAAAAAAAAATAACTTAGTCAAATTTTAGAGAATATGGGCAAAGTATTGCTTTTGATTTTGGCTATTTAGAACTCTCGTTCATAAAATGAAAACAACAAAAAATAAACTTCAGTTATTAATCCATTTCTTGAGAAAAAAATGTAAAAATTACAAAAATTTGGCAATTAAAAAACTTTTTTACAAAAAAAACAACCGACTTCCAAAAAAAAAATACACTAAAAATTTAAAAATAACTTTAATTTCGGAACTCGGTGTTTGTATTTTATTTCTTCGATATTTGAACTCGGTGTTTGTATTTTATTTCTTCGATATTTGACACCGACTTCCAAAATTAAAGTTATTTTTAAATTTTTAGTGTATTTTTTTTTTGGAAGTCGGTTGTTTTTTTTTGTAAAAAAGTTTTTTATTTTTCGCTTTTTAGTTGTTATACCCCAGAACTAAAAACCCCAATAACATGGAACGTGGCATTTAAACATTTGGAGAAGACAAAAACGCTAAAGCAATTTCGATAAAATGCATATGGGACCACCTCGGGAGTATATTCTTTCGGATAAAAAAAGAATTTTGAAAATCGGTCCACAACTGACGGAGAAATGCGCGGACATACATAAAAAAAAAACATACATACAGTCGAACATAGAACCTCCTCCTTTTTCGAAGTCGGTTAAAAATCATTTAAAACAACCCAAATCTCGACTATAATACGCAACG
The DNA here is from genome assembly GCA_951329385.1 of Polia nebulosa. NCBI lineage: Eukaryota > Metazoa > Arthropoda > Insecta > Lepidoptera > Noctuidae > Polia > Polia nebulosa. The sequence goes on along the minus strand of OX589599.1, from coordinate 17,349,640 downwards.
CAAACTTCGAATCTAGCTCATTCATTAGATCCTAATTAAAATGGTATTTCGTGTTGTGCATTAAAACTTATAGAAATGCATTATTTTAACTGTAAAATCACGTAAATCAGTGAAATTGGCCAAAATTTCGTGTACGTTAAGATAATTTTATTTTTTATTTAGCTAGCTAAGTTTTACCCAAAAAAAGAACTAACTAGGGCAAAAAAATGCTTACTTTTGAAGGAGCACAGCTTTACAATTATAGGATACCCTAGTATAAGAAATCTACACTCTTTCAATGCATTCAAAACTCATCTTAGTCAGTATATAATTAGGGATCGATCACTTCTGGAGAAATGAAGGCAATGAATGTGTTGGTATCTAGTTTGTAACTGATGACGACGAGCTCTGTGATATTTATAAATGTATGTTTTAGTATTGTTCTCAAGTGAGTGACATAATATTTCTTTATTGAGAATAAAGTTTCTTTAAACCTATGTACAAGTACATGTACAACATTACAGTTTTACAATCCAAGGCGTTGCACAGTGCGGACGGACCTTCTAAGTTGATAATGTGAATAGATCTGTATTCTCACGTAATAATCAATCAGGGAGCAAACAGGCACGTGTCGAGGCAACGAGGCTCAGGCGTTGGCTCAAACAAATTTCGCGTCTATAGTCTTAGACAATCGAGGAGAAGCCTATGCTTACCTAACCAGCCATCGATACCCGTGTTTAATAACTTTTTCATCGAGTAAGAAAAGTTCTTTCCTGAACTTGTTTCTATTCGATTATTTCACTACAACCTATAGTTTTATCATGTAAAGCGGCTATTACTAATAGGCCAATTACGTTATTAATGAAATACATGATGTTTAACATTATACTATACTAGCTTGTCACAAGGTTTCGCTCCAGGCCTATCCTAAATGATCTAAATGAACCGTGCCGTATGTGGAATACCTCAGGTGCCATTCACTCAGGTGCCGTTTAAACGGGTGCCCAATGTGGAATACCTTAATTTTCGGCAGCAGACCAGTACTTTTGGTGATTACCCTCTACAAATATTAAACAAACACACGATACTGTTTCTTTATAATATACTGGTTTCTGCCAGCTGATTCGCCCGCATGGAATTCGTACTTCACCCACTATAAATTATAGCCAAAATGTGCTATTCCCTACTACTACTATAATCTATCTCTGTGCCTAATCCAGATCCGTTAAACCGTTCTGGCGTGATTGAGTAGTAAACATCCAGCTTGATACACAATAGTCATAAGAAACTTTAAAGATGTTTAAAGAAGCAATTTAAAGTGTATAAGTGACTCTAAACTAATCGGGTAAGAAGAAAAACCGTTCTCATTGATTCTAAAGGTGTGAAAACTATTCGTGTGCCATATGCGTCACGTTTTGGGACAAGCTCCTCACAATACATGCATCGTCCTTCGTCTCCGCTATAAAGAACCGTCCCGGCATTCAGTAGTCATCATTTAGCTCAGTGTTGCTCAGTGACAAACAACCTCCAAAATGTACAAATTGGTAAGTGAATAATTAAGTTATACCTATGTACATCATTTTTCGTCGTTTTGAAACAGTGTTTTTAGGAAAACCTTATTAGTGAATCAGTTTAAGTTTTGTGTAAGAAATGGATTTGAAAATTATGTAATTTCTTGGTATTGGAAATTAACTTTTAATCAAGAAAACTACCTAGTCCTAATTAAGGATTAAGGTTATCCAATTACCTATATTTTAGCTTGATTTCTGTGTTAATTTTAATTACTCGAGAGTAAAAATTTGCTACTAACAATTTTCGATTTGAAGTTTAATAATGATACATAATTATAGTTTAATTTAACTTCTGAGCGATGTGGACGACTTTGCAGCTCAATTTAGCACATCTATTGGGATCTCCAACAAAGGATACACAAATATGAGAGAAACCACAATACTCCAAATGGCTTTGTCACGTGTGCTTCTTTATTAGGACACTTTAGATCGCAGATCAGAATAATTTATGTCAATTCTCTGATAAACGTTGTTTGACCGATCTACAACGTTTAATAGACAAACTGAGCTATGTAGATGACTTTAAAGCTCAAAAACACACTACCTTATATATGTCACCGGATAAATTGTAAAAAATTCTTTAACTTTATGACTCGGATAGATTGTAAATTATCAAATTTGAATGACATTTATTGTATTTGGAATGATCTATTCATAATATGTCGAGTGTTTGCAAGTATCCGGTGACATAGGTATACGAGTGAGATCGGGACTAAATCTAGACCAAGTGCAATGTGAAAGTACTCAGGGACCATCTGAGCGATAAAGGCTGGTTTGAAGCTGAATTACATACGTCCTCTTAAATCTAGGGTCAGAATAGTTTATAGCCCAAGTGTAATAGTTGTAGGTTCTACTAAATCATATACGTAAAAAAAACTGTTCCGAAACTGCTTAGTATTATTTTTGCATAAGATGAAGGTTTCTCATTATCTATGCTTTACATAAGTAGCCATAAACAAGGATGTGCTTTACTCATAACTTGTTATGAATACAGTTTTACAGACTATTTGTTTGCTCAAGGATGTAATTGTTTAGTCATGCCTAATTAGGTGGTCATGCACATTATTTGAGATTTAAATAAATTAGGTGTATGTTCTTAACACTTAATATCACGCCTGTTTCCCCGAAGGGTTAGACAGAGGCGTACTTTTAGTACACCCACATTTCGCCTGTTATGTTTAAGTCCCTGTTGTGTTTACTTTTTATAAGTATGTAAATATTTGCTACTTTTGTACTCTAAAAGACCACCAACCTGTTTAGTATCGGACTATGAGAGTGAAGAAACAAAGAGTGCACCGGTGTTTGCGCACACACTTGTGCACTATAATATCTCCTGCGTACCTACTTGGTTAATTTCCGTTTATATTGGTTTGTCACAGTGATCGAAATTCAGTCGGGTTCGGTTCTTCAAGAAAACCTGAGGATATTCTCAATTTTTTTTTTTACCTCCCATACAAATATTGATCAGCTGATGATAACTTTGTATGAAAAGTTCACTTTTTTTTTGTAATTTTCTATATGTTATTAGAGAAAGTTGTTCATTTCCATGGGCAGAACCAGTTCTTAAAATATGACCACACCTTTCCGTTACACCCGGTATATTACTTGTACATCTTTCCTCCATTCAAAGTACCTATTTAACGCGTATTGTTTTATCTACAATGAAAAGATAATGGTACTTCCTTATCATTATAAACGTTTTAGTCTCTATGTTTGGATGTATATGTAGATTATTAATTAATCACTCCTCGACGACTAAACGAATTTGTATGAAACTGCACACGGATAGCCATGAACATGTATTAGAATAGAATATGGTTTTGGCCCCGGAAGTACGTTACCGTGTGTACTTAGTATCTACGTATAATTTTAAAATGATAGCACACCAAAAACATAGCAATTCAGCAGGCAGGTTTCTTGACGCCAAATAGTCATTTGAAATCTATATTAAATACAATTTGAAACTATATAATACAGTCAGACATAGTCAACGGGGGTGTTGACTATGTCTGACTTTTCAGAATAAGTCAGTTAGGAAACTAAAATGTAAATTGAAGTTTATTGCTATACATCCTTTTTTTCTGCAAGATATGGGTATGATTTGTAATTCGATCGCTTTTATACAAAGAAAACCTCTGCAAAGAACGATATACTTGTATTCATCGGCAGCGGTTAAAATACTTTTTTCTTTACAGTTCAATTTCGCCTGTATGCTGGCAGTGGCGGTGGCGGCCCCGAAGCCCCAAGTGTTTCTCAGTCCGTACTCCGCTCCGTTGACATATTCTGCGTACTCCGCTCCGTTGACATACTCTGAGTACTCTGCTCCGGTCGCTTACTCGGCATACTCCGCTCCGCTCACATATAGCTACGCAGCTGCACCGGTCTCCGCCACGTATTCTTACAGCGTATCTTCTTCTCCTTATGCGCTCTACTACCCTTACAAATGAGTGATAGTTTAGGTAATAATAGTACCTACTATAGCGAACAAATAAATTATTGATGTTACATTATGCAGTTTCATTTCGATTATCACGGATGACCTACCAACAACATCATGCTGCTTTTATTCGTAGCTTATTTTTTTCACATAATCACAATGCAAAGCCCCAGATTATACTAGACGGGCATTACACTCCGGGCTATCATTTTTACGACCAGCAGGCGTATTCGCTAACTCAGTTGACATAAATTTGATAGGCACTTTGCCGTACATTGCTGCTTTGACGTATAAGAAAACAGTAGTGCCTATTATAATCGATGTCCACCGAGCAATGTACTGCATAGTGCGTATCAAATTGATGTCAACTGAGTTAGCGAATACGCCTGCAGGGGTTCGATCTCAGGACTTCACACTCAGCAGTCGTGTTTGTTAATACGAGTAGTTTGTCAGGGAACAAAATTAAAAAAAACCGGGCAAACGTGAGTTGGACTCACACGCGAAGGCTTCCATACAAAAAAAAATACGTTTCTCGTAATAAATCCCTCCCTTTTAATTTAATTTTTAGGTTTCCGTACCCGAAGGATCCAATATGGAGCCCACTTTTTATTTTTACTTTTTATTATGTTGGTCTAGTGGTTAGTGACCCTGACTGCTATGCCGGAGGTCGTGGGTTCGATTCCCACCCAGGACAAATGTTTGTGTGATGAGCACGATCATTTGTTCTGTGTCTGGGTGTAATTTATCTATACATATAATAAATCTGTAGAAAAGTCATTTTTGTACATTGAAGAAATTGAAACAAAAAATAGCCAGCGTGTGAAAAGATAAGTAACAGAACCCATTTCCATCATTTTTGAAATTTTTGTCTGTTTGTCTGTTTGTTTGTGCGCACATCACGTAAAATCTACGAATTCAATGCTGACAATGTTTATATACAAAAATTATACGCAACTTGAGGATTAACTTAGTTTTTGTTTCATCGAAATCGGTTCACTCTATCAAAAGATATGATTAATTTAGTGAGTTCAAGAAGTAAAATATTACGTTACGCAATTAAGTATAGTACTTGCAACGACATCTTAAGACTAAAAATAGAACTAATGTTGATAGTTGAAATCTAAATCCGATAGATGGCGTTGTGCAAATGACGTCATTTTCTGAATCGCGGTGTTAAGATTTTCCGCGCGAGGATGACGTCCACCGTGTTTACTAGGCAAATTGGGTTTCGTTAGGTGTCTTAAAAGTTCTTGCGTGTGTCGTAAAAGTTCTTCGGTTGCTTGGTTTATCGATTTTCTAAATTGGTCGAAAAAAAAGTATTTGCTTATCTTATTGGTTTCGTTTGGTCAACTTTGGTCATTGGTTTGAAGTACGAAGTAAAGATTGTATTTGATTTACTTCGTAGTTTGAATCCAATAGTGCCAATCGTTATACAGTAAGTTAGTGTTGCCAATTCGTTGAGTCACGACCACGAACAGACGATACGTTGTCACACTAGACTGTTCGACGCACCGATCTTTTAAGTTTGTAGGCTATTCAGTCATAAGTGTTGTTAGTTTTGTTTATTGCTTTAATTTTCCTTGAAAATGCCTCAAAGAAAAAAAACTAACCTTTCGCTGCGTAGCCGAAATGCGAAAAGGATGAGACTTTGTAGGTCTCAGGAATCGGAAGAAGATCGTGAAGCACGGTTATCTGCTAACCGAGAGCACATCGCTCTTTCACGTGAATCGGAAACGTTCACCGAAAGGGAGTCACGTTTAAGTTCACAAAGAACACGGACCGCGACTTTGCGGTCTCAAGAGAGTATCCAGGAACGCGAAGACCGGCTGTCTGCTGATCGGGAGCGCCACTCTCTCTCACGTGAGTCAGAGACATTCACAGAAAGGGAGTCGCGCTTAAGTTCGCAAAGAACTCGGACCGCGACTTTGCGTTCTCAAGAGAATATCCAGGAACGCGAAGTTCGGCTGTCTGCTGATCGGGAGCGCCAGTCTCTCTCACGCGAGTCAGAGACTTTCACAGAAAGGGAGTCGCGCTTAAGTTCGCAAAGAACTCGGACCGCGACTTTGCGTTCTCAAGAGAATATCCAGGAACGCGAAGTTCGGCTGTCTGCTGATCGGGAGCGCCAGTCTCTCTCACGCGAGTCAGAGACTTTCACAGAAAGGGAGTCGCGCTTAAGTTCGCAAAGAACTCGGACCGCGACTTTGCGTTCTCAAGAGAGTATCGAGGAACGCCAAGCACGTCTGTCATCTGACCGAGAGCGACACGCTCTCTCGCGCGAGTCTGAATCTCTCTCCCAAAGAGAAGAACGATTACAAATAGCTAGACATAACTATGTAGGTGTACAAAGAAACAATGAAAGTTATCTTGCATCTGAAAGGGAAAGAATAGATGAACTAAGACGAGCAGAAACAGCAGAACAACGTCAATCTCGCCTAGAAATAGAACGAGCTCGATACCATATGAATAGAGAAACAAATAGCGGAGCTGATGAGTCCATGGAAAATGACGATGCAAATATTTTATTACCTTGGGACAATAGGGAAAAATCAGGGTTCACATATTCGTCTAGAATTAATTATGCTGGCTTTACTTTCGTGGGTGACATGAGAGAAATTTGTAATTTTTGTCATGCTTTGAAATGGAGGAAAGAGACAGATGGAATGTGCTGCTCAAATGGAAAAATTGTTCTTCCAAATTTCCAAGATCCACCACACTTACTTAAAAGTCTCCTGAATGGCGATCATCCCCAGTCGAACCGTTTTTTGGATAATATTCGTTTATATAACAGTGCTTTCCAAATGACTTCCTTTGGGGCAAAACAAATAACGGAAGGACCGTTCATGCCAACCTTCAAAGTACAAGGTCAAGTTTATCACCTTATTGGATCTTTGCTGCCAGAAAATGAACCCAAATTTCTCCAAATTTATTTTGTATCCGATTACACGCAACAGCTCAATGTTAGAAATCACAATTTTCCCCAGCTCAATGCTGAGCTTTTGGGTCAACTTCAAGAATTGCTGCATCACGTTAACCAGTACGTTCGTGAATTCAAAGCTGCATTGGAGTCAATTCCACAAGGCAGCAATGATTTCAAAATTGTTATAAGTGCCGATAGACGTCCTGTGGGTGAACACCGTGGAAGACACAATGCACCCGTCGCAGATGAAGTTGCAGTTGTTTTAGTCGACCAGGAGTGTGAGAGACGTGATATCGTGTTGCGTACACGCGACGATCGCCTTCAACGCATTTTGGAAACCCACCGAGCTTACGACGCCCTGCAATATCCACTAATTTATTGTCATGGTGAAGATGGGTACAATTTTGGGCTGTACCAAGTGAACCCTACTACGAGAGTCACTAATTATCAAAAAAAAATATCTGCTCAACAATACTATTCCTACCTTTTACAAATAAGGCAAAACAGTTTCGTATATTTGCAACGATTTCGTGGTTTGTTCAGCCAATTTATTGTGGACATGTACGCAAAAATAGAAACTGAACGTTTAGTGTATATTCGCACTAACCAGCGACGGTTACGCGCTGAAGAATACGTGCACTTGCGGGACGCCATGCAATCAGATAATAACGTCGAAAACTTGGGTCGATTGGTTATTTTGCCATCCAGTTTCACAGGCGGTCCGCGGTATATGCACGAACGAACGCAAGATGCTTTTTGTTACGTCCGTAAATACGGCCGGCCGGACCTTTTTATAACATTTACAACAAATCCAAAGTGGACGGAGATTTGCCAGGCACTTCTCACAGGACAGGCGTCATACGACAGACATGACATTATTGCTAGGATTTTTCATTTAAAACTCAAAGTCTTGATTAATCTACTTACAAAGGAGAAAGTTTTCGGTTCAACTCTTTGTTTTATGTATAGCGTCGAGTGGCAAAAGCGTGGTTTACCCCACGCGCACATTCTTCTGTGGCTGGAAGAAAAAATTCGTCCCGATGCTATAGACAGTGTCATAAGTGCAGAATTTCCGGACTATAATGCAGATCCGATTTTGCATGACATAGTAAAAACACATATGGTTCACGGGCCATGTGGCCTCTTAAACAGGGAATCACCGTGCATGAAAGATGGTCAATGCTCAAAAAAATACCCCAGAGCACTGAAAGAACTAACTATGGCTGGGGAAAATGGGTATCCGCAATACCGGCGAAGATCACCGTCACAAGGTGGTTTCACAGCTACTGTCAGATTCCGTGGACAAGAAATAATTCTAAATAATAGTTGGGTGGTACCGTATTCTCCAGTTTTGTCAAACGCTTTTCAAGCACACATTAATGTTGAAATTTGTAATAGCGTCGAATCTATAAAATATATATGTAAATATGTTAATAAAGGTAGTGATCAAGCCATGATAGCACTAAGAAATAACAACCAATTTGATGAAGTGACAAGGTATCAATCTGACCGATACATAAGCTCTTCGGAGGCAGTTTGGCGCATTTTGAGTTTCCCTATTCATGAAAGGTATCCGCCAGTCATCCATCTTGACGTGCACCTGGAAGGCGGGCAGCGAGTTTACTTTCAGCCAGAAAATGTGGCAGAAAGAATGAACAACCCAAGACAAACCACCTTGCTCGCATTCTTTCGCCTTTGCGAAAGAGACAATTTCGCTAAGTCTCTGTTGTACAATGAAGTGCCACATTATTATACTTATAACAAGCAGCAAGGTGTTTTTAATCGCAGGAGACGTGGAACTGCTGTAGAAGGCGAGTCCGGCATTTTTAAAGAACACGTGATTGGAAGAGTATACACGGTGCACCCAAATAATGCAGAGTGTTATTATTTACGCCTTCTTCTTCACACAGTGCGAGGACCTACTTCTTTTGCTGAGCTCCGCAAAGTGGACGATATAGAATATCCCACATTTCAAGCTGCTTGCCGCGCACGGCATTTATTAGATGGCGATCAGCATTGGGATGATGCTTTAGCCGAAGCATGCGTCAGTGATAGTCCACATCGTTTGCGCCATTTATTTGCCATTTTGTTGACATTTTGTGGCCTATCGGACGCTGGGCAGTTGTGGCAAAAATATAAAGACGCGTTTGCCGAAGATTTTTTGAGACAGCAAAATATAAATAGTGAAACTTCTGACCAAGTACGTGAAAGCTGCCATAATAGGGCTTTGCTGGCTATACAAGATATAGTTACAAGTATAGGAGGGAACCCCCTCAGTCAATACGGCTTGCCGACACCGACAGTTGGTGGGGAACGAATTAATAGGGAGTATACATCTGAAATAAATTACAACCCCGAAGAGTTAGCAGAAATATTGCGAAATGGCTGTTCAAATTTGACGACAGAACAACGTCAAATCTTTGATAGAGTATGCTGTAGTGTAGAACATTCATTAGGAGAAATGCTGTTTTTAGATGCACCTGGTGGAACAGGTAAAACTTTCCTCACTAAAGTTATCTTGGCTCAAATAAGGAGCCAAAACAAAATTGCCCTTGCCGTCGCTTCCTCAGGAATAGCTGCCACTTTATTACCAGGAGGAAAAACTGCACATACAACATTTAAAATACCAATCGACTTGGACCGCACAGAAAACCCTGTTTGCAACGTGTCTCGCAATAGTGATAAAGCAAGGGTTTTACGCGATTGCGCCCTTATCGTTTGGGACGAGTGTACGATGGCAAATCGTAAAGCTGTGGAAGCTGTAGATAGAACGTTGCGAGATATAAGACAAAATGACCGACCGATGGGAGGCTTAACGGTGCTATTCTGTGGAGACTTCAGGCAGACACTCCCTATAATACCCAGAGGAACGAGGGCCGATGAAATAGGTGCCTGTTTAAAGAGCTCTATTTTATGGCGTAGTGTCATATTAACTAATTTGAGCTTTAATATGCGAGCATATTTGGGAGGTGACGCAAACGCGCAGGTTTTCTCAAATTTACTACTTCAAATTGGTAACGGCACATACCCGACTCAAGAAGGAGGTAAAGTAACTTTAGTCGAAAGCCTGTGTTCTTCTGTTGCCTCACAGCAGGAACTCATTTCCTCTGTATACGGAGATCCATCAGAGATCTCGAACCATGACGCTGCTTGGCTATGCCAACGAGCTATTTTGGCACCTCGCAACGACCAAGCAGCAGCAATAAATTCTCAAATATTGGTACATGTTTCTGGAGAAAGTAGGGAATATTTATCTATTAACACGGTTTTAGAAGAAGGAGATGCCACCCACTATCCAGTAGAGTTTTTAGACTCTCTAAATACACCAGGTCTTCCAGCACACAAAATTTATTTAAAAGTCGGAGTACCAATCATTCTACTCAGAAATTTAAGCCCACCAAAACTATGCAATGGAACTCGGTTGAGAGTAACAAATCTCCAACGAAATGTCATCGAAGCCGAAATCTTAACAGGTTGCGGCTCCGGTGATGTTGTTTTCATTCCCAGGATACCCATTATCCCCAATAATTTTCCGTTTACTTTCAAACGTGTGCAATTTCCTGTAAGCCTCTGTTACGCTATGACTATTAATAAAGCCCAAGGCCAGACGTTATCCGTTGCGGGTGTAGACCTTACTTTTGATTGTTTTTCACACGGCCAACTCTATGTTTCTCTATCACGTGTTAGCAACCCAAACAACCTTTTTGTATATGCTCCGGGTAATTCCACCGCTAACATACGAGTAGTATATAGAGAAGCATTAACGTAATCAACTATACCAAAGTCAGGACTCTTATCTAAATCATCAAAAAGGTGATATACTCTTATCTAAACGACGTTGTTTTGTTCTCGACAACCACGCGAACGAAGTCGCGGGCACAGCTAGTCTATAATATGTATGTATTTAGAAATATATAAGTATGTTTATCAGTTGTCTAGTACCCATAACACAAGCTCTGCTTAGCTTGGGACTAGATGGCGTTGTGTGATAGTTGTGCAATATTATTATTATTATTATTATTTTTTTTTTTTTTTTTGTGAGGTGGGAAATCATCCAATGTTACAATCACCCCTGTTCCTTCCTTGCCTGAGTGCCCAGGGGTTTTTTTTTTTGGGGGGTGGGAACTCATCCAATGACTTCTCCCGCTCTAGGGTGGAGCGGAAGGGCGTGTCAGACTCTTACTGACTAAAACCCACCCGTGTTCCTAGCTGCCCTGAGTGCCCAGGGGCGAGGTAACTCCTTCGAATTTATCCTCAACCCCCGGGCAGGCGTCGGCCGTGACGGGCCCCGTCGTGTGTGCTGACAACTCTTTGAGGCGCGCGTGGAACACTACGCGCCGTCGACTCTCGGGCCTGGTGATGATCGGACGGCGAGTTGCCCACTACTCGCCGTTTGCAGGCCCGGATGAGTGCCCAGGGCTGCGGAACTCATTTTCAGAATTTATCCGCTACCCCTTTTTTATTTTTTTATTGCTGTCACTCACGTGTCTGTCCGTCGTCTGTCACAAAGGTTTTACAGCCAAACAGGTAAAGCTACAGTCTTCAAATTTTCACAGTATGCATCTTGTTGACCCAAAGACACAAATAGTCAAAAACACATTTTGTACGGAAATATGCGAAATCAATGTGCGAAGTCCGACACGCACTTTTTATTGTTTGTTGTTATAGCGGCAATATAAAATTATAGTCTTGGTAAAAACTTCAACTGTCTACCTATCACTGTTCCTGAGATCAGCTCGCTAACAGACAGATAGAAGGACGAACGGAGAGCCGAGGCTTAATAATAGGGTTTCGTTGCTTACCCTTCAGGTACAGAACCCCGAAAAATCTACAAGGCTAAGCAATCCACAAAAAAATTACCTCCATTAACCCACTTTCAAAATACATAGCACTGTTTACAGACTAAATGTATAATTTGCCATTTAATACTACCCTTTTCAGGTTCCCACCTAACGCATTGAGTGTCAGGAGCAAAAAAAACAACAGTAGATACATTTTTGTTCACATGACTCGACAAAATGTAGGACAGCTTTTTTTTTTACTTCCAAACTCCCTTTCGTTTTTCCATTTTCCTAGGTCTATTGCAATATCTCGTCACACCATCCGCTTCTGGGTCTACCGTTTTGCCATCTCTTGTTGTTCGGAACCTAATATGAAGCTACTTTCGCCAGATTATAATCGTGGACTATAAGTTAATTTAAAAAAAAAAACTGTTTTTGCCATTAGGCTACAGAACACTAAAAATAATCTTTCAAGTTCACGTCAGGACCACGTGTAACGTATTACATAGTTTCGTGGTCACACGTACACAAGCCACGATTTGAGATGTCTAGACTCAGGTTAATAGAGTAGGTGTGTATTATATCAGACCTTACTTTGATTCTAGAACACAACCATCAACGTGACAAAAATTAATCGCAAGTCAAGCGTTGCGATCGTTAACATAAATACGCGTTGTAAACGCGCGCTTGTCAGTTTGTCACCATAATTCTGCGATAGTTTTCGACCCAGATATTGGGTGTTAGCCTATTTAAATCTATCATTTCGTTTCTTTTTAACCAACTTCGAAAAAGGAGGAGGTTATCAATTCGGATGTTTGCATTTTTTTTTTTTTTTTTATGTATGTTCGGGCATAACTCCGTCATATATTGACGGATTTGTAAAATTCTTTTTTTGTTCGAAAGGGGTTTATTCCGAAATGGTCCTTTTTAAATTTCAAAAAGATCTGATGATGGATTGATGGAGACAGACAACGGAACTCTTCAAAAATTGACAGCAAATCAACCGCGATTGCTGCTATCGTATGTCTATGAATTGTTAACACAGTTTAATGGAGAGCCACAACTAAAAAGTGAAAAATAAAAACTTTTTTACAAAAAAATAGAACCGACTTCCAAAACAGGAACACCGACTTCCGAAATTAAAGTTATTTTGCATTTTTTTTGGAAGTCGGTTCTATTTTTTTGTAAAAAAGTTTTTTATTTTTTTATTGATATTAAAAGCTCTCTTGTAGACATCGCCGTCAGTGTGCAACCGTTCCAACCTTCAAATACTAGATAGGTATTGTACGTTTACATAATTGTATGAGCATTAAGCTGTGTTATGGTTACAATATTGGTGTACAATAAAATTACATCTTTGCACCCACACGGGTATCAATCTAAAAATATTCAATAATAACTTTAATGGGGTGAAAATGGGTCATTAGTTTTTTGGGCTTAGTTTTTCCCAACTTTGTCGGGGGGATGCAGCTGAATACCAGTGTTTTACATGGTTCACACCATGTAAAACACTGCCTATTAGATCTGACCTCCACAACCCGTTAACTGGGTAATATAATGCCTCTTGGCAAGACTGGTCAGATTGTATGGCTTCTGCTGTCTAAAGTAACGACTGTCGAAGATCTTAACAATGAGAGCCGGAACCAACGGCTTAACGTTATTTCCAAGGCAAGTAGGAGTTTCCACCACGAACCGATCTCGGCAAGCGTTGCTTGATCTTGAGAACCTGCATCTGTAATTACTGAGCCACGAGCTCCTCATTAATATCAATATTCACATTTTTAGGGTTCCGAAAGTCCTAATGAAAAATGGGACGCTTATAGGATCACTCGTGTGTCTCTCTGGCTGGCTGTCTGTCTGTCTGTCCGTCTATCCGTCTGTCACAGTCTATTTGCTCTAAATCCACTGGACTGATTAATCTGAAATTTAGTACACATATGTATATTGGTGACTTAAATATGGAGGTGTAACGTAAATGAATGAATTTGGAATATAGGGGTCACTGTTGGGGTGCAAATCGGAAAATAAAATATTCCAAACTGTGCCTGAAAGGGGTTACTGTAAGGGTCTCAAATACATTTTTTTAAATTTTAACATGTTTAATTTTTAAGTTATTTCAGAAAATGGATGAAAAATGACTATTCCCTCCGTTATCTCCGAAACTAATGGGCTTAAAATTTTGAAAAAAATACACAAGGTAGTTCTTTACTCAAAAATTACAGGAAAATCTATAAGAAATATAGTTTTAAAGAACACCTGAAAAAAACATGATTTTTTCGGAACCTTTTGCGTACGAGTCCGCCTCGCTCTTGGTCGGTTTTTTTTTAATATTCATTAATATCTTACCCAGTTGGTCATCTACAGATAGGCTGATCACCCTAAAATGTTCCCACTGGTGGTCACAAGCCTCTTCTTTGTGAGAGGCAGTAGGCTGTTTTTCACTAGGCGGCCGTGAGGGTGCAATGTGGGTTGACCCATTTGGTTTCAGCAGTAAGATAAGTATGAATGTAAGATGTGATAAATAAAAAATATTTATATTAAGGCGGTTAACATTCCAATTTATTCAGTTGTATATTTTCTTTAGTCGGTCGAAATTACTTCTTGAGGTAGTAAGCGGCGTAGGGCGAGGCGTAGGGGTAGGCGGAGTAGGCGGCGAGAGGCGCGGTGTATGCGGAGTAGGCGAGTGGCGCGGTGTAGGCGGCCGCCACTGGCGCGGTGTACGCCGCCGCCACCGGCGCCGTATACGCGGCGGAGTACAGCACGCCGGGCTTGGGCTCGGCCATCACCGCTACCACCATGCACACGAATACGATCTGCGAAGAAAAAACACCATTAATTTCACTATCAATTTCTCTCTTACTGACTGGGACGAGTCACAAGTCTAGGCGCCCAGGACTGAGACTTGTGCTCCAAATACACAATTAAGGCACAGTTCTGAGAATTCTGAAAAACTTCACGTTTTCTTTCACTTTCACTTTGAATGCATCCAGGCCCAAAAATAAACTGAAATGTATACGCACCATATATTTGAACATTTTGATTGTTTTCACTGAGCTGCTGCAGCACTGAATGATGCCAAAGATGTGATAGCTTCGAATTTTATAGTAACTTCAGAAGGACGAATGCTCGCAACGTGAGGTTAATCGAGAACGCAGCTACGTACAGAATAATCATTAGTTTCCTTCAATGAAAGTCTATATTCTTCATCGATGATTTTCAATTGTATTCGAATTCAATTGTGTTATTTAGTATTTTTATTTTAGTTTGATCTTAACAGTAAATTAAAAATTTGAAATGAGTTCATGTCAGTGTGAACAATTCAGGTTTTGATATTGGAATATACGAGTAAGATGTGGTGTTAGGTTTTTGTTTCTATTTCATTAACCATCTTTAGTTGTCTTTTTGTTTCTATTTCATTAACCACCTTTAGTTGTCTTTTTGTTTCTATTTCATTAACCACCTTTAGTTGTCTTTTCTGAAATAATAATTATTGCAAGGGAATAGTAAAAAATACTGTATCAAAGAATCTTTAGATTGAATTGAATTAAATTATTTGACCGCTCCACCCTAGAGCGGAAGAAGTCATAGGATGATTCACCACGACCCCTAAAAAAAAAAAACCCCTAGGCAGGCATCGGAGATGACGGGCCCCGTCATGTATGCTGACAACTCTTTGAGGCGCGTGGCACACTACGCGCTGTCGACTCTCGGGCCTGGTGCTGATCGGACGGCGAGATACTGAGGTTCCTTTTGTTCCTCGTGGAACAAGCTAAGGTCAGAGACCATGCTGCCTAGTCATCAGTTAGTTCGTTTTTTTTTTCCTCATTAGAATGCAGACGTAACACATTAGAATGTTTTTGCAGTATTTTGCAGCAAATGTATCGAGTCAGCCATCTCGGCAAGTTTCGCTGAGGTAGTCAATACTACAATAAAATTCTCAGCTTTACTGAGATCGCGCCTGTTTCAATGATTCCACATATTGTCCAGACGCGTAGACACTTGTGACACAAAACTACACCAATTTTACATCTCAATATCTTCTAGGAATCAATTTGCGAACAATTAAAACAGCCACTGAACTTCACTCGAAAAAATCCCGCCAAAAACACGGGACCATAAATAAATATAAATATAATAATGGACGTTCCACACCACACCATAATACTTAAAACGTAATGCAACGCAGCGCGCAGTGCAGTGCAGTGCGCGTAGTGTAATGCGTCTACTTGTTTGACAATCAATATGTCTCTATGATTGTCAAACAAGTAGACGCATTATAGCATATTGTGTCTATGTTAAAATGCAGATTTTTCGTTGCGTACTGTGTTTATGTTTTTGCAATTATTTTCTAATATTTTTGACCCCTGCTTATCTCTACGGACTAATACCTTCTACAACTCGATTACCGTGTGTACAGGCAGTGCATGACTCATCACGACACATGGAATTGGCTTCGGATAACAATGCAGCATGTTCTACTGTTTAGCCTATCAGACCCACCACTGTTGTCGCCTGTTCAAAGTGGGCCACTTCGAAGGGAATTTAATACTACTCATATAATAATAATAATAATAATAATAAGGACTTTTGTCAGGCGGAAATAAGGTGCGCGCCTTCAACGGTTGGGTCATGCCGGTTTTGATGTACTCTTTCGGCATACTCAAATGGACTCAGACTGAGCTAGACGCCCTGGATAGGAGGGTCCGTACGCTGATGACCGCAAACCGGATGCATCACCCACGATCATCGGTGATGAGACTGTACATCCCGCGGAAATGTGGAGGTCGAGGTTTTTTAAATGCGAAAACTCTCCACAACCGCGAGGTGTGCAGCCTCAGAGAATATTTTCTTGAAACCGACGTGGGTATGCACCGCGATGTGGTCGCAGTGGACAAGGGACTCACCCCGTTGTCTATGGCTAAAGAGAACTGGCGCAAACCTGTAATACTCACTACTGATGACCGCAAGGAGGTATGGAAAAGCAAGGAGCTTCATGGGCGCTTTTATCGGGCCCTTCATGGGCCTGATGTAGATTTCTTGGCGTCCGTGGCCTGGCTACGTTTCAGTGACCTCTTCGGGGAAACTGAAGGCTTTGTCTGTGCGATTATGGACGAAGTTATCTTGACGAATAACTACCGGAGGCATATCATGAAGGACGGGACGGTTGACGTGTGTCGGGCATGCCACCGTCCGGGTGAGTCCATCAGACATATTATCTCTGGTTGTTCTCGTCTTGCTAACAGCGAGTATTTGCACAGGCATAACCAAGTGGCCAGGATTATTCATCAGCAGCTTGCTTTAAAATACAAACTTGTGGATTCTGAGGTGCCGTATTACAAGTATGTGCCCGACCCAGTTCTCGAAAATGACCATGTCACGTTGTACTGGGATCGGTCTATCATCACTGACAGGACTATTGTTGCCAATAAGCCGGATATAGTGGTGATAGACCGATTGGCGCGCCGCACAATGATAATCGATGTCACCATCCCACATGACGAGAACCTCGTGAAAGCTGAGAAAGAGAAACAAATTAAATATCTTGACTTGGCACACGAGGTTGTCGATATGTGGAATGTGGACTCGGCTGTCATTGTGCCGATAGTCGTTACCGCCAATGGCCTGATGGCTAAAAGCTTCGACGACCACCTGTCGAAGCTGTCGTTGCGCGGTTGGATCAAGGGCCTGATTCAGAAGGCAGTACTCCTTGATACGGCTCGCATAGTGAGGAGGTTCCTGTCTCTGGAGCCCTAACCACCGGTAGCTTGGACCCTGCTCCCGATACCGGTGGACTACTATTTTTATATTTTTAAATGTTTTTTTATATGTTTTCTTTTAAAAATATTTAAAAATGTAAATAATATGTGTAAAAATAAATATACGAAATAATAATAATAAAGCCTTTATTTCCATTCAACCTAATTATTACAATTACATTTATGAGTTGACAATAGTTATATTTAATGTTAACACTATTTACACTTTACACAATTTTATCGTAATGTTTTTCTTTGTCGTTTTTATGTTATTTACTTGCGCTACCTTCCTGGAAAGGAATCCCTATTTGGGTATAGGCCTCCTCCAGTTTGATCCAGTTTTCTCTGTCTTTAGCTCGTTCAATCCACTCTTTTCCCGCAGTAGCTATGATGTCGTCACTCCATCGTTTTATAGGTCGTCCCTTTCGTCTTTTTCCACTGGGTCCTTTCCACCTCGTGGCTCCTACTGTACATCGCTTGTCGCTATATCGTGATACATGGCCCGCCCATCGCCACTTAAACTTAGACTGTAGTGTAGGACGTCAATTAGTTTTGTCTTCTTCCGTATGAATACACTTCTGATTTTATGTATTTTCCTTATTTTTAGAAGACTCCTCTCCATTGCTTTCTGGCAGCTGACTAGTCTACTTTTTATTTTAGTGTTGTAGGTCCTCGTTTGACAACCATACGTTAGAGTCGGTAGAATGCATGTATCCATCACTGTTTTCTTTAGGTGGAGCGGATAGTCCCCTTTCATAATCTCTTTGAGTGACCAGTATTTCGTCCAGCTCATATTAATTCGGCGTTCTACCTCTTCTTCTTCGTTTCTATCTTCGAATGATATTTCTTTTCCTAGATATATGTATTTATTTACGTATTCAAGTGTCTTTCCTTTGAGTTGTATTGTGTGTGTGTAGCTATTTGTCATGAGTTTAGTTTTATCTTTATTCATCAAAAGACCTACTTTTTCACTTTGTTCACTTAACAGGTTTATCATTTTTTCCATTTTTCTGCTACTCTCAGCAAAGAGAACAATGTCATCTGCGAACCCGCGACACGCAGCGCAGCAGCCGGACGCTCAACCACTGTGCCAACCGTGTCGTCAGAAGTTTAGTCTATGACGCCTAGTCATAGACCAAACTACCAGATCCGTGATCCAGATTAGAAATACTACGCTGTGCTTCAGAACGCATATTGCCGATGTAGCTCAAAAAGCTGCAAGACTGAATGAAGGAGGACTAGACAAGCCATGTCTGTCAGATACCGTTAAAGCTATGGGTCCGTACATCGCAAGACTGACACAGCACAGCACTGCCCTGACACAGCTAGATGGAGTTGCGATAGACCGAAAAGAAGATGGCGGGACGCCTTGGATGGCTTCCAGGCGAATTTGGGTGAAGAAGCACAACAAAGAATGAAGTATAAGGAATGGAGGAGGCCTTTGCCCTTTGAGTTGGACAGTTCAGGTTAAAAAAAAACATTTGAGGGTTATGTTACTAGCATCATTTATTCGTTAGTTTTAAATCGACGCAATTGGCTTATTTCTTCATTTCTTGAGGTAGTAGGCGGCGTAGGGCGAGGCGTAGGGGTAGGTGGAGTAGGCGGCGAGTGGCGCGGTGTATGCGGAGTAGGCGAGCGGCGCGGTGTAGGCGGCCGCCAGTGGCGCGGTGTACGCCGCCGCCACCGGCGCCGTGTACGCGGCGGAGTACAGCACGCCGGGCTTGGGCTCGGCCATCGCGGCCACCACCATGCATACGAATACGATCTGCGTAGAAAAAATAACACAATGAATTCCTCTATTTCTATTCTTATTTAAGGTCACAGCAACCGCTACTTCACGGTTTCACTTTCTTTCACTTTCGCTTCCACTAAGTTCTTAATCCTTAACCCAAGCTTTAAAATATACGCACCATATATTTGAACATCTTGATTGTTTTCACTGAGCTGCTGCTGCACTGAATGATGCCAAAGATGCGATACCAATGAATTTTATAGTAGTTTGAGAAGGTCGAATGCACGCAACGTGAGGTTAATCGAGAACGCACCTGCGCTCAGAATAATCATTAGTTTCCTTCAATGAAGAGTGACGACTGAATTTGCCTAAATTACTCGTATCTTCATAAAATGTCACATCACATTAGTAGTGCTAGAAGCACTCGAACAGGTAATCACCGGTTTCCCGATTTTGCCAGTGTTTCGAAAGAAGTAGCGCTTCTCTTTTTTTCTTGTAATGATTTTGGAAAAAATATACTGTCCTTCGTTATTTATAACTATTTTTTGCGCTTTGCTCCTGTGGCCTGTCCTAAATGAACTTTGATTTTTGCCGGGATAAAGGTAGCTTATTCAGCGATTTACTTAGCTTTGTTATATCAGAAAAATATTTTAATTAAGCAAATTGGGTGTATAAGTACGAGTACATGCGGCTTTCGAAGGACCATAATGCGTGGATGTAATTTATGTGGAGAATATTTGCGACACACAGTATATGAGCTGACCAGATTAGGAATGAAGGACTTACTTGGGAATCTTCTAGATGGATCACGCTGATAAAGGGACAGCCCGAGAAGCTGTCGCACGTGTTTGATGATCTTTTTCTTCCACTGCTTTGCACTTCACACTTGGTCGGCAAACACGGATAATACAAAGTTCTTAGAGTTTTAGATATACAGGGTGTAACGGAAAGGTGTGGTCATATTTTAAGAATCAGTTCTTCCCATGGAAATGAACAACTTTCTCTCGAACAAATAAATTAATAAATTCCAAAAAAAAAATTGGACTTCCCATACAAAGTTATCATTAGCTGATCAATATTTGTATGGGACGTAAAAAATTTATTTGAGAATTTCCTCAGGTTTTCTTGAAAAACGTTGCTCATATCGATGGGCAGATGCAGTTCTTAAAATATGACCACACCTTTCCGTTACACCCTGTATATTTTAGCGGATCGGCGCGGCGCGGTTGCAGGCGGTTTGCGATTGTAACAGAACAAATTGCAAAGGCGGCAGTCAGTGTTGCCAAGTTATGGGCGCGTCCTTGACCGGCGCGTGCGGTCAGCATCTTTTCTCCCTTCTGCTGCATAGGAATGAGATAGGAGGGAAAGGGATGCATGGTTATCCCAAAACTGTGGTCAAATAAGAAATGAGTTCGGAAATATGATAGTAAAAATCTATATTACTAAAACTTGCGCGAGCACGTATCTGTACTTCCAGACAAACATAAAACTAAAAAATATAAACAAAACTGCAAAAAAATATTATTTATTACTGTTATGCTATTATACATTATTCATTAGCTCGACGAGTCCCAGAGAAACGATGAAACTCTGGGTCTTGGGTCCCGCAAAGCTATTAACCAGAAAAGACAGCGGTGGAGTAAGAAAAACATAATTTCCATTTCCCTCCTAACCAAGCGGGAGACAGACCAAAGCTAGGCCATTAGGCACAAAGGAGATATTTACAACTGGGGTAAGCCCAGTTGCCAAGCACTATTGGTTAAAAACACTCAAAATTAAAATCAAAAGTCATTTATTGAAACTAGGCTGAGAGCCAGCACTTTTTGAACATCAAAGTTCTACATAAAGACAGTCCCCCAAAAACGCCCGCCCGTCACCACTTCCTAGTGTTTTAGCTGTGAAGAAGAAGTGGCCAACAAACTCCCCAGCAACACATCTGTCTGTTAAGTTTGAAGAATTTGAATCTATATAATTATATGCAACAACATATGTGTATGTAACGTATGTAAAACAGAATAATAAAGATATATCGTCTAAAATATAATTATAAAATTAAATAATCCGCCACTTGTTAGCTAGCACACTCAATTATGCCATTAAAAACGAACTCAAGCATAAACACTTAGCCAAATTAAATAAGCCTCCATACATAACAGCTGTGCCTGCTTACACGTGCAAAGATAGAATCTATCAAAGGGCTGTGATTCGAAACCACAAGTGATGAACTAGGGCCATCACACTAGAATTAGTAGACAATTATTATATGAACTCATATAATCTGTCATAACCATAAGCTAAATATGGAGAAGAACATCAAGTGTAACATTGTCTTGCGTTCAACACAGCGACCTACTATTATTATCTTCTAAATAGTCGTTGATGGAATAGTATGCCTTCGAACAGAGTCTAGATTTAATTTTTGTTTTAAATGCATTAAGAGGCAGGGTCAAGAAAAGAACGGGGTAGCTTATTGTAAAATTCGATACCGAGACCCTCAAACGAACCATGAACCCTACGAACACGGTGGGAAGGAACATGAAGTTTATACTTATTTCTGGTATTAAAATTGTGGATATCACTGGTCTTTTTGTATAAATGTATATTTTGTCTAATGTATAATATGTTTGCAAAAATGAATTGAGATGCCACCGTGAGAATTCCAATCTCTTTGAAAATTTCTCTTAAAGAAACTCTTGACCCTAACCTGTATATTGCTCGTACAGCACGTTTTTGTAAAACAAATATATTTTGTATGTCCGCAGCTTTACCCCACAAAAGAATACCATAAGACATAACACTATGGAAATAACTAAAATAGACTAACCGTGCTGTGTCAACGTCAGTATATTGTCTAACTTTTCTGACGGCGTAGGCGGCAGAGCTGAGCCTTCCCGATAGGCTTGATATATGTGCGCCCCATTGAAGTTTAGAATCAACAGTTATACCCAAAAAAACTGCTGAGTTTCAAGCACTTATTTATTTAAGATGACATTAGGTCCTAGATTTATAACATTAGGTAAGGCAAACTTTATACATTTAGTTTTCTTAGCATTAAGAACTAAGTTATTTGTCGTAAACCAATCCGTAACCATTGAGACCATTGAGACCATTGAGAGAGCGCTATCATCTGCAAACAGTACTACGTCACAGATACCCTTTAATACTATTTTGTCCTAAAATTATGAATTGTTACACTGCAACCCTTCCTTGTTTATCATTATTTCTATTACCTAGTGAAAACCTCAGTCGTGTGGTGTAGGATAAATTAAGAGAGACGCGGAAAGTGACATTATTTTATACTAGAATCTGTCAAGCGAGTCCGTCGTGTAGTGTAGGATAAAGTAAGAGAGATGCGGAAAGCGACTTTATTTTATACAAGAATTTGTGTGTGATGTAGGAAGTAAGAGAGACGCAGAAAAAGACTTTGATTTTTCTATGTACAAGTACATTGATCATTTTCACTTGTTTTTTCTTATATCGGAATTTATTCATGCCATTCATTATGTGAATACGTTCATTTCTTACGCAATTATTTTGTAGTTGCAATAAAATAATTTCATTTTGGAAACATCGATACGACGAAGAAGAAGAATAAAATAATTACATGCTTAGTCGACTTTTAAGCAAGTCGTTGTGAAAAGATTCGTGGTTGTTTTTTACTTCCTTAAATGTTTTTGGAACGAAGTTCCTTATCGCGCGTTGCGAAAGACGGAAAAAATTTGTACCAAAAGTTGTAACGACACTTTTTGATTATGACCAAAAGTTGTAACGATACTTTTTGCTATAATTGTTGTTATTTTTTTTGGAACGAAGTTCCTTATCGCGCGTTCGTGAGATGATGGGGTTGAGATGAGATGAGATGAGATGAGATGAGATGAGATGATGAAGTAAAGAAAGAAAGAAAAGAAAGAAAGAAAAAGAATTTATTTGCCACAAATTAACGACTTACACAACAATTCGATTTTGCTAACTTAACCCTTATAGATAGTGTTAGTAGATCTTATATTACATAAGTACACACACACTTTTTTTTTTGAGTCTGCGCGTAATAGCATTTTTACATAAGACTATGAGTCGGCAGTGCGGGTAATATTACAATGTATTTGTTATAACATAACTTAAAAAAAAATAAAATTATATTACCTTAACTAATTAATCGAAAGGAACTTCGTTCCATCCGGGTGTCCCTTGACACCTCTCAAGTTTTTTTTTCTCGAATAATTATCAGGTAAATTACAAAAACAATAATTCAAAAATGAAAAAAATGTTTTAAATAATGCAAAAAGTTGACGTTGGCAGTGAGGTTCGATCCTGGGACGTTTGGCTCGCCAGTCCAGTGCTTATGCGTCTTGGCCATGGGAACTGTTAACTACTTTGTTAAATTTATATCCCACCAAAAACATTCTGTAAAAAAAAGCCAAGTCTCGATGATGAGTTGCTTGTTTATCTCTAAAAAGTAATGAAATCTCTAGACAAAGTTGAGCTAAGGTTCCTTACTGCAATTTTTTATTATTATATTTAATGTTATATGACTTGGCCGTTGACCTGTGCCGACTAACGTGTAATAAATGTTCTACGGTTGGACATTTTTTCACGCTCTAGATATTGAAAAAAATGCGATCAACGGTCGAACATTTTTTACACGTAAGTGGGTACAGGTCAACGGCAAAGTCACATAACATTAAATATAATAATAAAGAAATTGAAAACCGAGGGCACTGCCGTGCTCCCAGATTTGTTGGCGTCACTCTACGAATTTTGTAGTGTGCGTGCCTGGTTACTTATCTCTTTTGGCGTGTGTTCATCGTGAAAAGATTTCAATCAATCAATCAATCAACTCAGCCTATCGCAGTCCACTGCTGGACATAGGCCTCTCCCAAGCTGCGCCACAACACCCTGTCCTCCGCCTTCCACATCCAGTTTTTTTAATTGTTGATAGGCACGTGTTTGACCACTATCTCACCTGATGGTAAGCGATGATGTGGTCGAAGATGGAGCACGCTTGCCTAGAAGTAACCTATTCACTCTTGACTTGAAGACTCCTAGGTTGTAGCTATCAGGAAACACAGACTCCGGCATTCTCAAAACGTTTTGTGCATGTCATGTGGGTGTACATGTACCGGCGGTGCTTCCCCGTACGTCTTGTTGTCCGATGATGGAACGGGCTTGGCGGAATCAAATTATGCAATTCCGCCGCACATTCCCCAAAATGTAACCGATAGGAAACCGACAGGCTAGCAACTTGGCGTCTATGCTCAAGTCTTTGGAGCTTCGACTTATCACTTGGCTTGCTGAAAAGGTATAGTAAATGTCAAAGTCAAATAATTTATTTGAATTAGAATGGTCTAATGGTAATGTAAAAGCACTTTTGTATGTCAAGATTTACAGTTAAGAAAATAACAATAAATGTGAATCTAGTTATCCATTTGCAAAAGTTAAAAAGACTCGTAAGGAGACAAATTGACAAGAAACTCCCTTTTCTTACGAAAATTTTACAACATTTAGTACCTATACATTAAATACTCGTAATATAACTATGGCTGTAGTTTTCTTCTTTTCGTTTCGGTGGTACATTGTTTATTTACAATCATGTTTGTGCCTAGTAGGTGGCCACGTTTATTGCTTTGCTGGAAGCTTTACTCTGGTCTTCCAGGGTACGGGTGAATGGACATTTTGGGTACTCCAGTAAATGGGTCATAGTCTGAGCAGGAGCACCCCACTCGCACTGGGTGTTTGAGGGATCAATTATCCCATTTAGCCAAATTATACTTGCAACGGCCTTCTTGGGTACGCAATCGATTTAGCGCTTTCCAAATAGGCCACTGCAAATCACGACCAGGAGGCAAGTGCTCCTTGGGCCTAAGAAAGTCACGTGGTGGCGGGCACCGCTCTTGGCACCGCTTACTCCTTTCCTTAGGTGTGCTGTCCTGGATTGCTTGTGTCGTTCTCATAAAACTGTTGCGACTTTTTAATCTACCCGTAGTTGTCGAGTGGTCGTAGAGAGGATCTCTGAAATCGGATTCTTGGTTCTTTTTTTCAGCGCACATGCGACATCCCTTCGTGCGGCAGGTGGTGCTCTACCTGCTAGCGTTTAGATTTTGTTGAGTGGAGTCGGTTTTAAGCAGCCCGATATTATCCGACAAGTCTCATTTAAAGCAGTGTCTACGCAAATTCGCCAGCAGAGAAGCATATAGACATACCAGTTGTGCGGAGAACATCAGGTGCCGTACCCCAGTTGGTGGAAATGAGGCGTCGGAGCAACTTATTTGCTTGCTTTTTTTACGATACATTTAATATCCATCCGGGCAGAAAATTTTGAATTAAGAACCTGTTAAAATCAGTTTTTGAACTAAGTTATTTTTTTTTCATAAATAAGGCCGGTAATGTCTACCTATGTTATTGATGGATTAGTAATGGAAGTAGACATCTATAAGAAATCATCTTCATATTCGTGTTTGTTAATAGACTACATAATAAAACGTAATATTGTGATTGAGGTTAAACTTTATTTACTATCGTCTCCCTCTCTCCCTTGTCATGTCCAAAAATGTGTGCTTAGAGGTCCAAATTATTTCTTAAGGTAGTAAGCGGCGTAGGGTGAGGCGTAGGGGTAGGCGGAGTAGGCGGCGAGTGGCGCGGTGTATGCGGAGTAGGCGAGCGGCGCGGTGTACGCGGCCGCCACCGGCGCGGTGTACGCCGCCGCCACCGGCGCCGTGTATGCGGCTGAGTACAGCACGCCGGGCTTGGGCTCGGCCATCGCGGCCACCACCATGCACACGAATACGATCTGTGAAGAAAAATAAGAAATTAATAAATGTAATTAAATCAATCGCAAGTAAGGTTGCTGAAGGCTGAATAAACTGTACGTATCTCTGAAAGCGCGAAAAATTTAAAAGGAGATTTTTACTTAGTTTAAACCACCCTGTATTTAGCTTTCATAATGATTTTATTTTATCTAATTTATTGAGTCACTAGAAAAACTCACCATATATTTAAACATCTTGATTGTTTTCACTGAGCTACTGCTGCACTGAATGATAAAAAAAATGCGACACCAGCCTATTTTATAGTAATATCAGAAGGCCGAACGCACTTCACAAAACGTGAGGTCCATCGAGCTTGTTGCCGTGCAACGAATAGTAATAAGTTTACTTCAACTGACAGTAGCACTGTTTCAATGAATGAATACTGTCCCTCCTTATTAGCGTAATAGATTTCCGTGATATTCTAAGAAGGCACGAGGAACGAAGAGGGGGTGGGATTAGAGTTATTTTGTGTAACATCAATCGTTACACTAAATAACTCTGACCCCACCCCCTCTTCGTTCCTCGTCCCTCAACGACTTGAAAGGAGGATGAGCATATCAGCCTATTGCTCAATAACGATAAGCGATATGTAATTAGATAGGTTTTTCATATTCCTTTTACTATGGCGGGAAGTCTCAAATCCTAATGGAAAAAGTTATCGTCACGTAAAGGTAGCGTGAGTTGAAACGATACTACATGGGTCTTCGTTGATAAGCGACCAAATGTTTTACTGAGTACGTCAGTCAACATGGATTCAGTGCGGTTCGAGTCGAGCATAGCGGAACTAGAGCAAAGGGGGACTCCCTTTGCTCTAGTTCCGCTATGCTCGACTCGAAAATTACTTACTAAAATGTTTCGCTATGCACGAAATTCTTCGATTCTACGGAAACAATGGAAGGTACAGTTGGAAAGAAAAGTGTTTGAATTCAAGTTAAAAAAAATAATGGTGCTATTCGTATATACGTAAGCGCCTGTAAATTAAAATTTGTTTGTTTGTTAAAATTTGACAATCAAAAAAGTCAAAATGAGAGATAAGGGCAAACGAATTTCAGAGCAATTCTAAGTTAAGAAATGTATATGAATAGAGCTGCTAGCCAATACTGGACCCACAAGATTACAAATGTTACTAATACTTCATTAATTACATATACTGTAATAAAAACTCCTGACTTATTTAGTCTAAACTTACAATCTGGTGTCAAAAAATTCCTCCGCATCGCTGTCTACTGGAAGTGTGCCCAAAAGACTGGCGGCATTGCCACGTTGTATGGCAATGCTTAACCTCTGGCCAAGGAAAAAGCCAGCCCTTGGGTCGCGCGAAGTGTACACAAGGCGTTTAGAAAGATCTTTAAATACTAAATGTGCACTTGGACCCCACGGCCCAAGGATTTCAACCCCAAACGGCTCGAAAATGTGGCTACCGACGAGGTTGTTATATTTCCGTTGCTTGAGGTTCTCCGCAGCCGCAGCGGCAGCACATCTGAATGCGAAAGTTACGATGTTTGAATATTTGTTACGCACTCATGCTTCAACGGCAGGACGGTCCGCAGGCCCGCGTTTATGCCTAGGGGTAGCGGATAAATTCGCAACATTACCGCACCCCTGGGCACTCAGGCAGGGAAGGAACAGGGGTGGATTTTAGTCGGTAAGAGTCTGACACGCTCTCCCGCTCCACCCAGAGTGGGAGAAGTCATTCGATGATTTACCACCACCCAAAAAAAAAATACCCGCGTCTACGGTGGCCGGAGATCGTCTCGCAACCCCCGATACCCAGGGCGTCTCCTGTGGCGGCTGCGGCTGGGGGCGTGTAGGAGACTCTGTGGAGTCTCCCTCAACCGTTCAGCCTCCTCCTTCGCGAGCATTACTGCTTCGCAGACGGAGGACACTGCTTCCCATTCCCCCTCGCTCCGTACCATGGCCTGGACCAGGGCCGGGCATGAGAGGTCACTGCCGCCGATCGCCTCCACTCAAAGTCAAATCCTATATTCATAATATTTCAGTCTTATTAATTACACAAATAAAACACAAATAATCAACTATTTAAAAAAAATATTAATTTAAAAACAAATAAAAATAATGAGATATAAGTATTCTATTTAAATCACAGCATGAAATAATTATGACTGTCACCTGGACTTTAATACTAATCACATTATTAGTACTAATTTAAAATTACATTTCTTTCTCGATAATTAGGTTTTGGTTTAATTGTTCTTTGCTTTAACTTTCCAAAAAATAGTTATGTGGGAGATGGCGTCAAAAAATTTTTCAATTATTGTTAATTCTTAATTGTACAACAAAAAAAAAGATATCTTTCTTTTCATAGGATCTTGTTAAACTTTTAATTTGGTTTTCGATAGCAATGCTTGGTTTTTTTCAATAAAATACTACACTGTAACAGTTTTCTTCCTCACTGCCCGCGAACTTGATTTCGTGCATAGCGAAACTTTTTAGTAGAACAGGGGTGGGTTTTAGTCAGTCAGAGTCTGACACGCCCTCCCGCTCCACCCAGAGCGGGAGATGTCATTGGATGATTTCCCAACCCACAAAAAAAAAACAGAATATGATCGCCTGTCTAACAAACAATTAGCCCAATCTGCATCCGAAAAACCTTGAACTCAATCACCAGTTCTCTTGTATATGAGACTGTGTCGCATAGTCCCTTTAAGGTAATGTAATATACGTTTCGTTGATTTCCAGTCGCATGTTTCCGGTTTCGTTAATTTTTGGCTTAGTTTACTTACCGTTTTTGCAATATCGGGTCTAGTTGCGTTGCTCAAGTAATTTAAGCAACGTTCCTATTAGTTCTCGATAAGGCCATGTTTCATATTATTCTGTATCTCACTTGTCTTTTCTTTAGATTTTACTTTGGAATTAATTTTCCTAAGAGTTGCACATTTATTACAGTTTTCCATGTTAAAGGACATGGCCGGAATTTGTAAGGAGCTGTGGCCTAACAAAAAATATTCATGTACGTTGACAAACAGTATGTCGTATTATAGCTTACAGCTATGTATTTATAATAGTTTAAGTTTTATGATCATAGAAGAAGCGAGAGGCATTAAAAATTGGGAAAAAAATACGCCTGAACATTTTGAATAGCAATGTTGAAAAATTACGAGTTTTAATTTTTTAAATGTAGATAAAATAATACGAGAAATTGATATAAGAGCCGTTTCTTCACTAGCCGACACGACATTGAATTAATGTCTAACTCTTGAATTCTCAAACGACACTTAACTTTAAGACGGAGCTCATAACTCGTGGCTAAGTAATAACAGCCACATGGGTTGATCCATCAGCTTAAGCTTCACTTGCCAGGGTTGGTCCATGGATGGGTGACCATCTTTATATACCGAGTTTCCTCCGTGCCTCGGAAAGCACGTTAAGCAGTCGGTTGAATCGAACTTCTGCTGACGACGGGTCATTGGCCCACTCCACTGAGGAGAAAGCAAACTTGTTTGGTCTCCGATCTTGACTCGCCTATTTCACCTTTCGTTTGAGACTGGAAAAGTGCTGATAGCTTGGAAGCAAGGTAACTTGCAACCCGTGCCCAAGAAGGTTAGTCCAGCCGACCCAGCAAATTACAGGCCCATCTCGGTAACTTCCATACTCTTACAGAGTAAAGCTTACTGAATGGTAAGCTCCTGGCATACCTAGAAGCTAACGGTATCCTCAGTGATCGACAATACCGGGTCTGGCATGATAGCCTAATTGGCAAGCTTCCTTCCTTCGGTCTGCCCGCCGGATTTTGTGATTGAATTGCAGATTTCCTGAGGAATCGGTCTATCCGAGTGGTCATAGATGGCTACTCGTCTAGACTGCTGGTTATTAATGCCGGTGCTCTTTAGGAGTCGATGCTCTCGGCAACAAGACTTCTCCTTAGTGGTTTTAAGTTGAGCTATTCAACTATTTACAAATGCTTGCACTGACTGGACAGGTCCACTCAAATATGTGTAGTTCTTTCTTCAACAGACCATTGCAGACACTAAGTTGAATCGTCCTCATATAGCATAATGTGAATGCGAGAACTATGTATGTCGTCATACTCATGTAGATTTTTATGATTGTCTGGCAGTTTGTGTATTTTTGCGGCCTACCAAAATGTCCTTACTTTGGTATTGTTCGCCGGTTCGTTGAGCTCCTTAAAGTTGTGAGTTGAGCTTCACGATAACTGACAAATGCTTGCACTGTCTGGACAGGTCCACTCGAATTTGCGTGTTGCTTTCCCTAAAAGCTCATCACAGACATAAACGTACATGGTTCTCATATGATTTGACCAGTACATATTGTATGAATTTGAACACTTTAACCCTTCAGGAGCCGCGCGTGTCAAACTTCAACATCTGTTAAGCTCCTTACGACAATTACGACTCTGCTCACAAAAAATGGTTCACTGACGTTTCTTTTTATTTTATTTTATTGTTGATAGGCACGCGTTTGACCACTATCTCACCTGATGGTAAGCGATGATGTGGTCAAATATGGAGCACGCTTGCCTAGAAGTAACCTATTCACTCTTGACTCCCAGGTTGTAGCTATCAGGAAACACAGACTCCGGCAGGAAATTCCACTCCCTAGCTGTACGTACGCACAATGATAAATTATAAATGATTTTATTTTTTTAAGTAGGTTTTAACAACACTTTTACACGTCTACATTTTTTTTGTCATTTTTAGCCAGATGAGGCTGGTGTTTTCTAGCTGACTGACCCTGAGAAGAAACACCGAACCAAACTCAGAGGTCAAAGTCTCTTTTAATGACCTTGTCTAACAGGGTGACGGATCATAGGAAGCTGTGCATATAGAACAGAGTCTTTAAGAAGCCACAAACTATTTAATCCTCTAGCTGGACGCTGTATGGACCTCATCAGTGATGAAGCTGTTCGAAAATAAGTTTTTTTTAGGAAATATTTTGAGTTTTGGTTGTTTCCATACGTGTATAACAAGACGTTTTAAACTATTATATATTATTCAGTAACCACTTAAGCAAAAAAAAAATAGTATACATATAAAATATAGTCTACATTTTTTTGTTCTAACTTTTTATCACAGAGATTTGAGAATTCTCGCCTTAGAAGGTGTAGTACATGAAAATACCTTTCCGGTGACATATCCGTGTACTGTTATTGACTTCTAGGCTGGGGTTTTTTCATCACAATCTTTCAGTAGGTGAAAGCTGCACTAATTAATTTAGAATAAAGTGTTAAAGGAAGACAAAAACTTTATTACAAAAAAAACAATCGACTTCAAAAAAAAAAATAGCACTTAAAATTAAAAATTACTTTAATTTCGGCATTCGGTGTTTGTAATTTATTTCTTCGTTATTTGACACCGACTTCCGAAATAAAGTTATTTTTTAAATTTTTATTGTATTTTTTTTTTTTGGAAGTCGGTTGTTTTTTTTCACTTTTTAGTTGTATCCAGAACTAAAAACCCCAATAACATGGAACATGGAATTTAAACATACTCGTAATTGGAGAAAACAAAAACGTCATCTATGTATATGTATTTTTGGTTTTTGTTCAGTTTTTTAAAAAGCGCTGAAGCAATTTTGGTAAAACTTATATGGGACCACCTCGGGAGTAATTTCTTTCGGATAAAAAAAGAATTTTGAAAATTGTTTCACAACTGACGGAGAAATCGGCAGACATACATAAAAAAAAAAAAACATACACACAGTCGAACATAGAACCTCCTCCTTTTTCGAAGTCGGTTAATAATGGCTCATATATATTATCACAGTTCGCACAACTCGACGATTTGTAGGAAATGACATTTTTTTAATAATATGTTCAGGGCCACCCCTGAACATATTATTAAAACAGTAAAAGTTTATAATTCAGTTCATATTCGTGAGTAATTTCACCTCACTGAAGATTTCTAGTAAATTGAATCAGACATAAAGAGTTTCCCCTATAGTGACGAAAAATGTTTATAATCTGATACTGACTGCATATCTAGTTATTACAAATATAATTTATACAAGCATACAACTTACACCTTAATTTTTTTTTTCATCGTGTTTTGTGATTCTGTCCCACTGGAGGCCAAATTCTTTCCTTTCCTTCTGCCAAACCTCTCGAATCTGCCCTTGTGTGGACATAGCTTGTATGTAAGCTTCGAGCTCATCTTGCCATCTTCGCTTGGGTCTGCCGCGATGTCACCGGACGTACTTCAGGTCCCACATTGTGATTGAGTTAGCTTGTGAACTGTTCGTATTGGGCCAAACGTGTCCGGTTTAGCACCACTTTAATTTTATTGTTTTTAGGTGACGTTAGAAATTTTATCAATAGATCAAAAATCGTAGACCATTTGCTACAGCCTACAGAGTATTAAAAAAAAGGAAAGATAATGGATGAACATGAATGAATGGGTTTTCGAAAAGGCCTTGGATGTTGAGGCTACTCATTTTTCTCATTTCTCTCAAAAATAATTTTCGTTTACAAACAGGCTAGCTACATATTATAGGACATCACAGTATTACTTCTTCTTACTTCACAGTATGAGATTTTTCTCAAACAACTTTCAACTACTATTAAATTCATTTTACGGAAAACATGTAAATCTACTAGAGGTTATTAGGTATTACATTCAAAAACAAGTATTTACTGATTTGAACATTTCCGTTGTAATATCAACTCCTGAAAACATACGAGTTGATCTGCGACACCACAAACATTACCATATTTTTTTAATTTATTTCCGATTCATGTTTTTATTACCAGTTCAGTAAAGCATTTTTCTGATCATGACTCCTTATCCATCTTAAATGAAACCGAGGGTTTTTGATCATCATCGTGAAAAACTAGGTCAAGAGCCCGATAAAGAAGGCGGTGTGATTAGGTGGTTTACCCTCCATACCCTCGATATCTAGCTCTCGTTAGCTTAGGTCCCACTAACTGTGACTACATCATTTTAATACTGATTCTTTGCCTACTCAAGTAACTATAGACGTGAGTCATTATTCGACTTTTCAACTTTCTGCTGGATAGTGTTTAAATAGCACTTTTTAATTGAGATCGCGATATCTTATAAAACTCATACAGTTAAGTAAAATTCTGAATAAGATATTATTCTATCTGTAACACCAGACTGACCGAATATCAGTAGGTACTACGCACAAAGGTATACGGTAGGATATTTTCTTCATAGCTCGAAGTTCATAATATTTCTTATATTTTTTTAATAGAAATAAAATACAAGCAATATGTTATGCATATTATTTTAATTTATTCAATTGCAGTTGTCGTTCATCAAAATCACTTCTTGAGGTAGTAAGCTGCGTAGGGTGAGGCGTAGGGGTAGGCGGAGTAGGCACCAAGTGGCGCGGTGTATGCGGAGTATGCAAGCGGCGCGGTGTAGGCGGCCGCCACCGGCGCGGTGTACGCCGCCGCCACTGGCGCCGTGTACGCGGCGGAGTACAGCACACCGGGCTTAGGCTCGGCCATCGCAGCCACCATCATGCAAACGAATACGATCTGTAAAACAAAAAAGCACGATTAATTTTAAATTTAAAAGGGTTTTCGTGGTTATCCGTGATGTATGGAACCTTTTAAAAAAGAAATACCAACCATGTACTTGAACATCTTGAATTGTTTTCACTGAGCTAGTGCTTCACTGAATGATACGAAAGATACAACTGCTTGGAATTTTATAGTAATTTAAGAAGGCCGCATGCGCGTACGCAACGTGAGGTTAATGGAACTCACTACTGCGCCGCGCATAGAATACTGATGAGTTTCCTTCAATCAAAATCGTCAATGAGTCGTCATTTGCTTTCAATTTCATTAGATATAAAGTAAGTCTCCTAAGTAATAATGAAATAGTAATTTTATTTTGTCTGACTTTTCAGAGTTTATTTAAACCGCAAACTTTCATAAAAAGCTCTCTTCGAGTAATAATTACTTTTAAAGGTATTATGTCTGAATCCTCAAGTTTGTTTTAAATTTGCAAGCATTTTTGATTTCAACTGGGGATGTAACGGCGACTATTTAACGGAGACAGTTGTGCAGAGCTTGTTGATCCCCACGACGTGGAGGTTAAGGCAGAGGTGGAGGTGAGAAATAAAAAAAAGCTTGTTACAAAAAAAGGTGTTCCTAGTTTTGTTTCTTCGGTATTTGATACTGACTTCCGAAAATAAAGTTATTTTTCACTTTGTAGTGTTTCATAATTGGAAGTCTGTTTGTTCCTTTTTTGTAAAAAGCTTTTTTATACTTTTTATTTGTGGTACCCCACAGTTAAAACTAAATAGTTTGCCTGTTCTATTGTTAGTTGCCTACCCATAACATTATAGCCATTTAGAGCCAAATTGTATCTTAGGGTTAGTAATATATTAACCCCTGAACGTCCAGCGGCATACCAGTATGCCGATCCAGATTACGCGGCTTAAACCTCTATTATTAAATAACTAAAGATCTTATATCCTGTGGCATGGTGCACATGCATTCTTAGATAGTTATTACATAGTGTTAGAAAAAAAACGCAACACAAAACGCAACGCAAACGCAGAAACGCAATTTTAAAAAGCCGTTATGTTGTTTTGATTTCGTAATTTGAAGTTTTGAGTGTGAATAATAGGAAAATATGATATCGGACTCTACAACTCCAACACAACAACTCTATTACTTGTCTATTCATAGTGCAACATGCAAAATTTCATGTAAATTGATACAGTGGTTTTAACAACTACCCACACACACACACACACACTATTCCCGACAAATCGTTGATAACAGAATTTGAATAAAATTCAACTCTTGAATTACAAGTATTGTTTACATGTTATTCTAAGGTCTGTTTATTCAACAACCCAAAAAAGTTTACTTTAAGTGCCTCGCTCCAATAGAAACCTCAGCAAGTTGTTTTTTATGAGCCCGGTCGTAAATATGTCAAACTGCGATAAGAGGCGCGGCCGTTGAGGAGTATTATAATAAAGAACTAGCTAGCTTAAAATGTGTATATTCCTAAGAAAGAGCGCTGATGCCTGAGTTACAGATATTTATTTATCTAGTTCAGGCACAGATGGCTTGTGGATTTATTCTAGACTATGCTTAAATTGATCATGCAATTGTATCTGTTTGGTATCTAATTTATGGAAAATAAATTATTATTATTATTATTCGTTTATTCCATACTATGTACATATAAATAATATTTTTAAACATTTCATTAAAAACGATGAAAAGAAACATTTAAAAATATTAAAAAAAAACCCACCGGTGTCGGGAACAGGGTCCAAGCTGCCAGCGGTCCCTGACCGCTCGCGATTGCAAAACGCCTGACAATGCGAGCCGTGTCCAGAAGTACTGCTTTCTGAATCAAGCCCTTTATCCAGCCGCCTAACGAGAGCCTCCTGAGGTGGATGGTCGAAGCTCGTGGCTATAAGGCCATTCACGACTATCGGCACAATGATCGCTGAGTCCACATCCCAAATGTCAACAACCTCGCAAGCCAAGTCAAGATACTTGATTTGATTATCTTTCTCAGCTTTCACGAAGAGCAAGTTGCTGATAGATAATCCTGGCTACAAGGTTGTGCCTATGCAAATT
This sequence comes from Polia nebulosa, assembly GCA_951329385.1. Lineage (NCBI taxonomy): Eukaryota > Metazoa > Arthropoda > Insecta > Lepidoptera > Noctuidae > Polia > Polia nebulosa. The sequence goes on along the minus strand of OX589599.1, from coordinate 17,314,111 downwards.
TTATACTCGCCGTTAGCTAGGCGAGAACAACCAGAGATTATGTAGCGGATTGATTCTCCCTTACGATGACATGCCCGACAGATGTCAACCATGCCGTCCTTCACAATAAATCTTCGGTAGTTTTTCGTCATGATAACTTTGTTCATAATTGCGCAGACGAAACCTTCGGTTTCCCCAAAGAGGTCACCGACACGCAGTCAGGCTACAGACGCTAGTTGGTCTACATCGGGCCCATGTAGCGCCACTTATCGGCAATAGACGATAAATTATTCTAAGTGCTAATTTAAATAGCATTAAAATACATATATTTCACTGTTTTAAATAAGTAAAACAGTGAAATATATGTATTTTAATGAAATATGCCTAAAAACTATCTAAATCACTACACACATTTTTATTTCATCATTATTATGGAGTAAAACATTTTAGTGCCTTTAACTTTCTCTAGTATATCTATAGTAGTCTATGCTTACGTAAAACGAAACGTACAATGACGAGACATAACGTCAAAAGTGTCATAATATTTTTGAATTTTTATGATTTTGTTTTTTTTTATTTCTCGTAAACTACTAATTTCCGTGCAAAAAAAACTTCACGTAGAAGCTTCTAATAATATTATCTTTCTGTGGAAAAAATATGGACTCGAAACTCCACGTCACATCATCTAAAGCTAAGCCAAAAGTTGCATCTTCATCGCATCATTAATTTTCTTCTCTCCTTCATTCGCAATCAGATTTTTTTTTAGAAGTAGGTAACCAATGGGTCCATTCTTGAGCCGCAGTAGGCGATGACGGATCGAGGTCGAGAATATTTGATCGAAGATAATTTCTCCATTGTTACATAATATTGAAGAGTTTTTTGCATAATTAAAGTTGAATAATTTTTTATGAAATAACAATAGTGAAATACAACCAAATGTTGGCTTTATTTCAACTAAAAGTACAGACATGTGACAACGTCAAACCACTGAAAAGTATAGACAAGTCAACTATGAAGTTCACCGCAGGTTGGAGAGAGGGATCTCAGGTTTATGGAATTCGAGAGTTCAGTTCCCACTGATTCCACTATCTCCCCTCGCTTTACATGCATTATCGCACATTTTTCCACACTAAACTCCTTCCTGATGTCACTACTGAAGGTTTCAGTTACCTTCAATAGCTCCATCAGTTGCAAATTGTTGGGGGCAAAAAGTTTCAAGTCGTCGTGAGATATAACCTGACCACCTCTCTTCAACCGATAGCCAAAACAGACTCAAACTCCTAACCTAACCCAAACCCTGGAATATACCGCGCTAAATCCTTACTTGTTCGCTCTTCCTCTGGATATGTCAAAATCCTGGATAGTGAAGGACCGTCCTCCATTGCCCTATACATGACATCAGGAAGGTGCGTAGCGTTGCATCAACTTTATACAATTCTAGCACCCTCATCAGCCATGTATGAGGAACCGAGTCATAGGCCTTCTTATAGGCTATCCAACATGTCGACAGATCCTTTTAGGAACACCGAACCTGTTGGGTATCATTGAGGAGTAGCTCCTTAGTACCGCGGGACCCATGTCTACATCCATTTTGAGAGGCAGACATGATAGAGTTACTATCTATATGATTGTTAATCTTATTTCTGCGTGAAATTATAAATAGACCGTCGATAAACACGTGATCGGTCTATAATTTTGGGTTCCGTGGTACTACCTGATTTATGGAGCAGGTGCGTTATTCCTGATGTAAGAAACTGGGGCAGCGACCCTGACTCTAAAGCAGGCTGGAACAGCCCCCCTAGCCTATGTACTTTTCTATTATCTAGTACTTTTCTAATAACATTTACGCTAACGTTTAGTACAAAATGTATGCAATGACATTACCTGCGATAAGTCACGTGACTCTTCTCTACGCAGGTAATGTCATCTCCTTACATTTTGTAGTAAGCGTTAGCGTAAATGATGATAGAAAAGTAATATGTATAGGGGGGCTTAGCTGCCAAGCGAGCGTGCGATCTTTGTTGTTATTATTACTTTTATACAAAACAAGCCAAACAAGGCCAGGATACATAATTTATTATGTAGTTCTGGAGCTTGTCTCCGGCTTCATCATCAGAGCACTTCAATGGTAACATTTTCATCAGAAAAATGTATTTAAATTTGCTTTGTCTTAGTCGCTTATGTTTCGTAATCGAGACATCTGGCGACCATAAATACTAATCATTGAGAAGTTCCGTTGGCCATCTGAGATCTTTTCAGTAGTTCCACTTCACCAAATGATACTTTCTGAATGCAAATGAAAATAAACAAGTTATGAAAAGAACAAAAAATTTGTATGCCCACAGTCAAAACTGAATTTTGTTAAAAACGAAACCAATTTGGAAGTACGAGTATATCCTTTTAAATAAAAAGATATACTCCAAATTGGTTTAATACTTAAGTATTTTTTTACATAAACAAATATTCGGCTTTATCAACTTCTATGCGATTTCTTAGTGGTTCACATACCTAATTGCTTACTTGGTTGGTACTAAACCTGGCGGGCGGTAGTGATATGGGAGCAAAACCCGAAACTTCTGAGTACTTCTGATCTTTAGATATAACTAGCTTAGTAGACCTCTGTTACACTCGTAAATTCTATATCTATGTATATCTAGTATCTGTGTATGATAGCAATCGTTCAACTTTCGTTTCCAACATTAGAATTTTTAGTATGATACGATTTGGTTTTTGATATAATGACAAGTTTTTGATATGGTAAGAACGAGTATGTACAGTTGGAACTGACGGAAATTTCTGAAAGGTTTATTTTTGCTATAGTTCGCGAATCCGTCGATTTTTGTAAGTGTTGGCCGAATTACTATGACGCATAAATTTTGATCCCAAAAGAAAAGCACCTAAAAGTTTTGTGTATTTCATTTAATTCACATTCATATTGAAACGAAAAGCATTGTACGGTCACTTGCTCTTCATTAACACAACCTGCTGGGGCCAACTGATCGGTATTCGATGCACGCCACGCCATTGCTTCGAGAACGGGGTTTTGCTCACATTGCGTGCACTGTCCTTCTTCATTTACTATAAAGTCGGTTGCAGCGGGTTCTTTGATATCATTCAGTTCGCAGTAGCTCCTTGACAACCACTAACAAAATGTTCAAACTTGTAAGTAATTTTATTATTTTCTCTGGTTTACCAGTCCTGCCACCAAACAGAAAAGGACGTACAATATTACCTTAATTAGAATATAAATCACATAACAAACATACAATGAAAAACTAATCTTTTATCGTACACACGTTAAAATATTATTCTTATTTTTTCAGTTGGTTCTCGCTTGCATGATGGGCGTTGCCGTGGCTGATCCCAAGCCCGGCGTGCTGTACTCCGCCGCGTACACGGCGCCGGTGGCGGCGGCATACACCGCGCCGCTCGCCTACTCCGCGTACACCGCGCCGCTAGCCTACTCCGCATACACCGCGCCACTCGCCGCCTACTCCGCCTACCCCTACGCCTCACCCTACGCCGCTTACTATCTCAAGAAATAAGACAATGTTTTCGATAAAGTAACGCAAACAAATAAATGATAAGAATATAATTATATGTCTATGAGTGTCTTTAATTTATACAGAAAATTAACACTTACCACAAGAAACACCTTAACTACAGTCCAACAAATAAATCTCTGAATGTATCCACATTCAGAGATTTGGGCAACGCTACTTCAATAGAAAGTGGACAAAAAAGACTTAAAAAGGGAAATTAATCTTTGGGCAATAATTGTCGCATTACCTACGCCAACTAATTTTTAACTAACTCCAAAAACCGGCCAAGTGCGTGTCGGATTTCGCACATTTACTAAATGTATTTTTGACTATTTGTATGACTTTGGGTCAACAAGATGCTGATACCGTGAAAATTTTAAGACTATATAGAACTTGAAGCTATATAATTGTATGCAACAATCTTAACCTCTTCGGCTTCACAAGCTCACCTGTGAGTTTGAAAAAAAAAAAACGTGAATCGGCTGACAACCCGGGTTGTCGTCGGGCTTTTGAAGTATTTTCAATTCGACAACCCGGGTTGTCCGCGGACTTTAAGACATATTTGTATGTAAACCAGAAAAATAAAGATAGATTGTCCAAAACATAATCATAAAATTAAATTATCCGCCACTTCATTATGGCACCAAAAACGAAAAAAAAAAACTCAAGCATTAAAACAAATTAAATAAGCCTCCATACATAACTAGTGTGCCTGCTTACACGTGCAACGTTAGAATCTACCGATAGGTCTGTGATTCGAAGCCACAAGTGATAAACAGTGATTTAGAATTAGCCAGTACATTATACAGTAGATTTTTTTATGCAACGTTGTCCTATTTGCATTGATAACTAATTCGTCTGCAAATTCGTCTACAAATTTCAATTTAATTGGTTTTTGAATTTAATTATAATTTTGAAATTACAATTAGGTACAACTGAATGTGTTAACGTCTACCCATCATGACCAGCAATAAGATCAAGAAGATTGCTTTCCAAATATTCCCAATTTGGAATAGCAATATTTTTAATTACTTCTGCTATATCATAGTGTTTTCACATACACGTCCTAAAATTAACAGTTCCTTCCAGTACCCAGGAGAAATCAATTATTTTCTTATATTTTCGTCTTGTGGACAGTGAATCCATGACCTGGGCGATACTAGATCTCATAACGTCCATTATCAAATATTGATTTTATACAATTGATGATGAACTATGTTCGGCGGGTTGGCATCCTGCCTGACCAAATGCCAATATTTTACAAGAAGTGTTACCTGTTTTTTTATAAAAATAAAAAGTACATTTTGTCGAGTTCTGCAAACATAAATGTATGGGGGCAGTTGATTTTTTGATGCGTAACATCTTTCCTCTCGCATTCCTGCAATCTTTGGGAGTGATTTCGTGAAACGGGAGGGAAGTGTAGAATAGGAATAGGATTTGACCAATGAGCGCACGCGGTAGTAGAGTTGGCCGTCAGATGGTAGAGCGTGCGCACGATAAGTCTGCGCGCGGTCGAAATCGGAACTTTATTTTTTAGGAAAGAAAATTTAATGTTTCTTATTACCGAGGTGAGATGGCAAATGATACACATCATACTCGTATGCGACTACTGTAAGACTCGCTCGTTTTTTTTTTGGGTATTTTAGTTTCGTCCCAGAGTAAAAGTGCCTCACAATGATGTGTATCTATTGATAGTGTTTTAATTTACTGTCGTATCGTCGTCCCTAAATTATATATCCAGACCATGGGAACAAACACAAATTTATTGTACCTAAAACCAGGCTCAAGAAAAAAATAGGTAAATAATAAATAAATAAATAAATAAATAATAATTATTATTTATTATTTATTTATTTAAAACACAAATTTATTGTACCTAAAACCAGGCTCAAGAAAAAAATAGGTGGTTCGTTTAGATGCCAATGTATACGTTTCTATAATAAACTTCCTAGCCAAATTCAAGAACTAAGCATAAATAAATTTAAATCATTTATTAAACGTAAGCTATGCCAGAAAGCTTTTTACACAATTAATGACTTTCTTGAGGACAAAAAGGCGTGGGATTGAGCTGCTTCAATGATATACATGAGCCATTGTTTTCATATGTACTACTTACTGATGAAATTTTTTTATATATTTTTTTAATATTCGTTTTTGACATGAATACTTGTATAGTATTATATTTTTTTTTTATTGACATTTTATTTTTATTTTTTTTTTACTTGAATACTTTGTTAAGTATTATATTTATTTTTATTTTTTGATTGACATATTATTATTACTATTTTGTTTGACACGAATATTTACTTTGTAAAGTATTATATTTTAATTTTTTTTTGATTAATTAATTATTGTAAATGTTAGGAATATGTGGGTTATTATTATTATTTTCTCCTCCTTTTTACAGTAATTTTTAACGTTGTCTGACAGTTTGAATACTTTTGCGGCCTACCCAAATGTCTTTTCTTTGGTATTGTTCGTCATGTCATTGAGCTCCTTAGTGGTTTTTAAGTTGAGCTATTCGACTATTGACAAATGCTTGCACTGACTGGACAGGACCACTCAAATATGTTTGGTTCTTTCTTCAAAAGACCACTACAGACACTAAGCTGCATGGTACTCATATAGAATAATGTGAATGCGAGAACTATGTATGTCGTTATATTCATGTAGATGATTGTCTGGCAGTTTGAGTATTTTTGCGGCCTACTCAAATGTCCTTACTTTGGTATTGTTCGTCGGTTCGTTGAGCTCCTCAAAGTTCTGAGTTGAGCTTCGCGATGACTGACAAATGCTTGCACTGTCTGGACAGGTCCACTCAAATTCGTGTGTTGCTTTCTTCAAAAAGCTCATCCCAGACATAAACGTACATGGTTCTCATATGATTTAACCAGTACACATTGTATGGATTTGAACACTTTAAAAGAGATTTTGTCCTCTGAGTTTGTTTCGGTGTTTCTTCTCAGGGTAGTCAGCTAGGAAACACCGGCCTCATCTAGCTTAAACTGACTAAAACCATTGACGTGTAAAAGTGTTCCTTGTAACCTATTTACTAAATAAATATCATTTATCATTTATCATGCAGGTTTACACGTGTTCCAAATTTCAATTAAATCTGTTCAGCGATGAAACGTCATTGATTAACATCGAAACAAACAGACATTCACTTTTATAATATAATAAAGTAGAATAAGAGTGGAGAGGATTAAAGTCGATTCGAAGAGTAGTCTCAATTGGTTCATACGAATACTCTCTTCACAACACATTTTTGAGTTTCAATCAATGGATGTGACACAAACTGAAAAATCTATTTCTTATCCAGGTGAAGGTGGAAGTAGAATAGGATAGAATATAATACTCTTTATTAGGTATTGATTAATCATAAAGACCGCCAAAACAAACGAAGATAATGCTTGGATTTCACACATTTTCAAAAACACACTAAGTTCTTTTTAATGTAGGCTCTATCTTAAAAACAAATTTTGACAACTACCAAATACTTAAACATACCTACAAAACATTTAATTTACACCACATAACTGATAACGAAAGTCTTATTTGGAGAATGCCAAGGTTTCCTACAAGACTACGCCAGAACCGACAAAGATGAATTATATAACAGAAAAAAGGAATATAGGTAATAATTATAGATCACATTCCATAGTAGTAGTGTAATTAGTTTTCTATTAGAAGTACACTAAAAAAAGTTATACCGCTTTAAAGTTGGCCACTTAATACTTCTAAATGATAACATGAAATAAACTGTTAGATGATTTAACTAATTAGTCGCACATTATCATCGCCTAAACATGTTCGAAAATCGGAGTCTGGAAACACAGCAATAAACAACACAAAACTTAAGAAGGAACACGGAAACATTTCGTCGCTCGTGAGAACACGCGGGAGATGTAAAACTTTTTGACAATGACATCAAGTGTTGCCAGCACTATAATAACATCATTAGATTAAACTATTCTAAACGGTATCGTTAAACTATTAATAATGATTAAATAACGATAAAATCTATTTTCAAAAACATAACTACGAGCTACGACATGTAGGTAATAATAAATTCACTTACGTAGCTTCATAATTATTTTATTTTAATCGATTTGCAAGTTTCGTATTGATATTATTTTATTTTAGTATTGGTGAAATATCTAATTGAAACTGTAGCAGATGAAATGTGTTCATAAAAAAAATAACAATTTTTTGGAGGCATGCAAGTCCTTCAAACCTCCGTTGAAAAGGAAGGATCTTCCGACCAGACGGGTGTTATGTCTAGTCCGGGTAAGTGCCCGATGGTTGATTTTGAGCTGTTGTATATGTTCAAATCGTACGGAGAACTCTGCTTGCACGGTGCAGGATTTGTGTGTTTAGTTCGTTAGTGGCGTCATAGATGTCGCTACAATTTAATATTACTTTTCATCGGTGTACTTCTACAGATTTTATTTCTAATGTATAATTCTTTCTGTGTTTTCATATGAATAATTATCATAATTAAAGAAAGTCTGTCGGACGCTACATGATTCGAACCGATTCGAGGCATTATCCTTTCATTCAATTCAAATTAATTTATAATTGGTCGCAGGTGGGTAGTTATTTATTATAATATATGTAATTACATAATTATCTCTGTAATATACAATATTTTATAATCATTTAAAATCGATTATACTATTACATATCTTTTACATATGTTAACTATATGTAGGTAATATACCTACTATATACAGCTCTTATGAAATGAACGATTTTTTCGTGAGATTTACTGAAAAGTGAAATGGGTAGGTACATGTAAACAAGTAAGCATACCATCATCAGTTTCGCAAATCAAAATTTGGTAAAAAACATTCAAAGAGATAGACAGAACAATTACAGAGATACTTTAGTAAAAGTTATAGTCTAAATTGGTACACAGTTATTAACTACTCGTATTTCTCACCATTTGTAGTTAAATTCAATTGAAAATCATCGACACTCTTCGTTGAAAGAAACTCATGATTATTCCGTCCGCACCACCGTTCTCGATGAGGTTAACGTTGCGTGCATTTGTCCTTCTAAAGTTACTATAAAATTCGTTACTATCACATCTTTGGCATCATTCAGTGCAGTGTCAGCTCAGTGAAACCAACTAAAATGTTCAAATATATGGTGCGTATACATTTCAGATCATGACTAATTACCAGGATAGTTAATTTTAAGGCCTTTATTGCAGTATAAAAAGTGAAAGTGAACGAAAAAGTGAAGTTATGTCAGAATAATTGTGCCTTCATAAAAATGCGAAGCCAAAGTAGCGGTCGCTTAGTTTTAGCATTTATACCTGTTAATCAATCAGTTTAGTCTTACGTCAACTGGAATCTGGCTTAAGGAAAATGATTGTAAAATAGAAAAGAAATTAATACCGCATTTTTTGCAGATCGTATTCGTGTGCATGGTGGTGGCAGCGATGGCCGAGCCCAAGCCCGGCGTGCTGTACTCCGCCGCGTACACGGCGCCGGTGGCGGCGGCGTACACCGCGCCGGTGGCGGCGGCGTACACCGCGCCGGTGGCGGCCGCCTACACCGCGCCGCTCGCTTACTCCGCATACACCGCGCCACTTGCCGCCTACTCCGCCTACCCCTACGCCTCCCCCTATGCCGCTTACTACCTCAAAAAGTAATTTTGACGGCAATCGTAAAATTCAACTGAATAAAATAAAATACCATTACATACTTATACATTTTTTTATTTATCACTTGCAACCCAACCCTGCTTCACACGGGTGCTAAGTTATTACACAAACCTTCCTTGTTTTGTGTTTTTTCGATTAGTGAAAAACGCATAAAAATCCGTTGCATGGTAGGAGTAAGCGGATAAACAGAAAGACAGATGCAGAAAGCGACTTTGTTTTCATCTATGTAAAATGTTTTACAAACACAATTCTCTTACTGCCAAAATCAACAGTTTGGTAATGCTAGCTAAAGATCTAATACTACCAGTCAATAGTTAGAATGCTAGCAAAAATCTTAGACCAGCATCTTCTGAATAAATCGCGAAACCAAGCCAGTTCAAAAGCCAGTACAGAAAGCATACGCCTCCTGCCAGAGGCTCTACGCGGGGATCATGCGGTCTATGGCTCTTTACGGGGCACAGCTCGCCGGTTGAACGCGTCCCAAAGGGTCATGGCCATTCGGCTGATCCGAGGATACCGCACGGTCTCCTGTGAGGCGGCGAGCCTCCTTGCCGGACTGTCGCCGTGGGATTTGGAGGCCAAGACCCTTGCGCTGCTCTGGGAGTGGCGCGGGGAGGCCAAACGCCGGGGCGAAACTCTGCTGCCGTGACACCTCGCGGCTCGGCGGACGGAGCTTCGGCAGGATCTCATGGTGACATGGAGACAGCGACTGTCGCAACCCAGCGCTGGGCAGGCCACCATTGCGGCGGTAGTGCCCTTCTTTGAGGAGTGGCTAGAGAGGCGTCACGGCGTCCTCACATTCCACCTGACGCAGGTCCTTACCGGACACGGTTGTTTCGGGAGGTTCCTGCATCAGATAAGGCGGGAGGAAACGCCCGGGTGTTACCACTGCGCGGATCGCCCAAAGGACACGCTGGAGCATACGGTGGAGGTCTGCTCCGCATGGGCGGAGCACCGCCGTGTCCTCGTGGATGCGATAGGTGGCGGCGAACTCTCGCGCCCGGCCTTGGTTCAGGCCATGGTACGGAGCGAGAGGGAATGGGAAGCAGTCTCCGCCTTCTGCGAAGCAGTAATGCTCGCTAAGGCGGTGGCGGGTCGCGTGAGGGAAGCTCAATGGCCTCACGGCCGCGGCCGCTACCACCGCGGGGGAGGTACTGGGCGTACTGGGACATCGCGAGACGATCTCTGGCCACTGTAGACCCGGGCCTGCGGAAGGCGAGCAGTGAGTAGCTCGCCGTCCGATCAGCACCAGGCCCGTGAGTCGACGGCGCGTAGTATTCCACGCGCGCCTCTAAGAGATTAGTGTCAGCCACCACTGACTGGGCCCATCGTGGCCGGTGCCTGCATGCATAGTGGTAGCGGATAAATTCTGAAAATGAGTTACCGCACCCGGCCCGGCTGTCAATCGTGGATCTTTGACAGTCGTTACAGGTCGTCAGAAGCCCGAAAGTCTGATATACAGTCTAACCAAGGGGTATCGTATTACCCAGTAACTGGGTAGTGGAGGTCAGATAGGCAGTCGCTCCATGTAAAATACTAGTATTCAGCTGCATCCGGTTAGACTGGAAGCCGACCCCAATCCCCAGCCGACTGGAAAAGGCTAAGCAGATGATAAGTTGTACGCGCAATTAATGTTTTCTCAAAAGGCTTTGTGCGTATGGATGGGATGTCCACCATGAACCGGTGGCACTTTGCCGTACGTCTTGTGGTCCGTTGATGAAACGGGCTTGGCGGAATCAAATTATGCAATTCCGTCGCACACTCCCCAAAATGTAATCGATAGAAAACCGACAGGCTAGCAACTCGGCGTCTATGCTCAAGACTTTGGAGTTTCGACTCAACGAGCCTATCGTTGCCGATAATCCTCTTGGCTCGTTTTTCAATTGACTCAAGGGTATCAAGCTGGTATCTGGCAGATCCGTCCCAAAGATGAGAGCAGTACTCCATACACGAACGAACTTGCGCTTGATAGAGTTGGCGCAGCTGTTCTGGGGTGAAGTACCGTCTCACCTTTGCGAGTATCCCCAACTTTTTGGCAGCCACTTGAGCCTTTGCCTCTATGAAGGGACCAAAATTGAGGGTAGATGTTAAAGTAACACCAAGAAAATCAAGTTGGTGGGTTATCGGCACGGTTACACCTCGGAAAGCTGGAGCCGGGTTAAAGGCTGGCTCCTTTTAGCAGAAGAAAGACACGCTTGGGTCTTAGCAGCATTCAACTTGACCAGATTGGCATCGCCTCATTCTGAGACAGCCTGTAAGGACAAGTTCAAGCGCCCAACCATAACCTCTCGGAGAGACCGGACCTGAGACCCACTAACTCGTGCGTCAGGCACGTATTTCTCGGCAACAGTGATGTCGTCTGCATACCCAAAGGTACCGGGTTTTAGCAGATCGTGAATATGCAGCAAAAACAATGTTGCCGAGAGCACTGACCCCTGAGGAACAACGGCATTAATAGTCAGCAATCCGGACGAGCAGCCATCTATGACTACTCGGATAGACCGATCCCTCAGGAAATCTGCAATCCAATCACACAAACTAGCGGGCAGACCGAAGGAAGGAAGCTTGCCAATTGGGCTGTCATGCCAGACCCGGTCGAAGGCCTTCGAGATGTCAAGGGAGACCGCAAGGGCTTCCCCTTGTCTGTCAATGGCCTCACTCCAGATGTGAATGGCATACGCTAGAAGATCCCCAGTTGACCGATTTCGGCGGCAACCATATTGTCGGTCACTGAGGATATCGTTAGCTTCTAGGTATGCCAGGAGCTTGCCATTCAGTATATATTTCATACTCTTACAGAGTACGGAAGTTACCGAGATGGGCCTATAATTTGCTGGGTCAGCTCGACTACCCTTCTTGGGCACGGGTTGCGCGTTAGCTTGCTTCCAAGCCACCGGCACTTTTCCAGTCTCAAACGAAAGGCGAAATAGGCGTGTCAAGATCGGAGACCACTCAGGCGCACAAGTTCTCAGCACAATTGCCGGTATCCCGTCGTGGCCACTAGCCTGGTTCACGTCCAGGTTACACAGTGCCCTTCGGAAATCCTTCTGATGAATGCGAATGTCTGACATAATCGACTTGCATCCACCAAGAGTACCAGGGGGCCTCGCGCCACTACTACTATTGACTGGTAGTATTAGATCTTTAGCTAGCATTACCAACCTGTCGATTTTGGCAGTAAAAGAAGTGTATTTGTAAGACATTTTACAAAGATGAAAACAAAGTCGCTTTCCGCATCTGTCTTCTCTTACTCCTAAACCACGCAACAGATTTTTATACGTTTTTCACTAATCTAAAAAACACAAAATAAGGAATGTTTGTGTAATAACTTAGCACCCGTGTGAAGCAGGGTTGGGTTGCAAGTGATAAATAAAAAAAATAGTAAGTATGTAATGGTAAGTATTTTATTTTATTCAGTTGAATTTTTCGATTGCCGTCAAAATTACTTTTTGAGGTAGTAAGCGGCGTAGGGCGAGGCGTAGGGGTAGGCGGAGTAGGCGGCAAGTGGCGCGGTGTATGCGGAGTAAGCGAGCGGCGCGGTGTAGGCGGCCGCCACCGGCGCGGTGTACGCCGCAGCCACTGGCGCCGTGTACGCGGCGGAGTACAGCACGCCGGGCTTGGGCTCGGCCATCGCTGCCACCACCATGCACACGAATACGATCTGCAAAAAATGCGTTATTAATTTCTTTTCTATTTTACAATCATTTTCCGTATGCCAGATTCCAGTTGACGTAAGACTAAACTGATTGATAACAGGTATAAATGCTAAAACTAAGCGACCGCTACTTGAGCTTCGCATTTTTATGAAGGGACAATTACTTTGACATAACTTCACTTTTTCGTTCACTTTCACTTTTTATATTGCAATCAAGGTCTTAAAATAAACTATCCTGGTAATTAGCCATGGTCTAAAATGTATACGCACCATATATTTGAACATTTTAGTTTGTTTCACTGAGCTGCTACTGCACTGAATGATGCCAAAGATGTGATAGTTACGAATTTTATAGTAACTTTAGAAGGACAAATGCACGCAACGTTAACCTCATCGAGAACGCTGGTGCGGACGGAATAATCATGAGTTTCCTTTAACGAAGAGTGTCGATGATTTTCAATTAAATTTACTACAAATTGTGAGAAATAGTTTATAGCTGGTTACCAATTTAGACGATAATCTTTTACTAAAGTATCTCTGTAAGTGTTGTATGGCTCAGAGGTAGCCCATTGAGTGGTTGATTGTGAGTTGACGAAAACCACAGAATCACGTTATAAGGTTTATTCGTAAAATTTACATGAAAGTTATGTTGGATGCTTATCTGCGGTTAATTCGCTAGGGCAGCTATGCGTTAACTGAACATTGTAATTATAATTAATGTAAATAAAATAAAGTTGCGAAAAGTAGGTCGCGGCGTAAGCAGATTTGCCTGTACGTGAACCGTACATGCTCCCGAGGGGAAAGTGGGATGAGCATCCATTACAATGTAAAGTAAAAGTATAAAAAAGTGTAAAGTAAATAATTAGAGGTAAACAATAAGTAAGAGTGTAAAGGTATAGAGAACACTCAATTAAGTTCATCGAAGTGGAATACTTTCTTCGGCCGTGTCGCTTCTCTGTAAATGGGCTCCACGGTTGTCGAATTGCGTATTTCTTGTAACTCGATGTCCTCTCCAAAGTTCTCCCTTCCTCTAGGTGTCACTTCAGTGTTGGCGCCTGTCCTCGTTTTACTCCGTCGTTTTAACATAACATAGAGGGCAAGCACAGCAATTCCTCCCAATAACATAGAAGTAACTGAGTAGAGGTAGATGTCGTGACTTGAGATGTCAGACGACTTCGGTAGTATTTCGCTCTTTTTCTGGAATTCCAACTGCTGATCTATTTTTCTTTTTTCTACTGCAGTTGGCAGTTGTAGTTCCGATACGTTAAATTTTGCATTCTTCCTCGATCAGCACCAGGCCCGTGAGTCGACGGCGCGTAGTGTTCCACGTGCGCCTCTAAGACATTAGTGTCAGCCACCACTGACGGAGCCCATCGTGGCCGGTGCATGCATGCCTAGGGGTAGCGGATAAATTCTGAAAATGAGTTACCGCACCCCTGGACACTCAAGCAGGGAAGGAACAGGGGTAGGTTTTAGTCAGTAAGAGTCTGACACGCCCTCCTGCTCCACCCAGAGCGGGAGAAGTCATTGGATAATTTCCCAGCCCCCAAAAAATAAAACGTCTCTAAACATACAGACATTTAGGTATAACATTATTTTTAGTAGGATAGGATTGAATTAATTTAATAAAGAGAAAATATGCCTATCCTCGTAGACAATTTCAGATCGTTTATTATTCATTGATTTCCTGCCAATTCAATAATTTTGTAGACATTTTCGCAAATTTATGGAACATATGCGAAAATGAGACAATTATGTTATTTTTAGGGTTCCGAAAGTCCGAATGTAAAAACGGAACCCTTATAGGATCACTCATGTGTATGTCTGTCTGTCTGTCCGTCTGTGCGTCTGTCACAACCAATTTGCTCCAAATCTGCTGGCCCGATAGAGTTGAAATTTGGTACACACATCTGTGACCAAAACACGGGCGTGTACCCTAAATAAATTAATTTGGAATGTGGGGGTCACTTTTAGGGTGAAAATCGGAAAATTAAAAATCATAGTTTTTCAAACTGTGTCGTGCGATATATCAAATGAAAGGACACATTGTGAGGGTCTCAAATGTTTTTTTTTCTAAATTTTAAAATACATAATTTTGAAATAATTTAAGAAAATAGATAACAAATTACCATTATCTCCGAAACCTGAAAAAAATATGATTTGTTTGGAACCCTTTGCGCGCAAGTCCTACTTGCTCTTGGCCGGTTTTTTGACAAATATATTGCATTGTCAGTTATACATCCCAATTATGATTGGAGATAGATTCATTATATTTATTTTACCAAACAAGAAACTATCGACGAACAAATAGAAAATTTTAATTTCCGTTTTCCAAAGAAAATTTCATTTTCATTAAATTAGTTTTCGTTTTGATATAAACACTTTTTGAAAAATACACACAATTTTCGCAATGCTGATTAGCACGGGTGGACGGTCAAGGACAGTGCACACGCCACGCGCGGAAAGCCCAGAGGCTTTAGACAAAATACATTTCTGTTAACGTCAACGCTAACGCTTCGTGCAAAATGTATGGCAACGACATTACTGGGCGTGAGTCGCGTGACAGTTCTCTGTCTAACGCTTCGTGCAAAATGTCGTAGCCATTTTTTGCACGAAGCGTTAGCGTTAACGTTAACAGAAATGTGTTTTGCCTAAAGGCTCTGTAAAGTTAAAAGATAAAATAAAAATTGAGAAAACTAGATTGATGGTTTCTCAACTTCATGAGATGTGGTCTTAACACTTTCGTTGAAGTTAACTTCGGAATTGATATTCCATCCGCATTGTATACCCAAATTACGTTTAACCTCTACCACATTACGTCCACTGTCCTTCGTGTTCATTATAAAGCTGGTCAGTACTGCAGCTTTGATATCATTCAGTGCATCAGCAGCCCAGTGACAACAACTAACAAAATGTTTAAATATGTGAGTCAAAGTTTTTGTTAACTTGGTCACTCACAAAGATTAGCGAGATTTAAATTAGTAATGTTGTAAACGTGCGGTGTATTAAAATTATGTGTAACAGATTAATGATAACAATGTGAACTTCTTACGTAGCTTTTAAATTTTAATATAATAACATCCAAAATTAAAATAGGGAGTTTTTTTTTTCGAGCTATATAATGATAATATATATGAAGATAATATATATATATGAAGCTTCATAAAGCCAAGGACGTTTTTTTTAATTTCGCTACTGATTCTTTTTTAACCAATATCAAAAAGGAGGAGGTTAATAATTCGGATGTATTATATTTTTGTTATGTATGTTCGGGCACAATTTCGTCATAGATAGACGGATTTGCAAAATTCTTTTTTTGTTCGAAAGGGGTTTATTCCGAAATGGTCCCATTTATATTTATAATTTTATATGCCTACATCTGATGATGAGTTTCGGAGACAGACAACGGAACTCTTAAAAAAACTGGCCAAGTGCGAATCGGATTTCGCACATTAAGGGTTCCGTAACAAATATTTGTATTTTGTTAGTAATGTCATCATCTGCCTAGCCTTTTTCCAACTATCTTGGGGTCGCGCTTCCAGTCTAACCGGAAAAAAAGTGTGAACTTAAAAAATTCTTCACAACAAAATTTTGTAACGAACGATGGACGGACAGACAGACGAACACGTGAGTGACAACAATAGGGCTCCGTTTGGACCCTTCGGGCACGGAACCCTAAAAATGACAGCAAATCAACTGCGATTGCTGCTATCGCATAAATATGCATTGTTAACAAAATTTAATTTAATGGGGAATCACAACTAAAAAGTGCAAAATAAGTAAAAACTTTTTTACAAAAATTAGAACAGATTATCAAAAAAAAAACAAAAAAAGTGCAAAATAACTTTAATTTTGGAAGTTGGTGTCAAAAACCGAAGAAAAAAAACCAGAAATACCGACTTCCGAAATTAAATTTATTTTGTACTTTTTATGTTTTTTTTTTTTTGGAAGTCGGTTCTATTTTTGTAAAATAGTTTTTATGCGAATACCATTTATTAATTGCATGTTTTTCTTTTGCAGTTGGTATTCATTTGCATGATGGCGGTAACTATGGGCGAGCCCAAGCCCGGCGTGGTGTACTCCGCCGCGTACACGGCGCCGGTGGCGGCGGCTTACACCGCGCCGGTGGCGGCCGCTTACACCGCGCCGCTCGCCTACTCCGCATACACCGCGCCACTCGCCGCCTACTCCGCCTACCCCTACGCTTCGCCCTACGCCGCTTACTACCTCAAAAAGTAATTTAGACACTTTTGGAACTTATTCCTGGACATGACAAGAGAAAGAGCAGCAAATAAATTATAACCTCGATCACAATGTTGCATTTTATTTCAAACACTACTCTGTACTTCACTGAAAAAAAAACACGCAGCGCCAACCCAAAAAAGTATAATGGCGGTTCTACTGCTGAAGATGAGCCTTATTACCTGAAGGTAAATCTGTTGCGATTAATGATACGTTCAGGCTGATAATGTCGAGTAGTATTCACAAAATAATTTATAATTACATTAGCGAACTTGACAGACGTTATCTTGCCCAAACGTTGGCTTTTCGTCGGGATGAAGCAGTCATTTAAAAAAAGCTCCAGTGCACCGCCAACTGCCGGTTCCAATTATTTTAAATCCAAACTATTCGGGGTACTCAAATATACACGAACATAATCAGGCAGGCCTGTTGGTCTAGTGGTTAGTGACCCTGACTGCTATGCCGGAGGTCGTGGGTTCGATTCCCACCGAGGACAAATGTTTGTGTAATGAGCACGATCATTTGTTCTGTGTCTGGGTGTAATTTATCTATAATATTTATGTATTTAGAAATATATAAGTATGTTTATCAGTTGTCTAGTACCCATAACACAAGCTCTGCTTAGCTTGGGACTAGATGGCGTTATGTGATAGTTGTGGAATATTATTATATTATAATCATTAAAATAGGTCCAGCCTTTTAAGAGGAGTTCAGTGACATATAGGTACAAAAGAATATATAGAAACTTATAAAATACTTAACTAACTGTAATAACAACAAAAACTCCTAACTAAATAAAACTTACAATCTGGCGTCAAAAAATTCCTCCGCATCGCTGTCTACTGGAAGTGTGCCCAAAAGACTGGCGGCATTGCACGTTGTATGGCAATGCCTTGGGCCACGCGAAGTGTCAACAAAGCATTTAGAAAGATCTTTAAATACTAAATGTACACTTGGACCAAGGCCCAAGGGTTTCAACCTCAATCTGCTCGAAAATGTAGCTACCGACGAGGTTGCTATATTTCCGCCGCTTGAGGTTTTCCGCAGCCGCAGCGGCAGCACCAGCACAGCACGACGAACTAGGAAGATGAGATGGCTCTAGAGTATCGACACATGTAGCGTCCCACACTAAAGGCCTACCCAACTTCCACGGAAATAACGACATCCCGTCCGGTCTTTTACCATCGTCACGAGCCAGACCATGTGGTTCTAATACAGCGGGAACGCCGACGGTGACAAGAGCTCGTCGGATGATGTCATTGATATTCGCGTGCCACGCTATGCTGCATGACAGGCCTTGGTGTCCGAGACTGTTGACATCTTCGCCACAGTGGCAGCGATGAGGAGAACAATAGGGAGCGCCTAGACGTAGGGCAACAGCGAGGCGTAAAGTATTATCATCGAACAAGGTGCCTATGTTCGACGACGGTAGTGCGTGACGCCAGAGACCCAACTCCCACAACAGCAGATGTAGCAATTAGGTTTTCCTAAACTACTCTGCAGAGCGGCTCATCCCACCGTCTCTAGGAAGATGGGTAGTCGGGCGGATTTGTATTCGGGAGGAATACAAGAAGAATAATAATAATAAGAATACTAGAAGAATTATATACACAAATAGGGTTTTACTTTTTTTTTCTATCTAATAGTTTTATAGAATTTCGTTTCACATAAATTTTTTCTCATAATTATTATCATTTCGTAGAATAATCAATAAGCAGAATACTTACTTTGAAGAAATTTAAATGATTTATTTTTGTTTCACATAAAGTTTAATAATAGAATATTCATATCATATAATAACAAATCAAATATTATTTATGCTTCTATTATATATTTATCGAATAACATTATATCGAGTGACAATTTCTAAACGTTTCAATTCATACCTTTGATAAAATGCATACCCTCGTATAAAATTACAACACCCCGTTTACAAAAATAATGCTGGTAAATTCTTGTCAAACAGGAAAACAATCTTGTTATTCTCACTAATAGTGTCTTCATATGGACATTCTTGTTACGTCTACAGTTACTGTCCAGTTTAAAATTCCTTTTCTTTTATTTTCTAAATTCACTCACTTGCTTTTCAAAGTTACTTTTGACATTGGCAGAATAGTCGACATCGGCTCTACTTGCCATCAACAAAAAATAGAATAGAATAGAATATGGACATTCTAACCGTGTTTATTTTGATTTTTTTGTTAAAATGAGTGATATAGAAGTTAATCTTGTGAAATACTAACAAATCGACAATTATTCATAATGAGCATTTTACTAAAACAACACGCAGCTCTTCGCTACAGCACTGAATTTACTAACAAGAGACGAAAAGACATAGTTTGCCCCACAAAAAGTACAAAACATGCTTTCACAGCCAAATTTTATGTTTTCCTTGGACCACTACTCTATAACAGACTAAATGCAAAAGCAAATATTTATTCCCTAAATTATAGAAATTGTAAGAAAACTCTCAAGGTAGCTCTTCAGAGTTTGTCTTATGAAGATACAGAGAAGTTGTAAGCTGTAATGAAATAAAGAATGAAGTGTTCTATTCATTTTGTTTTTAAGTATCTAAGTTAGTATACTAAGGTTTTGGGATGTAGGATTTTTTTATACTATTTACTCCATTTTACATACCTCCAAAATGACTATTTTACTTTATTTTATATAATTACCGTGATTATTTCATAATATTTTTACCTCATATCGCCTGAAACACAGGATGTCCTAGTTCAGGCACATAACACTTGTGAACTTGACATAGATTTAAGCAAAAATGTATTTACTGTTTTACCGAGAGAGAGAAAAAAACAAAATGCATAAAGTTCACATTACCCAATGTAATACAAGTGAACACTAGTGTGTCAATAAAGGGTGAAGAGTTGAAACCCGAGGATTCCACAGTGTTCTTAGGTTTAACTTTGGATGCGCAGCTTCAGTGGAGCCCCCATATAGATAAACTGTCCAAAAAACTTAGCTCTGCAGCATACGCCGTAAGGAAATTCGTGGTTTAACTGATTTAGAGACAGCTCGTTTAGTATACTTTAGTTATTTTCATAGTGTGATGTCGTACGGCATTCTGTTGTGGGGTAATGCCGCCGATATTCAGACAATTTTTGTTTTACAGAAAAGGGCTATTCATGCAATTTATAAATTAAGTCCCAGACACTCCCTCAGAGACAAATTTAAAGAGATTAATATTATGACTGTTCCCTCTCAATATATTTATGAGAATCTCATGTATGCACATAAAAATATTAATCTGTTTAAAAGATACAGTGATATCCATAGCATAAATACTAGGAACAAACACAAATTTATTGTACCAAAAACCAGGCTCAAGAAAAAAATAGGTGGTTCGTTTAGATGTCAATGTATACGTTTCTATAATAAACTTCCTAGCCAAATTCAAGAACTAAGCATAAATAAATTTAAATCATTTATTAAACGTAAGCTATGCCAGAAAGCTTTTTACACAATTAATGACTTTCTTGAGGACAAAAAGGCGTGGGATTGAGCTGCTTCAATGATATACATGAGCCATTGTTTTCATACGAGTATGTACTACTTACTGATGAAAAATTTTTTATATATATATATTTTTTTTTTAATATTCGTTTTGACATGAATACTTGTATAGTATTGTATTATATTTTTTATTTTATTTTTTTATTGACATTTTATTATTATTTTTTTTTTTTTTTTGACTTGAATACTTTGTTAAGTATTATATTTATTTTTATTTTTTTGATTGACATATTATGATTACTATTTTGTTTGACACAAATATTTACTTTGTAAAGTATTATATTTTTATTTTTTTTTTGATTACTTAATTATTGTAAATGTGAGGACTATGTGGGTTATTATTATTATTTTCTCCTCCTTTTTACAGTAATTTTCAACGTTGTCTGACAGTTTGAGTACTTTTGCGGCCTACCCAAATGTCTTTTCTTTGGTATTGTTCGTCATGTCATTGAGCTCCTTAGTGGTTTTTAAGTTGAGCTATTCGACTATTGACAAATGCTTGCACTGACTGGACAGGTCCACTCAAATATGTTTGGTTCTTTCTTCAAAAGACCACTACAGACACTAAGCTGCATGGTCCTCATATAGAATAATGTGAATGCGAGAACTATGTATGTCGTTATATTCATGTAGTTTTTATGATTGTCTGGCAGTTTGAGTATTTTTTGCGGCCTACTCAAATGTCCTTACTTTGGTATTGTTCGTCGGTTCGTTGAGCACCTCAGAGTTCTGAGTTGAGCTTCGCGATGACTGACAAATGCTTGCACTGTCTGGACAGGTCCACTCGAATTCGTGTGTTGCTTTCTTCATAAAGCTCATCCCAGACATAAACGTACATGGTTCTCATATGATCTAACCAGTCCACATTGTATGGATTTGAACACTAAAAGAGACTTTGACCTCTGAGTTTGTTTCGGTGTTTCTTCTCAGGGTAGTCAGCTAGGAAACACCGGCCTCATCTAGCTTAAACTGACAAAAAACATTGACGTGTAAAAGTGTTCCTTGTAACCTATTTACTGAATAAACATCATTTATCATTTACCAGACAACATGAAAAAAATTGTATTATTATTTATTATTAATAAACCATGCATGCAAGTAAGCATGCAGCGTGCAAGCAAGCATGCAGCATGCAAGCAAGCATGCAGCATACAAGCGAGCATGCAACATGCAGCAGGCATGATTTCTGTCACGGCTCCGGCACTACGGGGCTCCAGCGGTCCCACGCGAACTTATCGTCGCAAAAAAGCACCAGCTCCTCAGCTCGCAGGCCACCTCGCCCCTTCGCGCCTACGTGGGCTTAAATTACACTCTAATAGTAGTTGAAACAATAATATTCGAAATCAAAATTCAAGGACCAAATATTATATGAAACATTTTCTGTGATCGTTTCCCATCCAATTCCAATTCTACGAAATTTCTGTCTGTGAAAGAAGAGAACATCATATCAAAGATTATCACTTTTATTCAGTATTAAATAAAATTTGTTGCTAAGAACTGAATATTATGCAAATAGGCATAAGATTCCGAGTAACAAGTCACTCTACCTTTCGTAAATAAAAACAAAAAAGTAGTAGTAGGTATTTAGCATTGACTTACATATTACTTGCAGTACTTAGTCATTATTTTCTATGTTTTACGTGTTGGGTCACCTCCAAAATCTAACTGCATTATTTTTTAATATCTCGAATGCTTTCTCATGGTACGAACACGACCTAATTTTCATTAAAACTTTTGGTAACATCATTATGGCTTGTTAACTTGTTCATGTAATGAGAACTTTTCTGACACGTTTATATTATTATGGTTAGAAAGTTTTAATCGCATCATTATTTTTTCACTTGGTGGTAGGCTATAATAGATATATGGGCGTAGATACTCGTAGGTACCGTGAATATGTTAGGCGTACTAATTCTACTTCCTATTTATATTGTATCCTATTAATGTTATAAATGTGAACCTTTGTGGGGATGTATGGATGTTTGTAACTCAATCACGCCAGAACGACTGAACGAATATAGATGAAATTTGGCACAGAGATACATTATATTCTGTATCCCAGAGTATAATCTATCTCTGCAGAGCACATTAGATTTAACTTATAGTGGGAAAAGAAGTAATTCCACGCGGACGAAACCGCTGACAGAAGCTAGTAGTTCATACATAATATGTTGGATGCATAACCAACACGTCGTCAGCATCCACACACAGCCCGGTTTCGCCCACTGCGGAGCATAGACCTCTCTTTTCTCGTGCCAATACTCACACGCTCCTGTCACAACCTCATCGAGTTTCTACCCTTATTCTACTAAACCGTACAAGTACATAGTAACTTTTGTATGAATCAAACAACACACTGTTATCAAAACTGACATAATAGTACATTGTTCTAAACAAGACAAATATTATATTTTGGTCGTACCAACTTTATGTTAGTTCCCGTCGTGGTTATTGATTAGATACCGCCGTCCATAGAGCTTTGAGCTTTGAACTTTCGAGATACAATATAACATAGCTTCATCATTCAGCATCACGCCTATACATGCTGAAATTTTAATGGTTGTATTACCGCAGCGGTAAGATTTTGTCTTAGTACTACAACAGATTTATAAATAAATACATTGTGAGAAACAAAACTCGAAGGCGACCACGAACCAATAGTAAAAGCGGGAGCGGGCGCATGCGCGAGACTGGCGCGAGCGACGCGCGGTCCTTGACTCACGCGCTACAGCTGATAACTACCCTACTCCTGAGTTAACGAAAAACAATACTTACATAAGTTATTCCAATTTTACCTTCATACTTATACGGGCCTAGGACTGTCATAAATACTTTTTTTTACCTACAAACATAGAGCAACATGGGCTACCGGCGGACCGGAGGGGAGTAGCCTTAACAGGCGTTCCCCTCTGTCAAAGTACAAGTCCACTTGGTCCTATGCATACAATAAAACTAGTTGCAGCCGCACTGTTCACTCGACTAAATCTAGTTGCGCGGCTGAATTGACGTCCTACAAAAATGCCGATTGTTCAGTTTTTTGCTGCAAAAAGAGATCTGCAATGTCAAATTTAAAAAAATTTGGCGTTACCTTTCTTATGTAACCACATTTTTACTTATTTTTAAAACTAAAACTTAATAATAATTACGGTGGTGTTGTTCGTGTTGTTGTGGATACTGTGAAAAATTTAAGACTGTAGCTCCAACCGTTTGTCTACAAAACCTGTGTGACAGTCGACGGACAGACAGACAGACGGACACGTGAGTGACAGAATTAGGGCTTTGTGTGGACCCTTCGGGTACGAAATCCTAAAAATGGCAAATGTAAAGAGTCTATACAACCATGTCTGATCTCGCGCATACAGGAGTATGTGGTACTTCACGCCGAAACAGCTGCTCCAACTCTATCAAGGGCAAGTTCGATCGTGTATGGAGTACTGCTCTAATCTTTGGGACGGATCTGCCAGATACCAGCTTGATGCCCTTGAGTCAATTGAGAAACGAGCCAAGAGGATCATCGGTAATGATAGGCTCGTTGAGTCGAAGCTCCAAAGTCTTGAGCATAGACGCCGAGTTGCTAGCCTGTCGGTTTTCTATCGGTTACATTTTGGGGTGTGTGCGACGGAATTGCATAATTTGATTCCACCAAGCCTGTTTCATCAACGGACCACAAGACGTACGGTGAAGTGCCACCGGTTCATGGTGGCTACCCATTCATACGCACAAAGCGTTTTGAGAAAACACTCATTGAGCGTTCAGCTAGGGAGTGGAATTCCCTACCGGAGTCTGTGTTTCCTGATAGCTACAACCTGGGAGTCTTTAAATCAAGAGTGAATAGGTTACTTCTAGGCAAGCGTGCTCCATCTTCGACCACATCATCGCTTACCATCAGGTGAGATAGTGGTCAAACGCGTGCCTATCAACAATAAAAAAAGGAACTAACTATTTTTGAGATTAAGATTTCTGATTGATTTAATACTACCACTCGCCCGCGACTTCGTCCGCATGGAATTCGAAAATATTTGTAGCACTCAAGAATAACGTAGCTTTCTACTGGTGAAAGAATTTTCAAATTCGGTTCAGTAGATCCAGAGATTACCCTCTACAACCTCACGAACTTCTTTATAATATTAGTATAGAAAATGATATGCAGGAATTGTGAGCTTTATTTAAATTTTAATAAAATTGCGTTGAATTAACCTGTATGCACATTGTCAATGTAGTTGCATCACTTCATTATACTGTTATGACACAGAATGTATCTATATGTGTGTGAAATTCTTAGTATTTTGTTTTAATTGTTATGAGTGAGTTTCATAGTGACAGACGATTTTCTTTGTGTGGGAGTCTGAGAAAGTGTGCGTGGCGCAGATTTTCTCCCTCAAAAATGACAGAAGATTCTGTATTTGGGAAAAAACGCTATGGTTACTCGCCTCCGGTTTGCCGGTGGCCCGTGTTGCTCTATGCCTACAACTTACTTAACACGAAAGTACTAAAATTCAAAATTAGACGCCAGGGGCTTCCGGCGCCGCGAGACGATCTCCGGCCACCCGGGCCTGCGGACGGCGAGTAATGGGTAGCTCGCCGTCCGATCAACACCAGGCCCGAGAGTCGACGGCGCGAAGTATTCCACGCGCGCCTCAGAGGTGTCAGCATTCATGACGGGGCCCGTCATGGCCGATGCCTGCCGAGGGGTTGAGGATAAATTCGAAACAGAGTTACCTCGCCCCTGGGCACTCAGGGCAGGGAAGGAATAGGGGTGGGTTTTACTCAGTAAGAGCGGGAGATGTCATTGATGATTCCCCATCCGACAAAAAAAAGAACAAAAAAAAAAGCCACTGCGTTCATTACACAATCGAGCACGTTTTAATTGATAGTCTTTCAATTTTAATAAAATGTCTCTATCACGTCTTACAATATTAAAAACATCCACTATCGCAGTTATCAATGCGTCGCGAGTTGCGTGTTCTTCACGATATACCAGGCGACAGGCGCTTGAGCTCAGACCAAAAGTAAAACTCCAACGGAGTCAGGTCCGGGCTTCTAGCTACCATACTCGTACCATAGCGATGTACTCCAAATTGGAATTGGAATAACTTTAACGTAATATTGATCCATTTTTGCAAATCACGATAACGCATTGCGCGTAAGACGGTCGCGAGACAACTAAACTGAGAGAGCCGGCGGAGCGGAGTGGGGCGAGCTTGTCACTTTCAACCACGCTCAAGTCCAAACTTCTTACTGTCAATGCCAATTAGAAATTCAAGAAGCAAAACCAAATAACAAAATCGACCAACCCAGGAACCGAACCCAGGGCCGCTGGAACTGAATTTCCCTTAAAAATTCCTTAATTTCAAAAGTTTGTGTGTTATAAGGCAGGTCAGGATATTCACATAGCTAGTAACAGAGTATTTACTAAACAACTTAAGGCTTGTTCACATTTTATGTCATAATAAGGTACCTTGACTGTGTTAACATCTTAAGCATGTGCTTACGCACCAAGACGCCTGAGGACTCTACTGCCAAACTAATGAGGTGAGATAGAACACGTTGCAGCAACTGAGCCATCAAAATGAATAGTATGTAGAGTAACATTTACCTTTCATGTTGTATTGCGTTTTTGGACGAGCCGTTAGTTTCAACGTGTAGCGTTTGATTCGTTTCATGCGACGCATTCCTGAAACTGTTTTTAGGGTGCCGTACCAAAATAGTAAAAAAGAACCCCTATGGTGCGACTCAGTCTGTCTATCTGTCCGTCTGTCACAGCTGGATATCTCAAAAACTACTAATACTATCAACTTGAAATAGGAATACTTTTAGATGACGTTTGCCCAACGTCGATTGACTACCAACCTTAATATTTCCGACCAATAGGTGTTTAGCTCTCTGGACCGCTCTATCATTTAAATCCTGCAAGGTGCAGTTCGTTGTGCATGATGGGCAGCAGGGAAGGTTACTGTGAGCGGACTCCACATTGGTGCTGTGTTTGCCATTGGCCCAAGGGTTCCCAAGAATTATAATTATTAACAGATAAGCAAGAAATTACTATACCAAAGAAAACCTACTACTTCCCATTAATAATAAGAGCAAGTCGTATTCATGAGTGATCTGTCTCGTGTAGTTTAAATAGGCACATTGACCTCCACATAGTCGCATGCGCATGCGCAACTAGAGTTAGCATTGTAACAGTGGACACACTGAGCACGCACGCGCTGACCTCTGATGCAACTGAAGCAGCGCATCCTGAATAATGATCAACTTGTCGCATGCACAAATTAACCAAGATTATAAAATAACTCTTTTGGTAGATTTAAACAGTGATTTCACTTGATTATGATAAATACGTTAACAAAATGCCGTGCGTCTGATGGCGTTTCACATCAGCAAAAATTACAAATTTCTGTGCAAACTTTCTTCTCTTATTTGTAGTGGTTTTGTAAGGGTTGGGCCCTTTTGGGATGAATTTCCAAAAATCCTGCCCTCGTGCTCTCTTTCGTTGTATAAGGATTTTTGTGCAAAGTACGCTTTTAGCTAGACACGGCAAATTTGGCCGTGCTTTGATTTGTCAGTCAGTAAATGAATGAATTTATAGAATTTTAGTAAATTAATATAGCGTAACCTATTCAATCTACAAATGGTTCTGTATCTAGGTCTGTAACTAGGTTGAAAAACCCAATGAGAAAACTCTTTTACAACGTGGTTCACTTTTGTATTGCTCCATCCTTGATGTTTATCTTGAATTCGGAGCACCATTGCACATGATATGTTAGCACACCCCCGTATTGTGGTAGAATTTCTTTCGTATTCACGTTTAAGTATTTAAACTGCTCAACTTCGTTCAAAGGTATCATTCACTTATCTTGTTTACCACGAGACACACAAAGAAGCACTTCAAAATGACTTGCAAACTGGTAAATAAAAGTTTTATTTCAAAGAATGTTGATTGAGCATTTGATAGCGAAAATGTAGTTCAAGTTCACGCAAAAGTTTTGTGTTTAGAATTTATATCATCTCAATTTAAGTGGCCTAGTGATCTTTGATTTGATTTGATATGATATGCTTCAAGTTTCTTAAAGATCTTTACATTTTATTTCCAAGATTAATTCTTCTGTATCTTATGAAAAGTGACACAGATTTTCACCTACTCTAATTTTGATTGTGTTTCTCCAGGTTATCCTCGCTGCCCTCTTCACCATCGCGGCTGCCAAGCCCGGTATCCACTCTGTGGCGTACTCCGCACCCCTTGTCGCGGCTCCAGTGGCTGCGGCATACACGGCCCCCGTGGCTGCAGCGTACACTGCTGCGTACTCCGCCCCCTACGCAGCGTACGCCGCTCCCTACGCCGCGTACGCCTCTCCCTACGCCGCGTACGCCTCTCCCTACGCCGCTGCGTACACGGCCCCTGTTGCCGCATACAACGCCTACTCAGCACCCTTAGTAGCTGCTGCCTACAAAGCCCCAGTCCTGCTAAAGTGAGAACCTACCGACAGGAATCAATAAATTGTAAAAATTGTACATACCTATTGAAATAAGTAGCAACATGACAATTAACAGTATTTCTTCATATTTTCTTGTTTTATTTCTCAGTCAATGAAGGTTACGACATTTTATGTTAATGTTTCTTGGGAAAAAATATTTCACATTGACATGCAAATGTAACATTAGGCACAAAGGGGATATTTACAACTGGGGTAAGCCCAGTTGCCAAGCACCACTGGTTAAAAACACTAATATTAATAGGTCTTAAAATTGTGAGCTGTTACACTTGATTCCAATAATGTATGGCAAAAACGCTTGAACGCACGGAAATTCATTTTAGTTTCTACAAGGTCCGTGTAATAGACAACTCCAAATGTAGGCTGAATACTATCCAACATAATATTGCGCTCAGTTTCCCACAGACTACACTCCCATAGTTTAAGATGTGCGGATTGTTCGTATTCGCAATCAGGTGTAGAACATTGACATACTCGTAAAGGTGAGGCAACAAGCTTGAAGGAAAATAATTTACCCTTAAAGTTGCCATGACCTGTGAGAAATTGGGCAACACAGTGGCCCACCTCCAGCCATGTCCCATGCAGTATCCCATGCAATAAGGGGCGAGCCTATTGCCATCAACCGGACACTAATCCAGACTCGGGTTTTTACTAAGAAATTCCAGGTGGATAATTACAATAATGCTTTTTTTTTGTGGTATTCGCGTAAAATCAGCCAAAATATGTGTACGTCGTCGTAAGCAAACCCGAGAAAAGTCTGTTCATAAATCACAAAAACAGACAAAGTATAGCGAATTGCAGCAATGATTATACACCTCTGTTTGGTCTATCTACGTATTAAGCAACGATTTGGCATGCGTGCTAAATATACATACATCAGGTATTCCGGCATGACACCATCTGCCAAAATAGATAGCTCGCAGAATACTAGGTACTAGAACATTTAGTAAGAGAACAAAACCGAATAGATTAATATTATTATTTAGGACGTGTTGCGAAATTCAAGCAGGTTGACATAATCGGGGTTTTGTGTGTCATCCTTATATATGTAATGTAATGTGTAATCATATTGGGGTTGCTTCGAGGGTGTTTATTGTGCGGTCGAGTATAATGACGTCATATTATGACGCTCCACTGTAAAACCATGAAACGATTCATTGTGACGTATCAAAGTATTTCTGTATGCTGGTTAAATTGTTTTCTTTGAATAGAAAACGCGGTTATACTCGTAACTCCTACTTAAGTATTATTTATTAGTGCCTACTTAAGCTCTGGCAAGTTTTTAGTAATATCAATTTTTTTTTTTAAATAAACGTTGCCCCACACTAGGAATTACTCCTGTATCGTGGGTGCGTTCACAAATATGTATACTCACATACACAAGACACCCAGACCCGGAACAACTATCTGTAGGTCATAGATACAGATATTTGTTCCGTGCGGGAATCGAACCCGCGACACGCAGCGCAGCAGCCGAACGCTCAACCACTGCGCCAACCGTGTCGTCAATTAGAAAGACATTATGTAGGTACATGTATATTTTGAAGTCTTGCAACATATTGATCGGTTCAGGTTATTTTTATGCACGGATCATATTAGTTTTTAAAGAGATCTATTATGCTATCAATCGCTTGTAGATTTTAAACCTGACTTAACTAAAACGTTGGTAATGTTTTTTCGAGAGTACCTGTGTATGTATTTATTTCTTCAGTACGCCCTGTAGCCTGGATTTCAACTTGGTCTTGACCGCTGAAGTGAAATAGGTTTAAATTGTACTAGCTGACACGGCAAACTTCGTAACGCCTCCGAATCAATAAAAAAGACGGTCCATACAAAATGTATGAGAAAATTATTTTTTTTCACATTTTTTTTCGTGATTTTTTCCTATTTTTTATAGTTATTCTGTTATTCGGGGTGGAGACAAATCCAACAAATCAAAGATCATTCTTGCCGTTCTTGGGTTATAAAGGGTGTAACTAACCCGACTTTGTTTTATATATAGGTCAAGTGTTGTACCTATGGACGGCTTTACCTATGGACACTAACAATATTTCAATGACTAAAAGACTTATATTCAAAGTTTAAATGCATCCGTAAACTATTTTTAACGACTGGCAACACTGACTAACTGTCATCGTGCTGTCTGGTCTAAGTTCGTTGTGGTGTGCTGTTGAAGATTTTCACTATAAAAAGTAAGTTTTTATGTTAATTTCCAAGGTATTTTTCAGTTAGATAAATCAACCTAGAAGTGAGACTGTAGGTGTATTACAGAAAGTAGTGTTTTTATATTACTTTAAGTTCCGTTTCGCGATCCTAATGATATTCTTTGAAAAGATTCAAATATGTAACGGTTATATCTTAATATTTGTACCTGTGGACGGGACAATGGACGTACCTATGTACTGTCCATAGGTACATATATTCGGTTGTACCTGTGGACATAATTTAGGTACCTAAGAAATGTTACAATCATTTTATATTTTTTCAGTGCCACGTAGTAAAATCGGAGTGAAACGAAATAAAATATGTCCAGACACCCTCTCGGAGGCTCTTAAAGAAGTCAAAAGTGGATGTTCAGTGCGTAAGGTGGCTGAAAAATACAAAATACCCAAGTCTACAATTTTCAAATATTTTCAACTTAATAAAAACAATGATCTCAGTGAAAAATCAATAGAACCATTGAAGAATGACGTAAAGAGGGTATTTGAAGAGCATGAAGAGATTCAGTTACGTGACTACTTAGAAAAAGCAGCGTACATGCATATGGGTTTAGATTCCAAACAAGTTCGAGAACTTGCTTACCAGTTTTCTGTAGCAAGAAATAAAAAAAATACTCCTGAAAACTGGCATCTAAACAAAATGGCTGGCGTAGGATGGTTTCGATGTTATCGACAGCGTTTTCCAGAACTATCGCTACGAAAACCTGAAGCAACCAGTTTGGCGAGAGCTACGAGTTTTAACAGAACAAATGTTTCCAATTTCTATGATAATCTCGAAAAAGTTCTGGAGAAGTATAGCTTTCCACCTGATTCCATATATAATGTTGATGAGACCGGAATATCAACAGTGCATAAGCCAAGAAAAGTGTTAGCACCAAAAAAAATTAAGCAGTTAGGAAAATTAACTTCTGGAGAAAGAGGTATCAATACGACCATGATTGCTTGCATTAATGCCGTAGGAAACTCAGTACCTCCAATGATAATTTTTCCTAGAGTTTTTTTTAAGGACAACATGCTAAAGGGTGCTCCGCCGGGTTCCGTTGGAGAAGCAAACCAATCTGGATGGTCCACAGAGCAGATTTTTAGACGATATTTGGACCATTTTATCGCTTTTGCCAAACCTACAAAAGAACGTCCAGTTCTATTAACAATGGATAACCATGAAACGCACATCTCCATTGAAATAATTGACAAAGCCTCAGACAATGGTATTGTTCTTTTAACTTTACCTCCCTATACCTCTGACAATTTGCAAGCTCTGGATAGATGTGTGTTTGGACCGTTTAAGTCACAATATAATAAGGCCGCTGACAGATGGATGATGAACCACCCTGGGAAACCTATTACGATTTACGATGTTGCAGAGATCATAGGAGAAGCATACGCTCTTTCATTCACTCCAAAAAATATAATTAAAGGTTTTGAAGTAACAGGTATTTGTCCCTTTAAACAGGTGTTTCACAGAGGAAGATTTTTTGTGTTCGTATGTCACTGATCGTCCAGAGCCATCTGCCATTGATACTACAGTTAACAGTTTGGAGCAAGAACCACTTGCAGAAGATCTTGGTTTTTCACAGGAACAAGTTTGCGCTAGTAATCGCGAAGAACAAAATCAGTCGGAAGTTGTGATTCCTGTTGAACGCTTAGAAAATCAAGCTTGTCGTGTTTTATTTTCGGAAGAAAATTCAACTCCTGAAGATGCTGCTACTTGTCCATCATTGGAATCTTTACGTCCTTTTCCAAGAGCGCCATCGAGAAAGTTATCGCAACGTGGAAAGAAAACCTGGCAAAACTAGAATTCTTACTGACACGCCGGAGAAAATAGCCATCCGAAATGAAGCTGTAATAAAGACTGAAAAGAAAAGAAAATCTGAAGAAAGGAAAGAAAAGAAGAAAGAAGAGAAAACGAAAAGACCAAAGAAGAAACCTGCGCCAATCGATCTTCTTTCCAGGCCAGGCCCTAGTTCAAGAAAAATACCTTCGAACAAAAAGATAGACATCCTTGAAGATCGTCAAATATCACTGGTGATGTGTGTAGCGTGTAGAAAATATGAAGATAAGAAAAAAATGTTTACCTGTTCATTATGTGAAGGACGTTATCACCAAAAATGTGTACCAAAATCTCACCAGGACAATTTCGACTCTGATGATGAGTGTAACTTTGTTTGTCTGAGGTGTTACAAATTAGATGATGATTCTGATGATACTACTGATTCAGCCAAAGATTTATATACTGAATATTGTTATAATTCCAAAGATCTGTATTAGAATTCTAGTTCCTATTTTTGTTAAGAGTTTCTATAGTTTTATTAAGTTTATTGATGTTAAATTTAAATTTTCTTGCAATATTTTTTATTGATTGTCCAGAGGTACATTTCCGTCCACAAGTACATTTGTGCAGTCCATAGGTACATTTGTATGTTGTACCTATGGACAAAGTTAGTTTTTTTTTTAAACTTTAATTTTCACAGCGATTATGATAGCCAGCGCATTAGAAACTGATTATTTTTAGGAGTCAATTAGTAATGAAGCCGGTAAATAAATATTTTTATATATACAAATAAAGGGTTTATTTTAAAAAATACTTTTGTTTCACATTCTGGAAAACGTCCACAGGTAAAGCACATGCCCCATAGATATATATTTTTAAAAAAGAAAACAAAATGGAAACCGCAATTAGGTAGGTAGTCGCATTTTTTTGTGATGTGGTCATGGTGGGTATCAAAATAAAGAGCTCGAGGAGACGATTCCAAAAATATAATTCACTAAAATGTAGGATTTTTTTTTGGAATAAATTTTAAAATAAAGTCACCGAACACTGTATAAATTGCGAATTCTAGTATACCTAACCTACGGTATGTGCCATTACTGTTTGGTATTTCATTAAATATTAATGTCTATACTATGTTACCGTCTCTTTGGAATACAAATGACCATCGACCAGTAAGCCAGTACGGGAAAACCTACTGATTCATCATGTCATGAGGAGGACACAAACAAAAATATATGAATGGGCTCTAAAACAATAAGTGGTTATATTCTAACTCTTAATAAGGGGCTCGTAGCTAAAAATAATATCAGTGGTACGGGTCCACCTCGCCGGTTTAGCAACATATATTTTGATTTTGATATATATGCTGATATCTTTTAGTGAATTGCTCAACTGACAATCCAAAACTTTCTTTAGCTCATGGTTTTAAAAAACACGTTAAGCCAGAGGCCCCGGCTGTCATTCGATGATCTTTGACAGTAGCTCCGAGGAGTCTGACAACACCGGTATTACCAAGGCGTACACCGTATTTGGTAGCCTTTAATATTTTTAAACGACTTCAAAAAGAAGGAGGTTCTCAATTCGGATGCTTGTATTTTTTTTTATTTATGTTCGGGCATAACTCTGTCACATATTGATGGATTTGCAAAATCAACCGCGCTTGCTGAGATCGTATGTCTATGAATTGTTAACACAGTTTAATGGCGAACCACAGCTAAAAAGTGAAAAATAAAAAACTTTTTTACAAAAAAATGGAACCG
Source organism: Polia nebulosa (assembly GCA_951329385.1). Classification (NCBI taxonomy): domain Eukaryota; kingdom Metazoa; phylum Arthropoda; class Insecta; order Lepidoptera; family Noctuidae; genus Polia; species Polia nebulosa. The sequence continues at coordinate 17,280,248 of OX589599.1, read as the reverse complement.
ACTTCAAAAAAAAAATGCAAAATAACTTTGAATTCGGAAGTTGGTGTCAAAAAACGAAGACACAAAACCAGAAGCACCGACTTCCGAAGTTATTTTGCATTTTTTTTGGAAGTCGGTTCTATTTTTTGTAAAAAAGTTTTTTATTCTTTAATATTTAGTAACTGGATTGTTGTCCGCAGGAGATCCAACTTTAATTTCGGAAGTCGGTGTCAAATAACGAAGAAGTAAAATACAAACACCGACTTCCGAAATTAAACTTATTTATTAATTTTTAGTGTATTTTTTTTTGGAAGTCGGTTGTTTTTTTTGTAAAAAAGTTTTTTTTTTCTTTAAAGCATATCAAGTGGTTTCTGTCACTAAAACCACAGTTCTTATATCTAACTTCTAATTGTTTAGCAAAGGTATGCTTTCCATTATCATTTCAGCTTCATGATGTGATGATTCCTAATCGGAAATATCTGATTAAGTTATGAAAAGTAAACACAAACACTATTGTGCTCTCAATTTTCGAGCGTTTTTCTCAATTTTATCAGGTTTCCATCATCATATCCTGGTTTCCTTGACATGCAACCACCCTTGAGGTATACCCTATCGAACAAAAAAGAATTATCAAAATCGGTTCATAACTAACCTAGTGAGGGCTGAACGTAGAAGCAGAAACACTATTCGAGCCCACAATTTTCGAGGGTTTCTCTCATTTTTATCTGGATTCCATTGTCAGATCCTGATTTCCTTGACACGGGGCCACCCTTGAGGTATACTCTATCCAACAAAAAAAGAATTTTCAAAATTTGTTCATAAATAACGGAGCGAGGGCTGAACATACACAAAAAAATGTATATATATACGGTCGAATTGAGAACCTCCTCCATTTTTTTTCGGTCAAAAATAAAATAAAGTAGGAGAGACCACTGGGTGCTTAATGTGATACATTTTAGTTAAGTAGCCAGCAAGATATTGCTGGATTGACTGGATGAGACCTTCACACTGAGGGTGGTCGCGTCCAGGGCTTGGCATAAACTGGCATTCCTGTGCGGTGCCATTTTGTGATTTCTGTGGCTTTTTTAACCGACGAAAAAACAAGAAGGAGGTTCTCAATTCGACTGTATATTATGTTTTTTTTTGTTGTATGTATTAACAAAAGCTTATTAGGTTTTTTGTGTTATAACAGTATATGGACTACGTCTGAAATAAATGTCTTATTAAGTATTATTATTGCTGTTTTTAACCGACTTCAAAAAGAAGGAGGTTATCAATTCGGATATTTGTATTTTTTTTATGTATATACGGGCAAAACTTCATCATTTATAGACGGAATGCCAAAATTCTTATTTTTTTTTTAAAGAGGCTTGTACCGAAATGGTCCCATTCAAATTTCATATAGATCTGATGAATAGTTTTGGAGCCAGACAACGGAACTCTTCAAATAATAACAGCAAATAAACAGCGATTGCTGCTATCGCATAAATATGTATTGTTAACACAATTTAATGGAGAATCACCACTACAATGTGAAAAATAAAAACTTTTTTACAAAAAAATAGAACCGACTACCAAAAACGAAGAAACAAAACCAGACACACCACATGTTTTTTTTTTGGAAGTCGGTCCCATTTTTTTGTTAAAAAGTTTTTATAAATACAGAATTGTTTTTTTTTATTATTCATTATTGTTTAATTTACTTATTATTATAATTAATATTTACTATCCCTAAGGCAAAGTTATTTATTGGATGCTCCATATTTATAAAAAAGAAATAATACTATATACCTATTCGAAGGCATGTGACAGCCAACATCGAACCCGCGTGGTGGATTACGGCCCATTAAATTCCCTCTTCAAGAGTGAAAACCTGAGCCCTAGCAGTAGAAACATTAAAAGGCTGATTATGGTCCGTCTCATATCTTAGAAAGCTATTTGGTATATTTTAATTTTAATGTGAACGTTTCAAAACATGTAATAAACGTGAGCTAAACCAACTTTTGATATAATTTCTTTACATATAACGTTTATATACTCCAAAAGTTATTTCGTATAACGTTATTGATATAATTATATTGATACCGTCATTACCACAACACCAACCTATCCGAATCGCTCTGGATCGAGCAACCCGATTCGGATAGGTTAGGTTAGAAGCAAGATCCCCTCTGTTGTTGTTGAATCATTTGGGTTAGGTTAGGTTAGAACGTGCACTACCACGGAATGAGGCCCGCAGACAGCAGGCCGGTACTAGTCAGGGGCAGCGGAAGTCCCATTCGCAGCCGCAGCTCCCGAGTGAAGTATATGAGGGATCACCGGGGTGGTTTTTAGTCAGTAAGAGTCTGACAGACCTCTTCGCCCACCCCAGGCGAAGGATATCCATTCCAACCGACAAAGGGTTGGTATTGAATTTCATCTTTGCCTAAAATACCTTATACACCTAGTATATAGGAAAACACCACCATACACAGTCCTACACTTTTCCTTCCAACGTTTTCTTTCAACGGAAGTAGGTACAAATCCTTGACAGAACTCAGACAACCTCATGTCAGTCATGGGTCACAAACATTGCGTCATATAATAAAATATAGTAGTAGTAAAATCAAGTTCAAGGTGATTCCAAGTTAGGGTCTAGTAATGGTGACCTTGATTGTCACACCTGATTTAGTAGCGCAGTCCGTGCGTCCGTGCAAGTGTCGCTTGCGCACATAGAACGTTCTACACGCATGACGCGAGATCCTTGTAGCTTGATTAGACCGTGCCAAAGCTGCTGCCAAAATACAGCGTGTGTCCTTTTGTTTAAGTTAAACAAATAATTCCTGGGTGTTGATTCACGGCTTGGGCAGTGTTATTGTGTTTTTTCATCGTGTTTCCTTATTTAATGGGGGTAGATACTACAGCTTACTCCCCGCTGAACAAGGGTTGCAAACATAACATCATCGAAAGGAAGGCCTTTCGATGATGTTATGTTTTGTCAATAATTTTCAAAGGAAAATTCAGCTGCTTCTGAAACGCCATTGCTAACGTCAGGTGGCTAAATCTGATGGCCACCACTAACTTGCCGGTCACGTGACTGCTTTGAGCAAATCTTAAATTATAGATAACTAAATATTCCAAAAAAAAAAAAACAAATAAATCATTCCTATAAAACATATAAATCCTACTAATGTTTCCAGTTCAGTTAATTGGTTCCATCGATTAACATGTGCAAATGGCTTGAACATATATCAGTGTTATTAATGTTAAATATTTCATATTCAGTTTATAAAGATTTAAATGAATGCAGAGCTGGTTTTTTTTTTAATTGATAAAGATAACGAGTCGCGATTGATTTATTACAACATTAATATTATTCCTACAGAATTACAGAAGCAAATACATCATGAGTTGTAATATTATCTATTGAAATAAAAAAAAACTGTTCCAAGACACATCATAGATTTCAAAGAATTGAAGTCAGCCGATGCTGAACTGAGAAGCACAGTTAAGATCCCCCCAAAAGTTTACACAAGTACGATGACATGTGTGTATGTGCGTGATTTGACTTATGTACGACCCAAACTTACCATTTTTTTTAAACCGGTATATATATGTTTGTTTGTGTATGTTTTTCTATAAGAGTAGTGGAAGGGCAAAGAAACGATGGTTGGACTGTGTGAAAGAGGATATGGGTAAAAAGGGGGTGACAACAGAGATGACGACTAATAGAGGAGTATGGAAGAAAAAGACATGTTGCGCCGACCCCAAAAAAAATGGGATAAGGGCAGGAGAATGATGATGATGATAATGTGTTTCTAATTTATAGAATCGCTAATCCGATTACTAAAAGCCTTCTCTGAGTGTCATAGGCTACATTTTTAACCGACTTTCGAAAAAGGAGGAGGTTCTATGTTCGACTGTATGTATGTTTTTTTTTATTTTTTTTTTATTTAGGTTTTTGTTTTTTTTTTATATATGTCCGCCTGTTTCTCCGTCAGTTGTGGACCGATTTTCACAATTCTTATTTAACCAAAAGAATATACTCCCGAGGTGGTCCCATATAAATTTTATCGAATTTGCTTTAGCATTTTTTGAAAAACTGAACAAAAGGGAAAAAACGCCTACCTCAATGACGTTTTGGTGTTCTCCTAATGTTTAAATTCCACGTTCCATTTTATTGGGGTTTTTAGTTCTGGGAGTTGTTTGTTTTGTAAAAAAGTTTTTTAATTTTTCACTTTTTTGTTGTATATAACAACAAAAAAGTGAAAAATTAAACCCTAAACCCCACCACCAACCCACCAACCAACCTAACCTAACCTAACCTTAATTTAACCGGCTTCCAAAAACAAATACGCTAAAAATTAAAAAATAACTCTAATTGCCGAAGTCGGTGTTTGTATTTTACTTCTTCTTTATTTGACACCGACTTCCGAAATATAAGTTTTACTATGTGAGATAGGGCACGGGAGCCAAGCTGAGGGAAAATGTTAGAGTTACAATTTAACCATTGTAATACTTAGGGTTATTTTCAACAACAACATTCAAAGCCCAATGATGGCAAAGAACTAGAGTTATGTTTATTTATAGAGAACTATGACGTTCAGGTTTTATGTTTAACTGAACATTGGTTGAAAGAACATGAAGTAGTTTTTATTAATGATGATTACTTTACTGTACAAGGTCCATTTGTAAGACAAAATATAATTCGCGGTGGATCATTAATCCTTGTTTCAAATAAGTTGAAATGTAAACAACGTTTAGATTTAGTTAATCTTTCCATCGAGCACACTGTTGAGTTGTCTTGTGTTGAACTTGAGCAATACGTTATAATTTGCGTTTATCGACCTTCTGGTAATTTTGGCCTTTTCGAATCGGTAATGGAGGATTTAATTAATAAGATAAAATCAAGTAATAAAAGTGTAGTGATATGTGGAGATTTTAATGTTAATATTTTAGATGATACTTCACTAAGTGTCAGGTTAATCAATCTGTTTAGGTCTTATAATTTAATCAACATGTTTTATGAACCTGCTAGGATTACGGCATCTTCATCGACTTGCCTTGATAACTTTTTTAGTAATCGTAATTCAGAAAAAAAATTAGTGTTAAGTGACTTAACTTCTGACCACTGTGGACTATTAGTTAGCTTTCCTATGCCACAAAATAAAAAGCCGCTTAAAATAGAATGCAGGCCTTATACGGTAAACCGTTGTAATAAGTTTAAAAATATGTAGCAAATAAACTTACACCATCTTCAGTAGAAAACGATAATCCTAATGAAATCTATGGAGCCCCTTTTGATGTTGTGCATAAAGAGTACCAAGACATTTTTAAGTCTAAAACTATAGACGTTACGGGTACCTCCATTAGCTTCAACCAATGGGCCACTGCTGATATATATAAAAGTAGAGCGAGACTATACGAGTTATACGATTTAAAAAGATATAGGTTCGATACTCCTTTTCTAGAGCATGTTAAAAAATATTCTAAATTGTTTAAGAAGATTTGTGTTGCTGCTAAATCAAAATTCTTAAGCGAGACAATTAAAAATTCTGATAATAAAGTAAAAGCCACTTGGAAAATAATAAATAATGAAACGGGAAAGTCGGTTAAAATAGTAAATCAGCTAGAGATTCTATTCGAAAACAAATTAGTTAGTAAACCAGCTGACGTAGCTCAGGCATTTAATGAGTTTTTTTCCCACATACCTATAACTACAACTCGCTTCTTAAATTCATCCCCGTCTAAAGCTGAAATTTTTTGAACGGTAGTGTACCTAAGTGTAATCAATCATTTAGTTTCAAAACTAAATGATTGATTACAACATGCTCAAGCATGTAACACCACTTGACGTAGTTAACGTTTTTACCTCTCTAAAATAAAAAAAAACACAGGTGATTACTGGGGCATCTCAATCAAACTTTTGAGTAATATAATAGACATCCTAGCGCCCTATCTTGCTATAACTTTTAATAAATGCGTGGACTCAGGAACTTTTCCTGATCTCATGAAGTGTAATAAAGTCATACCTCTATTTAAATCAGGCAATAAAAATGACATAGGCAACTTAAGGCCTATTTCCATCCTGCCTGCATTTAGCAAAATTTTTGAAAAGTTAGTACTGAAGCAGTTGCTAACATATTTTGATGTAAATAGCCTCCTTCATAATGATCAATATGGCTTTAAAAAAGGTCGATCGACTACAGATGCGGGTGTTGCTCTCCTAAAACACATATTCAACGCATGGGAGAACTCGCAAAATGCAACCGGAGTTTTCTGTGACCTCTCCAAGGCTTTTGATTGCGTACACCATGACACGCTTTTGCGTAAGCTGCGTCATTATGGTCTCCAAAACGAAGCTCTAAATGTAATTGATTCATATTTATGTAATAGGTTCCAATGTGTAGATATCAGTGGTGTTAAGTCTTCCGGGCTACCAGTTCATTAAGGTGTGCCTCAAGGCTCGATATTGGGACCATTCTTGTTTTTGGTGTATATTAATGATTTACCACATTTTTAAAGGGTACCTGTGGCATAGTACTGTTTGCAGATGATACCTCTCTTATCTTTAAAGTAGATAGGAATAGACATGATTTTGATAATGTAGATAGCGCTCTCTCAATGGTTACGGATTGGTTTACGACAAAGACCTCAGTTATTAATGCTAAGAAAACGAAATGTATAAAGTTTGCCGTACCTAATGTTATAGTCAGCCTAGTTTGAATAAATGACTTTTGATGGGGTTCCCGTATGTGTCAGTACAACCATTTGGTATGTGACGTAATAGTTAACCCTCATGGGATATATGGATCGTTTCTCTAATTCTAACACACTCCTCCATACCTCGGAAAGCACGTTAAGGCAAAAAAAAGGCATTGGTTCCGATTTTCATATGTACACCTTTGACAGTTGGTATGGAGATCATCATCATTAGCCGATAAACGTCTATATAGGCCTCCTTTAAGTATCGCCACTAAGCCCGGTCAAAAACAACAAAAAACAAACACAACACACAAAGCCAGACAATCTGACACCAGTCTTGCCAAGGGGTATCCCGAATAGTATTTATTGTTGGCCCAACAATAAAATGATAGCATTTAAATGCCAGCAATTAATTCTATTAGGGATATAATTATCGTGTTTCTCAGTAACTGGGTTGTGTAAGTCAGATAGGCAATTGCTTCATGTAAAATACTGGATCTCTAAACATTTATGCTACAACCGGTGTTTATTGACACACACTTATGTATCATTATCAACCAAATCTTTTGCATTGGCTGGTGCTACGCTTCGTCAAGCACAACGGGAACCTAAAAATAACAGCCTGTACATTCTAAAACCAAGTGCAGTGAAAATATTCGCGTCACGCGTGGGTCCCGATCGCGCACGTCTCAAGGTGCGCGGGCGCCGGCTCTGCCAACACAATAAGGCCATCTTTGACTCCTTATATATTAGCGGGATGTCGCACCATCAGTCAGTATTGTCGGACTAATACACCAATAGCCAACATGTTCAAATTCGTAAGTACTTACTAACTTTATTACGAATCATAAGTATTTTTAAGTAATTATGATATGAATAACTCTCTTCTTGTTGAAAGAAATAATACCTATTTAAATAATCTCAACCAAAATCAAAATTTTACCTATAACATTTCCACGCGCTGCCGCAAGAAGATTAAATGTCTAATTTAATCATTAGTAGTCTAATGTTGTAGCCTTTTATATTTATCTGTGTACGTCCAGTTTAGAAATAAAAAAGTCACTTCAAAGTCACTTTGCCAACTTAAAGACAAAAAGCGATGTGTAAAAAATATTGTAGCTCTTACGGAATATATATATTTTAATTCGAAGCGAATTTTTTTTATCTTTTGAATTCAAGCGATGTTTTTTTAATAAATTCAAATGATAAACTCATGTACGAGTACATTCATAATTATCTTGCCTTTGTCTCATGTTATTAAAGCCCTGTGCAACATGCGTGAATCTATTGTAAAGAACTTTTTTCTCCCCAGCTGATCTTCGTCGCTCTCCTGGCTTTCGCCTCAGCGAAGCCGCTGGTCCTGAGCTACGCCTCACCCCTAGCTGCGTACACTGCGCCAGTAGCCGCAGCATACACTGCGCCAGTGGCCGCAGCCTACACCGCGCCAGTCGCCTACTCCGCCTACAGCGCGTACTCTCCCGTTGCCTACTCCGCCTACACCTACGCTTCCCCATACTCTTATTACCTTTAATCGGACCCTTTTTATGAAAAACGGAACTTATTTATTTTAATGATCTTAAAACAATGAGTTATTTAGATGTAATAGAGTAAAAATACAGTCATCACTACACCAATTTGCTATTTCATTTTTCACCCCACAAACTGTTGTGTATCATACTTACTTATTTACTTATCAAAAGGTCACAATCATTTTCGGCCAAGACACGTGATTTCTGCCAATCAACTTTCAATCTCTAAATAATACAACCCAATGTTAGTGACAGCCGAGATTGATAACTGATTGATCGAACTGATTTAGAAGCCTTACCTCAGAAAACTCTTTGAGTTCTCGCTCGCAAAGCAATCACGTTATCACAGAACTCGTGAACGATTTTAACCGTCGTAATTTTCCCAAAAGCCTCTTTGAAGCATAATTGACATAAACGAGCAATTCTAATAGTTATTTGGTATTTAATTCAAAATGATTACCTTCTATATGCTTAACTACCATTTGCCTGCGGCTTTTACGACAAAGGGTGAAGATTAAACTACGCGAGATCAGCAGTGATAGCCCAGTGGTAACAGCCCCAAATTACGAGTTTTATGTCGTGGGTTCTTAAACCCAAGCAGACCGTAGGCGCGGGCTTGCGGATGGCGAGTAATGGGTAGCTCGCCGTCCGATAAGGACCAGGACCGAGTCGACGTCGCGTAGTGTTCCACGCGCGCCTCAAAGAAATATCAGCAATACCTGACGGGGCCCGTTAGGGCCGATGCCTGCCTGGAGTCAGAATTACCGCGGCCTTTGGCAAAAAAATATCATCAGGAAACCAGTATAACATGGAAACAAAAATTCGAAGACATAGGAAATCCAGCAACGCACACTGGGTCCGCGTGGTGGATTCCGGCCCATTCCCTCTCCTAGAGAGGAGGCCTGAGTCCTAGCAGTGGGAATATGATAAAACCGGCCAAGTGCGTGTCGGAATTCACACATATATATTTATTTAGGGTTCCGTACCAAATGAGGGAACTTCAAAAAAAAAAATTGATTTATCAATATTTGTTAGTAAAATCTACGTAATAAAAATCATTATCACTACATTTCAAGTTCATATGTCAATGGGAAGTTAAAAAATTCTTTGGAACAAATGTGACAGACGACCGACGGACAGACGGCCAGATAAACAGACGGACACGTGAGTGGCAGCAATAGGGCTCCGTTTGGATTCTTCGGGTACGGAACCCTCAAAAGGCTGATTATGCTATTCTTATCCTACCGGAATAAAAAAATTATATCTATATTTCTAGCCAATACCGTACAGCCATTGAGGCGTGATGGATTAATAAACATCCTAACCTTTAACACTAGTTAAAACTTAATTAAAACACTAGTTACTTACTTCAAAATTACTCTTTAATTTTCATAATGAAGTTCATCAAGGCATATTTAATGAGCCGACCACTTTCGCATTTCCACTTACATAAGCACGATATAATTTTTTATCGCATCGCATTCATCCTCTACATGCAGAACCAGTGACCCATTCTATGAAATAGGTCACCATCTGGAAAAGGTTAAACTCACTTATTAATACATTGATTTTACTGGGAAGAAGTGATCTTGACTATAGTGATCAGTGACCGAGTAGGTACAGGAATATGAGCTCAGATGATCTAGTATTATGTATACACATAAAATTGTGTTAAAGGTAATGCAGGCTTCTCTAAGTTAGGTACAAGTTCAAGTGTCTAAAAGTTGAACACTTTTAAGTATTTTACTATAAGTCTACACAAGTACGAGTAAACCAAAAAGCTTAATACAGCTGAGATGATAAATAAACTGACTAGTTTGTTAAAGTCATTGACACAGAAAGATTAAAAAAAAAAAAACAAAGTTTTCGTGGCTTGATTGCCTAAAACTAAATGTAAATTGAGTATACATGTACCTCTGTAGGTCTATCCGTATAGAGTCAAAAAATGTTTTTAAAATGTTAAAATGTTAACCATACAAACTTCCTAGCGTAAGGCTTCGCTAAATGTTGACCATACAAACATTCTAGTGTTAGGCTTCGCTAAATGTTGACCGTACAAAATTTCTAGCGTAAGGTTTCGCTCCTTCCGCCGGACGCAGGTCCTCACCGGACACGGTTGTTTCGGGAGGTTCCTGCATCAGATCGGGCGGGAGGCAACGCCCGGGTGTTACCACTGCGCGGATCGCCCAGAGGACACGGTGAAGCATACAGTGGAGGTCTGCCCCGCTTGGGTGGAACACCATCGTGTCCTCGTAGATGCGATAGGTGGCGGCGACCTCTCACACCCGGCCCTGGTTCAGGCCATGGTACGGAGCGAGAGGGAATGGGAGGCAGTCTCCGCCTTCTGCGAATCAGTAATGCTCGTGAAGGCGCAGGCGGGACGCGTGAGTAGGGTGTGGCGTACTAGGCGTAGGACGTCGCGAGACGATTTCCGGCCACCGTAGACCCGGGCCTGCGGACGGCGAGCAGTGGGTAGCTCGCCGTCCGATCAGCACCAGGCCCGTGAGTCGACGGCGCGTAGTGTTCCACGCGCGCCTCAAAGAGATGTAGTCAGCCACTACTGACGGGGCCCATCGTGGCCGGTGCCTGCATGCCCAGGGGTAGCGGATAAATTCTGAAAATGAGTTACCGCACCCCTGGGCACTCAGGCAGGGAAGGAACAGGGGTGGGTTTTAGTCAGTAAGAATCTGACACGCCCTCCCACTCCACCCAGACCGGGAGAAGTCATTGGATGATTTCCGACCCCACAAACAAAAAACAAAAAAAAGGCTTCGCTAAATGTTGACCATACAAACTTTCTAGCGTCTAGCGGGAATGTTTGAAAGAGTCATCGCGGCCCTGCCCCCGTAACCAAGTAACTTTTATAATAGCGCTAACGCTAACGCTTCGTGCAAAATGTATGGCAAGGACATTACCTGCGGAAAGAACTGTCACGTAACTCACGCCCAGTAATGTCGTTGCCATACATTTTGCACGAAGCGTTAGCGTTAACGTAAACAGAAAAGTATTTTGTCGAAAGGCTCTGGCACGGGCAACTGAAGGAACAAGGGTGGATTTCATTAGTTAGAGCCAGTTACTTAGAGACCCGCTCAGCCCAGAACGTGAGAAATTATTTGATGATCATAACCCTGAATGCATCAAAATCTATATATATAAAACAAAGTCGGGTTAGTTACACCATTTATAACTCAAGAACGGCTGCACCGATTTTAATGATCTTTGATTTGTTGGATTTTTCTCCGCTCCGAATAGCAGAATATTACGCGAATCATTTTGATTCTGCCTCGTGAATTACATTCATTTCAATGTAATTAACTCAACTAATAAAATTTTACACTACATTTATTGATTCTCAGGCGGTACGACGTTCACCGGGTCAGCTAGTCAAAAATAAAGGATATGTTACATTTTTTTTTTTTTTGCAGAGTTTACAATGCTAAACATCATAATAATATTAAAGCTAAAGTGTTCTCAATCAAAATGCTATTTTTCCACGAATGTTGATATTCTATACGGGCAATTCAGGACTAAGTTCAGTTTTATTTTTATAATCATATAAAAGGGTCTCACAATCTGCACTGGTGTCTTTGCTGACCTTGGTGCTTTTTGCAAAAAAGGGGTTGCAACCCCTAACTTCAAAATCGTTTTTCTCTAAAACTATGATAGATATTCGAATAAAACCAACTAAGTAGAATTAAAAAATTAAATTATTCCATATTTTTTTAATAATTTTCCAACCAACTATGGGAGCAAAAAATTCAATGGTGGCTGGCTAGTTCTCGAGGAACACCGGCCATAAAAACCACATATAATCAATAGGTGTTCAACTATAATTCATATTAATTACATACAGGGTGTAAAAAGACACATCACATAGCTATCAACTACGCATACTGTACATCTAACAAATTAGCTTTGCGCAAAAATTATTGCGTGGAAATGACTTTTATTTTTTGGTATGAAAAAAAATACTATTTTTTATTGCACGCAATGTAACGTAAACCCAGGCAAGTGGAATTAAATCCCGCCCCTTCGCTCTAAGCCATGTAGGTACTTGTTGGATACGTTTGATATTCATTGCATTTTTTCCAGCTCCATCATCAGACCAGCTTGATAGCACTATTTTATTGCATTGGGCATTTCATTTTATAATTAATGCAAGTTTCAGCTTAATCAAATACCAGAAAGTGTTTGAAAAATGGGTTACTATTTTGTACCCGGATAAACACACTACCTAAACAAGTTAATATAAAGTTTGTAAAAATATAGACTTCTCATAAGTTTTTCTGTTATCTATCAGTAAAGAAACTATCTATGTCCTGTATTTTTTTCAAAATTTTAGACTCAGTAGTCTCGGCGATAAGGTCAATTTTTGTTTATTTTCTTAAATAACTTTAAAACGATTCATTTTAAAATTATGTAAAAATATATTTGAGACCCTCACGATGCGCCCTTTCATTTGATATGTCGCACGGTACAGTTTGAAAAACTTTATTTTAAAATTTTCCGAGCTTCCCCCCAAAAGTGACCCCCATATTCCAAATTTATTTATTTACGTTACTCGCCCGTGTTTTGGTCATCAAAATACACATGTGTAGCAAATGTCAACTTAATGGGGCCAGTAGATTCGGAGTAAATTGGCTGTGACAGACGAACAGACAGACAGATGCACTAGTGATCCTATAAGGGTTCCGTTTTTACATTCGGATGTTCGGAATCCTAAAAGGCGTCAGACAGGGCGATCTCATATCGCCTAACTTATTTACTGCGCTTTTAGAACACATTTTCAGGAAACTTCAGTGGAAGGGACTCGGTATGAACATAAATGGCAAATATCTAAACCATTTGCGATTTGCCGATGATATTGTGATAGTGAGAAAATCACAAAAACCTGCAATATAATGTTAGTCTCCATTCGTGTAGTAGAGAATGTGGACTAGAGATGAACCCGGAAAAAAAACCTGTATACAAATGGAGAACAGATGTCAATTGAAATACAAAAAAAACAATGAACTACGTAAATTTATATGTATACCTGGGTCAGACTATATCATTTTCTTTTTTACCTCTATGGCTGTGAGACATGGCCTATTAATAAAAAAACAATTAATAAAATAAGAACATTTCAAAGGTCAGCCGAGAGAAGTATGTTAGGGCATTAAGCTAAGCGACAGAATAAAAAGTGAGATAATAAGAGCAAAAACCAGAGTTAAAGATGCAGCAACTCTAGCTTACTGTCTTAAGTGGCGCCGTGCCCTGGTTCAGGCCATGGTACGGAGCGAGAGGGAATGGGAAGCCGTCTCCTCCTTCTGCGAAGCAGTAATGCTCGCGAAGAGGGAGGCGGCATACGTTAGGGAGACTCAACAACAGCCGAGTCGCCCTAGCGCCCTCAGCCGCAGCTGCCGCAGGAGACGCCAGGGGCCGCGAGACGATATCCGGCCACCGTAGACCCGGGCGTGCGGACGGCGAGTAGTGGGTAACTCGCCGCCCGATCAGCACCAGGCCCGAGAGTCGACGGCGCGTAGTGTTCCACGCGCGCCTCAAAGAGTTGTCAGCAAAGGACGGGGCCTGCCACGGCCAATGCCTGCCCGGGGGTTGAGGATAAATTCGAAAGAGTTACCTCGCCCCTGGGCATGTAGGGCAGGGAGGAACAGGGGTGGGTTTTAGTCAGTAAGAGTCTGACACGCCCTTCCGCTACACCCTAGAGCGGAAGAAGTCATAAGATGATTTCCCACCCCCCAAAAAAAAAAAAAAACCGTCTTAAGTGGCGTTGCGCTGGACATGTGGCAAGAGCAACCGATGGAAGGTGGAGTGGAAAGATTTTACACTGGGGGTACCAGTGTAAAATCCGGGGCCACGGTCGACCAAGAGGGCCGCGGCGCCGGTGGCAAGACGACATCACTCGACCGGCTGGAACTATCTGGACCCGTTTGGCAGACGACAGGAGTGAGTGGCACAGAATGGGGGAGGCCTTTGCTCAATCATGGGCAGTTCAATAACAATTTATAAAACAAAAATAAAATGAAGTAATATATATCTATACGTTGTTATAAGTTTTAAAACAAAAATTAAATCTCAATTCTTTATTGCGTACCATAATGTTTATAGTTGGTAGGGAAATTATTATATTAGTCACAATTATGGACCCTGTCGGGCACAGCATAGATCAAGTAGGAGAGAGAAGGAAGACAACTACTGTTTTATTAATACAGAATTGAATTTAACAATAATATTGTTTTTTATTAATTTATTTTTTTATTAATTATTAATATCAAATGTATTATTGGAATAAAATGGCTATTAATATTATATACCTGCGGTGAGTACATGCGGATTAAAACTGAGTCCATAAAATTGGTTTACGATGTGTGACAATATTTGTCCTTATTAATTCAATTAGATATCTACGTATGAACACCTAACCTAATAAAAAGCACCAAAAAAATTAAGGAATAAAAAAAGATTTTGCATATATCAACCTTTTTTGGACTTATTCTTCGTTTGGCCCACTGAGTATTGTCCTACATAAAAAAATCCTGGGTCGTTCCAAACAATATGCTTCCTTCGTCCCAAAACATAATTTTAATTATTTTATTCCCACTTCATCCTATTTTATATTCTTTCTCCGACCCATATTTTTTATTGTATAAGCCAAACTTAATTTTTTGTACTATCAGCAAAAAAGGGTTACGTATTATTCAATATTTATCATCAATGAACGATATGAATGGTATTCGTAAAATATGTCACATGCAAAGGTTGCTATTTCCATTTCTCTCAAGCTCTTTGGAAAAGAGCAAAAGAATTGAAATTATATAAAAAGAGAATGTTTATGAAGCATATTGCTCTGTGTTCATCATTAGCTTTGCTTCTATCAGAACTGAAATGGCTGGCATTATGGAGGTTTATCCCAGTACAATACCGATAAGTTTAATGATTATTTTGTGTCAGCTTGGCTTAATAATGAATATTTCACCGGAAAGTGGGATCTTTATGGTGACATATACAGAAAGAATAATCCAGTAGAAGGTGGTAATGCCAGATTAAATAGAATATTTTCTGGCAAACTGAACATGATTAGTTTTTTGAATACAATTAAAAATGACACTTGATCTCGAGTGTTAAGTAAAGATTGAGAAGAGACACTACGGAATGACTATGTTATGTATGACAAAATCATTAACGATTTAGTAGCAGCAATATTAAATGATTTTATTTCCTATAGACTTTGTTTGGAAAAAAATGCCCGTTTGTATTTTAATTACAGTGAGTTAAACGTTGTGATTTTTACCTAGATAATTGTTTTTTTTTTTAAAGTTTAGTGTACTTAGTTTACTGTTGATCTTATTTTTAGTTTATGAATGTTGATTTTTAAAACGCTTGTTTTATACATGATTGTGAGTTACAATCACATTTTTTTCGACTTTTCGTTAGTACTTATTGTACATTTAATTTTAATCGTGCAGTGTGTTTTTGAAATTTGAAAAATTATAACAATGATTTTGTTTTTAAACCTTTTGTTTTTATACTCCCATTTAATTGTTGATCGGTATTTTTTTCAGTAATTAAAATTATAATGTTCTAAATATTATTTATTATAGATCTGACTGTTTTAAAGATGATTTTTACATAAATTTTTAGGATTCTTTTATTGTTGAATTATTCTTTCAAATAAATACTTTTGTTTTTTTGTTGACTGTACTTTTAAAGTACTTGCAATTTGGGACGAAGCACAACTTTAATAGTTATAGGGGACAAACTAAGAATTTTTTGAAATGTGGGACAAAACTTCAGGACGAACGAAGAATAAATTTTATTTTTTGAGGTCGGCTTCCAGTCTAACCGGATGTAGCTGAATACCAGTATTTTACATGGAGCGACTGCCTATCTGACCTCCACAATCGAGTTACTGAGTAATACGATACCCCTTGGTAAGACTAGTTGTTAGACTTTCGGGCTTCTGACGACCCGTAACGACTATCAAAGATCCACGTTTGACAGCCAGGACCAACGGCTTAACGTGCTTTCCGAGGCACGGTCCTAGACGTTCACCCATCCATGGACCAACCCCGGCAAGCGTAGCTTAACCTGATGGATCGACCCGTGCGGCTGTTATTACTTTAGCCACGAGCTCCTCCATAAATTTGCACATATTCTTGATTATTAAAACTATTCAATAGATTAATAGATTTCATTACAAATGAGATTTGTTATCTGTTCACTTTTGACTCGGAGTTCCTTTTTTAGGGTTCCGTACCTAAAGGGTAAAACGGGACCCTATTACTAAGACTCCGCTGTCCATCCGTCAGTCTGCATATCTATCTGTCTGTCTGTCCGTCTGACACCAGGCTGTATCTCATGAACCGTGATAGTAAGACGGTTGAAATTGTCACAAATGATGCATTTCTTTTGCCGCTATAACAATAAATACTAAAAATCAATATTTAACGGCAAAAAAATCACGTTTGTTGTATGAGAGCCACAACAAAGGTGATTTTTTTGGCGATTTCATAGATAATGGTACGGAACCCTTCGTGCGTGAGTCCGACTCGCACTTGGCCGGTTTTTATTTCTAAAAATATTTTTGGTTGAACGATAACGCACCTGATAGCACAGAAAGCCTAGCAGACACAATTATGTTCTTTGAGTACGTTTAAAATGTTAAAGCATCTTGAGGAAGTCAGCTTGAAGTGAGCGGTCCACCAAGTTTTATACTTCCATTTATATATATATTTTATATTCCACAACTATCACACAACGCCGTCTAGTCCCAAGTTAAGCAGAGCTTGTGTTATAGGTACTAGACAACTGATAAACATACTTATATATTTCTAAATACATAAATGTTATAGATAAATTACACCCAGACACAGAACAAATGATCGTGCTCATTACACAAACATTTGTCCTGGGTGGGAATCGAACCCACGACCTCCGGCATAGCAGTCAGGGTCACTAACCACTAGACCAACAGGCCTGTCTAATCTACATCTAGTAAATACTACATCTAGTCCACCAAAACCTTATTCACATTCAAATATAGAAATCTTAGAATATCAATTATTGTTTCAGTTCCTGATTAGTGTAGCGCTGAGCATCGTGGCCGCTCAGCAAAGAAGCCAC
The DNA here is from genome assembly GCA_951329385.1 of Polia nebulosa. NCBI lineage: Eukaryota > Metazoa > Arthropoda > Insecta > Lepidoptera > Noctuidae > Polia > Polia nebulosa. The sequence goes on along the minus strand of OX589599.1, from coordinate 17,262,933 downwards.
CAGGCAAACCCCGACTACAGCTCACTTTCCTACCCTCCAGACCAGGGTTCCTACCCTTTAAACCAGGGTTCATTCCCGTCGAACTAAAGGTCCTTCCCCTCAAACCAAGATCTCTCCCGCACACCCGTAGGAACCCTGAACGAATTTGGTATCCTTTATGTCTACCAGACGTTCTATTTATTTATTTATTTATGCACAAACAAGAACAATTACAAGAGAAAAATGAACAAATACAGATAGAAGAGCACAAAGGTGCTGCTTATTTCAAAAGAAATTTCTTCCAGCAGACCTGCGACTGGAAAGTTGGTTGAGAAATGTAGACACAGTGTGTATAAATAGATATAGAAACACAAAATAGACTAGAATACATAAATAATTCATATATAAAATTTATTATTATTTATTTTATATTTAATTATGTACTTTGGTTTATTGTAAAGTTAGGTATAACTTTACAATAAACCAAAGTACATAATTAAATATAAAATAAATATCAATAATAAATATAATCACGGAATGGTGGAGAGGTAATGCTCTTTGACTAGTTTCTTGAATTGGTAGACAGTTTCCACAATCGTACCGCATGAACAGAGAAGAAGTGGGAATAGAAATGGGTTTTATGGGATAGGAAATTGAGATGATGCTTAAGGCGGGATCTACAAGGGGCGTCGGCAGGGCGAGTGAACGAAAAAAGATCACGCAGGTAGCCAGGATATTTAGGATTACAAAGGATGTTGTACAGGAGACATAATATCCGAGTGTTCCTGCGAAGACGGATAGGGAGCCACTTGAGATCGTTGCGAAACTGAGAAACATAAACGAATGTACAGGTTTTGCATGCGCTCAAGCTTGTTTAAGAGCTCCTCAGTGGCATCCAGATAACAGGCATCAGCGTAATCAATGATCGGCTGAATTAAGGTTTGAGCTAAAGTAATTTTAGTTTTAAAGGGCATGAAACTTTGCAGGGATTTTAAAGAGTGGAAGGTAAAGTGCACTTTACGACTAACCTCGTTCACTTGAGCTCGCCAAGAAAGGTTGTTGTCAATTAAGACACCGAGATTCTTAGCTAAGTCGGTGTATGCAATGGTTGAGCGGTTAAGCGATAATGGCGTCAATGTGGAAACGTCAAGTGCAGTGCGGTAATACCGACTGCCTATGATCATCGCCTGGGACTTGGAAGGATTAATCTGTAGGCCGTAAGACTTAGCCCATTGATGAATACGCTCCAGGTCATGATTCATGGCATTAACCGCTGAGTCTGCGTCAGCAAGCAAGAAATGACGATAAAGCTGCAAATCGTCTGCGTAATGATGAATATTAGAAGTGATAACCTTAGTGACAGTATTAATGAAAATAGAGAAAAGAAGAGGAGAGAGAACGCCACCTTGAGGAACACCAGCAGTGAGATCGCTCCAATTAGAGAAAATCTCGTCAAGGCGAACACACTGACAGCGACCCCGAAGGTTGAGTCAAACCAGGATAAGGCAGAGGAAGAGAAGTTAATAGAACGAAGGACTCCAAGCAGTATGTCGAAATCCACTGAGTTTAACGCACAACTGAAATCAAGTAGAACTAATAAAGTAAGAGATTTATTGTCCATAGCCCAGCGGATGTTGTCAGTGACTTTCAGAAGTGCAGTTACAGTGCTGTGACCAGCACGAAAGCCAGATTGTCAAGGGGAAATAAGAGCATTTGACGTTAGGTTAGGTTAGGTTAGGTTAGCTACCCCATAGCATGGGGTCATGCTATGGGGAAACAGCACTGATTCTCAAACTATATTTATTTTACAAAAGAAATTAATTCGAATAATAACCAATATTGAACAAACAGAGAGCTGCAAACCATACTTCCAAAAACACAAAATATTCACACTTCCCTGTTTATATACCTTTGAGTTATGTAAATTTGTCAGAAAACACCCAGATTTGTATACCACTTGCGAAGAAACACAAACTAGATACACTTTACGACACAACAAAAATAAATTAAATATACCTCAATCCCGACTGGAAATGCACTCAACCTAAAGGGCTCTTTAGTTATGTCCATCAAAATTTATAATAAGTTGCCAGAAAATATTAGAGAAATAAGCAAAATAAATATATTTATTAATAAATTGAAGCGATTTCTCGAATCAAAGTCTTACTACACAGTAAAGGAGTTCTTAGATCGTAAATCGATTCCAAAATAATTTCTTTTTCTCTCTCTTTTACACCAAAAATTTTTTAGAAAAATAGAAAACCCAATATAAACATAAATACTTATTATTATTACTAATAATTTATATTGCTTAATTGAATAACTACTCTCCTCTCTTCTACTTTGCTGTGCCCGACAGGGTCCATATTGATATTTTATTATGTTATACCACCTATTTAACACATATGGAATGCAATAAAGTATTGAGTATTGAGTATAGGTATCTAAAAATTTGACCATGAACAATGTGTTCAAGAACTTTAAAAAGGAAAGGTAGAATGGAGATGGGTCTGAAATGAGAGAAGGACGAAGGATTGTTTATTTTGGGAAGAGGTATTATGTGTGCCTGTTTCCAGGCTGAAGGAAATGTGCCAGAGAATAAGGAATAATTGAAAATATGAGTGAGAATGGGAAGCAGTTGAGGGAGAACAGGTAATATCATCCTGGAACACAGATTGTCATGGTCCATAGCAGAAGAGGAGATAGCAAGAAGATATTTTTTAACATCATCTTCAGAGACAGAACTAATAATAATAATAATAATAAGATTAAAAATTGGACAATTCGGTAACGGCAATTTGGAGAGCTCAAGCAAAGTAGAAGTTTTGACACTTTGGTCCAGAGTGACAGGAGGAAGAGAAAAGTGCCTATTAAGAGCACTCTGGTCAGACTTCAGGAATTGCCAAACATGGGAGGACTTGCGATCTACAAGAGATTCATGAAAATAGCGTCTTTTAGCGTCTTCTACCTTAAAACACCACCTAATTCCAGAAACGCCCCAAACCTGGGCATGCGTACTCTCACCATTAAAACTAAAATACTTTGGTATATAACTGCCCAGTCTCCCTTTCATATTCCATTTCTCCTCCTTCCTCAGATTTTTATGCGAAAGATGAACGTACTCCTCACATACGTCTCAGACATTTTAATGTATGTGCACCCTTGCGTACGAATAAAACATATCCGTGTTGGTTCATAATAGGGCAGAAAGCTGTTGAGCTTGTCAAAGAAAGTAAAAATAATGTATGTATATATGTACAGTGTCGACCTAAAGTCGATAGGCAATCTCACAGAGCAACAGCTTGACGTTTAGTTTGACTTACGACCTTCCATTTCCAAGAAAATAGACACATGCTTCATCATTGTCGTCGACAAGTGATTATAGTTCATAATTTCAACGGTAATATATGAGTCAAGATGCCCTAGCGGTTAAGCGCTCGCAGATAGATGCGTGAATCAGTGAGCCGTGAGTTCAAACCTCATGCAATACTACTCGTATTATAGACTTTTTGTAAGTTTTACTCGATTGGAAGTAATGTGACAGAAATATAATATTCTTTATCTTATTCGCTTTGTTCACACATTTCGTAAAGTTAGAAAGATCATAAACTAAATAAAGAATTTAGATTTCTGCGAGGTAGACATGAGTTTTATGAATATTTAACTTGATCGAAATTAAACGTTGTCGATTGGTTGTAGTTGTTAGTTAGTGACGTGTGGTTTAATAATTATTTTATTATTTTATTCTCAAAATGCAAGCAAATATTAATATTGAAGCGAGGGCGACTATTATTGCGCTGCATAAAAGTGGTCTTAATAAAACACAAATAGCTGATGAAATCGGACTGAATGAGAGTACCTATTATATTACATAAATATGAAGTCACTTTAGTATTTTGTTACCTATACCTAGTTGCCTAATATCATTTTTGATTTTGTTTTAGAAAAATAGTGTAAGTCTCTGGATCAAACGATTTGAGGAAGAGGGTAGCCTTGCAAGTCGACAGCAAAAACAAGACCGATTACGTTTCGCACGTGATTTTTTAGATTTTGACTGGAATACTACTAAATTTTCAGATGAAAAGACATTTAAATCTGGTCAAAAGGGTAGGCTACATTTATGGCGCAAGGATAACACTCGCCGGTGTGAATAAAATGTAATCCCTAATACAAACTCAGGTATTTTACGATTAATATGTGGGGATGGATGAGTGCAACAGGGCCAGGAGAACTGGCTTCTATTCCTCCACGCGCCAACAGTTCTAATTATGTGGAAGTATTAGATGATGTCATGCTACCTACTGCGCGCAACATTTACCCAGCTGATGAGTTGACACAATTCACATTTGTCCAGGACAACTGTCCTATTCACCGGGCAAGCACTGTGCGTGAGTGGTTTCACAATCACCCGGAGATAATTGTTGTTCCATGGCCAGCGCGATCACCCGATCTCAATCCCATAGAAAATCTATGGAGTTTGATGATGCAAAGGTGGGAGACACGGGATAACCGGTGTCTAGAACAATTAAAAACCCACTGCATGGAGGTGTGGGAAAATTTAAGAGGAACCGAAATATGTGGGTTACATAAATATTGTAGGGTCCATGCGCAAACGTCTACTTGACTACATTGAAAGTAATGGGGGTTACACCAAATATTAACCTAGATGTTATGTTTTTAATATCTAATTAATTATATTTTTAATATATAATTAGACGGTGTAACAAAATATTTAGTAAAACCTATTAACATCCGTAATTATTTAATGTTCTTAAATTGAGGTTTAGTTTCAATCTTCTTATCGTCAAGAAAATGACTACTTAAGCTATAACCTCAATACATTCATTGAGACGTTACATAACGTTCGTAAAGTTTAAATCATATTTGTGTACTAATTTTCAATAAACCAATACTTACGTATAATAAGTATCACTGTGGGTATCAGTTTGTGTTAAATTACAATATCCTTTCCTTGTTATAGTATTATGAATTGATTTAGTGGGTATACAACAAAAAATCTTATGAACAGTTACAAAAGAACTTGTTTTATCTAGGTAAAATTCTCATAAAAGTTTGGTAATTTTAAGTAGGTATACATAAATAAAACGAATAAACATTGTTTTTATGATTCAGAACTACTGTTTTATTTCCACCTTCCAACAGCAATTCCTTGACCGTGAACCCATTGCTTAGCCCAAGCAGCTACCGGAACATGTAAGATTTATGCGAATTTTAGCAATGCAATGAACAGGTTGTCATTATGACGCCTATTCAAAATGCAACAGAAATATAATGTTATTTCGTGTGGTGCGACGACAGTTCATTAGTGTGTGTTATCTGTGGAATATTGAGGCATCACTCATACACACTAACGCACAAGCACGGGCTGTATCATGCTCGAGTTCATAGCAATGTAATCCTTAGCACGCTAATGGAGTTTTTCTTCGAGATTATACATACGTATGTATGTACATATGTATGTATGTATATAAATGTCTATTTTTTTATTTTATTTTATAAATGAGAACTCGTTTCAATATAATAATGTTATTAGATTACAATTTATTTTGCCTTTGTATTTATCCTTCCGCTGGCTCCAGCAAGAGCGACTCTTTACATTTTATAGGTCATTAACAACACCAAGTCTAAATATAGATGTAGGAAACGAAACAAAATCAGCAACAAATCGTATCATCTTAATTTCATGGCATATTAAAATATTTCGCCATGTGTACAGAGGCTGTAATGAATTCATTGGCTTTTGTGTCTCTCTTGCCTGACTCGCCACACTCTGCCAGGACAATAGCCAACAATTTAGGCACGTGTGTATCTGCCTTTACACTTCTTCGTTACGATTATGTATTCTTTTGTTTCTCTAAGAGCCGTTTAACAAGGCCTTGGCAATACTATTGAAAGAGTAATTTCTTCAATACAAATATTCATTTGTCTCTATGTTGGTCCCCAAACTCGGACAAATATATAAGGTACCACATTTTTCATGTCAGTCAGTGCAAATTGAAGAGTGTCAAACTGAACAAGTGAAATAAATATTCACAGCAAAAATTACAAAATGTCGAAGTCAAGTTTGGTAAGTAGATTAGCTACTTTGAGATGTATTTATTCTTTTGTGTGTTGAGTGAACTGTTTAGCACTTTCGTTGACGACACGGCCAGAGGCGTATTTTTTTTCCTGTTTGATATGACACTACGCCCACAGGCGGTTAATTTTACCAAGTCAAAACAGACAGACCGCCTATTCCCGTGTAAATTTGCGAACATTACTATGAAGCCACGCATTCCAGTGTCATATTGCACTCAATTAAATTTGTCTAGTGTCAAGGCAAAAACGACAATCCGCCTGTAGACGGTACCGGCTACGGGCGGATCGCCATATACCAACTAGACTAACTCCTTTGATACGACAATCCGCCTGTAGACGGTACCGGCTACGGGCGGATCGCCATATACCAAGTAAACTAACTCCTTTGATACGACAGTCCGCCTGTAGACGGTACCGGCTACGGGCGGATCGCCATATACCAAGTAAACTAACTCCTTTGATACGACAGTCCGCCTGTAGACGGTACCGGCTACGGGCGGATCGCCATATACCAAGTAAACTAACTCCTTTAATACGACAGTCCGCCTGTAGACGGTACCGGCTACGGGCGGATCGCCATATACCAAGTAAACTAACTCCTTTGATACGACAGTCCGCCTGTAGACGGTACCGGCTACGGGCGGATCGCCATATACCAAGTAAACTAACTCCTTTGATACGACAGTCCGCCTGTAGACGGTACCGGCTACGGGCGGATCGCCATATACCAAGTAAACTAACTTCTTTGATACGACAGTCCGCCTGTCGACGGTACCGGTTATCGACGTACCGTCATACTAAAGGTACCTAGGCTTTTTTATTACGGCAGTCCGGCTATACGCGTGGTATTATTTTATATGAAAAATTTTAGTGTCATTTTCGGAATGTCAACTTCATCTGAGTGTCCGTGATCGTGTTAGACATTTTACGTTAGGTTAACCAATGCTAACCCTAAACATACCTTAACCTTAGCGTAAGTGTTGTCAATTGTATTTATTGTTTTTCAAGAGGAAGCTTTGGCCATGTATGTATGTTGTATAAGTTTTTCCTCACAGTAATGTATCTATACCTCTTGTTTGCTGCTAGGTAGCGATATTATAACTGATTTCATATTACATTTACAGAAAAAAAAAAATAATCAAACGTCAATCATCATTTCAGATCACAATCCTGGCCCTCATAGCATCGGTGTCGGCTAAGCCATACTATTATAGTTATAGCACAGTTCCCTACGCGGGGGCGCTTCCACGGGCCGCTTACACCGCAGCGGAACTATACAACCCAACGGCCGTTGCTCCAGTGGCTGCCACTTACCCAGGGTCGTACCATGCAGGGTACCCTACGGCGTATCCTGGAGGGTACACTAGAGCGTACGCACCTCTTACTGCACCACTCCAACTGCCCGCAGTGTCAGCCTACGGGTACACTGTTGAAGACTTAGCTGCTCTGTTCAACTCTGTAGCGCCCGTTGCCCCAGTGGCTCCTGTTGCCCCAGTCGCCCCTGTCGCCCCCGTTGCCCCTCTAACAACTTACAATTATTTGTACAAACGATAACTTTATAAAACGACCGACCGACCGACTGTTGCTAAAAAAGACTACTGATTTCATTGTATTATAGGATTCCTGATTATTATAAGCATATAAGTTTGTTATTTTTTATTATTATCTAATACATAAGTGTGGCTGTTTAATGTGAATTTTATTTCTTACACCTTGAACTGAAATGAAATCAACTGATTTTCATTTAAATGAATTTTATTGGTATAATGATAAAATAATCGAAAAGTATGGATAATCTCCAAAAATACTGATCCAATAACTTTTTTTTTTCACTGAAAAGCTCCACTGACAGAGTTACAAAAGTTTCTTTTAATCTACGAAAAATTAATAGTTCCTGTGGAAAAGGTCTAGAGAGCGAAACCGGGAGTAAGTTAGTAGGTACTCGGCACTTTATAATATGATGTGATAAAGTGCCGAAAGGTTTTGGAGTGGCGACCGCTTACCGGACGCAGATGCAGCGTTGGAAGGCCTCCCTCAGGGTGGACCGATGAGCAGGCATCCGATGGATGCGGGACGCACAGGACCGGTCGTTATGGCGACACTTGGGGGAGGCCTATGTCAAGCAGTAGACGTCTTTCACCTGAAATTGTGATGATAATGTAGTGTCAAGGCGAATGTTGACACAATATTAACGGTTATTAAATTGTATGAACCAGGAAAAAAATATTCAACGAAACCAAATCAGGAAGCGCTATATATATGCAATGAAAGACCAATAACGTAAACCACAATCTATAGAACACTTTATTAAATATTTATATCCGTAATAACTATACCTTTCCTAGTTTCTCATAAAGCAAACTCATTCCTGTCCAATAAAATCCATTGCTAAAAGGTATCATGTATGAAATGATAATTGAAAACAATCATAACTCCTTACATGTAGGTGCATGAATAGAAATAATGAACAAAGTGATTTAAATACAGTCCTGATTTGATCAAAAAGTGATCTGATACGATAAAAATGCCTCATAACTTAATTTTAATGCAAACTCTACTGACGCATGTAGGTAAGTGCCAATACTAAGTAAGTAATACTCGTAACTTAGATTCATATTGAGTAAATGATACTTACAATTACAACACATTTTATCACCGATATGAATGTTCATCGGTTCACAATTCACTAGGTTTGCTGCGATACAATACTCTTTTTCTCAATCGATAGAGTTTCTGACTTTTTGAATAAAAATAGTAGGTACATTTTGATGCAACTAGGTTGTTTGTAAGTTTGTCATTGCAACCGAGGCAAAATAAATACCCGAGTCGAGGGCGAGGGCGTTTTGGAGCCCACGCGTATCAAACAACGTTTCTCAACACACTTACTGCAAAATAATATTTCATAAACATAATATTTAGTAAAAGTTATTGTGAGAAATGGTTCGTAGATTTTTTTTCGTGTGAGTTGACGGGGCAAGCCGGTGTTTTAAGTTTTCAACAACGTTATTTTGAGGTTAAATGTTTTATTAATTCACGCGTTACAATTCAAAAATAAACTGTCAGCTCTATATAATTACAGGAGCATTGACAACAACAGGTCTAGTGAGTTAGTCGATCTGTTGCGGCTCGGAGATAACTTCTTTACCAAGGCCAGCCCGCGTGGTCGGTGCCATGCAGTCAGCTTAACGCACGACATTAACTATTCATTAAATAAAAACAACACGTACTACTGAATTAATTTATGGAAGTGCAGTAAACAGCAATCATGTCTTTATAATCTGCATAAAGTATACAGAGCACATTCTTTATTTATGATTGCAAGAATTGGAGGTGAAGACAGTTTTCTTTTACAGGCAACTTGATGGTCAATCGATTGGTTAATATACCGTGAATTTGCCCGTGGGAATGTCAAAAATTATCTCTCAGGAAGCTACTATCGGGATATAATGTATTGTATGTACCTTCCCGGGCTTTTTTATTTGGAGTGTGGGAATACATCCAATGACTTCTCCCCCTCTGGGTGGAGCGGAAATGTGTGTCAGACTTTTACTGACTAAAACCCACCCTTGTTCCTTCAGTTACCTGTGCCAAGGGCCGCGGAAACTCTATTTCCCGCGACCCCTACTAATGCGGGCCTATACCTATGACCCATTTAGCCAAATTCGTGCAGCCGTTGAAGTGGGATTGATTAAGAACAAAAACTAATAATTTAACATTATTACTATTATTTTATTATTATTATTACTAATAATTTAACAAAATTCTAAAACTAATAATTTAACATTATTACTATTCGTTTATAAACTTACTATACAAATAAATTATAATTTTAATTTATAATTATTACTATTATTACTAATAATTTAACATTATTAACATTCTTTAACATTATTTTTTATTCAAATTATATTCGTTTTAAAAGGCAGGCACGATAGATGTCTTTCACACAAACAGTCATATTTATAAAACTCGCTATCCATGTTTTATTTTAAACGCTAATTAGTGGATTCTGAATTCAAATTTTGTTCTGAGACCTGATAATCAGTGTTTAAACTAATCACAATTAATAAGGCCCAATATGTCTAACTAAACACTAATTGGCACTTCAACCATCATGACACCATTTTTCACTTTCCAACAAAGATTAGAAGGTACATACCTAGGTAGCATAGTTAACTTATCTTGTAAATTAGTCTTCTTAAGACAAAACTAGATCTAGTACTAGTCTTAAAAGCCAACTGCCTGGTTACCTAGATCGAGACTGTTATAATTACTAACTACATAACATTGAAGGATTTTTCCTTAAATTGATTATGCCATAAATTACACCTAACTATCTCAAAGCTTCTGAGGCTTGACATTCAGATAAGTGCAATAAATTCGCATACAAATGAATATACTCCTAGAACCCAATTACTGGACGAGAAATAATATCCATTGACCTTTAAGAAAAATTCGAATGCAGCTCAGCGGTCTATAAAAAAGATCTTAATATGTTTTCGTTCTAAAATTAACACCCTTGCATAAAGTCGTCCTGTTAAGGTCAATGCTATTGCAATTGCAGGTTGCCTAGCGCGTGAGTATAAAAATGCTTTGGGCCCTTCGGAGGGCATCATTCACCCCTGTGAACGAGCCACACCCAGCAACATGCACAAACTGGTAAGACTGCGGTTATTTACTTTGTTTTGATATTTTAATTTGTAGAAATGTAAGGAACAGATGGTCTAGAGCCTAGAATGCTTGATTTATCATTTTATATATCAAAGGTGTTTTTATAGAATAATACTAAAACATTATATAAAGATATCTGAAATCTCAATAAGCCGTTTTGATTTGAAGCTATTTGTGAATTAAACTATACCTTAATTTTTGGACCACCTTTGGCAAACCGAACACATCTTTTGCATATCTAAAGCTACAAAAGATGTGTTAGATTTGTGGATTAGGTTAATAACCTTAGTTTTAATGCTACAATAACTATGCAAACCTTTGTTTTTTTGTGGTGGGTAATCATCCCATGACTCCGGGTGGAGCGGGAGGGCGTGTCAGACTTTTACTGACTAAAACCCACCCGTGTTCCTTCCTTGCCTGTGTGCCCAGGGGCGCAGTAACTCTGTTACAAACTTTTCCGCGACCCTTTGTCATGCTGGCATCGGCTATGATTGGCCCCGTCAGTGGTGTCTGACATCTCTTTGAGGCGCGTGTGAAACACTACGCGCCGTCGACTCTCGGGGCTGGTGCTGATCGGACGGCGAGCTACCCATTACTCGCCGTCCCCAGGCCCGCGTCTACGGGCGCCGGAGACCGTCCTGCGACCCCTGACGCCGAGGGCGTCTCAGTTCAGGACCACTCCGTTGAGTCTCCCTCACCCGTTCTGCCTCCTCCTTCGCAAGCATTACTGCTTTGCAGAAGGAGGAGACTGCTTCCCATTCCCTCTCGCTCCGTACCCATGGCCTTGACCAGGCCGGGCGCGAGAGATTACTGCCGCCGATCCCCTCCACGAGGACACGGCGGTGCTTCGCCCAAGCGAGGCAGATCTCCACCGTATGCTCGACCGTGCCCTCTGGTCGAAACTATGCAATTTTTACGTGAAACATTTAACACTAATAATAATTTGTGTTATTGTAAACTAATTAAATTTTTGTTATCCAATTAAATTCAGTTCTTTGAAATATTATGTTTTCTCGTAATCCATATTTACAATAACAGCCCAATTAATTGCATTGTTTGCTTTCACATGTTGCTACAAAATCATAGGTCTACTTCAACTCAGTTCATGGCAGTTCAAGGGTAGACATAGACATTTAAATACATTGAACTTTTTTTTATAAGCAATTGGTTCTTTATGGACATTAGTCACCTTTTGTGTGTGAAGTATTTAAACCATAAAAGGGTCTAGACCAGTGTTTTTCAAACTGTGAGTCGCGACCCACAGGGGTGTCCTGAAGTTTTGCGGTCGCAAGCCAGGTAAAAGTAAAAAGCGTGGATTGCTGTTCCTACACTAGAATAAAGTATAATAATTTCAGTAAGAAGGCAATGCCTGTTTATTCTTCAGTATTTTGCAAAACTTTGTTATATTTTTGACACGCAAATAATGTGCGATTTGGAACACATTCGACTTAGACGTATAGATCCAAAAATAGATCACAAGAGCGCAGTTTCGGTCCTAGAGGGTCGCCACTGCTTCGGGTGGTTCCTGTTTCGGATTCGGCGGGAGAATACACCCGGGTGTCATCAGTGTGTGGCTCGCCCGGAGGATGCGGTGTAGCAAACGGTGGAGGTCTGCCCCGCTTGGATGGATCACCGCCGTGTCCTCGTGGAGGTGATCGGCGCGCGGCGGTGACACAGAAGCGAGAGGGTATGGGAAGCTGTCACTTCCTTCTGCGGAGCAGTCATGCTCGCAAAGGAGGAGGCGGGACGCGTGAGGCAAAGGCAATCCGTGTGCCCTCAAGCCCCTAGCCGCCGTTGGAGACGCCCTGGGTATCGGGAATCGTAGGTCAATTCCCAGGCACCGTAGGCGCAGGCTTGCGGACGGTGAGCAATGGGTAGGTCGTCAGTAAGGTAAGGACCAAGCCCCGGTCGACGACGTATTATGTTCCACACGCTGCAGCAAGCAGCAAGTGATGGGGCGCGCTGGTGCTAATGCCTGCCAGGGTCGCAGGAATGATCGAAGAAGTCACCGCGGGCTGGTACATGCAAGTAAAGGAACACGGGTGGGATTCACGGCCTGACGCTCCTCCTAGAGCAACTCCACCTTTTTTTTACTTGAAAAGGGGTCGCGTATTCGAAAAGATTGTAAAACACTGCTCTATACAAACAGTCTATGACCGATAGCGATTGATACCTAAAAAGTGTAAAAAACCGCCCAAGTGCGCGACGGGCCACGCACAGTGTAGAGTTCCGTAGCCGCCCGTTAAAACATGCGGACTAGAAGGGGGCTTTATGTTTATCACTATGGACATATTAATTGAGCTCACGGTTTAATGAACACTAACGTAATATTAAAAACGATAAAAAAGGTTTTCCAAAATTTGGCTTTGTACTTATAAATATAAAACAAAGTCAGGCAAGTTAAACCAACTCAAATATAATTAAATTTGGTCTACCAAATTTAATTATATTTGATTAGTTGGATTGTTCTCCCCCCGAATAGCAGAAAATTAAAATACCGGTAAACATTAAAAAAAAAATATGAAGAAAATTCATTTTCTCAAACATTTTGTATGGAATGGCTTTTTAGTTAATTGATTCCGGGGTGGTACAGAGTTCGCCGGGACAGCTAGTATATACTAGAAAAACCACTTTTCTACATCAAGTGGTTTTTCTACATCGAAAATATTTCCAAAAAAATTGCCAGGGTGTTGAAGAATAACCAAGAGAACCCATTATCAGCATTATTGGAATTTTTGTATGTTTGTCTGTTTACCTGTTAGTCTGTTTAGTTGTGCACGCATCACGTAAAATGTATGAAACCAATGTAGATAACTTTTATTTGTACATGAAAATTGTTTGTTTGTTGAAGTATTACTTAGTTTTTGTTCCATTGCAATCGGTTCATTAATAATAATAATAATAATAATAATAATAATTTATTTGAAAAAAAAAAAAACCCTTAGACACTAATAACAGATTTGAGAACAAGTATACGGTAGATATGGAGGTCACATTACTGGTGGCATTTAAAATATCACAACACAATGTTGTCAGTTGAACAACATATTCGATAGATGGTGTTGTGCATTTGACGTCAGTTTCTGAACGGCGCCGCGCGGCGGCAGTATTAAAATTCTCCGCGGAAGAATAACCCTCGACCATGTGTGTTGCAGACAGTTTTGAGTTAGGTAGGGTGTCTGAAATGTTCTAAATTGTGTCGTAAAAAACTGTTTTTACAGAAAAAACAACCAAAAGAAAATACACTAAAAAATTCAAAAATAACCTTGATTTCGGAAGTCGGTATTTGTATTTTATTTCTTCGTTATTTGACACCGACTTCCGTATGTATTTTCTTTTTTGGAAGTCGGTTGTTTTTTTTCTGTAAAAAAAGTTTTACTTTTCAATTTTTAGTTGTTATACCCCAGAACTAAAAACTCCAATAACATGGAACGTGGAATTTCAATATACTCGTGATTGGAGAAAACAAAAACGTCATCTAGGTGTACGTATTTTTCGTTTTTGTTCAGTTTCTCAAAAAGCGCTAAAGCAATTTCGATAAAATTTATATGGGACCACCTCGGGAGTATATACTTTCGGCTAAAAAAGAATATTGAAATCGGTCCACAACTGACGGAGAAATCGGCGGACATACATAAATAAAAAAATAAAACATACATAAAGTCGAACATGGAACCTTTTTCGAAAGTCGATTAAAAAGGTTTTGATTGTATGGTTGATTCTATTATTAAAAATTGGTCAAAAAAAGTTTTAGGTAAATTGTAATTGGTGTTTACTTCGTAGTATGAATAATGTCATTCGTTCGAAAGTTTGTGTTGTTGATTCGTTTGAGTCGCGAGACGAACAGACGATTCGAATTTATTCGAGGCTGTCCGACTGTCCGATGTTTAAAATTATAGTAAATAAATAGTCTTTCGGTTATTCCTACAGTGTTAGTTTTTCACCTAACACTTTTGAATTTATTTGATTTATTAGTTCGATATTTTCCTTGAAAATGCCTTTTAGTAAAAAAACAAACCATTCGCTATGTGTAACCGAAATGCGAAAAGGATGAGACTAAGTAGGTCTCAGGAAACAGAAGGAGACCGTGAAGTGAGGCTAACAGCAATCCGAGCAACGCACGTCAGAAAGGCCTACCCAGCGTGGGTCTCGGCTTAGTATACAGCGTTCTCTTACGTCGGTTTCTAGGTCATATGAGAGTTTGGAGGAACGTGAAGCGCGGTTATTGGCATGACCAGCCGATACGGTGTTTTTCTGTGGAGACTTCAGGCAGACACTCCCTAAAATTTACTGTTAAAAATTGGTGACGGCTCATACCCCAATCAAGAAGGTGGTAAAGTTATTTTAGTAGACAGCCTTTGTTTTTCTGTTGCCTCACAGCAGGAGCTCATTTCCTCTGTATACGGGGGGTCCACAGAGATCTCGAACCGTGACGCTTTTTGGCTATGCCAGCGAGCTATTTTGGCCCCTCGAAATGACCAAGCAGCAACGATCAATTTTCAAAAGATATTGGACACATGTTTCTGGCGAAAGTAGGGATATATCTCTATTAACACGGTTATGGAAGAAGAAGATGCCACCCACTATTAGGTAGAGTTTTTAGATTTCCTAAATACACCAGGTCTTCCAACACACAAAATTTATTTAAAAGTCGGAGTGCCAGTCATTCTACTCAGAAATTGAATTCCTCCAAAACTATACAACGGCGGCACTCGGCTGAAAGTAATAAATCTCCAACGAAATGTCATCGATTAGGTTGCAGCTCCGGTGACGTAGTTTTCATTCCTAGGATCCTTCTTATTTCCAATAATTTTAATTTTTGTTTCAAACGTGTTCAATTTCCAGTACACGAAATTTTGCCGATTTCGCTGATTTACGTGATTTTACAGACGTGATTTGACAGTTATAATAACGTATTTCTAAAATTTTTAGTGCACAACATGAAAGATCATTTCAATTATAATCTAATGTATGAGCTAGTTTTTTTTTTATTGTAATAACTATTAAATCGACTACAATCCGACGACGGTTTTGTGATTTTTTCTGTAAGGGGTTTAGAATATCACATAATTATTTTATAATTATGTATTGACGTGACGAAAAAAATAGAATATATTGTTGCAAAAGTCGTCTATATAATGTATGAATCACTTTATACCACTTTCATATAAAAAATTTAAGCAAAAAAAATTTTAAACTTAGTATTTTTTTAAAGAAAATGGGCAAAGAATTGCTTGTGATTTTGGCTCTTTAGAACTCTCGTTCATAAAATTAAAACAGCAAAAAATAAACTACAGTTCACCATCAATCCATTTCTTGAGAAAAAAATGTAAAAAATACAAACGTTTGGCAATATTTTTTTTTTAAAACCCAAATCTCGACATAGAATACGCAACGCATCTACGCAGCTTTGAATCTAGCTCATTCATTAGATCACAATTGAAATGATCTTGCATGTTGTGCATTAAAACTTATAGAAATACATTATTATAACTGTAAAATCACATACGTAAAATCACGTAAATCAGAGAAATCGGTCAAAATTTCGTGTACGGCCTCTTAACAAAGCCCCCCATTGCGGGGGTAGACCTCACTTTTGATTGCATTTCTCATGGCCAACTTTATGTTGCTCTATCACCTGTTAGCAACCCTAGTAACCTTTTTGTTTATGCTCCGGGTGAAATCACGCGAACGAAGTCGCGGACACAGCTAGTATTAAATAAGTAAAAACTTCACCAGTGTTTTTTTCTAAGGATTTTATGCTTTGTGCCAAATTTTCCAAATGGGTACAAATTTAAGAACTAACTTAGCCGTGATAGTATTCCTTCAAAGCTTTTATTGGAACCACGCTCGACTCGAAAAAAAAATGTCACTTTAAAGTTTAACATTTCGCAAACAAATTACTGAATCGAAAAGTAGTCTTCACCTTTATTTTCAAGACCTATTCAACGGTAGCCCACACAATAGAATAGGCGAGAAATAAAAAAACAATTCCCTCTTTACATGTAGAGGAAGTAGGTACCAAAATATATTTTTCAAAATTTTATTGTCCGTTTTTTTGGCGATGGCGGCAGGTCACCGGGACTATCTGTGACTCCCGCATTCCCCTAAAACTTAAGGGGAAGATTTATAAAACAATGGTCAGACCTGCTGTCTTGTATGGTTCAGAATGTTGGGCCACAAAAGGGATGAATGAAAAGCAATTGCATGTAGCTGAGATGAGAATGCTAAGAGCGATGTGTGGTGTTACGCGCATGGATAGAATTAGGAATGAGTATATAAGAGGAAGTCTGAAAGTGGCACCGCTGACTGAAAAATTGTGTGGAAATCGGTTGTCGTGGTATGGGCATGTGATGCGGAGGAATGAAGAAAATGTCGTGAGGAAAGTCTTGTGTATGGATGTGGATGGCTATAAGAGTAGGGGAAGGCCAAAGAAAAGATGGTTGGACTGTGTGAAAGAGGATATGGGTGAAAAGGGGGTGACTACAGAGATGACGACTAATAGAGGAGTATGGAAGAAAAAGACATGTTGCGCCGACCCCAAATAAATTGGGATAAGGGCAGGAGAATGATATTGTCCGTTTTTTTGGCGCAATTAATATATTAATAATTATTCATATTTTAAGAACCGGTTCTGCCTATGAAAGTCAATAACTTTCTCTAAGAAAAAATAGAAAAATTTCAAAAATAAAAATAGGACTTTCCATACAAAGTTATCATCAGCTGATCAATATTTGAATGGGAAGTAAAATTTTTTTTAGAAAGTGGTTCATGTCGATGGGCAGATGCAGTTCTTAAGATATGACCACACCTTTCCGTTACACCCTGTATATATATTTATATACCCATGCAAGATTGCAGCTTTCTAGTACTAACAGTCTCTAAGCTATCCTCGGATGGACAGATGGACAGACCGAAACTATTAGGGTCCTTGTCCTTGTTTGGACTACGAACGGAACCCTTTAAAAATAGAGGTATCGACAAGTGCTAATGAAATTTCACGTGATCCATCCCTAACAATTTTGGCATTCTGATATTCGGTAGCGCTGATATAATAAACATTTCTCTGGAGCCTATGAGGGTGCATACATTGGTACTTACTTGGAGACTTCTTCGATGGTATAATTTTGATCGTGATTCCGAATCGTTGTTATGTTCAGGAGTGTATATTATCGCTTATAATAATGTTTCTATAATGCTATATGCATGCTATAGAAACACGCTTCAATTAAGTTTTTTCTGAACCTTAAAACCTTCTAAAAATTTAATTTCCAGTTATCTTTCTTCGCGATCCTGGCGGTAGCGTTCGCGGCGCCCGCGCCCGAGCCTGGAGCGGCCATCTTGACTCCTACCCTGTACCGGGCCCCGCTGACCTACGCCCCTGCATTGGGCTACGCAGCCCTGCCTGGTGCGCCCCTGCAGTACAGCGCCCCGTACCTCGGCTCATATCCCGCGGCACCCATCGCCTCTTACCCCGCGGCACCCATCGCCTACAAGTACTACTGAGCGCAGCGATGAGTGGTCGAAGGTTCTAAACTATTGGCAGTGATCCGTTTGGTTCTTACCGCACAATAAATTACCGTTCCGCCTATGTTTTGTGTTTTTATTTGTGATATGATGAAGCATTCATTCATTTGCATGGTGGCCTTTCTTATCCCGCACCTATTTGATACGCAGTTTTCAAATTATTGTGATAATTTTACTCAGCTGAATAAAGAAAGAAAAAAAAGAAAGAAAAACTGTTTACTCACGTGAAAACGACGAGCGAGCGGCGTTTTTCAGGCCGATTTTATTCATTGTCCTTATCCATAAATTATCACCACAAACTAATGAAAAACACGAGTTATAGTTACTGTAAAAGAGTGATAGACAGACTCTTTTTCATCAACTATCTGCACGAAAAATAAAATACTACCGATTTTGTTTTCTTTTTTATGTATTATTTTGGTTAGAATCAAGCTTTTAAAGAATAGTTCGTTCCATGTGATATCACCATTATATATTATAGGTACTGATTGGTTTGATGATGTCGATTGTAATTTCTAACAACACTTAATTACTGATGAACAAGTGAAAATAATATAAATGCTTGTTCAAACGATCATGTAGCTCTTTGTAAAACTGACAACAATTATGTATGCATTTACCGCATGTAATTTTGGATTTTTCATGATTTTTGTTATGTTTTAAAAGTGGAATTAAAAATTGTGTATTTGTGATGGGATTTCGACTAGAAATGTAATGGTTTACGTTTTACAACTATTTTGTAAAACGTGTTGAATTGTCTCCAAAGTTCTTCATCAGATCTTTACCTTTAAACAGAACCACCTCAGATGTAAACTCTTTCGAATAAAATAATAATTTTCTAAATCGGTCTACAATTGGCGGAGAAAACGGTGAAAATAAATAATAAATAAAAAAATGCATACAGTGTAACATAGAACCTTTTCCTTTTTTTGAAGTCGGTTATAAATTATCATAAAATTTAAAAAAAAATCTTTTAGTTTTTCCCTCGATTTTTTAGAAAGACTTAGGTCACCTTGCTTAGTAAGTGATAAAATATTACGTAAGGACACATTACAGGTTCTTACTGAATTAGGCGTCGAGAGTGACAGCGGCAGGCACAAACATTGAAACATCTGCCGCTGACATTGAGCTCACGTAACGCTGCAGTGGAACACAATTATATTATTATACTGGACCGAATGTTCATGCATAATGTTTTAATACAGACATCGGTATTACATTATCTACAACATCATTTTGTAAATAACATTGTGAACATTTTTGTATTGCAACAATGCAAATTATCTAAAAAAATACACGGAGTAAAATGAGATGCGCGACTTGCGGATAAAGAAGAGATAAAACTACATAATTATGAGGTTCGTTTACAACACTATCCTACACCCCAAACCATATAAATACATAGTTATCTAATTAAATCAAAGGTCCGTACGCGATTTTTTATCAGCTGAAACGATCTGACGAGTAGGGAAATTAGCCCTTGTCCTCAATAGTGTCAACCGTCCAAGGCTATGTGGGTATACTACGATCAGAACAATAGAAACATCATCGTAACTTCCTACATTATAAACCGTCGCGCAAAAACAAAATGTCAACCATGATATTGTGTCGCACGTCCTACATGTAGATTAGGCTTAATAAAAAATAAATTATTGGTTATGCCTACGATTTGACAGCTGTCAAAATTCAGGAGCTTCCGTGTATGTGAACGCAAGTACGTGGGTAGCATGTACATGACGTTGAATAAACCAAAAAAAAAATTGCGAAAAAACTTATAATAAAACATGATCAAATGTTTTGGTAGTCGGCGTCATTGAGCAAGCAAGAGTTATTCTGATGAATTTATCAACGGACGTAGTACGCGGAGTAGCCGTAGGGGTAGGAAGCGGCGGCGTAGGCAGGGTACGCCGCGGCGACGGGGGCGTACCCGGCGTAGCCGTAGGGGTTGAATGCTCCGGCAGTGTAGGTCACCTGGGGCTCAGGCTTGGGGTTGGGGTTGGCGAAAGCCACGGCCAACACGGCGAAGAGGGCGAACTGCAAACAAAAATTACAACTTATAAATAACATAGACACCAAACAACTGCTTGAAGATTAACTTCAATCAGTCAGGTCAGGCAGGAAATTGTGTATTTGTAATGTGATTTATAGTCGAAATCACATTACAAATAAACAATTTTCAATTCCACTTTTAAAACACAATAAAATACGACATTATACAACGTAGCGCTACAATGGTGACATAAATTTAACACATGGGTAGGGCCAGTGCACATTAATCTATTCTATCATTTAATTATATAATTATATTAAATTAATTATAATCATTCGAAAATTAAAAAAATTAAAAATAGTACCAACTTACAAAAAACATGCAAAACAACTTCAATTTCGGAAGACGGTGTTTTTGGTTTTGTTTCTTCGTTTTTTGTAATTTTTTTCGTAAAAAAGTTATTATTCCTATTTAATTTGTTTGTTTTTTTTTTCAATATTCTAATTATTTGAACATTATTTTATATGATAATCGGCACTAGCCCTACCCGTATGCCTAGGGGTAGTGGATAAATTCTTAACAGAGTTACCGCTCCCCTGGGCACTCAGGCAGTGAAGGAACAGGGATGGGTTTTAGTCAGTAAGAGTCTGACACGCCCTCCCGCTCTGAAAAAAAGCCCTACCCGTGTGTTAAATTAATGTCACTATTGTAGCACCACGTTGTTTAATCAAAGCAAAAATCATGAATAATCCAAAATTAGATGCGGTAATTGCATACATACTTATTGACAACTTTATAAAGAGCTCCATCATCGTTTGAACAAGCATTTATATTATTTTCACTTTTTCATCAGTAATGAAGTGTTGTTAGAAATTACAATCGACATCAGCAAGACCAATCGGTTTCATGCTTTGTGGTAAGTACCTACCTAATATTTAACGGTGATAATGTTACTTGGAACGAACTATCCTTTAATAACTTGATTCTGACCAAAATAATAGATATAAAAGAAAACATAGTCGGTAGGATCTATCAAGTTGTAGAATATAGTGTTTCGTAAGTGAAACCATAACCATATTATTATGAAATGGACACCGGTCAAAAGCCCTGAAAGTGGACGATATAGGGAGCAAATGACACGGTCCCCTTGTTACAGCGATGATATCTCGCGCTAACAAGATAAACGACACTAAAACGTTTACCCGAATTGTATTTCCTAATAACTTGGCCGACCTTTTATAACTTTATTTGAAGAAAAAAATAGAACCGACTTCCAAAAAAAGTGCAAAATAACTTTAATTTCGGAAGTCGGTGTTCCTGTTTTGTGTCTGTGTTTTTTGACACCGACTTCCGAAATAAAAGTTATTTTGCACTTTTTTTGGAAGTCGGTTCTATTTTTTTGTAAAAAAGTTTTTATTTTTCACTTTTTAGTTGTGGTTTCCCAATAAACTGTGTTAACAATTCATAGACATACGATAGCAGCAATCGCGGTTGATTTGCTGTCAATTTTTGAAGAGTTCCGTTGTCTGTCTCCGAAACCCATAATCAGATCTTTTTTTAATTTAAATGGGACCATTTCGGAATAAACCCCTTTCGAACAAAAAAAGAATTTTGCAAATCCGTCAATATATGACGGAGTTATGCCCGAACATACATAAAAAAAAAAAAAAAAAAAAAAAAAAAATACAAACATCCGAATTGATAACCTCCTCCTTTTTCGAAGTCGGTTAATAAAAATTGTTCATGTCTGAATGTCATATGGAACATGGACGACATTTAAACAACTTCGCATAAAATGTCATCTCTTACTTGAAATTTAGCTTTTCAGTTTTTTTTAAGTGACTGCTTGTTTATAAGTGTTAGCTATGACGAGCTAATATTTAGCAGTGACTTTATGAGAAAAGTTATAAGGACGATAATAAAAAACCTTCTAAGTTGTTTTTTAACATGTCTGAACGTCTTGAGAACCATGGATAGAATTATGGAAACTTCTTGAAAAATTTCATCTCGTTCTTGAGAATAATATTTCAGTTTTTTGTTCAGAGGATACTGTTGTTTATTTTTGCGTGAATAGTGGCAACGGTGAAAAAAATAACAGATTTTTTGGATGCCAGGGTATTGATGATAAAATTCAAACAATTCGTGATAAGACAACTTACCAGTCTGAAGAACATGGTTGTAGAGTTACTTGGGATTGCTGTCACAAGTGATAATGTTAGCCGGCCGCTCCCGGCTTATATACAGATCTAAACGACCACGCCCCGATTAGCAGTCTTGTCGTACTCAGATAAAAAGTGTCCTTGATCTTCAGTGTAGTAGGTAATGAATGAATCTACATAGTACCTGCTCCATATACATAGGCAATCGACATCCGCGTTAGGCGGCATCCAACTCCATCGGTGCTATTACCAAGGCATTCGTTACATTGTTGCAGCCTGTTATTAATATCATAAATTAATGTGGAGGTATGTGAGCTTGAACTTGCTAATCTATGTAGAATATATTTTCTTACACAGGTTATTTAAAACAGTCTGTAATCTCATTTCAATGAGTCGACTCATTCAATGCAGAACATTCGATGATGGCGTATAAGTTTAACATTGACCAATTTCGTGGTCCTCTCAAAACATTTACTATTTTTCTAGCATAACAATTTTATTCCTAAATTACTGTAAAGGGAAAGGAAGGGCAAAAGAATCTACGTTACTCAATTAAAAGACGCACAATATTTTTTATAACATGTAATATTGCAGGAAATTAACATAAATGTACATCACATAGCTAGGCGTAAACATTGGGGCATTAAGAAGGTCAATAGTAGCCGTAGCCGTAACTGTAGGGGGAGGCTCCATAGGTGCCGTAGGATCCGTAGCCCACGGGGTTAGAGTAGCCAGAGTAGCCTGAGTAGCCGTAGTAGCCTGGGTAGCCTGAGGCGTAGCCACCGTAACCTGAGTACAGCTGTGGGGCAGCAAGGGCCAGCGCGAGCACGGCGAACAAGATCATCTGGAAAGAATATTTATTTTAACAAAACATAATAACACGCTGATCCTGTTGCCCCAATAAAAGTTTTTTCGATTTGGAAATCCAACTCTGGACCTCAGTCTCAAAGTATCGTTTGCAACCACTGAAGTAACAAGACACGTGGTTTATTTTGATAACAATAAAATACTTAACATAAAGAAAAAAGAAGGGTTATCCCTTCTTTTTTCTTTATGTTAAGTATTTTGTTTTTTTTTTTTTTTATCTACCTTCCTTTAGTTATCTAAAGGAAGGTAGATAGAGCAGAATGGCCTTCGGAACCAACACTACACACTTTGATCTTTGTTAATTTTGTAAAGAGACAATCAACTAATTGTTAAAAGTTCTCATTTCATGAAGTCTCCAAATAAACACAAAACACTTAATTGTAGCCACAACTGCTTCTATGGGTAATTCATTGCGCTACTAATGTTGGCCAAACTAGAGAAGTCAACGACTCGGTACGTCACGAGCCAGGTGGCCATAATAGCAGTTAGGATAGTTGGCCAGCAAAACAAAGCTTAAAGTTAGCTGAAAATTCGAGGATCCAATAATACTTGGCCATAGGCTAAAACCCAGAGGGACGCTACACATGGACGATTATAATAAGCGTGGGTGCTAATCACGCCTGCTCTTTTGTGAGGGTTAAATCTACCCAATATTGATATTTTTGTAAATCAAGCAGTTGTAGCATTGAAGTATACAAAGTCTGATAAACCCCTAAACAGATGCAACAGATTTAGGATAGGTACCTATATTATACCAAAGAATGAAAGATGTCACATGTTATCCTCTTCATCTTAGGAAGATTCAAACAAAATCTTATTTACCAAACAAATCAAATAAACTCAGACAAACA
Organism: Polia nebulosa; assembly: GCA_951329385.1. Lineage (NCBI taxonomy): Eukaryota > Metazoa > Arthropoda > Insecta > Lepidoptera > Noctuidae > Polia > Polia nebulosa. The sequence goes on along the minus strand of OX589599.1, from coordinate 17,238,790 downwards.
TTATATAATATCTCTTCCTTCAACGTTGAACGAGTTATTTGATACTTTCAAGGAAATTCGGTGTAAGCACCCAAATATTATGATATGCTCGTGACATAAGCTTGTTACGTGAATGAAATACATCATTCTTTTATTAATGAGATACTGGGAATTGATACGTAGGTATCCACTCAAGTTCTATACACAATTTGTACTTAAGAGTTATTTGAGAAGATTACTGTGTCACGCAAAAAAAAATGTTGTGATGAATATTAGATCCCCACTGTCCTACAGTAATCAATTCTCGTGCGAAATTGTACCTTTGAAGGCTTTATAACCGTAGTTAAATATTTTGAACATAATAACTTTTTTTACAAAATAGCATATCCGCGTAGCAGCTACCTTTGGCCGGGGCGCTGGAGTCCTTGCGCATTTCGTCATGCTGCCCCAGCTAGGTATAAAATCCCTAGATAAGCGGGCTTAACTGCAAGTATATTACCCGAAATAAAAGGAAAAAAGTGTACCTACATATGTAAAACTTCAAAACAAGATCTTACAGAACTAGAAACCGTAGCTACTCACCAGTTTGGCAAACATTTTGATGTTTATTTATTTATTAAACAAGTCCAGGTGGCTCCCGATACACTTAAGTTTAAAACTCGTACTGTTTTTATTTCAGCTTCTCCCTCAACATTTATAGGTGGCTCATGTCCTTGGACACTCAAACAATAACGGAAAACCTATACTTACAAATGATTCTGTTGGGAATCAATGTAAATTATGAGCACAGACAAACGTACTGGAGACGCGCTCTACATGACCAAGTAGCGCGCCTTTGTTTGTACAAAAGCTACCACACGCTAACTTAAAAGAATAAATTATGCATCGTTTCAGTTTTATTACTTTTAGAGCATACTAGGTACTCGCAATTTGTGTATCTTTAGTCAGTTTGAATGACTTAGCTCGTTCCCAAGCGTACATAATGGGACAAATATGTCACCGCTTCCAAAGCTTCAAAGTAATGTACGGATCTACAATACAGTTTCCTTACAAGGCGAGTCAGGATGTGAATATTCTATAGGCCCGCGGATCATCGACCTCAGTGCGCCTTCGCTTCGAGTTGACATATTGTCATCCTAACAAAATAGATCATGTATTATAAAGATCAAGGCTAATATTTTGTTATATAAGCTTCCCATTACTGAAGCTTACTATGATTCAGTACACTGCATCGTTCTATCAACATGTTCGCTAAATTCGTAAGTGTCTCTTTCGTCATCTCGTTCATCATTAGAAACTTAAATTTTCAAACTTCTTTGAAAAGGGGGCAAAACTTATATAACGTTTTATTTAAGAAAGAATTAAAGTTGGAACGGTCTGAAAGTTTCCTCTGTAATAATGTTGAACTTAATCCATACGTAAAACTCGGGACCTTCAGATGTCCCGATATTCTATTTAAACTTTTTTAAGTGTGTTTCAAACACAGTTAAAATTTACTTTATATTTAGGTTTTGATTGCTCCTGAAAGTTCGAAGTCCTCCTAGGTTACATATGCATGTATCTTATTATTTTTCCCTTTAATATTAATGTTAGCTAGATAAACCTCGACTTCGAAGTAAAAAATAATATGAGCAATGTTTTTGTGATGTCTAACGTTGTATAATTTTAATTGTTTGATGTGTTACCTTTCTAAACCACTTTACTTTATAAATAACAATACTGTTTTCCTTTTGATATCATTCCAGTAGCACAAAATCTCTAAGCTTCTGTAAAACTAAAACTCTAACTTTAGGTATTTATGTTGTTGTTTACAGTTCGCCCTCTTCGCTCTGCTGGCAGTGGCTTTCGCCGCGCCGAACCCCAAGCCCCAGATCCTGGCCTACTCCACTGGAGGCGACTACGCCAGCTACTACCCAGCAGCCAGCGTAGTGCCACTCTCGGGGTACACTCCGTTGACGTATTCTCCGTATTCCGCGTACCCAGCTGTCCCCGGCGCCGTCTACCTTCGCTAAACACCAGCCAATAGAATCGCTCCGAAGAAAACCATTGACCACAATTAAATGATAATATGGATTCTACGATTATTAAATTCTCAGTAATCAAATAAAGTTCAACCAAACAAATACTAGTTTGACTTTCTAACTCCATGGATACTTAATACCCATACACGGGGTATATTAGGCACGAGTCTCTCTCTCGAGGTAGAAACTCATATTGATATTTGGAAGAAAAAAAAAAGGTACGAGTGAGCTTAAGGGTCTACTACTACTCATTGAATAAAAAATCGTAGCATAGCATAGAAAATAGATATTATAGAATCCAACGTCACGTTTGTTACAAAGAGTATAAAGTATTTTTACTAGTGACCGACCGAAACATGTTATTTTGCCGAAACCGAAACCGAAGGTTCGGTTTGATTGTAGTTTCGGCCGAGACCGAAACCGAAACCGAACCTTTTATAAAAAAAAAGTCCTTTAAAAGTCGAAAAAATGTTAGTAAGCCCGTTTTTTTCTAAAATTAATATCTTGCCGACCTATAATTACAGGTTTCTACTTTCAAAGATTTATCACAATGAAATTTCAGCACAGTTACAGAGGTTCTATTTGAAAATTTAACTACCCTATAAAGTGAAAAAAATACATTATTTGTAACACAAAGTTAGCGATTTTTTAATGGTGGTATAAAATAAAACAAATTTATTATTAAAATATGATGCTCATATATTACGAGTATGTTTATTTATTTTCAGTTACTTACATTTTAATTATACTCACAAATATCACAATCAGTTAGCCTCGAATGGCTAATTCAAATATAATTAGATAATCAAAATAATCAAATTGATCACCTTTGGTAATCATTTTAGCGAACCTTTTTTTTATTATGTAAGGTGCATAACATAGGTTAACAAATCAACAAGTATAATATAGTAACAAATCTATACTTATACTATTTATTTTTTATAACTAATTATCTAATTAAAAATAAAAACAGTGTTTTTGACATACTTACTGAGATCAACAATTTCTTTTTTAGGATCAACTACTTATAGATTTAATCTTTGTCATTTATTGTTTACAAGTCTTATCAACTTTACTTATAGTACAGTAAGTTCGACTATAGTATTTTTTTTACGTATTAATCAACAGATAGTAAAATAATTATTATTATAGTTACTTAACTAACGCTAACAGTCTCAGTAATCGAAGTTGAACAGTCTTATATTATATGCCAAGAACAATAGTTTTTCCGCATCAGGCGAGCGACGCCATATTGCCAGCCGTGCCGACCGCGCCCGACGTTAGCCGAGCGCAACCCGAAGGTACGATGCTGTAAGTTTCGGCGCGGCCGAAGGGTTCGGCCGTTTTTGGCCGAAACCGAAACTCGGGCCGAAACTTGATTTTTTGGCCGAAACTGGCCGAAACCGAAACCGAAACCGAAATTTCGGTCGAACACTAATTTTTACGTTGTTAAAACAGGTCTCAAAATATTTTGTATCCAAATTAGTAGGCAAAAGTGTCTAAAACGGCCGTTTTTGGTACTTTTGCCTACTAGTTTATTAGTCAATGAGGGCGCCACTTGGCCGGTAGTAGGGCCTTAAGCGAATGTAAGCTCTTAATTTGCGTGCATAAAGTTTTTAGATCGTTACCTCATTGAGAGGATATGTCAGAAAATAAGTTATGAAAACACAAACCCCAAACCGGGTATTCACCGGATCATAGACGCTGTAAAATAGTGTAGCCCATAGATTACACACCGTGTAGCCTCTATGATGGATTTACTTGTAATATAAGCAGATGATAACAACTGTCTTTTCTGAATAATTTCACTGTGGTGTGAGCCTCATTATCACGACTCTTTTTGGGGGCTCTATGTTTATTATTATGAACATTTTAATTGAGATAACGTTTAAATTAAAAACGAAAAAAAGGTTTTTTATTCCTAACTTATTCAATAAGTAACAATTCACTGTATTTTTCTGTAGTTTTCCAAGGATTTAGTGTTTTGTACGAATCATCCCCACTTTACATGTACGGAAGCTACTATAAAATAAAACTTTTTAGTACTCTTCTATCCGGCCGAGTCATAGCATAGAGACTGTGTCAAAAAACGAAGACTCAAAACCAGGAACACCGACTTCCAAAATTAAAGTTATTTTGCACTTTTTTTGGAAGTCGGTTCTATTTTTTTACATAAAGGAAACATTCCTTTATTTTTAAAAAGAAACAAAACTGCATTCACAGATTTTTCGACAAGCTTACTTAAACCGGGAATCGAACCAGCTAAAAATTCAAAAAAATAAACACTCGCTATTTTATTGTACTAATCGATAGGATTATTGTGCAGGATAAAATCTCTCTATTATACATTTGATTTTAGATCATGAAATCTAGCATTAATTTTATTTTATCATCTATTCTAATATGAAGGACACGTAAATATTTATGAAATTTAGTCAGAACTCGTCGTCTCGGAATGAAATGTGCATAGAATTATTATTACCAATAGGGATGTTTCCTGGGTATGAAAATAATAATAATATTTAGTCCGAAACTTAGATTATCAAAAAATACTGGACATGTATTTTTTGCTTTACCAAACCAATAAAAAATAACAAAGATAAAACGCATCAAAGTTCAGGAGTCCTGAACTTTGATGCGTTTTATCATTACGTCATTTAGTGGTAAAAAGTGTCGCTCACCGTGACGTCACGCGAAATTTCAGCGCACTGTATCGTCCTCATGTTTTGTTTACGTGACAATTAATCTACTTACGGACTAATTAGATTTTTTTAGGAAACTATCAAATTGAGGACTATGTGGGTTATTATTATTATTTTCTCCTCCTTTTTACAGTAATTTTTAACGTTGTCTGACAGTTTGAGTACTTTTGCGGCCTACCCAAATGTCGTTTCTTTGGTATTGTTCGTCATGTCCTTGAGCTCCCTAATGGTTTTTAAGTTGAGCTATTCGACTATTGACAAATGCTTGCACTGACTGGACAGGTCCACTCAAATGTTTGGTTCTTTCTTCAAAAGACCACTACAGACACTAAGCTGCATGGTACTCATATAGAATAATGTGAATGCGAGAACTATGTATGTCGTTATATTCAGTAGATTTTATGATTGTCTGGCAGTTTGAGTATTTTTGCGGCCTACTCAAATGTCCTTACTTTGGTATTGTTCGTCGCTTCGTTGAGCTCCTCAAAGTTCTGAGTTGAGCTTCGCGATGACTGACAAATGCTTGCACTATCTGGACAGGTCCACTCGAATTCGTGTGTTGCTTTCTTCAAAAAGCTCATCCCAGACATAAACGTACATGGTTCTCATATGATTTAACCAGTACACATTGTATGGATTTGAACACTTTAAAAGAGACTTTGACCTCTGAGTTTGTTTCGGTGTTTCTTCTCAGGGTAGTCAGCTAGGAAACAGCGGCCTCATCTAGCTTAAACTGACAAAAAACATTGACGTGTTAAAGTGTTCCTTATACCTATTTACTGAATAAACATCATTTATCATTTATCAATTACCCTATTAAACGATTTCCTTATCTAAGTCTTCAACAAGGTACTTAGGGATAAATTAACAAGCTTGCACTTCATAGAATGTCTTTGGACGTTAGAATTATAAAAAAAATATAACCTATCTTTTACTTGTTGAAACTTTGAAAGTGGACATTTCTAGTCTTAGTAATGTCGGTTAAAAATAATCTATCTTAAGGATTTAAAGTGGTTTCCCTTCAGGGCCCATTGATATTTTCTACCCTGTATACTACCAACACGATTTTTTTTTCAAGCCAATAGTTTAGCTCTTAGTGGGGAGGGGGGGACGCTAAACTCGAAAAAAAAATACCACTATAAAGTTAAAAGTTTCGCAAATGAGTCACTGAATCAAAAAATAGTCTTCACAACCTCGCAATGATTTTGAAAGACCTAGGTCAAAAATCTTCCTTGTTAGGACTACGGAACCCTAAAAAGTTGCTGATGTCCATTAAGCCTTCACAGTTCTATTTTCAAATAAGTCAATCTCTGATGGTACCAAATCATAGCCAACTAGATACCAATCAGTTATTCGATTTATGCGTGTGGTAATTTTAATAAAAGCGATATCCCGAGAGCGAAGCAATCTGTATTTTTATTTCAATAGAGGACAATAATTAAGGACTATGCCAAACTTAGTAATGTGAGAAGCTACCAAAATAAGCAAAAAAAACTAATTTATCAAACTTAGCGAACGGGACCATTATCCTAGTTACACGAGGAGGAATCATCTAATGACTTCGCCCGCTCTGGGTGGAGCGGGAGGGCGTGTCAGACTCTTACTGACTATGTAGCGGTGTTGTGTCTGGTCCGGGCAACTGCCCGATTGTTGATTTCGGGCTGTTGTATATGTTCAAATCGCGCGGAGAACTCTGCTTGCGCGATGTAGGAATTTTGCTGTTCTAGTTCGTATGTAGCGTCATAGATGTCGCTGCATCACTCCTCTCCAGAGATCGCAGATCGATTGTTCTCTTCTCGATGAGTCGTTCATACGTGATGCTTGCCGGGCCAGTGGAAGGCTGGTTCCAGTGAGTCGGAACCGGAAGAGGCGCATAGTTCACGGTGAGTCGGAACTGTCTGCGGTGATGATATCCGAGTGAGTCGGGATGATGCTGCGGGCTCCAGTGAGTCGGAGTACTGCTGCGGGCTCCAGTGAGTCGGAGCGGTGCGTCGTTTCGTTGTCAGCGTTATCGTTGCCGGCGTATCGTTGTCGGCGTATCGTTGTCGGCGTTATCGTTGTCGGCGTATCGTTGTCAGCGTTATCGTTGTCGGCGTATCGTTGTCGGCGTTATCGTTGTCGGCGTATCGTTGTCGGCGTATCGTTGTCGGCGTTATCGTTGTACTGGCTGGCTGTATGACTCGTTGCTGAAGAGTTTGGAGGAAGTGATGATGATGACGTCACGCTGGAGTAGCTGCACGAAGGCTGCGCTGACGAGGTGATGTCACCATTGTGGAACGGGTCTGTGAGGTTGATAGTGAGCACGGTTGGAGTAGACATGCTGTTTGAAGCGCAACCGTCGATCGACAGTCCTGTTTTCTTATCCACCAGTTTCATAGCACGAAGGTCGACGAGTAGATTTTGGTGGCGTAAGAAATCTGCGCCTAGTATGGGTCGTTTCACAGCGGCCACGATGAAGTTCCACGATAAGGCTCGGCGCAGGCCGAGGTTGAGCACCAACCTTTTCTCGCCATATGTGGGTATTGGCGTGCCGTTTGCCGCGTACAAAACTTCTCCGCAGCGTTTCATTCCTGTCTGGTATGGAATGACAGATACGTTTGCTCGGGTATCGACTAGGAATTGCAGGCGTTGTTGGTAATCGCATACATGTAGACGGTAGGGTGACATCTCGTTAACCTCGAGTTCCGTCGCAGTCGAGGTTGTGACTAGTTTTTACATATTTGCATGGAGATCTGCAGTTCCGTGCTTTATCACCGTATTGTGCGTGATAGAAACATACGAGTATGTCACCTGACTGCTGATGGTTTGTGTTTGGTCGTCCTCGGGAATATGAGCGTGATCATGAGCGAAAGGGCCGGTGCGATCGTTGCCTGTACCTAGACCGGTCCATCCCTGTCCTTATCGCAGCTACCTCTCTCGTCAGCTGCATGACGGCCTCTCGCAGGTCTTTATCGGTGTGATGGCTATCGCTCTGTTGACGTGAAGTTGATGCGAGTGTACTTCTTGAGTTTGCTCGTGCATCTTGTCGGCCATAGCTGCGAGTACATCCAACGTTGCCTACTCATTGACAGACAAAACAGCACGCATGGGGGTAGGAAGCTGTCTCGTCCACAGTAGTTGCAGTATCCACCAAATCCACCCCTGTTTCTTCCCTGCCTGAGTGACCAGGGGTGCGGTAACTCATTTTCAGAATTTATCAGCTACCCCTAGGCATTACTAATATCACGCTAAGGATACGAACAAGTTGAAAACTTAGTATTCAGTAGAGAATTATTATGTTATGTTAATGATTTCACCTATTCCTTATTGGTAACTACAATGAAGATATAAAAGGTTTATCCTCCGTTCCTAATAAATTAGATTTTCCTTTGAAATAAAACTAGGCCAACGTTTTTAAAGAAATACAATTACATTTTGGCAGCGCGTGAACTCGAAAATAATACTTGTATTTACATTTGTAACTTTCACCTTCGTCGCCTAAGCGACAGGAATTTAAGTGTTCTTTAATCATTGTCACGGCTGATATGTTTAGGTTTCCAATTATTTATCTTGATATGTCGAGACGGTATTGCTAACAAAGAACAAATAACAATTCTATACGTTTAGAATTTGTTCCTCATTTTGCCACGGACTAAGTGAATTTTGTCAGATTGCAAATTGCACCCATTTGCAATTTGCCAAATAAGCTTCAGAGAAAACACAACAAAGCAAACAGCAAAGGTCCCAGATGTTTTGTAAATAAAAAACAAAAGTCAGAACAAAGTACCAATTATGTCGCTGTATTTTCTGCAACTATAAGCAATGAGAAAGATTGGTACATAGACTCTGGAGCATCAATACATATGATTATGCACAGTGACTGGCTGTATGATAAAATCCCACCTTCGATTAGTACTATAAAGATGGCGAATGATCAGAAACTGTTGGTAGAAGCTTGCGGAAAGATAAATTTAAATGTCAGCAACATTTATTTATTTCCCATAGCAATGGGAAGATAAATGCAATCCAAGTGCAATGTTCTTTATGTTCCTGGTCTGCCAACCAATCTTCTCTCGGTTACTCAGATGATTAAAAATGGATGTCTGTGTCTGATCTCTGTCTCATACAATTTGATGAGAAAGGTTACAATATATTAAACAGAAATAAAGAACAAGTGGCTACTGTAAAGATGATGAGTAATGAATAATGTACCGGCTAAATACTCACAGTACTCAAGCATACATATCTGCATCAAATGACAATGAGTGTTATCTTTGGGATCAATGAATGGCCCATTTAAATTTTGAAGATTTGAACAAACTAACAGAATCTGCAGGAATTAAGTTAGAAAATAAAGAACAGGGAAGAAGAGAAGCAGTCAAGAAAACCTTTTTCTTCTAAAGGATCTCGAGCACAAGCAAAGCTATAGATCATTCAACTCTAATATTTGTGGCCATAGGCCCACAAATATCAGAGTTAGATAGAATAGAGTGAATGACCTCGTCATGATGAGAGTGGAGGAACCATCTCTTGGAGGAGCTCGCTACTTTGTCACCTTCATTGATGATTTTACCAGGAAGGTATTTGTTTAGGTAATATGTATTATTAAATAAGAAATCTGATGTGTTTGAAAGATTTGAAAAATTTAAAGCTTTGGTGGAGAACTGGATTTAAAAATAAAGACTCCGTACAGATAATGGCAATGAATATTTGAGCAATGAATTTCGCGATTTTCTCAAGAAGTCTGGAATTTCAAATCAAACTACTACTCCCTACACTCCACAACAAAACAGTCTAGCGGAGCCTATGAATAGAACTCTCTTAGAACGAGTAAGATGCATGCTACTAAATGCTCAATTACAAAAATAGTATTGGACAGAAGCTATGTCAACTGCTGCATACATCACAAATAGATGTTCAACACGAGTGCTACAATTTTCAACACCTGAAGAGAAGTGAAGTGGTAGAAGGCCAGAAATCACTAATTTGAAAGTCTTTGGTTGTGAAGCCATGGTGAATGTGCCAAGAGAAAAATCGAAAAAGTGGGACTCAAAGGCAAATAAGATGTTTTTTATTGGTATGAACAGACGAAAGGAGGCTTTTAGATTCAAAGACAAGGAAAGTATTAATTAGCAGAGATGTCATCTTCATTGAAAGTTCGACGAAAAGAGACTATACATTACTGCCATTATCAGAGTCGTTCTCAGAACCCAAGACTAATGATGATAGTTCTACCAATAATGAGACTAAATTAGAAAATAAATCTGAAGATAGTGAATCGCAATCTGAAAGGAGTGATGAATCTTTTCACTCAAATGAACCAAGCAATTGATCCAACAGAACTTACATGAAATATAATAACAAGATTTAAACTAAGAACGGCTAAAATGGAAAAACCGGCAGGAGTGCAATTAATTAATTGTAAAAGGGTATTCAAAATAAAAGACGATTCATCTGGTCCAATCTTTAAATCGAGACTATGTGCCAAAGGATGTGGACAAAAACAAGGCATTGATTACACTGAACTCTACTCTGCTACTGTAAGATATGATTCAATCAGAGTTCTACTTTCAGAAGCTGTCAAACATAAGTTAAAATTATACAATTTGATGTAAAGACTGCGTTCTTATAATAACTAATTATTTAATAATTATTTATTTATTTGAGTCCTTTTACAAAGTGTTATTATGTCCCCACCTATGAAATCAGCGTTTTGTATGGAGAATTTTAAAGAAGTTGCATGAAAATCATTCTAACATTTTCCTAATAAAATTTATTCAACTATGAACACTAATGTTTTAAAACTTTTATGTAATACTGTTTAAAAACTAAGATAACGTATGCCACTTAGCTTAAGCAACAAAAATAAGTTTTGGCTATGATATACAAATAGTGGTTTCATTTCTGCTCTAACAAAAGAGGAGTCAAAACTATAAGTAATAAGGTTTTTTTTTACTATTGGCAGTTGTCTGTGACGGTTATTATTCATAGAATATCAAGCAAAAAAAAGAAATGACGAGGTTCTCTATTTGTGAGAAAATAACGCCAATTTCATAGGTACCCAATACATTTACAAACTTATCTTGTATTAGTATCTAGTTCCAAGTTCTTAACAGACTGACTTATTAAATACTTATATAAAAACTAGTTTAATTTACACGTTTTTAATTACTAAAAGGTGCGTTGGTACTGACATTATAATATTTTTGGCTACCTGCCTGAGCTAGGTTAAGAAAAACGTGTTTCAGGCCATCCTCAGACTAGGCGATCAGCTGATTATTGGTCCACAGTTAATTAATTATTGAAATAATGCTATGCTACTTAAAATCAAATATGTGAATACCAAAACGCAATATTGTTAAGACTTTATATATAGATCAATTTCAATATCTTAAGGCGCTCCCTCGCCGGGAGCATTCGCGTGTAATGTAACGTTACAGAGTCGAGCATTACATCAGTGAGGGAGGAGAACTGAGCATTACAGTGCACAAACTGTAATTATACAAAACGAGTTTACATCAGTGAAGGAGGAGAACCGAGCATTACAATGCGCACCTTGTAATGATACAATGTGTAATATTTTGATACAACTTGTAACATGCTCATGCATTGCTCGCAAATTCAAATCTGTACTAAATGTTACATTATACGCGAATGCTCGTCAGTGAGGGAGACAGTATTGTAAAGTAATGCTCAAAATCGAATCTATAATTTTACATTACACTCGAACGCTCGTCGGTTATGGAGTTAGTATTATAATGCTCAAAGTCGAATCTATATGTTACATTGCACGCGAATGCTCCCGGTGAGGGAGCGCCTTTAGAATTAAAATTGGTAATATGATAGTATCTCTCAAGTAAAATATTTTTGTTTTGTTATTAATTACTACTCTTAAGGTGAAGGTTGTCTGGTCTCTAATTATTTTTCTTATATAAGATGTACTACGTAAAGTTAAAATTTTGGTGAGAGTGTTGCAATAATAAAATTTTACTTTACCAATTATCTACTCTAAGTTTAGTGACAACACTAACTTGGTTGTCTGTACTAGTGATTTGTCTAGATTCTTATACTCTGTGGAATTACTTGAATAAAAACTATATTGAGTTAAATTAATCTCATTAAGATTCATCTCAAATATTTTCATGCCTAAGGTATACTTAAACATTAACAACATTTATTATCTCAATAAATAACTTAGTGATTTATTTATTATCTTAACTATCCAGTGTCCGCTCATCTTCCCCTACTGCCATGAATCCTGAATCTTGACTTGGGCCATTCGTAGTTCGTATAAAGACTGAGGCAAGGTAACATGCAAGATAGACCTTTTTGCGAGTAGATCTAAGATTTATTCTTATCCAATTTTATTGCTTTTATATAATTGTAAAATTCACTCGCACCTATCGGCCTGACAGCTGTCTTCCATCCATCTGACAATCTCATTTATTTTAAAACTGGAATTAGTGCTTATTTCTTTTATTTTCATAATGCGCCATGAGTCCTAAGCCCTCTGATTGACAAACCTGATATGATTAAAAATAGAGTTCACAGTATTGTTTGGTTCGTTTTTGAAAATGTTTCCTCAATCATAACTAGCGTCTGTTTGTCTTACAATCTTCATTGAGATAAAAGATTTCTAATCGTTTCATGATAAATGATTAATGATTTTATTTTGTATTTAGGTTTTAACAACACTTTTACACGTCAACATTTTTTTTTGTCTGATTTAGCTAGATGAGGCCGGTGTTTCCTAGCTGACTACCCTGAGAAGAAACACCGAAACAAACTCAGGGGTCAGTCTCTTTTAAAGTGTTCAAATCCATACATTATGTACTGGTCAAATCATATGAGAACCATGTACGTACTTCTCAATCAATTTAGTGATCGAATTAATTACCTACAAGGTGCGCGTATCATAAAATGTCAGGTGTTAAGAACTACCTGAAATATATCCTTGAACTTTAAATACAATAGTAGTAGATACCTATCCACGCACTTCCCGATGGTATTACTAACAACGTTACAAGAGCCTATTGTGACAATCTGATGTCATAAGTAAGTACGGTATTGTTCATACCAACATGACCAATATAGCTGTGTACAACTTTGGACACACGTAGGTACCTAATTGATGTTCCCATTCATTTGTACCTACTGCAGTGGGATATGTTGCTTGATTGGTATGTTTTTGATTATCAGTTTTGGCTTCTGAAGTTGGCAGAAAAATAAACAAGGTGCTAATTTTAGACAGGCAAGTTGACTCAAAATTGGACGTAATTATTTTGAGAAAATTTCAATAATTTTATCTGCACAATATCATTGGTTTTTGGTCTCGTGTAAAAATATATGCATTAATCTATATTATTTGGACTATTCGCTCTAATTTGTCATTTGGTCACTTAAAATGCTTGAGAACCTTTTTAGGGTTTCGCAGTCCTAACAAGGACAAGGAAGCCTTATACATGTTTTTCACACAGGAGTCCGTACAATGAGTGCTTAAAACAATTCAAAATATGTTCTCTTCGCGAACGGAGGCGTTTGTTGGATATGTGCATCTTCCACAAAATCGTGAGCGGTCAAAACAAATGTTCATATTTTCTTCGGAATATATCTTTGAGGGTCGGCACCTATGCTCGAGGAAAACTTTAAAATCTTTTCCATACTCCATCTGTAAAGTCTAATCTGGGACGACAAGCACCCCTCCGTAGACTCGTTGATAAGTACCACTCCCTTGTTACGCTAATGCCCGATCTAGACGTGTTCCATGATAAACTGCATAATGTTCAAGAACAAAATCTAAAGTGCGCCCTCAATTTTATCAGACGTTCGACGACAGACGACAGAATTAATAGTTTGGTAATTTATAAATATTTTAAATTTGAATTGGACCTTTTGTAATTAATATATGATTAATTTGATTTGATAATTTGTAATTATTTTGATAGTTTATAATTAATTTGCAAATTTGTAATTATTTTGATACTTTATGATTAATTTGATAATTTGTGGTTGACTTAATAATTTATACTTTGACTTGATAATAATTACTATCATTTAATTGTTCATATCCTATTATAATATTATATTTTACATTTAAAAGATAATTGAGTAATTTGACTTAATAATTTGTAGTTATTTTAATAATTTATAAATAGTTTGATAATTTGTAATTAATTTAAATAATTTATTATTGATGTAAGGATGATTTATATTTAGTTGAATGATTTGATTTGATAATTTGTAATTGTTTTATTTATTTATTTACTTGCTCTCATGCACACAACACATATTACAATTGTATGATTGTCGGTTTTGCACATAAACCCTGTTAGGGCACCGCAAACAAACGAACGATGACTCGCTGCTGAATATGTGAGTCATCATTACTCATCATTAATATGTCTAAATAATAACAAACAGAAAAAAAGAATATTAATCAAAAGAAAAATCACAATCAAATGATAATAATTATGCCATGTCAAATTAATGTTGTTAAGTCAAAGTAAATTATATGTCAATTTTCAATTATAAAATACCACAGAAAATAAAGTTAATACATTTTATGTCACTGTAAGCAAAGTAGGTACATGTCATTGGTCTCACCTGGTCAAACTACTTGCATCTTTAACGTTTTATCGGTCATTAATTCGTCTATTGTGTAGTAGCATTTTGCTATTAAGATCGATTTTAATTTTAATAAGCTGCTCTTTTCTTCATTTTTTACCAAATTTGGCAATTTTAATTTTTTACCAAAGAAAGCCCCCACTAAAGTGTAGTGTGTAGTGTATTCTATAGTGGGGGCTATCTTTCATAATTTTTAATTTTGGTCTTGGTGTAATTAATAAATGTTTGTTTCGTCGGATATAATTATGTCGGGTTTGATTCTATGTTTGATTGAAAGTAATCTCTATGTTTATGCACAAACGTAGCTATTTGTAAAATGTACAAAGAGGGTAGCGTTAGAATTTTATTTTTTTATAAAATACGGTTTACAGCTATCCCCTTGTTTTATGTTCATAAGGATGCGTATACTTTTTTTGCATAATGAAGATGTCGTTGAAGTCTGTACTTTCACCCCATAGTATGTATTATGCCATAGTTAAACCATGCATAAGCATATGCATAGTAAGTTGATAGCGCGGTCTCATAGTTAGTGTTGCTTTTTAACCGACTTCCAAAAAGAGGAGGTTCTCAATTCGTCTGTATGTTTTTTTTTTTTTGTAGGTATGTTACCCGATTTCTCCGTCTGTTGTGAACCAATTTTCAAAATTCTTTTTTCATCTGAAAGGATATACTCCCGAGGTGGTCCCATATAAATTTTATCGAAATTGCTTCAGCGCTTTTTGAGAAACTGAACAAAAACGGAAAATACGTGTACCTCGATGACGTTTTGGTGTTCTCCAAATGTTTAAATTCCACGTTCCATTATATTGGGGTTTTTAGTTCTGGGGTATAACAACTAAAAAGTGAAAAATAAAAAACTTTTTTAAAAAAATGTCGGTGTTTGTATTTTTACTTCTTCGTTATTTGACACCGACTTCCAAAATTAAAGTTATTTATAAATTTTTAGTGTATTTTATTTTTGGAAGTCGGTTGTTAATTTACTTAATGCATATATAAATTTC
Source organism: Polia nebulosa (assembly GCA_951329385.1). Lineage (NCBI taxonomy): Eukaryota > Metazoa > Arthropoda > Insecta > Lepidoptera > Noctuidae > Polia > Polia nebulosa. The sequence goes on along the minus strand of OX589599.1, from coordinate 17,223,484 downwards.
AATAATTTTGTTTTTAGGTTTTCTATATGTTTTTTCCATGTCAGATTATTGTCCAATGTCAAACCAAGAAGCGTAAGGTTATCTCTTTCGGGAATATTTAGGTTGTTTATGAGGGTGTCAATGTTTAGCGGCTTTCGTTGGTATGTCCTAAATTGTAGCAAGTTACTTTTGTTTGTTGTGTTTCTCTAGCCAAGTTTTAACAATTTTGTAGCAATTTTCGATCTAGGTCAAGGTTTCAGGGTTCTCGGTACTTTTAAAAACTAAGGATACGTCGTCTGCGAATAGAATGCATTTAGCTTGTATTATTTTAGGTAAGTCGTTTATGTATATTAAGAATAATATACACCCTATCACGCTGCCTTGGGGAATTGAGTGGTTGATAATCTTAGTCCTCGATTTTACTATTTCTATTTCTTTTGTTTGTTTGTTATAGTATTCTATTTCGACATGTTGACTTCTATTGTTCAGGTAAGACACTAGCCATTTTTAGGCCGTACCTCTGATTCCTATACCGTATAATTTTTGTAACAATATGCTATGGGAATCTTTGTCATATGCTTTGGTCATGTCTAGGAACAAGCCTATGGCATACTGTTTGTCATTGATATACTTATATATTTCTTGCACGTAATTGTATTCCGCGAGAGTCGTCGATCTTTTTTGTCTAAAACCGAACTGGCTCATATCTAAAAGACTGAATTTTTCCAAAAAGTTGTTTATTCTAGACAACATTGTTTTTTCAAATATGTTAGATATAACGGTCAGAAGAGCTATTGGTCGATAGGAACATGGATCTTGTGGTTTACCGCCTTTTTTAAATATCGGTCGTAATTTAGCTTCTTTTAATTTTTCCGGAAAGATACCTTCGTTAAATGATTTATTTATTAGTTTGGTTATCGTTTGTGTCAGTTCCTGAATACATTTTTTAATCAATAAAGGCGGTATTTCATCCACTCCAGCACTCCGCTTGTTCTTCATTTTGCGTATAATATTATAAAATTCACGCTCCGTGACGGGTTGTACAATTGGTGTTTAATGAATTGTGATTTATTTAATTTGTAATTAATTTGTTAATTTGTAATACATTCTATAATGATTTCTTGTTGTATTTGTATTTTTTTTTTATTATAATTTTTGTATCACTCGGTCAAGAAATTGCTACTGTTATGTAAGTACGCCGATATTGTCATGTACACCAGACCACCTTTGGAATAATTGTTTTATTTTTAAAGTTATAAAAGCTAAACTGTTGGCTTGAAAAATGTGAAAAAAATCATGATGGTAGTATGTATAAAGAATTTTGAAGGAAAAATATCAGGGCTGATTTAGTTTTGTTTAAGAGTAATAGTCGCCCAACTGGGAAAATTTCGTACAAAACACAAAATCCTTAGATAAAAAATACTTAGGTGAAGTTAAAGAGCAATGGAGCGCAGCATTCTTGCTGTAAAAAGAGCTGAACCGATGACACGAACAGTGAGGTACGATAGGCTAACGTGGTTTATTTTCAACAGACTTTAACTACAATACAACTAAATAACACAACTTAATAGGTAAAATAACCCACCTGCTCCATAAATCAGGTAGTACCACGGAACCCAAAAATTATAAACAAATCACGTGTTTACCGACGGTCCATAAGTTTCTTACATCTATTTTGAGAGCTAATATTAACACTAATATAGATAGTAACTCTATCATGTCTGGCTTTCAAAATGGATATAGGAATGGGTCCCGCGGTACTAAGGAGCTGCTTCTCATTGATATGGCCATTAGCCAACAGGTTCGGCGCTCCCGAAAGGATCTATTGACTTGTTGGATAGATAGACTATAAGAAGGCATATGACTCGGTTCCTCATACATGGCTCATGAGGGTGCTAGAATTGTATACAGTTGATGCAACTCTACGCACCTTCCTGATATCGTGTATGGGGCAATGGAGGACGGTTCTTCGCTATCCAGGATGTCGACAAATCCAGAGGAATAGCGAACCGGTAAAAATCGAGGGAGGTATATTCCTGGGATTGCGAGGGGAGATTGTGTAATCCTTGGGAACTGAACTCTCGGATACCATAAACCTGAGATCCCTCTCTCCTACCGAAACCTATAAGTATTTGGGTAGGTATGTCGGAAGCGTTAGGTATCAATTTTACTGACATGAAGCAATCATTGAAGGAGCTTTTTAGGCCGCCTGAAGACGGTATTCAATAGCCTTCTATTAGGCGGAAACAAGGTGCGCGCCTTCAACGGTTTGGTCATGCCGGTATCGATGTACTCTTTTCGTGTACTCAAATGGACTCAGACGGAACTAGCCCTGATAGGCGGGTCCGTACACGGCTGACTGCATACATCGAATGCGTCACCCACGTTCGTTGGTGATGAGACTGTATATCCCGCGGAAGTGTTGAGGCAGATACTTTTTAAATGCTAAGACTCTTCACAATCGCGAGGTATGCAGTCTGCTGACGTGGGTGTGCATCAAGATGTAGTGGCGATGGACAAAAGCCTCACCCCGCTCTCCTTGGCTAACGAGAGCGCAAACCTGTAGTGCTTGACACCAATGATCGCAGGGAGGTATGGCAGAGTAAGGAATTTCACGGACGCTTTTTCCAGGCTCTGCATGGGCTCGATGTAGACCAACTAACGTCTGTAGCCTGGCTGCGTGTTGGTGACCTCTTTGGGGAAACGGAAGGTTTCGTCTGTGCAATTATGGAAAAAGTTATCATGATGAAAAACTACCGGACGGCACGGTTGACATCTGTCGGGCATGTTATCGTCCGGGAGAATCAATGCGCCACATAATCTCTGGTTATTTTCGTCTAGCTAACGGTGAGTATTTGCATAGGCACAACCTTGTAGCAAGGGTTATCCATCAGCAACTTGCTCTGAAATACTCTCTTGTGGAATCGGAAGTGCCGTACTACAGGTATGTGCCGACCCAGTTCTCTCATTGTACTGCGATCGGTCCATCATCACTGACAGGACTATTGCAGCCTGATAAAGTGGTGGTGGGCCGAATTGAGAGGCGTGCAATGTACATTGACATTACCGTCCCGCATGACGAGAACCTCGTGAAAGCTGAGAAAGATAATCAAATCAAGTATCTTGACTTGGCTCACGAGGTTGTCAACATGTGGAATGTGGACTCAGCGATCATTGTACTAATAATCGTGTCAGCCAATGGCCTTATAGCCACGAGCCTCGACCAACACCTCAGGAGGCTCTCATTAGGCGGCTGGATCAAGGACTAGATTCAGAAAGCTGTACTTCTGACACGTCTCGCTTTATCAGGCGGTTCCTCTTTCTAGAGCCCTGACCGCCGGTAGCTTGGACCCTGTTCCCGACGCCGGTGGGATGCAATTTTTTTTTATATTTTTAAATGTTTTTTTTATTTTTCTTTATTGAAATTTTTAAAAATAAAATATAATATGGATATGCAAATGAATATACAAAATACACACAAATTGTGCTTTAGATTTAGTTATTATTTTTTGTTTATAAACAAGTCCTAATTCTACACCACTTTTTGCCGTAACGAAAATATCTTTGGTACCTATAATTTAAACGACAACTATCTGTATATTATCAAATATACAACCTCCAAATTATCGCTTTTTTGCCTAGACAATATTTACATATTACCGAGTTACGGACCACTACAAGACAAAAAAACAATGTCTCTAAATCGTTATTGGATCAAATTGTTGTATGAGAGCAAAAAATGTTATCACATTGGTTTGATTGGGATTGTCTGAACCGGACTTGTGGATATAATAAAGAGTATTCTATGTACCTATCTTAGTGAAGAATATTCATTGAATATTGCGCAATAAGTTACGAGCTATACTTTAACAGTAGGTTCGATCTGGTAGCTCCTCGAATGTTAATAGCTGTGGCAGACGCACTGGCATGCTAAGCTTGCGATCCTAATTGGAATCCCTATGTCCCGGAGTATGACACTGAAGTCGCCTATGAACATACCTACAACACTATATTGACTCTAATCTACTCTATCTTGAAGCACTTATTTAATGAATACCCTTATATTTTCTTATGTTAATCCAGATCATATATATTTTGTATGACTTAAACATACCTGCTCGGGACCCTGGGGTCCCGGACCTTCGGAAGACGTACAAGGCATTATTAGGTATCAAGCACTCAGGTCAACTAAGGTCAAATTATAATAATAATAATAATGACAGGAGCTTGTATGATATTGACTCAAAACGACTATACTCACTGGCATATTCAACTTGTTAACATGATACATCAAAAACTTACAACTAAACTTAAACTTATGCAGGATCCTTACACACCTTATTACAAATATACACCAAGAGCTGTATTAGAAAATAAACTTTGCAAAATATATTATGACCGCACTATAATTAAAGATCACACTATATATAACAACAGACCCGATATAACACTTGTTGACAAAGAAAACAAACACACATTTATAATAGATATAGCAGTCCCAAACACTAACAACATTAAGAAAACTATCACAGAAAAAATTAGGAAGTACACAGAACTACAAGAAGAAATCACTAGAGTTTGGAAAATGTAGTCATATCAACCACAGGTGTTATTCCGAAACAAATATTCAACAGTTTTAATGCACTCAATTTATCCAAATACACATACATAACACTATACAAAAAGTTGTCATATTAAACACTTGCCGAATAGTTTGAAATTTTTTACAATTAGATTTAGATAATAATTTCACTACAGTACAAACCAATTTAGCATCTGAAAGAATTAACTAGGATCTCACCTTGGTTCACACCCGTGAGATTCTAGCAAATACCAGGTTTTACCCTGAGAAAACAAATTTTGGAAACTTAATAATAATAATGACCCTGTTCCCGAAACCAGTGGGATACTATTTTTTATATTTTTAAATGTTTTTTTTTATGTTTTTTATTGAAATATTTAAAAAATAAAATTTATATGTATTTAAAAATGAATAAACGAGATAATAATAATAAGTACCCCATTGCTGTATCTCTACGTTGAAGTCGTGATGGGGCTAGCGCGCTCTAATGCACTTACCCTAGTCCGTGCCGTTAGAGTTTGCTTTGCCGCGACATGTTTAGGGTGAGGGGCCAAACTAAGAGAGATTCAATCCGCAGGGCAGTTTTGTGGCGAACTGTTGGGCATTGGCGACCCCACGTATCTGATCGCCTGAGATAAGTCTTGTTCCTCGTCTCTGGCTTGCCTTTATCGGCCGGTTTCAGTGAACACTGACGAGGAACAGAGCTCCCACCTCTCTCTACCTTTTCTTGGCTGATTTTCGTGATTCGATTATTGAGTGGATATTCGCAAAAGCAAACGTGCTCAGTGCAAGGAAGTATTTCAGTAAGGGCTGGCAAGGACATGACCATCTTCCAGGCTCTGGGATTGTTGCGATAGCCGTAGAATACCACTCGACCCCTCAAGCAACTCAGGATATGTTGTCCTCTTGGGGCTACGTCACTAAAGTGCTGGCGACCGTTTTGCGGGGCACATTAATCGAGTGCGGAAGTCATATTACAGCCGTGTACCTATATTAACAGAGGTCAGGCATGGGCCGAATTGTCCTACCATAGATTTAGGTAAAAAATCCACTAAACCACTCAAACCCATAGCCTTATATCTTTTGTCTCCATATCCAGCAATAGTCCTACAACAACCGGGGTTTTTTTTTTGCGACTTGTTTTCGGCCCCTGGTATGCCTTTCAAAGTTTTGAAAGTCCTGAGATGTAAAATACATCTGTATATGTACCTATAATACATTAGTATTATTATTTATATTTACACACGTATTAATAAAATTGGAAAATTACAATGTGAAACTTAATACTTATAAAATTATATAGGTTGGGATTTGGTTACTATAGGTAATAATTTAAGTACTTTAGTATTTAAGTTGTTTACCTAAAACTGAACAAATGGACAGTTTTGCATGTCCCGCCTGTGAGTTCAAACGTCTTATACTTAAGGAGCTTTCATGACTTCTCTCTACATGTACCTACACCCAACTTTGTATTCTTTTTTTTTTATTATCTTTATCAAGGTAATTAAGTACGAGTAATTTTATATTTTTTCATTACGTGTGTCAACCTAGTGATTATTTCACTTAATATATCTCACAGCTAATTTGTGAACAGCGTTGTGGGCTACAAAATTTGATATTGTAACTGTTTGTGGTTCCCTTTAAATAATTATTAAATTAAAATGAAGAGCTAAAAAATTCACACCAAACTTCAGCTTTGAAATATAAAAATGAACCAACAAAAAAACATTCGATTTAGAGCACACATAATCAATTTAATTGTACCTATCAAGTTAAAGGTACGTTAAAATTGGCACGAAATAATGAAGAATCGTAACACGTAGGTGCGAACACAGACTAACATCCGTGAGAACAATCAGCTCGTATGATCAATATTGGCACATAAGGTTCCTACTTAATGTGACATTGCGAAAATGAGAATCAATTAAGTAGATATTGCTACAAATATAATATTCATAACATAATATAACATCACGCCCAAACAAGTCTTTAGTAGGAACACCTACATTTGGCCAGTTATATCTAAGTCCTATATAACAGGGTGCGAGCCTATTGCCATCAACCGGGCACAAATTCGGGCTTCGAACCCCGGACCTCATGCTCATAAAAAATATATTCCTGTTAACAAAATGACTGGGAATCTATTTTGCCGATGTTATACTGGCCTATTTCTGACTTATATCTAGATGAATAGGTAGCTGAACCAAATATAATGCAAATCAGTATGTAAAAATATGTATACTTTAATTTAGCAATATCTATCAATATGTAGGTGGTAGCGTCGCGTCGTGTTGGTCCGTCGTTCTGTGGGCCAACAGTTGAACAATGCATGTTTACTAAAATAGCCCAATCCCTCGACTCACCAACCATGTTCAGAATAATGATGCACTCACACGGACACACTATCATTCTTGCAAAATAACTCATGGAATGCGCACACGTAATACATCTCAAGATAAAATATATGTTCGAAATATTTTCGGACGTAATTTGTCCTCGTAAGGACATCTAAGGAACAAGTTAGCAAGATTCTCCTGTAGCTGTTATTAATATCAATACTGTTCATTCTTGATATAAATACCAATGATACGATCAATATCTAGGGCCTTGACTAACCTGTTTTCATTTCTTGATAAACCCACTTCTCTTTCTTATCTTCAATTTATTTGCTGTAGGTACACACGCTAAAAATCTTCGTTCTACCAATAATCGTCTTCTACGATATCCCTCCCGCTCTGGATTTATCCGCTCTTCCTTCTTTATCCAGGTGATCTATGGAATGTGCTCCCTCCGAAAATCATCAGCGACAACCAGTCGGCGTGAACACATTTGCAAGAAGTTGGAAAAATCATGATAGAGCGTTGATTCGTTATTCTCAATGACATTGTTACTTTTTATGAATGAAAGAAAGAAAGAAAAAGTATTCACGTATTTTTTTTTTTTTGTTTTTATTTATATATTATATGTATGTACTTATCTAAGAAAATATTTTTAAATTACTGTGTGAAATACTTCATGCATATGTAAAAAGCACTGTAGAAAGGTACAACTTTCTACAGTGCTTTTTACATACGCATGAAGTTTGAATAAATCAATAATTAAAAAGAGATTCACAATATCAGCCCTCGGACATTATTAAAGTTAGAATCAAAAAGTCGTAGTAACCGACTGTTCCAAAATACCGCCCGGGATTGGGATGTACTCGTATTTTTAAACATTCCATAAATAAAAATTGCTGTAGTCCAAAGCTTTTGTTTTATCGGTGGGTTATAAATAAACAACAAAGAGAGCCACATCCCCGTCAAGCCCCTCATTAGCAGACACAATTAAGGGCCTACCTCACCATAAGTGGCGCCCTCATTGAATAAAAATTCGTATCTTAGCATAGAAAATAAAGATTAAAGAATCATATGTTGCGTTTGTTACAAAGAGGATAAGGTATTTTTACGTTGTGGAAGCATGACTCTAAGTGTTTCGTATCCAAAGTAGTAAGCAAAAGTGTCAAAAACGGCCTTTTGGCACTTTTGCCTTATACTCTTTGTAACAAACGCAACATAGGATTCTTTAATCTTTATTTTCTACGCTTTGCTACGATTTTTTATTCAATGAGGGCGCCACTTGGCGGCTATAATAAATAAAATAAGCCTTTATTGCTGAAAACTACTTTTAACATTTTCTTAACTCTATTATACAATTAAACTTTAACTATATTAAGCACTAGCTGTGCCCGCGACTTCGTTCGCGTGGTTGTCGAGAACAAAACAACGTCGTTTAGATAAGAGTATATCACCTTTTTGATGATTTAGATAAGAGTCCTGACTTTGGTATAGTTGATTACGTTAATGCTTCTCTATATACTATGTTAGCGGTGGAATTACCCGGAGCATATACAAAAAGGTTGTTTGGGTTGCTAACACGTGATAGAGAAACATAGAGTTGGCCGTGTGAAAAACAATCAAAAGTAAGGTCTACACCCGCAACGGATAACGTCTGGCCTTGGGCTTTATTAATAGTCATAGCGTAACAGAGGCTTACAGGAAATTGCACACGTTTGAAAGTAAACGGAAAATTATTGGGGATAATGGGTATCCTGGGAATGAAAACAACATCACCGGAGCCGCAACCTGTTAAGATTTCGGCTTCGATGACATTTCGTTGGAGATTTGTTACTCTCAACCGAGTTCCATTGCATAGTTTTGGTGGGCTTAAATTTCTGAGTAGAATGATTGGTACTCCGACTTTTAAATAAATTTTGTGTGCTGGAAGACCTGGTGTATTTAGAGAGTCTAAAAACTCTACTGGATAGTGGGTGGCATCTCCTTCTTCTAAAACCGTGTTAATAGATAAATATTCCCTACTTTCTCCAGAAACATGTACCAATATTTGAGAATTTATTGCTGCTGCTTGGTCGTTGCGAGGTGCCAAAATAGCTCGTTGGCATAGCCAAGCAGCGTCATGGTTCGAGATCTCTGATGGATCTCCGTATACAGAGGAAATGAGTTCCTGCTGTGAGGCAACAGAAGAACACAGGCTTTCGACTAAAGTTACTTTACCTCCTTCTTGAGTCGGGTATGTGCCGTTACCAATTTGAAGTAGTAAATTTGAGAAAACCTGCGCGTTTGCGTCACCTCCCAAATATGCTCGCATATTAAAGCTCAAATTAGTTAATATGACACTACGCCATAAAATAGAGCTCTTTAAACAGGCACCTATTTCATCGGCCCTCGTTCCTCTGGGTATTATAGGGAGTGTCTGCCTGAAGTCTCCACAGAATAGCACCGTTAAGCCTCCCATCGGTCGGTCATTTTGTCTTATATCTCGCAACGTTCTATCTACAGCTTCCACAGCTTTACGATTTGCCATCGTACACTCGTCCCAAACGATAAGGGCGCAATCGCGTAAAACCCTTGCTTTATCACTATTGCGAGACACGTTGCAAACAGGGTTTTCTGTGCGGTCCAAGTCGATTGGTATTTTAAATGTTGTATGTGCAGTTTTTCCTCCTGGTAATAAAGTGGCAGCTATTCCTGAGGAAGCGACGGCAAGGGCAATTTTGTTTTGGCTCCTTATTTGAGCCAAGATAACTTTAGTGAGGAAAGTTTTACCTGTTCCACCAGGTGCATCTAAAAACAGCATTTCTCCTAATGAATGTTCTACACTACAGCATACTCTATCAAAGATTTGACGTTGTTCTGACGTCAAATTTGAACAGCCATTTCGCAATATTTCTGCTAACTCTTCGGGGTTGTAATTTATTTCAGATGTATACTCCCTATTAATTCGTTCCCCACCAACTGTCGGTGTCGGCAAGCCGTATTGACTGAGGGGGTTCCCTCCTATACTTGTAACTATATCTTGTATAGCCAGCAAAGCCCTATTATGGCAGCTTTCACGTACTTGGTCAGAAGTTTCACTATTTATATTTTGCTGTCTCAAAAAATCTTCGGCAAACGCGTCTTTATATTTTTGCCACAACTGCCCAGCGTCCGATAGGCCACAAAATGTCAACAAAATGGCAAATAAATGGCGCAAACGATGTGGACTATCACTGACGCATGCTTCGGCTAAAGCATCATCCCAATGCTGATCGCCATCTAATAAATGCCGTGCGCGGCAAGCAGCTTGAAATGTGGGATATTCTATATCGTCCACTTTGCGGAGCTCAGCAAAAGAAGTAGGTCCTCGCACTGTGTGAAGAAGAAGGCGTAAATAATAACACTCTGCATTATTTGGGTGCACCGTGTATACTCTTCCAATCACGTGTTCTTTAAAAATGCCGGACTCGCCTTCTACAGCAGTTCCACGTCTCCTGCGATTAAAAACACCTTGCTGCTTGTTATAAGTATAATAATGTGGCACTTCATTGTACAACAGAGACTTAGCGAAATTGTCTCTTTCGCAAAGGCGAAAGAATGCGAGCAAGGTGGTTTGTCTTGGGTTGTTCATTCTTTCTGCCACATTTTCTGGCTGAAAGTAAACTCGCTGCCCGCCTTCCAGGTGCACGTCAAGATGGATGACTGGCGGATACCTTTCATGAATAGGGAAACTCAAAATGCGCCAAACTGCCTCCGAAGAGCTTATGTATCGGCCAGATTGATACCTTGTCACTTCATCAAATTGGTTGTTATTTCTTAGTGCTATCATGGCTTGATCACTACCTTTATTAACATATTTACATATATATTTTATAGATTCGACGCTATTACAAATTTCAACATTAATGTGTGCTTGAAAAGCGTTTGACAAAACTGGAGAATACGGTACCACCCAACTATTATTTAGAATTATTTCTTGTCCACGGAATCTGACAGTAGCTGTGAAACCACCTTGTGACGGTGATCTTCGCCGGTATTGCGGATACCCATTTTCCCCAGCCATAGTTAGTTCTTTCAGTGCTCTGGGGTATTTTTTTGAGCATTGACCATCTTTCATGCACGGTGATTCCCTGTTTAAGAGGCCACATGGCCCGTGAACCATATGTGTTTTTACTATGTCATGCAAAATCGGATCTGCATTATAGTCCGGAAATTCTGCACTTATGACACTGTCTATAGCATCGGGACGAATTTTTTCTTCCAGCCACAGATGAATGTGCGCGTGGGGTAAACCACGCTTTTGCCACTCGACGCTATACATAAAACAAAGAGTTGAACCGAAAACTTTCTCCTTTGTAAGTAGATTAATCAAGACTTTGAGTTTTAAATGAAAAATCCTAGCAATAATGTCATGTCTGTCGTATGACGCCTGTCCTGTGAGAAGTGCCTGGCAAATCTCCGTCCACTTTGGATTTGTTGTAAATGTTATAAAAAGGTCCGGCCGGCCGTATTTACGGACGTAACAAAAAGCATCTTGCGTTCGTTCGTGCATATACCGCGGACCGCCTGTGAAACTGGATGGCAAAATAACCAATCGACCCAAGTTTTCGACGTTATTATCTGATTGCATGGCGTCCCGCAAGTGCACGTATTCTTCAGCGCGTAACCGTCGCTGGTTAGTGCGAATATACACTAAACGTTCAGTTTCTATTTTTGCGTACATGTCCACAATAAATTGGCTGAACAAACCACGAAATCGTTGCAAATATACGAAACTGTTTTGCCTTATTTGTAAAAGGTAGGAATAGTATTGTTGAGCAGATATTTTTTTTTGATAATTAGTGACTCTCGTAGTAGGGTTCACTTGGTACAGCCCAAAATTGTACCCATCTTCACCATGACAATAAATTAGTGGATATTGCAGGGCGTCGTAAGCTCGGTGGGTTTCCAAAATGCGTTGAAGGCGATCGTCGCGTGTACGCAACACGATATCACGTCTCTCACACTCCTGGTCGACTAAAACAACTGCAACTTCATCTGCGACGGGTGCATTGTGTCTTCCACGGTGTTCACCCACAGGACGTCTATCGGCACTTATAACAATTTTGAAATCATTGCTGCCTTGTGGAATTGACTCCAATGCAGCTTTGAATTCACGAACGTACTGGTTAACGTGATGCAGCAATTCTTGAAGTTGACCCAAAAGCTCAGCATTGAGCTGGGGAAAATTGTGATTTCTAACATTGAGCTGTTGCGTGTAATCGGATACAAAATAAATTTGGAGAAATTTGGGTTCATTTTCTGGCAGCAAAGATCCAATAAGGTGATAAACTTGACCTTGTACTTTGAAGGTTGGCATGAACGGTCCTTCCGTTATTTGTTTTGCCCCAAAGGAAGTCATTTGGAAAGCACTGTTATATAAACGAATATTATCCAAAAAACGGTTCGACTGGGGATGATCGCCATTCAGGAGACTTTTAAGTAAGTGTGGTGGATCTTGGAAATTTGGAAGAACAATTTTTCCATTTGAGCAGCACATTCCATCTGTCTCTTTCCTCCATTTCAAAGCATGACAAAAATTACAAATTTCTCTCATGTCACCCACGAAAGTAAAGCCAGCATAATTAATTCTAGACGAATATGTGAACCCTGATTTTTCCCTATTGTCCCAAGGTAATAAAATATTTGCATCGTCATTTTCCATGGACTCATCAGCTCCGCTATTTGTTTCTCTATTCATATGGTATCGAGCTCGTTCTATTTCTAGGCGAGATTGACGTTGTTCTGCTGTTTCTGCTCGTCTTAGTTCATCTATTCTTTCCCTTTCAGATGCAAGATAACTTTCATTGTTTCTTTGTACACCTACATAGTTATGTCTAGCTATTTGTAATCGTTCTTCTCTTTGGGAGAGAGATTCAGACTCGCGCGAGAGAGCGTGTCGCTCTCGGTCAGATGACAGACGTGCTTGGCGTTCCTCGATACTCTCTTGAGATCGCAAAGTCGCGGTCCGAGTTCTTTGCGAACTTAAGCGCGACTCCCTTTCTGTGAAAGTCTCTGACTCGCGTGAGAGAGACTGGCGCTCCCGATCAGCAGACAGCCGAACTTCGCGTTCCTGGATATTCTCTTGAGAACGCAAAGTCGCGGTCCGAGTTCTTTGCGAACTTAAGCGCGACTCCCTTTCTGTGAAAGTCTCTGACTCGCGTGAGAGAGACTGGCGCTCCCGATCAGCAGACAGCCGAACTTCGCGTTCCTGGATATTCTCTTGAGAACGCAAAGTCGCGGTCCGAGTTCTTTGCGAACTTAAGCGCGACTCCCTTTCTGTGAATGTCTCTGACTCACGTGAGAGAGAGTGGCGCTCCCGATCAGCAGACAGCCGGTCTTCGCGTTCCTGGATACTCTCTTGAGACCGCAAAGTCGCGGTCCGTGTTCTTTGTGAACTTAAACGTGACTCCCTTTCGGTGAACGTTTCCGATTCACGTGAAAGAGCGATGTGCTCTCGGTTAGCAGATAACCGTGCTTCACGATCTTCTTCCGATTCCTGAGACCTACAAAGTCTCATCCTTTTCGCATTTCGGCTACGCAGCGAAAGGTTAGTTTTTTTTCTTTGAGGCATTTTCAAGGAAAATTAAAGCAATAAACAAAACTAACAACACTTATGACTGAATAGCCTACAAACTTAAAAGATCGGTGCGTCGAACAGTCTAGTGTGACAACGTATCGTCTGTTCGTGGTCGTGACTCAACGAATTGGCAACACTAACTTACTGTATAACGATTGGCACTATTGGATTCAAACTACGAAGTAAATCAAATACAATCTTTACTTCGTACTTCAAACCAATGACCAAAGTTGACCAAACGAAACCAATAAGATAAGCAAATACTTTTTTTTCGACCAATTTAGAAAATCGATAAACCAAGCAACCAAAGAACTTTTACGACACACGCAAGAACTTTTAAGACACCTAACGAAACCCAATTTGCCTAGTAAACACGGTGGACGTCATCCTCGCGCGGAAAATCTTAACACCGCGATTCAGAAAATGACGTCATTTGCACAACGCCATCTATCGGATTTAGATTTCAACTATCAACATTAGTTCTATTTTTAGTCTTAAGATGTCGTTGCAAGTACTATACTTAATTGCGTAACGTAATATTTTACTTCTTGAACTCACTAAATTAATCATATCTTTTGATAGAGTGAACCGATTTCGATGAAACAAAAACTAAGTTAATCCTCAAGTTGCGTATAATTTTTGTATATAAACATTGTCAGCATTGAATTCGTAGATTTTACGTGATGTGCGCACAAACAAACAGACAAACAGACAAACAGACAAACAGACAAAAATTTCAAAAATGATGGAAATGGGTTCTGTTACTTATCTTTTCACACGCTGGCTATTTTTTGTTTCAATTTCTTCAATGTACAAAAATGACTTTTCTACAGATTTATTATATGTATAGATATTCAATTCTGCAGCCGGTTTATCTTTTTCAGCTTGTCCTTCGACAAAGGCCTCCTCTAATGCTTTCCATTTTGTCCTGTCTTTTGCAATGCGCGTCCATTCTGGACCAGCTGTCTTTTTCATATCGTCTTCCCATCATTTAGTTGGTCTACCTTTGCTCCTTTTACTATCACGCGGGTACCATTCCGTTACTAGTCTCGTCCACTTCTCTATCCCTTCTCTTAGCATGTGTCCTGTCCATCTCCATTTCAGGCTTTTGTATACTGTATGTATATTTTTAAATTTTGTTTTGCTCTTTATACTTCTTGGCTAGCCGCCAAGAAGTACGCCTTAAAAGCCTATTGTCGCGTATCCTTAAGGAGACGCGAGGGTCCTGACGGATTAAGCCTCATCAATGTCCTTAAATAACCAACTTTTATTTATCGTTCGTTTACTTAGATGAGGTTTGAGATAATTTATTCTAAAAGAATTAGATTTTTTACTTACATGAGAATATTTAAAACTAGACATAGCTATCACAAAAGAACAAAATATTAGACGTATTACAAAAACAGGGCATCGATTATAATGTACGTACGAGTATGTATATGCTCTCTACATCTGGAGATATTGGACCAAAATATAGAATCTTAATGACTCTTTGCGTGACCTGCCCCCCGAGCCAAATAACTTTTCTATGAACGTTTATGCAATGACAAGTGTAGAGAATTGTCACGTGACTTATCGCAGGTAATGTCATTGCCATATATTTTGTACGAAGTTTTAGCGTAAACGCTAATAGAAAAGTTATTTGGGTAGGGGGGCTGACTAACTCGTTCTTCGCATAAAGAATTAGCATTGCCATTCAATGTGGCAATGCTGCCAATCTTCTGGGCGCGTTTCCGGCTTGCCCAGATGACATATATGTGATGATGTATTTTTCTGTTTTTGTATATACAGGGTGTAACGGAAAGGTGTGGTCATATTTTAAGAACTGGATCTGCTCATCGATATGAACAACTTTCTTCAAGAAATTCCGAGGAAATTCTAAAAAAAATTTTACCTCCCATACAAATCTTGATCAGCTGATGATAACTTTGTATGGAAAATCCAAAAAGAAAATCCGGAAAGGTGTGGTCATATTTTAAGAACCGGTTTTGCCCATGGAAATGAACGACTAACTCTAAGAAAAAATTGAAAATTCGCAAAAAAAAAATTGGACTTTCCATACA
The DNA here is from genome assembly GCA_951329385.1 of Polia nebulosa. Taxonomy (NCBI): domain Eukaryota; kingdom Metazoa; phylum Arthropoda; class Insecta; order Lepidoptera; family Noctuidae; genus Polia; species Polia nebulosa. The sequence continues at coordinate 17,207,926 of OX589599.1, read as the reverse complement.
AAGTTATCATCAGCTGATCAATATTTGTATGGGAGGTAAAATTTTTTTTTAAATATTTCTTCAGGTTTTCTTGAAGAAAGTTGTTCTTATCGATGGGCAGATGCAGTTCTTAATGTATGACCACACCTTTCCGTTACACCCTGTATATGTACGTACGTAGTTAGGGTATAAATTGTTAGTTAATATTTATATAACGTTAAAGTCATTTACATACATGTATTTTGTTAAATAAATAAAAATTATATAAAATGGACTTCAACTTTTACCATAAAATACCAATAACAATACAAAACTATATGGTGAGTAGTATAAAAAAAATCCCCACTCCTAGGGCCTCCTCTCTGTGAGAGGGTGTGGACCGTAATCCACCACGCAGGCCCAATCCGGGTTGGTGGATGTCACATGTCTTCAAATTTTGGTTCTAAGACATGCCGGTTTCCTCACGATGATTTCCTTAACCATTTTGAGAGCAGTGGTGATGAAAATAATTTACACAAAGTAAAGCACCTGCCTGGGCTTAAACTCATGACCTACAACTTATAAGTCGCGGCCTTTACCATTGGGCCACCATTGTTCTACTGGCATTTCGATCATGGTGGGCAGAGCTCAGGCGCAGGACCAACTGCTTTACGTGCTTACCGAGGCACGGGGGTGTCATTACATTTTTTAAACAATAAACTAATTCTATGAATATAAACCAGGCTTTGCATACGTTATGGACGTAACGTTATCAATAGATATTGATTAGTATTTCATTATGTCATTTCATCATAACCACGAACTCAATTCAACAGGGACCACAAAAGGATTGGATATGCATCATACAAGTATAAGCTGCTTCTAAATTTAGCTAAATAATCGGCTTGTCGGGCCACGATAATATTATGCAACTGTGCACAATGTAATTAACACATACAATAGGCGGTGTCCACTCCGGTTCATTCGTCTGTCCCGATCGGCTTACGTGATACTGTTTAATGAGCAGTAATCTCATTTATAAGGCTCTAAATTTCTGGTATGACGTAATAGAAGTATACATAGAAATTGCTTTTGAATTTCCACTTTTTGGTACGTCATGTGTTAGATGGCTGGTAACCGGCATCGGACATCGAGTTTATGACGTGTGTATTTCAGTATCGGTAGAAAATGAGTGGGTTTCTGTAGTCAACGTCTACAGATGTGTGACCGAAAACGCTCATTGAGCGAAAAAACAGCTCACAACGCGTTTTGGTCACTGTAAAACATCCACATCGCGAAATTCGTGAAAACGCTCACAACGCGTTTTGGCAATCACAGTAAGATCATATAGAGAAATTCGTGTCGTGGCTATCGTGTTATACGACCACAACGTATGCAAGGCCAGTGAAGAAAAACTATGACGTGTTCTGTGCTCAAGTTGGTCAGAATTATGGTCTACAGAAACAGGCAAACAAAATGGTTTCACTATTTAATTCAAAATTTCCCCCTGTTGAAATTCTTTTTTAATGTTTTAGAGAGGATGTGCTCCCAGGATTATTTTGAGTGTTGTTATGAGCATTAAGCCATCACTGGTCTCTGTCAGTTAGGTAACAAGGAAGGTTTATTCGACAGACTTTTTACACTTTCTGAGTAATCAGTCCAGAATCGGAGCAAATTGACTGTGACAGACACAGTCAATTTTCTTCGAATCTACTGGACCGATTAAGTTGAAATTTGGTAAACACTTGACATATCTGTGAAATGATGGCAAAAAAATAAAAATATTAAGTTTGGCCAACTTTACCGTGCTACATATCAAATGAAAGGGCTTTAATAAAAGGGTCCCAAATATATTTTTAACATATTATTTTTTAGTTATTTTTGAAAATAGATGAAAAAGGACCATTCTCACCTCCCCCCGCCCCCCCTTATCTCCGAAACCAACGGGCCTAAAATTTTTAATAAAACACAGGAGGTATTTCTTTACTTATGGATTACAGGAAAACCTATAAGAAGTAAGTATTTAAATTAAAAAGAATACCTGAAAAAAATACGATTTGTTACATGCATATTTTTTCAAAAAGTAGGAGGTTATTATTATGCACTACGCGAGTTTTTTTTTCATATACAATACGAGTATACAACGATTTTTCCAAAAAAATCGTGTACATAATAAAATTATATATATCTTTAAAGAGAATTAATTTTAACATCTTTCGCCCGGTCGTATATTTAGCTGATTTTTTTTCTTTATTTTTCTTTTACTAATCTTTTATCTAAACTTTACAAAGTTTAGGTAAAAGATTAGTAAAAGAAAAATGCTTAGTTGATACTTTTTTTTGGGTGTGGGAAATCATCCAATGACTTCTCCTTCTCCCGCTCTGGGTGGAGCGGGAGCGCGTGTCAGACTTTTACTGACTAAAACCCACCTGTTTCTTCGGTTGTCTGTGCCAAGGGGCGTGGTGGCAGGCAGGAATCTTAGTCGATGTTTCGACCTCCGGGACGCCGAAAACACACTTGGACGTATCGACCAGCATGCCAAAATCCTTCATCCTGCTGAAAATAATGCGAAGGTGCTCCTCATGCTCTGCTTCTATTTAAAAAAAAAATAAAGAATTCATCTAGGTAGACGTAGTCGACAAAACGTAGAAATGCTTGCCCTGCATTGCGCAAACCAATCGTCAGGTACGGGAATTCGTACAGCCGAACGATGTCTTTTTGGGCGAGCTGGAGTGGTGATGACCAGGGACAATCTGAGGGTCTGGCTGTTCCATTAAATAGCATCAGTATGAACCTACTGTTAATGTTTTTCAATATATTTTTTTCGCTAGTTACCGAAATGAAAAAGAAACTGGCTTCAGTTTCTAGCCTAGGCCCTCACCTAGGCTTGTGAGGATATTATGGTGTACTGTGTTTTGTGGTGTAGTTGGGTTATATCGGATAAACATTTGAGGAATTTGTAATACCTCAAGTCACCAGAAAAAAACCTTTACTGCACACACTGTAGTCTCTGTCTACTCAGTATTATACGGTTTGGTGTTTTAGTTTCTGATAAATTTTACATGACTGCCAAATGCTATGACCATTATCCGCCGAGGTTTTACGAAAATAGACGCTTTACGCGTTCAACATAACATTAAGTAACTTTGTTATTATTATCATAGGTGTCGCTTTCAGTTAAAATTAGCTTGTCACAGCCACGTACGATTTTGAAACCAACATTTCAATCATTGCGTAATACTGAGCCTTCACTAATCCGTATTGTGACGTTTAGTTCGTTGGTTATGAGGCTGGGAAAACTTTCCGTGTGCTTGATTTATATGTACATAATCATTTAGGTATATCTAATATGGGAAACCATTATTGTGTGGTTCTTAACCAATAACGCTATAGAAATAATACGCTTGGAGATTCTACCATTCTAAATTAACCGTCAAACGGTTCGATTTTTTCACCCGGGCCAGCGGACGGCGAGTAATGGGTAGCTCGCCGTCCGATCAGCACCAGGCCCGAGAGTTGACAGCGCGCCTCAAAGAGTTGTCAGCAGTCATGACGGGGCCCGTCATGGCCGATGCCTGCCCAGGTGCAGAGGATAAATTCAAAACAGAATTACCTCGCCCCTGGGCACTCTGGGCAGGGAAGGAACAGGGGTGGGTTTTAGTCAGTAAGAGTCTGACACGCCCTTCGGCTCCACCCAGAGCGGGAGAAGTCATTGGACGATTGTAGTTTTATTTTTATACCTAAAAATAAAAGTCGTTTCCCAGCAATAATTTTCGCGCAAAACTACTTTGCAAAGTGTATATTTTGTAAGCATGTTCCCCCTCACTTCGTTATTTATGAACCAATTTTGATGATTTTTTAACCGACTTTCGAAAAAGGAGGAGGTTCTATGTTCGACTATATGTATGTTTTTTTTATGTAGGTATGTCCACCGATTTCTCCGTCAGTTGTGAACCGATTTTCAAAATTCTTTTTTTATCCGAAAGAATATACTCCCGAGGTGGTTCCATATTAATTTTATTGAAATTTCTTCAGCGCTTTTTGAGAAACTGAACAAAAACGAAAAATATGTATACCTCGATGACGTTTTGGTGTTCTCCAAATGTTTAAATTCCACGTTCCATGTTATTGGGGTTATTAGATCTGGGGTATAACAACTAAAAAGTGAAAAATAAAAAACTTTTTTACAAAAAAAAAACAATATAGAAAAATTAAAAAATTACTTTAATTTCGGAAGTCGGTGTCAAATAACGAAGAAGTCAAATATTGCACCGACTTCCGGAATCAAAGTTATTTTATAATTTTTATTTTTGTTAGATTGGATAGATTAGGTTAGGTTAGGGTGGTCCCATGACAAGGAAGTCCTCCAGTTGATCCTGATAAAATCGAGAGAAACCCTCGGAAATTGTGGTCAAAAATAGTGTTTCTGTTTACTTTTCATAACTTTAATTATCAGGTATTTGCGTTTAGGAATCATCACATCATAAATCTGAGCTGATGATGGAAACCATACCTTTTCTAAACAATTAAAAGTTAGATCTAATAAAAAGATGATGCTAGCGACAAAAAATCATAAAAAAAAGAAATTATAAAAAATTAAACCGAGGAAAAAGAACTAAAAAGCAAAAAAAAAACCTTATAAGTTGTGTATTGAGCTTAGTTACATAAACTATCCACAAACTAATTTTAATCCATAAAATGATTAATTAACTACGTAGAGCCTTCTCCATTTCTACGTACATATAAAATTTGGATAGTAGGTAAATTAGTTTGTTGTTTGGCGCTGACTCAAAATTAAGTTTATTTAAGATAGTTTAAAAAGTTTTATTTTTATATAAGATCCCATCTAGAAAAATCTAGGACTAGTTCAGTTGTGTGTCCTTCCATAGCACGGAAACGCAAATAAGCGTTAGGGTGCTATAACATAGGATATTTGACGAACAACAGTCACCATAAACTTATGTTTGTGCAAAAAAACTCTACGCAGCTGAGTCGTGACGTCTTTTCCGTCACGGGGCAGCTCGCACCGGAGTCAAAACGTGCTTCACAGACGGCAAGTTTTCAGTTAGCCGTCATAAAAGATTTATCAGCTGTCAACATTTTTACGCACGATTACGTACGTATTTAAAATTCATTAAAGAAAATAGAATTACGTTTTGCAATCCGTCATATCTGCTGAACAAGAAGCTAAATAGTTAAATATTTATGGTATAAATAATTAAGTAATAAATAAACAAATCCACGATAACATTGCAGAAAACAAATGAGTAAATAAAGGGCCGTGTCTATCTGACATCAAACGTAAACAATAACAAGTCGACAGATTCTCAGGCTACTGATTCTACGATCACAACAAATATTTAACTATCTATGCATTAAAACCACAGATAACGAATCATGTAGTCATAAACACTGTAACTCTGCAGCTATACCTATACTATTGGATCGAACATAATTATTTTGTGAGAAGTTAAAGCAAAGTACCTAAGTATCGAGAATCTCTTAACTACAAACTTGTAGCTATATATTTTGATAATAAATACATCTTTCTGTATTACACGAATAAATTAGGTTGAGTTAAATATGACACCAAAGTTTAACCGTCATGGTTAATAAGTCTCAACATTGCTATATCTACTCACATGTAGGTACTACTTATATATACTACGAGTATATACACTTTCCGATGTTACGCTAACAGGCTACAGCATCATGCCTCAAAACAAACCACGTGAAAAATCATATTGCGCCGAAGTTTTCCCGAGACACGTTCCAAAGGCAAACGATTTCAAAAGCCATCCCACACTCAAATCTAGTCACCTGCTGTCGTCACAAGCACTCGGCGTGCCATCGAATCCAGACAAATAAGTTCAATTAGAAATTAATTAAGTCGATCGCACGAGATCGAATTCAGTGAATACGTCACGTGCCGACCTGTGACTTAAGAAGTTGTTAAGAAAAATCACGTGGCCTGGCTTACACCACGGGACTACGTCATGATTTATGACCTTAATACATCACATGATTTGTTAACTAAACTCTTGGTGGTGCACCGATTGTTGAAGATTCGTCAGAGGGCTCATCATAAAACAGATGACATCAAATAGATAATGAAAACTTAAGTTTGTACTCTAGAACCTTTATTTAAAAAACGTTTCTAGTAGGAGAGCCCGCTTTAATTTTTGATTTATTAGCATTAAATAAATTTCAGGCTTATCTGTAAGCTTCCTTAAAGCTTCATCAGAGAAAGCAGAAGCCTTATTCTTGCTGGGTAAACGACTATAGGTAAACTTAAAATTACCCACTAACTATATTGTATACCTACGTTTAATTACCATTCCTCGTGTCTTAATACTGTCTGAGTAGAATTCAGGAGAAGCTTGTTTGGCAACAAATTACAGTAAAATGAGATAAAGTAATTATTACGAATTAGGGAAAGTCATTATCTAACTCTTTAGAGCGAATTTATTATGTAAATCAAATGTTTACAAGGTTACTTTCAGTATTTAGAAACACATAAATCTATTATAATATTCTTACTGAAATATACAGGTATATTCTGCTTAATACAATAAGGTATTCAACCTATTAACAACAATGGTTTAGAGCCTTCATTATCATAAAGTACTTACGTAGTTAAGTACAGATTCTTTGGAAATACCTTCTTGCTGCTTTTGAAACGGCATTTTTATAAGTGATTTCTAAATAATTGGAAGTGGGGCTATTGGTACTTGCACATGATCCAAATTTCAAACAATATTTAAAAAAACACAACTGACTTTTAAAATAGAAACAACACAAAAAATTGCAAAATACCTTTAATTTCGGCATTCAGTGTTCGTATTTTGTTTCTACGTTATTTGACACCGACTGCCGAAATTAAAGTTATTTTGCGATTTTTTTTGGTTCTTTTTTAGAAGTCGGTAGTAATTTTTGTAAAAAATGTTTTTTATTTTTCACTTTTTAGTTCTTCTACCTCAAAACTATACATATTTTTTTGTTTTTGGTGATTTTTTCAAAAAGCGCTGAGTCAATTTCGATAAAATTTATCTGAAAAATGAATATCAAACAAAAACAGGAAACATCAAAATCTATTCACAAATGGCGGAGTAATCGCGTAAAAAACATACAAAAAAAACATACAGACGAATTGAGAACCTAAATAAACACAATCGAACACTCAATCATTATTTGTGGAGTGCCAAATGTTGACAAAATATAAAAAACTACCATTGAACTAAAAATTAAGAAATGATTAATGAACAGTCGAGTTCATTAGCCGTATTGTGACCGAAAGTCGATAAAATACGTCAATGCACTTCTGTTGAACATTATATTCAGTTTCAAATTGTTTGTCCATCCTTATATTAAACGCCTACAGTACTCCAATTTTAATTAATCGAATAGCGTTCTGTTGCTGCAAAGGAATCAAAAGGCGTTATGATTTTGTGTATGATAGATGAACGGTTATTGTGTCTTGTTTTGTTTATTATACAAAATATCGTTCAATATTAACAACTATTTACCCAAATCATGATAAAAACTCCTTTCTGTAAAGCAGCTTGATCGCTCTTAAATACCGTATCTGTCTTATCTCTCCTAGCAGAAAATATAAACTTGGTCTGAACTTGATCATATTCTAATTTTATTTTCATAAATTTTATGCTCTATTTTTGTTTATTATTGGTAGGCTCGCGTTTGACCACTACCTCAACTAATAGCAAGCGATGATGTGGTCGACGTTGGAGCACGTTTACCTAGCAGTAACCTATTCACTCTTGACTTAAAACCCCCAGGTTGTAGCTATCAGGAAACACAGACTCCGGCATTAGTAGGTGAAAACTCTCTAGCCAAAATGTTGCACAATTTCACCCCATTATTTTGCGACATAACAAGGTATCCATAGCAACACCCCTGTGATGCCGATGAGAGGTAGGCATGCATCTACGTGTACCGGTGCATGAACAATTGGGCCTAACACTACGCATGCGCGGGTAACTCCTTATAAACCTTGCCGGCCTCCCGACCGCCAACAGTTCGCGACTAACCCTCACGAAACGAACTTACGCGCCTAACTCAACTACTACGCTCGGAAAACGGAAAAGTTTTCTATCACAACATTTGTTACAATTCATTGTAACAATAAAATCGAAAATTATACTACTGTGTTTGCATCTGTAAAGGAAGTAATAACGTCGACCTTATGAAAAATAAGCTGGGAATCAACTTTTTGACCAGTGAGAAGTTCGTCGGTGACCTGCCGATGAACGTGGCAGGACAACAGCAGATGCCGAAGAACAACCAGCGCCGCGAGTCTGTCACCCCGAAGATAGTGGTGTGCCCACCCATTGAGGAGATGCCGGAAACTATTTCAGCTCCACGCGGCGGAAGACTGCTGAAAGCTCTCAGCAGTCGCCTCTCTCGAAGAGCTACCGACTCGGACTCCATGGGCAGCTCGAGTAGCAACGAAAGTGTATCTGGTGGTGAAAATGGAAATGACCGGTCTTCGTGCTCCGTCAGTGAATCCGGAAGCGACGGCTCCGACCGTCCCCGTCGGCACCGCTCTACCGTGTCTCTTCGGCGGGTGTTCCAAAGTTTGACCCTCTCATCGCGCTCTCAGTCCTGCTCTCCAACGGAACGTACAGGACCACCCAAGAAGCAGCAACAACCGAAGCGGATCCTTCGGCCACCAGTGACCTACACCTATGTCCGAGGTCTGTCCGGCCTGCCGACTCAGAGAGTGCCCCGACACACAGTGTGCTGCGCATCCATGGGCCTCAATCGATAAAGGAAGCTAACTTTCAGGCCAGACACGGGCGGAGATTAAGACTGGTTAAGAATTATGAATAGAATAAACGCGCTAGAGAAGCAAGTTCTCATCATATCAGTAGATAATTACTGAAAACTGGGCGAGGAGCCGATGTAACGATGTCTTTATAGAGGACCAAGTGAGGCGGCCGGGAGATCTGCCTTGCTCCCGGCGCCCTCCGCAGCGCTCGCTGCGTTGTTACGTTGAGCTGTGACTCGTTTAGTTTTATTTAAGGGACAATACATAAGACTGTGTACTGAATTGCAACTAGCTGTCGGTCTGTGAAGTATTACTAGTTGACACTTTTTCTAATATCTCCTCACTGGATATTATAATAATTTGTAAACTGTACTGCACTCTAGAACACCAATCTAAATTACGTTAGACTAAATTCGATCGAATCACAATTTATTATGTACTTGTTTGAATCGCTACATAACTACATGCGTTTTGACATTGTTTAATAATATTGTAGTTTCAGTAAGTAATGTTTGTATCGCAGTGGTCTAATGAGAGTTGTAATGTATAAACTTTTGATTTTAGTTAATCAAGCATAGTGCCTTTCCACCTTTGGAAACTAAGTAGGTCTAGATATACGGTATACTATTACTATAAGAACTGTGTACCTAATACTACCAATGTATGGTGTGCCGTGTGGAATTTAAGTAAGACGTTACAGCATAACACACCACATTCATAGCGTAAATGTAAATTTACTTAATCATCACTAATTGGCAATGTTTCGAATTTGTACATTATAGATATACTATTTGTCTACTATTTGATCAGTAAACTATTCAGATGATATTGCCGTATACTAAGTAGCTAGTTTAAATATTAGATGTAAGTAATTTCTATTCTCGACTAACATGAGTTTTCGTATTTAAAATAAAACTATGAAAATTATGCCTGTTTTTTAATCCTCTTAACCTACCAAGCCTTTTTAGGTATAGCTGAAATAAAAAAAGCACAAAACAACACATCACAAGTCAACCTTATGACAATTACTTTATGCATTTATAAAAAAGTATGCAGAAGATTATAGCAACAACAAGATATTTCAGTCGATCAACACAATAATCAAGCAAACAAAAACATACTTAATTCACCTACAAAAGGAGTCTACTTCCAGTCAGCCATCAATGCCTTAAGCGACGAGTACCTAAGTATAAAATATATATAACAAGAACGACCTATGAATATGTTATCTATCTATCTATAATCCGGGCTCCGTCGGCTTATCATACTTACGACCGCCGCTAGGACATTGCCGGTTGAACATCCGGCATTGTATAGAATGCCTAGGAAAAGTATAGAATAAATAATATTTCAGTTTCACCTCGGCCAAACTAGATTGTACTGGGCTAAACTAGTATTTCCATTTTTTTTGGGAGTGGTAAATCATCGTATGACTTCGACACGCCTAGGATAAACCGATTTGCAACCCCAATTCTTATCTTCTAAATCGCCATTAGAAGCTACGTTTTCCAACTTTACGAATAAAAACAAAGAATAAAGATCATCAAATGGACATCAACAAGTAGCAAATAAGAGAAGCCATTAAAGGCATTTTTATGGTTGTCTGGGCATAGCTGTTGTGACTGGCATAAAATGCCCAATTATCATAATCACCATCGTCCATGCTTGGCAAGCGAAATGGTTTGCCTTTTTCAGGTAAAATAAATAAGCAGAAGCATAAACAGCTTTTTTAATGTTCCCACTGTCGGGACACAGGCCTCCTTTTTGCGAGAAGGAGCAAGTTGTAATCCACCAGGCAGGCCTAGTGCGTATTGGTAGATAAATGATTTATTTTTGTAAATAGGTTTTAACAACACTTTTACACGTCAACATTTTTTTTTCGTCAGTTTTAGCTAGATGAGGCCGGTGTTTCCTAGCTGACTACCCTGAAAAGAAACACCGAAACAAACTCAGAGGTCAAAGTCTCTTTTAAAATTAAAAGTAGATTTTACATATCCTCGAATTTTTGGTTTTAGGAAAGGCGGTTTCCGTACGATGTGTTCCTTCACCGTTTTGAGAGCAATAATGATGAAATAATTTACACAAAGTAAAGCGCCTGGCAGATTTCAAACCCATGACGGCCACGATCTACAACTCGTAAGTCGCAGTTATTACCACTGGTCCACCAAAGCTCTCTAAAATGTTTATCAAAACAAACACAATTTAGACAAAAGGCCGATGAAACGAAATATCGGGCGATATCAAAATATATATTTGTTTACACAAAACACAGAAGCTAATCGCTCAGTGTAGAAGCCCTGTGCCGTGAAAACATATTAATCTTGCTACTAATCCATAATGGCCAAGTATGGTACAAACTAGAAGAAAAGAAATAGTTTCAGAACGAAACCCATTATTATCTTTAAACCACAATGGCTTACTAAACTTAAAACACAGTAGTTTACCCCTTCGGCGTTTATAAGTTTAATGTTTTTATATATGTTGAATTTAACCTTTTAAAAGTAGCCTATGAGACAACGATAGTGTAGTTTCCTAACAGAGAAAGAATTTTAGTAATCGGATCAGTAATTGGAGAGAGTACCTTCTCCGAACAAACAATTTCTTCTATTAGTTTATAGTCTTAGAAATAGAAGGCTCCACAACTATAGTAAATCCCTTGATCCCGATCAAAAACATCATCATAGCCGTCTCATTTACTTCTTTTCTGTTACTTCATATTTATACAAATATTTATATGGTTGACTGGTAGAGAATGCCTAAGGCATTAAGTCCGCCTTTGTACCTTTGTGTATGAAGTCTAAAAAAATAAATAAAAACTGTATTTCATTATAACAGCAAGATGATGAAAATTGAAAAGTCATGAGGCAATACTTCAGAAGTCAACCCATCATTATTAAACTCTTCGCAGCAATCCTGAAACGCCCACGTTCCACGTGCCTTTTTATCTAACGCTTTCTAAAAGTCAGTCAACCTGATCGGGCATACTCTTTCTTACTTTTCCGAGTATCACGCCATTATTACTAGAAGGGTTAGCAGAGGTGTATCAACATCTTGCTGTATACAAACACCAATTTTTCCTACTGCATACTCGTGTTTTACAAATAAAATATCTTTTAATAGTTCAATAACAATTCGGAAACTACACCAGGCACAGACCCAGACTCAAGTTTGCTTCTGAAAAATTTCAGATGGACAACCTAATAGCACTTGGTCCGACCAAGTAATAAATAATAATAATAATAAAAAACAATAGTGAGATGACTCGTACGACTTGAGCAGGCGAGTTATTAGCAACTTAGTTTGTTTAGTGTCATATTATATTCATTTGCATAAATCTATATGTGCATTTAATGCAAAAAATATATAACAAAATCAGTACTGAGCCAGAGAGAGAACTTAACTTAGAGAACACCAATTTTATCACCGTTTGCAGATGACGCTGATGAAATTATTAATAAAAACACGATGGTTGTAGAAAGGGACTGTCAGACAGCTATGAGTAACAGAAACAAACATTGAAACCGGCCAAGTGCGTGTCGGGCCACGCGCATTGTAGGGTTCCGTAGTCACCGTTAGGAGGAGGATTTATGTTTATTACTAGGAACATATTAGTTGAGTTCACGGTTTAACGGAAATTAAAAACGAAAAAAAAAATAGAATTAATTTTAAATATTAACTAAGTAAAATCTTCGCAAGTTTTTTTTTTCTAAGGATTTTGTGTTTTTTGCGAATTTTTCCAAGTGGGTACATTTTATAAGTTACAGAACAGAGTTAACTTAGCCGTGATAGATTTAATTCAAAGTTCGTTATATATACTACCATCACAATTTTTCAAGCCAACAGTTTAGCTTCTAAAAGGGCGGTAAGACAGTCGACTTGAAAAAAAAATCACTTTATAGTTAAATATTTCTCAAACACATCACTGAATCGACCCTTCAATAATTTTGAAAGACCTATCCAACGATACCGCACACAGGATAGGCTAGAAAGAAAAATTATACCCACTTGAAATGTAATGGAGGTCCCTTAAAAAAAAAAAAAACAAAAAAATGCTGTTTCGTTTTCTTGGCGTGATTATTATTTAAATCCTGCAAAAATTCAACTTTTTAGTATCAACTCTAAGACAGACAGACGGACAGACCGAAACCATAAGGGTTCCTTGTCCTTGTTAGGACTATGGAACCCAAAAATGCAATACAATACCGATGTTTTTCTAAACCTCCATGAAACATAACCGGTTATGTACAGTACTTTTCTACGCCGATCATTTAGCGTGACAACGTTTCCTATAAAACGTGTAACGAATAGACCGTTCAGCAACCATAATCACGTTTACCAACTAGTCGATACTCTATGCTTCGCCTACACATACTCGTATGAAAAAAACATTAGCTTTGTCGGCACTGTGTTGGTCACCTGCTGTGACCGCACACGACCGACGCCTACGCACCAGTCACACGTGAGCCGATCATAAAACTGCAACCAAAAAGTTGTGTAGTTTATTGCGGTTGAGATTAATTGTACTCTTGTATGTTTCGTTTTGGCTACGATATCCCTACGAATTTGGTGGACTTGGCTGTCATTTTTTGCATCTAGAAACAGTGATATTCTATCGGCGATACCGATGGTCGAAAATTTTAAAAGGTTTGACAAGCGCTGCCGAAGTGATACACAGTCAATCCGACATCGACAGCTGAAAAGTTAATTCTCTGGGACTCGTCGAGCTTCATTGCCTCGGTGGTTTCCTAGTGGTCGCCACTGTTGATTCTGGTTTTCAGGAGTGGCAGTGGTTGATCTAATTTAAGACCATAGAATTGAAAATATTGATGTTAACTAATTAATGTAATAATCTTCAGTCTAGGTTATAATATATCTATTATATCATCCAGGTCGCCAGGTTCGGGCGAAGCCTGTCTTTGCCAACAGAAGTGGGAGTTATGCTGGCGGAGACAGAAAACTGGAGGGAAATGGCATCCGTCTATGAGACCGTGATGATCCAGAAGAAGGCCGTTGAGCGGGATCGTAAGGGGGCCGATCAAAAACAATAAAAATATTAAATTCAGCAAGAGATTGAGGAAACCACAATACGACTTCGAGCTTCATTTCAATTGTATCTTTCTAACGAAAATACGTCTGGAAATCTTCTTCAAAAATAACCTAAAGAAACAGTAGGTACCTAGAGGATATTTATAAACGTGTTCAAAACCTTCGTAAGTAATATTTTTATTCACTTTTTCCTAAAGACGCAAACGTCTTTAGGAAAAGTGGTAACTTGGTATCTACATCAAAATTTAGATACCAAGTAGAAAGATTACGTCATATTTTTTTTAAAGATGATTCTAAGTTAAACAAAATATAAAAGTTTAGTAACTTAATCTTTGTAGATCGATAGATTATTAAAATTGCATTAGGTAGAAAACCATACAAAGACGAGACTTTAGAAAACTTTAAAATAGCGGTCACCAACGAAAGGTGCAGTAACCGCATTGCAGACGAAAGTGGCATTTCATATTTATAGGCCAGCGGGCTAGCAGTCGAAACAGGTCTATATTGAGCGGAAAAGTTGGACAAGGGGTCAGTGACCTGATGCACCTATCGATCGCGCAGTCTCCGCCATCCCTGCATGTTATCTAACACTCATTATAGATTTTAATACAACCCAATTCATTCACATTGTGGGCTACTATAAATAGTTTTAAGTCTAGATTATTCAAACAAATATTATAAATACGACAGTAACTCTGTCTGTACCTCTTGATGTCTTAAACAAATGAATCGATTTATGTGAAAGTTAGCACAAAGGTAGACTATGTCCTGGAATATGACATACCTAATAGGTATACTTTCTATCCCGGGAGTGTATTCCCTTGGAATCATTTTATACTTTTATGCGGGCGACGCCGCTGGCATGAGCTAGTTACTGAGTATTCTAGTTTCAGTGAATTTTCATAAAAGGGTTAAATACTCTAGTCTACTGCTCTATAGATTTAATTTAAACAATGTAGTGTTTAAACACACTGCCAGCGTTTGACTGATGGATTATTAAGTACTTTGAACAACCTTTTGGATGAATAGAGTCATTATGGCCTTAATAACGGATAGACTTAATAGCGGATCTTAAGGCGATTATTATCAAAGAGTTCAGCATTGCGGTCATTGTTAACAGGATTGTTGACGAAAGAAAATTGAGCATTGACAAATAATAAAAATAATAATCAATTCATTTATTTCAAGCTAAAAAGCCTATAAAGTTTAAAATGCAATTTCACATATTACATTTTCTTGAGTTATGATAATATGAATTTTAAAATGTCAATAATTTAAAAATAGTAGCACAGTACACACACATCTACCGTCTTGATGTTATAATTATGTTTGCTTAGTGCAAATTTCAATTAATATAAATTCCGAATGTCAAATCTTGAGCAGAATATATGGCTCAACTGTTGTATTTTAAGATCCTAATTGTAAATTATACTTACCCAAATTCTATCAAATTAATAAATTAATTCTTAGTAATTTATTCATTTCATAGAATTTGGGTGATGAAATTATTTGACAACATCAACATGTCTCTGCGAGCTACACCGATCCCCCACTAAGCGGATACTTACAACTCAATTTCCGTTTCATTTTCCTTAATATCACCGTCTAAGAAAACAAGCCACAAAATAACAAACAGACAGGTCAACGACACTGATAACCTGACTGGAAATTATCAAACAAACCGATCATAACGGCTAAAGTTACGCACAATAAAAGATTTAAAGGGAATTTGCTCCCGAAATATCGGAGCAAACATGACTTTACAGCAATATTAGCGCACAATTTGTTTTACATAAGGGTTATCATGTCGTACCGTACGTACTTAACTCCACATCGCTGTAAATTACTTTATGTGGAAATAAGGAGATTATTGGATAAGTTCATCGGCCGATCAAGGCTCGTGGGGACTAGGTCCATTGTCTCACGGCAAAGGCGCCATTCATTGCTATTTTCTGTGGCTTAAAGACGTAGAAAATTAGTGTACCTACTCGTAGGTAGTGTGTTGATCCATTTTATGATATATACTAGCTGTGCCCGCGGTTTCACCCGCGTTTATGTATCTTTCATATTTTTTTTCCATAAAAAGTATCCTATGTAACTTCAAATACCTGCAAGAATATGTGTACAAAGTGTCATGATGATCGGTTTAGTAGTTTTCGCGTGAAAGCGTAACAAACTTACATTCACATTTATAATATTAGTATGATTCATCAAAATATATTACAAATTATCACCTTCCTTTCCTTCCCCCTCCACCTCTACGCGCGTGTCGGATTTCGCACATTTAGGGTTCCGTACAAAATGAGGAAATTTCAAAAAAAAATTGTTAAAATATGTACGTAATAAGAAGAAGAAAAAAATTAAAATTAAAATTCTTCGATACAAAATTTTGTGACAGACGACGAACAGACGGATACCTGAGTGGCAGCAATAGGGCTCCGTTTGGACCCTTCTGGTACGGAACCCTAATAAACTATTTGGAGGACTTACGAAGAACAATACAAGTCTCGAGTAGGTACGTCGACTCAAACACCAATAAAAAATAGAATAGAGCTACATAACAATGGAAACGTCCATCGGAGCAGCACCCTCGTCGCCTACTCCGGCACGGGCACGCGGAACCCGGCGCTGACGCCGAAGTGATAAATTATCATAATGTATGCGTGTCAGGCTGCCTCGTCGCGGATAAACAGCAGTATACCGACACGTCATTATTATCGCCACGCACTTAAGTTCATGGCAGTATAGAACTATATTAAGAACAAGAAATGTAAGCGGTAAGAACAAGTAGTCAACTCGCAGAACCGAAAAGTTCTAGGGTGGCGAGCGCGTACCGGAAGGCGCAGCGTTGGAAGGCCTCCAACAAGGTGGGACGATGACCTGGTGAGGGTCGCGGGTAGCTGATGGATGCGAGACGCACAAGACCGGTCATTTGGCGACACTTAGAAGAGGCCTATGTCCATCATTGGACGTTTTTCGGCTTAAATGATGATGATAGTAACCTAAGACCAAGTCACGTGCAAACAAGAAGACTATAGGTTCTCAACATTGGGTGGATGCGGTTTGAAGAAAAAGAACCCAAGAGCAGTAACCTCGAATGGCACAGTAGCTGCTAGGTTGGCTTGTATCCGCTACATAATACTGATTGGTAGTCACGTGAAGCTGTTGTGGAATATTGGAACCAAGATAGACATAACTATATTTGGACTTCCACTGAGGCGGCTCTTCTTTGTCGGAACCAAACACACACTGACTTATACGAGTAGTATAGTCTGTCAAAACGCTAAGGATAAGAAAATCAGTTTTCCTAATAGCATTTATTGTTGGGCCAACAATAAAATGATAGCATTTATTGTTGGCCCAACCAAATGCCAACAATAAATGCTATTAGGGTTATATCTATTCAAGAGAGAACTGAAAATGTTGTCCCATACTATTATATTATAGCAAAAATTAGCTTCTATGCTTGATCATTGCGCTCCTCATAAATTATTCGCATCACTAAAATAATTACGATATCATCCCACAATTAATCAAGCTTTTATTGGCAGCCCCCTTAATACTAACAGACAGGAAACACATTATTGAAAAACGAAACTTAGTATACTTATTCAAGCATTTCCTTGGCCTTCATCCAAAACCTACTACCCGAACCAAAATAAAACCATAAAAGGACGTGTAGACCACAAAAGGTATTTATTTACTCAACCAGAGTTTATTTCGAAACATTCGGAAGTTCCCTAACTTGGAATGCGAAGTCCATCCTTGATTAAAAACTATTAGTCTTCATTCGTTCGCCGCCAAGCAAAGATAATAGTGAAGGTATACAGAAATAGTGTTCAAAATAGGCTCAAATGAATTAAAACAAAATATATTCAATAGTACATAAATCATTATTAAAAGCCTAATCACTGTAACACTAAGCAGAAATATTGAGATTGGTCTAGAATTTCCTAATCGGCCTTCCTTATCCTACAAATACTAGGTACTACTCTAAATCAAACAATTACGATAAAATCCAAATACAAGTTTAAGAAAATATGGTTTCTAAAGTTAGTACGAGTAATTATTATCTATAAGCTTCTAATCTAAAAGCATGAACTCTCATATTTTAGGTACATAACAAAGTTTGAAGAAAAAAAGCTACATAAATGATACCAAGAACGAATAAGTAAAAGCTGAAAACCATTACGTAATATTAATAGTTCGTGAATGAAAATCGGTAGCGCAAACTTGAATCTCATTGTGTTTGGCATCTTGTCCCCAAATTCGACGAAGTATCCTATGTCATGAATAACCAACAAGCGTGGAACACCGGAACATGACGTTTTGACGCGTTTAATTTTAGCTTTAAACAGCGGCCTTCCAATAGCTACATCTGTATGTGAAGCCTGCCGAGGCTACCACGAAGGGAGGCCGTTTTACCCACGGGCATATACTCACACATCAAGCCTACCCTCACGCACACACATTCACTGCACCTCTAGTGTATACAGTTAGCGTAGAAACTTCCATTGAAAACGCAGTTCTTACTCCTTCCAAAAAGTTTTGCCATCCATTCGATACAACTGTTGGGTATCAGAAGCGGAACACGTTGCCGGGGGTGTACTGCCTACGTCACTTGGATCCCTGGATTTTGGGTCAGTAGGTCGCGTGAAAGGACTGCTGCAGCTGTGCGAAGCTGAGGGAGGGGGGATAATTTTTAAACCCAACATTGTGACGTCATCGTGTGAGCCTTGGACCTCTCCCGTACCGCCCCGCGTGAATGATGAATGAATAGGTCGATTGGTGCTAAGTAACGCTAACTAGGTCACACCACATTTTAATCAAAGGCTACAGATGAGAACTTGCACCACACTGTCTTAAATTTTCGCAGTCAATCAATTAGCTGGGTTTGGAATCCATATGGGTCACAGACTCACAGCGGTGGCAGCACAATATCTACCTAGGTTTACGCAAGCGCCAGAAAGCTTTGCAAATGAGAAAGCATTGTATTAAAAATAATCATCAAAATCAGACTACTGTGTAAAAAGATATACGTGATCAAACACACAAAAAAAATATAACGAGTCGACTTGAAAACCTCCTCCTTTTTTACGCCGGTCGGTTTCAAAAACTATATACTATATTTCAGTTTTTTAAGAAGAGATTGTGCAATTACTATTCAGAGTATGTTACTTTTCCTAAATAAAAGTCCTAATAAAAGATGCCGCAACCACAATACATGAATGTTTTGGCTTTTGCTGTTCAAGTCAACCAGCAAAAGAAATGCAATCTCTCCGAGTTTTAATAACTACCTAGGCATAGCTTTAAATACATCAAAATTGTTAGAACCATTCAGTAACTATTTGCAATTCAATCGCGGATTGCGTCAGTAAAATGCGCAAATCTCAACGCCTTCCATGACCTCGTTTCTCCAACATTATTCAAGGCTTGGTAATGTCCTTCTCATCCAGCCCGTAGTAAGGCTCAGTGCAATAGCTATTTATTATACACATATAATATGGCCGACTCATTGGTAATTTTTATACCTAAGGATTACTGGGTGTAATGATCGAAAGGTTGCATCACACACTACAAGAGTTCGATTTATGCGTAAGCATTTTTGAAAGGGATTTTCTTTAACTAATTGATGCCTCAATATTAGAACTCCCATGCTTTGTGTTTTTAACCCAGGCCTCGACTGGACGGACTTATGTGTAGACCAACAACATTTATTTGAAAAGGGAACTAACCTACGATTCCACCAGAGCTGAGTTGCCGACCCTTTGATTCGACGTACATTCGGTGAAATCTATTTCTCTTGGTTTCCACGCGCTGACGTGCGGCCGTACCGAAATGGAACAACCTACACTGTGTTCCGGTAGTGTGGGACAAAATATTTTGGTTTAATTTTCTGTTTTATATTAAACTAACGACCCGCCCCGGCTTCACACGGGAGCAAAATGATTAAAAAGAAACGTATCACCATCTAACGTTTTAGAACAATTGTGACCGTCGAAAGTAATTGATCTTTACCTCGAGGACATTTCTTTAGCAATTATGACCGTCGAAAGTAATTGATCTTTACCTCGAGAACAGTTCTTTTTTCTGGTTGAAGGGTATTCTATGTGCTTTTTTGTAACCCTGAGACAATGTGTAAGCAAAATTTCATGATGATTAGTTCAGTGTTTTAGACGTGAAAAAGTAATAAAGAAACAAACTTACTTTCGCATTAATTTATAATATTAAAGATTGGTGTGACGTTTACTGATATGACGCTGTTTTGGATTCCAAATAATATATAAAATATAAAGTTCAGGGATCAAGATGGCTCTACGCGGGGGTCGTGAGGTCCGCAGCCCTTTATGGGCACCGGTGTGGGCGCGTTCTCTCAGGCGGCGATCGGCCCGCCGCCGACTGAACGCGTCCATAAGGGTCATGGCCATCTGGCTGGCCCTAGGATACCGCACGGTTTCCAGAGGATCAGACACGGCTGTTTTGGGAGGTTCCTGTTACGGATTCAACGGAAGGATACGCCTGGGTGTCACCATTGTGTGGATCGCCCGGAGGGCACGGTGGAGCAGGGCCGAACGCGAGAAGTTGCCATACGGTGGCTTACTTCTTGCGTTCGGCCCTGGTCCAGGCCATGCTACAGAGCGAGAGGGTATGGGAAGCTGTCACCTCCTTCTGCGAAACAGTAATGCTTGCGATGGAGAAGGTGGGACGCGTGAGGGCGAGGCAATCCTCGCACCTTCACAACCCTAGCCGCTGCAAGAGACGCCCAGGGCGTCGGGAGTCGCAAGCCAATTACCAGCCATCGTGACCGCGGGCTTTTGGGCGGCGAGAAATGGGTAAGCTTACCTTCCGATAAGGATTAGGCCCGGATCGACGGTGCGTTGTGTTCCACGTGCGACTCAAAGAGATGTCAGCGGCAATAAGGTATTCTCCTGTGTTTATTTTTTGTACAATATTTTATATGAAACCGCAAATAACACTAAAAAGAAATCTTTTTCTGAAAACCATCAAAATTGGTTATTAAATGAAGCAGCAATGCTAATTGCTGCTTCATATAGTAACTGATACATTTAAGAACTTCATTTAAGAACTAATAGTTTCAAATACTGGCATATGGAAGAGTGGGAGTGTGGTGGGGAAATCTCACTATCTCTTTTGTACGCGCGTAACCTAATGGCGGTGACGTCATACTTATGTGTGCATCCTTTTTCTGTTACTTCACAGTTTTCCCTTCCACAAGATTTGAAAGGTTGTCTAACCTCACTTGCTTAATTTTGAACGGAATTGAAAAATACATTCAATTTTCGATTTTGGGTAACGTAACTTTCTGATACAAATAATAAAATCATCATCTTCCTGCCCTTATCCCATGTTACTTGGGGTCGACGGAACACGTTTTTTTCTTCCATGCTGTCCTGTCAGGCGTCACGCAATCACTAACTCCCTTTTCTTTCATATCACTCCTCACACAATCCATCCATCTTTTCTTTAGCCTCTCTCTCCCACTCCATCCATCCACATTTAAATTCATTACTCTTTTACTTACAACATGTGTTTCATCCTTCAAATGGAGCCGCTCATCTTGGTATGACGATAAGCGATAAGCGACTTGGTACCAAGATAAGCGGCTCCATTTCAACTTTTCTGTCACTGGCGCCACTTTTAAACTACCTCTAATGTACTCATTTCTCACTTTATCCATTCTCGTTACTCCACACATCCATCTCAACATTCTCATCTCCGCCGCATGAAATCTTTTTTCATCCGTCTTTTTCACAGCCCAACATTCTGATCCATAGAGTACGACAGGTCTAATCACAGACTTATAGATTTTCCCCTTTAGCTTGAGGGGCATCCGTGGGTCGCAAATTGTTCCAGTGACCTGTCGCCATTTCATCCATCCTGGGTTCATCCTGTGCGTTAAGTCTCGGTCTACATCGCCATCCCCCTGGACAATCGACCCGAGATACCGAAAATCGGAGCAGATTGGTAAAGACGTTCCGGTTAGAGCTATAGGCATAGAACTGGAGAGACCGCCGAAATCGCAGAACAGATATTCCATTTTAGTTCTGCTCAATTTCAGGCAATCACTGGTCGTGGTTGTCACCACGTCTCTAATCTGCTCTGGACCTCTAAGCCGCTTTTGGCAACCAGCACAATATCATCAGCAAACAGCATACACCAGGGAGAATCTTCTTGGATGTCCGACGTCAGAGCGTCCATTATCATCAGGAAGAGGTAAGGGCTGAGGGCCGACCCCTGGTGCAAACCGACTGCCACACTGAAACTGTCGGTGGTGCCCACTGTAGACCGGACTTGGGTACTGCATCGACTGTACATCGCTCGGATCAACTGCAGATACTTCCCGAGCACACCTTTCTCCTTAAGGGCCCACCACAAAACCTCACGAGGCACCCGGTCATATGCCTTTTCGAGTTCAACGAACACCATGTGCAAGTTTTTATGCATAGCTCTGTATTTCTCGCACAGCTGACAGATAGCGAAAATGGTATCCGTTGTACCTCGACCAGGCATAAAACTGAATTATTTCACTCTCTTCTCTCAGCCGCCTTTCAATAATTTTTTCCCATGTTTTCGTACTATGTGACATTAGCTTTATTCCTCTATAGTTGTTGCACTCCAGCACGTCACCTTCGTCCTTGGGGATGCGCACCAGCGAGCTGTAGCATCATTCATCAGGTATGGCTTCTTCCAGCAACAACTTATTGAAGATCAAAGCTGACCAAGTCCATCCATCTACCCGTAATGACTTCCACACTTCAATGGGTATTCCATCTGGACTAATTGCCTTACCATTGTTCGTTCCATTCACTGCTATTCTCACTTCATCCATGCACACTTACCATTCGCACTAGTCCCTCGTTATCTAGTTTATTTTCTAAAACACCAGATATTTTCCTCATTCATCAGTCTTTCAAAATAGGCCTTCCATCTATCCTTAATCATTCCATCCTCCGATAGAAGCGTTCCAGCTTCATCTAACTAACATCCTTCGCTTTTATCTCTCTGGCTCTAGCAAGACGGTACAGATCTTTTTGGCCAGCTGGACTGTCCAGTGTGTCGTACAGTTTGTCATGAGCTTGCTCTCGCTATTGCTTCGGCTTTCTTAGCTTTTTTCTTTAACTCAACATACTCACTCTTTTTTTCAGCCTTCGAACTCACGTTTCCAGTTCTACACTCTGCTATTCCTTGACTTTCTTCTTTTTTTCCTTCAACACCTTCTGTATCTCTGTCGACCACAACCATATTATATCCTTCTCTTTAGTGCCACTTCCTTTTGTCTCTCCTAAAATATACTTCGCTGCATCCCTAATACACCCAGCTATCTCATTCCAGCTTTGATTCACACTTCGATCATTCATGTCTCCCATTTCTATCATTTTGTCTACTACTCGCTCTCTAAATTCCTTTGCACAACCATTCTTCTGTAGCATTCACCATTTTATTTTATTAGGAGGACGCTCTTTGCTTTTTGTACACTGTGTTTTATCGCTAATATCATAACCAGGAGCCTGTGCTGTGAGACCAAATCTTCTCCTAGCAGCACTTTGCATACAAATAAAAAAATCAATTGATTCAAATACCCTATTGTAGAGGTCCGCTAGGGCCGATGCCTGTCAGGGTCGTGGAAGTGTTTGAAAGACTAACCGCGGCCCTGGCACAGGCAACTGAAGGAACACGGGTGTGTCAGCAAGAGTCTGATACGCCCTACTGCTCCAACCAGAGCAGGAGAATTATTTGATGATTTTCCAGCCTCAAAAAGGGGTCAATATAGGAATTCCTTTAAAAATGTAATACTTGTTTTATTTCACCAAGGCAGGTTTGGTCTAAGAATTGTGTATAGCTCAGAGCAATCGTTGTCATAGAAAATAGCTTACGCTGTACCTACCAGTTGACTTTTCCTTAGTTTCATTAATTGCCCGCATTCGCTAATCATCAGGTGAGAGATTGGTTAAGCGCTAGCCTATAAAAGTTTTAAAAAAAACATAGTAATCTAAGTAAATCGTTGTCGTTGCCATAGGTCACATATCCTTTAGACCTCCAGTTCTCTCCAACTTACCCTTAATATTCCAAGGAAACTTAAAATCTACTAATTTATAAAAAGTTTTTTAAATTAGTTAGAATTTAAGTAAAAAAAATACAACCGACTTCAAAAAAAAACACTAAAAAGTCAGTGTTCCTAGTTTTGACACCGACTGTTTGAAAGGGTGCTTCCCGTTTATAATATTTTCAAACAAAAAAATAATTTTCCAAATTGGTCCAGGCGTCTACGAGTAATCGGGAAACATACAAAAAAAAATAAAGATTAGAGACGAATTGAGAACCCCCTGCTTTTTAGAAATCTATTATCAAGTATTTTCCTGTAAATAAAATCAAGAAACACCAAGTTTATTTTTTTAAACGCAAAATAAACATAATGATATCTTGTTGAATTCACAAGTGATTTGTTGCATTGAACACGTTACATTCCTGACACTTGGCGAATGAGAGTCATCAGATGACTTCTCCCGCTCTCGGTGGAGTGGCAGCGCGTGTCAGACGCTTAGGTACTGACTAAATCATCAGATGACTTCTGCCGCTCTCGGTGGAGTGGGAGCGCGTGTCAGACGCTTAGGTACTGACTAAATCATCAGATGACTTCTGCCGCTCTCGGTGGAGTGGGAGCGCGTGTCAGACGCTTAGGTACTGACTAAATCATCAAATGACTTCTGCCGCTCTCGGTGGAGTGGGAGCGCGTGTCAGACGCTTAGGTACTGACTAAATCATCAGCTGAAACAACTCCCAAACAAATAAAATTTTCATTCGACTCGTGCTCGCCAAATGTTTCTTTTACTACAATTATCTCTTGTTTCTCTGAAATATTATTACTAGGAATAATTGTAAATAACCGACCCGATTCTGTATCTTCATTTTCACAGCTTCGGTCATCATCGCCTAGATCGCAGTCTTCACATTCCTGGACATCATTTACTAGGCCGGCATCAGCGCAGCTCTGGTCATCATCGTCCTCCTCCTTTGCTTTAATTGTTGAGCTAGAAAATAATATTTCGTGATTATCTTCGCTCACATTATCCTCGGACTGTTCATCCGCCTCGGACACAACGTCCGGTCTCTCAAGATTATAAAAATACTGATTGATTCTCTGCTTGCAAGACACACACTTGCATGGGAATTCTCTCCTAAGCTCCGCGCATAGCGTGTCAAATTCCATCTCATACTGGAATGTATATTTAAAAAAATAATGCGCAGCTCCTTTTAACCAAATACCAAGAATTAACGAATAATCGCTTTTTCGCCACCCCCTGGCAATGGCCATCGACACAAACTCGTCGATAAATTCTTCGAGGCACACCTCATACGTGTGTCCCGAAAAGTATCGCATTTTCCTCTTTTAATATTATTTAACACTTAATAAAAATAGAACCACTCAGCTTGGAGTATACTCCTCTTATCCTGATGCTGTCACTGCATCAGTCCTCAGTTTGTCCACCGCACACCGTTACCGTTGCCGTCACTCTTACATACGGCGTTCTTTCCCGGCGCTCGCCGCCACTTATAGGGACCTGAAGCAGCTTCTCTTAGTGCTAGGTCCCTGGAGATTCCTTTCACGTTCCTGGGGGGTTTGTCTTACTCGCTGGCGGTGCGAGAGTGTGGTGTATAAGAGTGACTGCTTATGTGTGTTGTGTTATAAAAGAAAGAGGACTGGCACACTAATACGTTATATTGAATAATAAAATTAATACAAGTGCCCTCTTCGAGCGGGCTAGGAGAAGTCACATTCAAATAAAAGTCTTCCTTCTTCTTAATTTTCAATCGGCGTTCCAAACTTCCAACGTGCCAGTCTCCATCATAAGGTCGCCAACATAAGGTCGTCACATGAGCTACGCCCCTACGAATAGAAGCGCAAACGCTAGTAAGTCTTCTATTCAATTAAATATTTGAAAAGCCGATTGAGACCTACCTAACCCTATCCAGTTTTTCCCTGCCTATGTGAGGAGTTATGGAGATGCAGAAGTCCATCTATGGATAGCCATACTGCACCCCGAGTGATGTGGTCAACTTTCTTTTTATTAATTTGAGCCATTCGGCACACCACATATCCTGGCAATGCACATGGCTTCAGTGAGGCAAAACCTCACTAAAAGCCACACTGCTCTGCTAAATTTTCTGACCTAAGATGCTCTAGTTAGCATCTACCCAGAAGGTGTTTACAAAAATAAAATTCAAAACTGTAATAATTTTAACTCCATTGGACGTTTATGAAGACCAGGAGAAAAAACGACCACTGTTATGAACACCTACTCACTGTTCCTGAACTTCCCCCAGAGTGCTCCATAAATATAACTTGAAGTATACTCTCTAAATGAATAATATATAAAAATTGTCATGGGCTCGGTCACACCATACAGAATCAACTCGATCCCACTTTGCGAAGGCATTATACCCCATAAACAAAGCTGGTATAAACCGACAAAAAACCCAGACACATCTTTCCCTAGGAGAGAGGATCGCAATTCCCTCTACCTCCTAACCGTAGTAACATCTTTATTAAAATCGCACTCTGGAGAAACTCATACCTATTTCTCACTAATAATCGCCTAACAAATTTTTTTTTTCTCATAATATGTGGTCACATCTCCCATCAGTCTTCAGTCACGTCCGTGCAGCTCATCATATCGATTAGGTACATGAAACACACAAAAACACAACGATTAATATCACATAAAAAACAAAACAAATGAGAACCTCCTACTTTTGAAGTTGGTCAAAATTTAAACTTTTTCTATATTGTCAACCGTAGTATCGTTGACGTACCAGATATCTGACAATTATTTGTCATGTCAAATGACATCTGACACCACTGTTTATTCTCTAAAAATCTTTTTAAAAATAAAATAATTTTCAAAAAACAATTTATAATTTTTTTCTTAAATTTCCAAAACTTATATTTAATTACGGAATACTGCTTTAATAAATAGTTTATAAGCAATTCCTGACTTCTTTCGCATATTTTTATTTCTATCGAAAATTTTGGATCATCGTAATTACTACGTCCATACCTTATATTTATGGTCGAAAACTTGTTTGTCACGTTGCTATGACAATACACGTCAGCTAGAATAAATAACATTGATACAAAAATAATTTTATGTTTAGCAAAGAAATGGAAATTATCCTTCTTCGTACAATATGGGAGGGCCCATATCTCCTCCTCCAGCCTATTCTGTGAAAAATGCTGTTCCGCTTGTTGTGAAATGTTGTGATGTTGTGAAGTGATATTTATGATGCAGTTTTCATCCCGATAGATATCCGCTGGACCATCACCTATTGGAACAATAATAGCAGGATTTTGCATGACTTCCACTGGTACGCACAACTGTTTGGACTCCACCGCCATTTCGAAGCTCTCCTGCTCGCAAACATCAGCAGAAACATACTCAACCTGAACAAAATCATCGTCACAAGAACCATATGTCTCCGATGGAACTTCCACCTCACAGCTTTCCATGCCGACGACATCAGCTGAAACAACTCCCAAACAAATAAAATTTTCATTCGACTCGTGCTCGCCAAATGTTTCTTTTACTACAATTATCTCTTGTTTCTCTGAAATATTATTACTAGGAATAATTGTAAATAACCGACCCGATTCTGTATCTTCATTTTCACAGCTTCGGTCATCATCGCCTAGATCGCAGTCTTCACATTCCTGGACATCATTTACTAGGCCGGCATCAGCGCAGCTCTGGTCATCATCGTCCTCCTCCTTTGCTTTAATTGTTGAGCTAGAAAATAATATTTCGTGATTATCTTCGCTCACATTATCCTCGGACTGTTCATCCGCCTCGGACACAACGTCCGGTCTCTCAAGATTATAAAAATACTGATTGATTCTCTGCTTGCAAGACACACACTTGCATGGGAATTCTCTCCTAAGCTCCGCGCATAGCGTGTCAAATTCCATCTCATACTGGAATGTATATTTAAAAAAATAATGCGCAGCTCCTTTTAACCAAATACCAAGAATTAACGAATAATCGCTTTTTCGCCACCCCCTGGCAATGGCCATCGACACAAACTCGTCGATAAATTCTTCGAGGCACACCTCATACGTGTGTCCCGAAAAGTATCGCATTTTCCTCTTTTAATATTATTTAACACTTAATAAAAATAGAACCACTCAGCTTGGAGTATACTCCTCTTATCCTGATGCTGTCACTGCATCAGTCCTCAGTTTGTCCACCGCACACCGTTACCGTTGCCGTCACTCTTACATACGGCGTTCTTTCCCGGCGCTCGCCGCCACTTATAGGGACCTGAAGCAGCTTCTCTTAGTGCTAGGTCCCTGGAGATTCCTTTCACGTTCCTGGGGGGTTTGTCTTACTCGCTGGCGGTGCGAGAGTGTGGTGTATAAGAGTGACTGCTTATGTGTGTTGTGTTATAAAAGAAAGAGGACTGGCACACTAATACGTTATATTGAATAATAAAATTAATACAAGTGCCCTCTTCGAGCGGGCTAGGAGAAGTCACATTCAAATAAAAGTCTTCCTTCTTCTTAATTTTCAATCGGCGTTCCAAACTTCCAACGTGCCAGTCTCCACCATAAGGTCGCCAACATAAGGTCGTCACAGTACTGACTAAATCATCAGATGACTTCTCCCGCTCTCGGTGGAGTGGGAGCGCGTGTCAGACGCTTAGGTACTGACTAAATCATCAGATGACTTCTGCCGCTCTCGGTGGAGTGGGAGCGCGTGTCAGACGCTTAGGTACTGACTAAATCATCAGATGACTTCAGACGAGCGGCCTGGACTGTAAAGGATTTATCTTGGAAAGTAGTGGAATGCATTGGCATTTTAAGTCTCAAGTTATCTGATGACCTAAGAACTTTCATGTGGGAGTCGCAAAGAAACTGGAAACGTTTCTTGAGGTGAAAGGCCAAAAGAGCACATTGTACAGGAGGGCAAGAATATGAGAATTCTGGCGAAGGCTGATTGGCAACTAATTGAGTTTCACGCGGAATTCGGAAACATCACAAAATTTTGAAGTCGCTCAAGTTTATCAAGTTGCATTTCAGTGAGGTCGAGATAGCTGGCATCAGCATAATCAAGGATGGGTAGAAGAAGAGATTGTGCAAGCGCAATCTTGGTAGCAGTCGGCAGGAAATTACGCAGTCTTCTCAAAGATGGCGCAGATGCGGCTAACTTCCTGTAGCTGGGCAGTACAAGAGAAGTTTTTGTCAATAAATATCCCCAAGTTTTTAACTTTCTCACTAAAGGGAATAATGGAGTTGTCAAAAGAAACTTGGGGAAGAGTTGTCCAGTCGATCCTTGAGACCGTCCTAGAACCTGCCCACCACTACAACCTGTATCCTTATGGGATTCACCGTAAGTCAGTGTCTCTTGCTCTAGTCACTTATACGAGCCAGATCACGATTGATGGTTAAGATAACCTCAGACAGATTTTCAAGAGGAGCTCTGGAGTAAATTTGAAGATCATCTGCATTAAGGTGGTAGAAAGAAATCAATTCGTTGAAGGTTGAGTTAATAAACACTGCGAAAAGTAAAGGAGAAACGCCACCCTGTGGTACCCTGGCAGAAGTGCCACCAGGAAGACACAGTCTCCCCATTACAAATACGTTGCCGGCGACCAAACAGATAACTACGAAACCAGTCAATTACCGATGGAGATATATTAAGAGAGCTTAGATTATGTAGTGGTACTAATTATTACTAAACTAGGTACTCAGTTTGATTCTATTTTTTTAAGTCTCAAATTTATTGAACAAACCTTTAATTTCAATACCAAGGAAAACTGTGCACCTTTTAGGTATAAATTCATAATATTATGGTCACTGCTTTTTTAAGAAAATAATTAAATTCAGCATCAGCATGCGCTCATGTCAATGATAAAACATCAACATGAACATACGCTGATATGAAAAAAAAAACATCAGCAACAACCCTGGTATGGACGTTGACGGCAAATGAGAGCTAGGCCGACAATACAATTTAGGCGAATGAGAACTTGGCTGACAAAATTTTAGACTTCGACCGTCAGGACACTTTCTCGTGTTTGTTTGTTTGAAATAAGTGCGGTTTTTGATGGTACTTTTAAAAAAATCTTGTCACACTGAAGATTTTTTTATTTATATACATATCTCGTCCGTTTAACAATTTTTTTCACGACAATTCATTTTGTTGTGCCTGATACCTCTCATTTCTTTTATCTACATTTATATATATAGGTACGTGGATATTATTATTCACATATTTTAACCGACATCCACAAAAAAAAAGAATGTAAAATATACGTCTTCTCTTTGACATTTCGCTAACGATTGTCTCCATTCGACTGATCTCGTTAAGGTAAAAGTAATTGTGTTCCTAAAAAGTGGTCTAATCATACGTGTAAATATCAGAGAAATAGACATTTATAAACCATGTTAAATTGAATTGGCTATCTCCGGATTGTAAGGGCTAAGTGAATTACTGGTAGTTTTATTTACCTTTTTTACGGTGGGAAAACATCAAATAAGTGTCATTTACCTACGCCCTTTTAAGTGTTAAAGTCGGAAATTTCAACAAAATGTCGTATGTAATGCCCTTTTTTTGTAAGATTAGTTGGGATTTGTGTCATAAATATTTTATTATATCCTTTTTGTAAACGATGCTCTATTCTGCTAATTTATTAGTATTTTGAAACACTGAGTTACATATTATACAGGCTGTAACGGAAATGGGTGGTCAAATTTTAGATCTGCTGCCTGTTGATTATGGACGCTAAGAGCGTCCATAATCAACAGGCGTTGGAAATACAGGACAAGGCACCCTGGTGCTGCTTCTTGTCAGTGAAGATAGACCTGAAATCCAGAGCAGATTGGAAAAATGGCAACAGATGCTGGAAAAAGTTGGCTTGCAAATCAGCAGAACCAAAACTGAATACATGTTCTGCGATTTCGGCGGTCTCTCCATTTCTGAAACTATAGCGCTAAATGCCGCGTTTTTCCCAATCTGCTTCGATTTTCGGTATCCCAGTTCACTCGTGCAAAGCGATGGCGAAATAGATCGGACAGTTAAGCACAGAATTAACACTGAATGGATGAAATGGCAGCCGGTCCCAGATAGTACCGATCTGCGACTCCCGCATTCCCATTAAACTTAAGGGGAAGATTTATAAAACAATGGTCAGACCTGCTTTCTTGTATGGTTCAGAATGTTGGGCCACAAAAGGGATGAATGAAAAGCAATTGCATGCAGCTGAGATAAGAATGCTAAGTGGGATAATATGTGGTATTACGCGTATGGATAGTATCAGTAATGAGTATATTAGAGGAAGTCTGAAAGTGGCACCGCTGACTGAAAAGTTGTGTGGAAATCGGTTGTCGTGGTATAGGGATGTGAGAACATTTTCTCACAAGAGTAGGGGAAAGCAAGAGAAACGATGGATGGACGGTGTGAAAGAGGATATGGGTAAAAAGGGGGTGACTACAGAGATTACGACTAATAGAGAAAGGAAGAAAGAGACATGTTGCGCCGACCCCAAATAAATATAGAATATATATATAATAGAGATAAGGGCAGCAGAATGATGATGCTTCTGCAAATGGAGATAAACAACTTTCTTCAGGGTAGTAAATTGGACTTTTAATCAAAATTAGTATTCGTCCAATTCTTTTTTTGGAATTAACTAGGTACGACAGTCTTGAAAAAAGTTGTTCATTTCTATGGACTTATTATTACTATTACTTCATATACTGTTTTTAACACGTACTGCTTGTATTTAAAATATGATCACCCATTTCCGTTACACTCTATATAACAAAAACATTTATAATCAAGAAATGAACGAAAACCAAAATCGTTTTCATCCATCTAATACGTGATGACTACGAAAAAGTTGCATAACATGTAACCCCAGTAAGCCACCCAAGTGCGTGACGTTAAGCTGCAAGCCCTTCGAAGATTAAGTAACGCAGTATAACGTTTCAACATTAATTAAAATCTGGCAATGTGGCGGGACACGCGACCCGCGGCTCGTGATCGCTCGGTCACGCAGCGCCGAGATTGCACAAAAGGCGAAGTCAGAAGGAACCGGGCTTCACTGTGACGCACGCACCCAACGTAACCATTTTATTTTCGAGGTGACATTTAAAAAGTTAGGGTAAACCTCTTTTTCAAAGTTACGGAAGTAACTCGATTACGAAAATAGCTGCTTAAACTGGCTAGATTCGTTGTGTAAATGTTTCGAAAGTTCTTACCAAAAATAATGAGTTTTTTGTGTCGCTTTTACCCCCATGTTGAATAACGGTTCATTTTTAGAATCATGCGCACAACATTATTGTTTCTTTTATTGGGTAACGCTGTAGCTATTTATCTACATATATCTACATAAATATATCTTGGAACTTTTTTTATCAACAAAGCAACGCTTTCTAGCTGCGGAAATTTATTTTATTTAATTAATTTTAGGAAAACTTACAGCAAGAAACCCGTCAAGCCCCTCATTAAGAGACATAATTAAAAACCTTTTGTCGCATCTCCTTAAGGAGACGCGAGGGGCCTGACGGATGGATTTCAATATCAACTAACAATGTGTACAAGATGGGATTACATATTTCTACTCATTACTAATGTTAATCTTATTAACAAATACGCGAAAACAGCGACATAGAAATTACGCACATTAATTATACCACGCTCAAAAAATACAATTAAAAATGATTATAGATCGAAAAAACAATGATTATGCAATCTAACTTTATTTACTTCTTTATTGCTATTACTAAATAATTCTAGCTCGACATCCTTGATGGATTACTAAATAATTGATACCTACCTGTTTATATGTAGGCGTTTATTTTAAAATTCATTTAAATGTCTTGATTTGAGTGTTGCAAAAAAAAATGACTTTAAGCGAGACTACCGTTAAAGTTTGTTATGTAATGTAAAAAGAAGATGTGTATGTCACAACTTGAATCCGAACTAATGCAAGTTGAATGTTGAAAGCTATGAGAAAGAAAAGCGTTCGAGTTCTTTGTTTCATAAAACATAACACGCACAGAACCCGTGAAGAAACACAAAATGTCACGTTGGAGGTGTGTTTCCTCATAACAGAGAATACTTAAAAATGCACGACATTCTTTTTACGAAAATATGCTTTAGATTTTAAAATGGAGTCATGTTTTCGAAGCGTGCTCGTAGCACGCGTGACTTGAGAAAACACAAAAACCATGAGAATGATGTTTCGATTTGTTTTCAAAATACAGACAACGGACGGCGACGCTTCCATAAATATTTCTCAGTTATTTTTTTTAGACGAGCTGTCGGTTTTTTCCATAGAACATTTTTGTAAAGAAGCTACATTAATGAATATAATTTTTATCTGTATGGTAACGAGCAGATGGTTAGGCCCCCCGCTGTGGTCGTGACCTAGACAACGTCAAATCAGTTGGTACCATTAGTACTTACCTACGAATACAAGTTAAACTAATTTGATTGATTTTTAAAGGTAGGTACATAACATAAATGTATAAAAAGTTAACAGAAACATCTTATTCTAAATGTAAACAAACGTAATCCAAGTCATGTTAAATAGGCTAAATCACCTCGTTTAACCTAATAACATATTTAACTATTTACCTAAAACATAAAAAATTAAAACTAATTTTTACTATGTAGGGTTTGCAGACCCACATTTTTAAATTAAAGTTACCCACCACCGCTTATTTTTTATAATAAAATAAAATTATATGATTTTATAAAAGAAAACGAATAAATAATATTAATTTTTAGGTCTTGTAACTGATACTTATTTAGCAAATTATTTTGCGAGTACATACAAAAATAATCTACACATAAATTAGTTAAAAGCAATTACGGTGGTAAGTGAGCTAGCGTCAAGCCAATAGGATGTGATGATGAGGCAGTTTGTGCCTTTTGTAATTCCTGGCATAAGGCAACCTGGTGAATCTACTCTTACCAATGGCTGAGACCAGAGAATTACGATGAAGTGATGGATTGGTGAAAAGGAAGAATTTACGGGATATTTTTAAAATGAATTCTTTAATTGGTGGAAACTTAATGTGATGATGTTGTTTTGTAAGGTTTGTGTAGGGAGGTGTGTTAAATGCTATTTTAAGTGCTTTGTTCTGCACAACCTGTAGTTTTTGTAATAATTATCACTAATACTACTTGAAAGTTTTATTGAATACGAGTATCTGTTAGTAATAAAACAGAAATGAGTAACCAAATTCTTTACTCCAAGCTAGCAGCAAACAGACAACCACTTCAACTAATCAAGCAATTTCTATAGTGCCAAAACGTGGCATAATGCTAAATAAATGACCAACATATATAATAAGAATAAAGGAATTTCTTTAAAACCTAAGGAGTATGCATTTTCATAATAATTCATGAACCAATAGTAGATTACTGCTGGCCATATGCCTCTCCTATTTGAGGAACGATTCGATCCTCTGTTTCTCTCATTCTGCTTCTATTAGCCATCTTGCGATGATTGCAGCCCATAACTGACCAAAAACATGAAAAGATAAAACGCATCAAACTTCAGGAGTGGGGAGCTTGTTATGTCACTTGTAGGTAAAATTTGGTACATTT
Source organism: Polia nebulosa (assembly GCA_951329385.1). Classification (NCBI taxonomy): domain Eukaryota; kingdom Metazoa; phylum Arthropoda; class Insecta; order Lepidoptera; family Noctuidae; genus Polia; species Polia nebulosa. The sequence goes on along the minus strand of OX589599.1, from coordinate 17,173,498 downwards.
TTACTTAGGTGTGACGTCACGTGAAATTTTAACGCGCTGTATTATCCTCATTTTTTGTTTGTGTGTGTTTTGCTCGTGACAAAAGAAAAAATACGTTTCCAATAGTTTTTTGTAATTTATCTGAAGGAACAAATATATTTTTTAATGATCTACGTTATTGGCATGCGCTACAAAATGTCACGTGATCAATCACAACTATTTGGACTTTTGACAACCGTTATTGCTGAAAGAATGTCAGTTTGTCTAGAGCAGCTTACTTATTCTGTGAGCTATACTGACTGCTCTAGTTGTCTATAAGATCACGCCACCCCATTCCGGAAATAGATATTGTTTTCATTCAATATTATCATTCTGAATGGAATCCAGGGTACGCAGTTCCGAACTTCGCCGATGAAGTTAAAGTAGGTTGATCCTTTCTGAATTTCGTGATAAGTAAAACTAATATCTTTGGTGACCATGAGCACATAATTAATACAAGTTATACCTACAAAAACAAAGATGAGATACTTTGTTTATTACTTCGAAGATATCCATCATGAATAAACGATCAATGTTTACGAGTATTCATAGCGGACAGCTACGGCGTAGTAAGCGTCGGCGTACTACGAGCTACGAAGGCGTAGCAAGCTTGTTAAGCGGCCCCGAAACGTTCAATTGCGATTGTTAATTTTACGTCATTGTCAATTGCGAGATTATTACAATTGAAGAGATTGTCAATTACGTGAAGTCAAGTGATGAAAAATTTGATTGATGCTCATTGACGAGCCATTGAAGCTGCTACTTGATTGTTTAACTGAGTCATTGACAATCGTTTCCGTCATTTGCGCCTCTGACAGCAGTGAAAACAAACATGGTGGATACCGCTCGTAATATTTTTAATATCGAGGACGGGCAATTTATTACGCGATCGTCCATAGTACGCGCAAACAATTGACAATTGCAATTGAAGTGCATCAATGGCACCTTCAATTGCAATTGTCAATAACGTAGCATATTGACAATCGCAATTGAACGTGTTGGGGTTGCCTTTTTATTTTTGTTGGGGTCGCCTTAGAAGTGTGATATTCTATTTTGGTTTAATAGGATGTTTCCTGCTTATAAAAATAATAATTATATTTAGTTCGTAAGTTAGATTATCAAAAAAATATTGGACACGTATTTTTCGCTTTACCAAACCAATAAAAAATGACAAAGATAAAATGCGTCAAAGTTCAGGAGTAGGGGTTTGTTACGTCACTCAACGACATAAAGTGTATCGAGGTGTGACGTCACATGAAATTTCAACGCACTGTATCGTCCACATTGACGAGTAACAAGGTAAAACAGCGTTATTTCTTGTATTAACAGAAACTTAATAATTGAACCCTGTTAGGATTTTCTTGGAAACTTCGTTTTCTTTCTTCTTCAGTCATTTCATTTTCTATATTAATTGAAAAGGATTTTACTTTCCATTCATGGTATAATACTTAAAATGGTATTCGCTTCTCAACTAAAAGTCATTAGCATCGAAATTTTTGTTTAAATCCATAATATAATTAAAATTAAAAATAGTTCGACCCCGTAATACAATAGCCCCTAAACTTAAAAGCGGAGGCGTAATCTATATAAATAATGCTCTTCTCTTAAAAATATTCTTGATACATAAAAAGAAGTTCAAAGTAACAGCTGCTGTGTGCTCCCCTTTCATAACTCCGTGTGAAGTGGGCTAAACAAGGGAGATAACATCAGTGGCCGCAGCGTCATAACACAATCTGGTCCTCCTCCTTGTACTGATGACGTCATTTAAGTATTTAGCTTACAGATAAACAAATCTTTATATAATTTTAGTACACAGAAACAGTTGTTGAAAATGTTAGCAATATCTTCAGAAATGATGGAGGTAATTAAGTATTAGACGTGAACGCCCACTCCAGTTACAATTATATAACCGAAATCTTGTAAGAGAGATAAGCGATTACAGTTTAAGGCCCCGGACACGAACTCAGCGGCCGGTGGAGCGGCATCGGCGACGGCGGCGCGGGAGCGGCGCGATCCAATTCGATTTATATGAAACTGGTCACGAGTCAGCAGCGTACGAGCGATACGCGCCAGTCTAGCGGTGCCCGCGCGTCTGCATTTACGTAGTGTTGTATATTTTATTTCTTGGCTTTTTGACGACCGATGTTTCAAAATACTCGCCGACGTGGTGCATCAAATTATTTAAATAATTCTTGTTCGCGAACAAAGACACTAATTTCTCATAACACAACACTACGCCGCGCGATCTGCCCGCTGGCTTCATGACCGCGGCCTGATAGTGAGCACACGAGGTCATCAACATCTGTGTTAGAAAACAATTAATCATTTCCATAAGTTGTAAGAAACTAAAATTGTTCAACACGTCATATATATATATCACATAGTCACAAACTGAAAAAACTTAAAATACTATTAATATGCATATAGGTATGTTACCGGATAATAATTGTAAACACTGGTAGTTTATGAAAAATCACATAAAATTGTAAAGTCTTTATTTACAATAAGATTCGGATACATTGTAAATCATCAAAATTGGATGAGATTTAGAGCGGATGTGCACTACGTCCGATACTTATCCGTGAAAATACAGTCTGGCGTGGCCGTAGAACAATTTGTATGGTAGGTTACGCACTAAAATAAATTTGATGTAGGCATAATACAATCCATCTTATCTGTTCCATCTTCGGAGATAATTAAAAAGTTGTGCCATTTAATTATGGTCCTCCACGAAAGACTCTAATTCAATAACTGTTAAGTGATATTATAAATTAATACTGTTTAAGTAAGCCAATTACTGTAAAAGGGTACGATGGGGCTGACATATCTTTGATAAAGCCTCTAAACAAAACTAAATTAAAAAAAAAAAAAAAGGTTACGCACTACCTATCCGAGTTCGATCCGAGTTTTCTATAGATTTGTATTTTGACGGATAGTATCGGACGTAGTGCGCAACCGCTCTTATTGTACACTAACCGACCCGACAGACGTTGTCCTGTCTTAGCTATGAACTGTCAAACGCGCGAAGTTTAGAAATTTTCTCATTTTCCGCGCAACTTTCTTAATGTTTACTTTCATAAGAACCTTCTCCTGACACTAACAAACACAACAAAAAAAGAATTAGGGAAATCAGTCCAACCATTCACGCGTGATACCGTGTCCAAGGAAATAGGGATTCATTTTTATGTATATAGATAGATGACGTGATTATATCGAGAGTTTACACTCTCGCAAGATTTATGACAAGCTTACAGTGTTTACAATTTTTGTTTTGAATCAATAAATATTAAACAAATTAAAATTTAAAAAAAAAACTTAAAACAGTAAATCCATGTTCTGAAAAGAATAAATGATTTGAATCGATTTGAGTTCTGATGAACTGGAGTCCGTTGGATGTGAGAAGCACAGGACCGGTCGATGTGGCAATGCTTTTGGGGAGGGCCGTGAAAAGCAGTGGACGTCAATCTATCTGGAAATACGGCTTCCGCACTCAGTCCATGGTGGCCAAAGCGGCCTTTATTCCAACCAGCCCACCTCTCTCGAGAAGCAGATTAGGCCTCCCAGATTATTCAGGGCGTCTATGACGGAATACGGTGATCCTAATGTTCCTAGAGGGCTACCTTTGTTTCATCAAAAAAAAAATTGATAAATTATTCCCAAACAATTTTTCGCATAATTTCAATTGTCAAATTATTACTTAGCAAAAAAACTCTACACAAATAATTGTAACGCAAACCTAATGTTTGGCAAGTGATCGTTTAAACAATAACTTGCTTACCAACTATTACTTTTACCAATTTTAATGTAGACAAATATTTCAGTTGGTACAACATATTTTACGCAAAATAAAACGACGAAGACGTTTTATTACACGAGCCCCAACCAACACATCAGGAGGCTCTCGTTCTGCCCAGGGGTCGTGGATAAATTCGAAACAGAGTTACCGCGCCTTTGGGCACTCAGGGCAGGGAAGGAACTGGGGTAGGTTTTAGTCAATAAGAGTATTTACAGCATGAGTAAGCTGGCCCTGGTGATATTACGTTTTTTCAGTTTATTAAGATGTCTGCGCGCTTTGCGATAACTTTTGCGTTGTTCAACTAGGTAGTCACTCCACCAATCACACCTACAAATATTGGGCATAGATGCGCGACCAATGGCAATGTCAGCACAATAAGTGAAGGTTTTATTTAATCTCAGTACTGTAACGACCTTATGTTGGCGACCTTATGGTGGAGACTGGCACGTTGGAAGTTTGGAACATTCTAGAAACTCTTGGAACGCCGATTGAAATTAAGAAGAATAAGGAAGACTTTTGTTTTTGGGTTGACTTCTGCTAGCCCGTCTGAACAGGGCACATGTATTATTTTTATTATTCAATATAACGTATAAGTCCACCATTCCTCTTTCCTTTATAACACTACACACATAAGCAGTCACTCTCGTACACCACACTCTCGCGCTGCCAGCGAGTACGACAGCCCCTAGACGCGTATAAAGAATCTCCAGGGACCCAGCACTACGAGAAGGTGTTCCAGGTATGTAAGAGTGACGGTAACGGTAACGGTGTGCGGTGGACAAGCGGAGGACTGGTGCAGCGACAGCACCAGGATAAGAGGAGTATAGTCCAAGCTGAGTGGTTCTGTTTTTATTAAGTGTTAAATAATATTAAAAGAGGAAAATGCGATACTTTTCGGGACACACGTATGAGGTGTGCCTCGAAGAATTTATCGAAGAGTTTGTGTCGATGGCCATTGCCAAGGGGTGGCGAAAGAGCGACTATTCGTTAATTCTTGGTGTTTGGTTAAAAGGAGCAGCCTAATACTTTTTTAGATATACGTTCCAATATGAAATGGAATTTGACACGCTGTGCGCAGAGCTTAGGAAAGAATTCCCATGCAAGTGTGTGTCTTGCAAGCAGAGAATCAATCAGTGTTTTTATAATCTTGAGAGGCCGGACGTTGTGTCCGAGGCGGATGAACAGTCCGAGGATAATGTGAGCGAAAATAATCATGCAGATTTGTTTTCTAGCTCAACAATCAAAGTAAATGAGGAGGACGATGATGACCAGAGCTGCGCTGAAGCCGGCCTAGTTAATGATGTCCAAGAAAGTGAGGAGTGCGGTCTAGACGATGATGACCGAGGCTATGACGATGGCAGACAAGTTGATGCTGAGGCGAACAAGGATTACGTAGATGAAGATATAGAATCGGGTCAGTTCTTTCCGGTTATTCCTATTAGTAATATTCCAGAAAATCAAGAAACAATTTTAGTAAAAGAAACAAATGGCGAGCACGAGTCGAATGAAAGTTTTATTTGTTTGGAAGTTGTTTCGGCTGATGTCGTCGGCGTGGAAAGCTATGAGGTGGAAGTTCCGTCGGAGACACATGGTTCTTGTGACGATAATTTTGTTCAGGTTGAGTATGTTTCTGCTGATGTTTGCGAGCAGGAGAGCTTCGAAATGGCGGTGGAGTCCAAACAGTTGTGCGTACCAGTGGAAGTCATGCAAATTCCTGCTATTATTGTTCCAATAGGTGGTAGTCCAGCGGATATCTATCGGGATGAAAACTGCATCATAAGTATCACTTCACAACGTCACAACATTCCACAGCAAGTGGAACGGCATTTTTCACTGAATATGCTGGAGGAGGAGATATGTGCGGGCTCCCGTATTGTACGAAGAGGGATAATTTCCATTTCTTTGATAAACATAAAATTATTTTTGTATCAATTTTATTTATTCTAGCGACGTGTATTGTCATAGCAACGTGACAAACAAGTTTTCGACCATAAATGTAAGGTATGGATGTAGTAATTACGATGATCCAAATTCTTCGATAAAAATAAAAATATGCGAAAGAAGTCAGGAATTGCTTGTAAACTATTTATTAAAGCAGTATTCCGTAATTAAATATAAGTTTTGGAAATTTAAGAAAAAAATTATAAATTGTTTTTTTGAAAATTATTTTATTCTTTTGAAAAAGAATTTTAGAGAATATACAGTGGTGTCAGATGTCATTTGACATGAAAAATAATTGTCAGATATCTGGTACGTCAACGTTAGTACGGTTGACAATGCAGAAAAAGTTAAAGTTTAACCGACTTCAAAAATAAGAGGTTCTCATTTGTTTTGTTTTTTATGTGATATTAATCGTTGTGTTTTTGTGTGTTTCATGTATTCGAAATGATGAGGTGCACGGACGTGACTGAAGACTGATGGAAGATGTGACCACATACCATGAGCAAGGAATTGAGCATAGTAATCATAGTTAGGGAAAAATAGGTGCGGAAACTCCTACAGAGTGCGATTTTAATAAAGATATTATTACAGTTAGGAGGGAGAGGGATTGCGATCCACTCTCCTAGGGAAGAATGCACGGGTAAGTTGTCGGTTTATACCAGCTTTGTTTATGGGGTATAATGCCTTCGCAAAGTGGGGTCGAGTTGATCCTGTATGGTATTACCGAGCCCGTGACAATTTTTATCAATAATTAATTTAGAGAATATTTTTCAAGTTATATTTATGGAGCACTCTGGGGGAAGTTCAGGAACAGTGAGTAGGTGTTCATAACGGTGGTCGTTTTTCTCCTGGTTTTCATAAGCGTCCAATGGAGTTAAAACTATTACAGTTTTGAAGTTTATTTTTGTAAACCCCTTCTGGGTAGATGCTAACTAGAGCATCTTAGGTCAGAAAATTTAGCAGAGCAGTGTGGCTTTTAGTGAGGTTTTGCCTCACTGAAGCCATGTGCATTGCCAGGACATGTAGTGTGCCGAATGACTCGAATTAATAAAAAGAAAGTTGACCACATTACTCGGGGTGCAGAATAGGCTATCCATAGATGGACTTCTGCTGCAACAACCTCCTCACGCAGGTAGGGCTTTCGCAGTAGGATTACGTAGGCCTCAATCGGCTTTTCAAATATTTAATTGAATAGAAGACTTACTAGCGTCTGCGCTTCTATTCGTAAGGGCGTAGCTCATGTGACGACCTTATGGTGGAGACTGGCACGTTGGAAGTTTGGAACATTCTAGTAACTCTTGGAACGCCGATTGAAATTAAGAAGAATAAGGAAGACTTTTGTTTTTAGGTTGACTTCTGCTAGCCCGTCTGAACAGGGCACATGTATTATTTTTATTATTCAATATAACGTATAAGTCCGCCATTCCTCTTTCCTTTATAACACTACACACATAAGCAGTCACTCTCGTACACCACACTCTCGCGCTGCCAGCGAGTACGACAGCCCCTAGACGCGTATAAAGAATCTCCAGGGACCCAGCACTACGAGAAGGTGCTCCAGGTCCCTATAGTACTTTCTTCAGTTGACAGGCCGTCGCGAGTGAAGTCTTTGGCATTACATGCAAAAAGTGAGCTAAAGAATTCTCAATTCGCGTCTTTACATTTATATCTAAAATTACCATCTATGTGTGTCGGACCGTGAGTAAACATAGAAACGAATTCGCTAGAATGTGTGACGTCAATAAAAGATTCGCCCATTTGGCTGCAAAAAGTATGTGGTGCGTCAGGGGTATTATGAATTGATAGGTTCATTTCAGCAATGAAGTCTTCAACAGCGCAACGTCGTTCGGAGTCCGTGGACCGAACCTTGCCATACCACAGGGAAGAAGATGCGTTAACGTCCGCACCGACTATAACTTTGCAGCCCGCGAGCGACCGCAAGACATGACGGAGATTATGTAAATGAGGAGCTGCAGGCTCTGAATATTGAAAGTAGCAGCTCACAACATAGATCTTAAAGGTAGCCGATGAGACCTCCACAACGGCGCAGTGGGGCGTCATGAGATTACATAAAGACGTAACAGTAAAGTTCGATGAACGTGTCACATAAATCCCGGCACGCGAGTTGCGATGAAGCTGAATCGTTCTATGACGCCAGTGCGAGTATTGGTATTGTTCTTGAACAAGTGCTATGTCTAAATTATAATCGATAATTAATTTGTCCAGCTCAGATGTGGCTGGGCCTACCATTATGGAGATTTAACTGTCCTATAATCATAGGACACTAGGAAACTATCCATTATTAATTTAGTAGTTGGTGTTCAGAATAAGTGGTTCGAGTTTAAGTTTATATGTGGTACACTCATGAGATCCGCAGCGGTTTACACGTCCCGCAAGTCGGTGTGAAATTCAAGTCGTCCTTGTGCAGACAGTCTTTTGTTTCATGTGCCTCAGAAGAATTAGCACAGGTAGGAGTTTTATTAACGCAGTGTTTCTTAACGTGACCGAACTGTTGGCAATGTAAGCAGCGAACCACTTCAATATCATCAATAAAACGGCAAGTGGCCCAATCAATAAATAATTTATCCTTGGTCGGTGTAGATGTCAGGTGCTTACGTACCTCAGATTCAACTTCAATGCCGACCATTTTCTAAAGAACGCCTACGGAAAATTTTGGTTGATTTATTAAAATCTTCCTCTTTAATTGGAAGCTCATTTTTAATCTTTTGGCGGTACAAGGCTTAAAGAAAAGCATTGTCTTCCATTGAGGATGGAATGTTCTTGATCAATATTCGAGGGCGTAAACCGGCGGCCTTGATTGCATCCACAGATTCCAACTTTTTTAATTGACTTTCATTAGCGACACGCAGTGCACACCCGGACTTCACGGTTTTTTTCACGCCTACTATTTGGAAACCGTCATCACAAGGTTTAATCGCCTTCATAAGAGCTTGCTTAGTCGCTGATGAAGTGTTAAAATCAGCTGACCGGGCCGCTGTCGGATAAGCTACTAAACATAGCAACGGGGCCCAGGACTCACAAATGGCAGGAGTTACTTTTGGCAAACGGAGATTTAACGAGTCCGCATACGAAACTTTGTTATTATTATTGACATTGCTATGTTCGACAAAAAAAGGTTGCTAAAATTTGTTTGGATAATGAAATTTTGTCAAAATAATTTTGGCAAAACAGCAGGATCCCATTCCTAAGCATATATCGGCTACACTCGTGCGCCCAAGGAGCACGTGCGCGACCGTTTCCTCCGTCTCCATGCATGCTCTGTACAGGGGACTATCCGTTACGCCTATTGTATGAAAGTGTTTATTTAGTGAGCAGTGTCCGTTGGTGATGGTCCAGTGGAATCTTTCAGCTGAAATGATGATTTTGAATGAACATATAGCAGGACCAGCGTCATACTCTCTCAACTAAACTAACCCCCAAATTAATAACGTCCCAGAAGCGAATAGCGAATTTTCAAAATCATCAATTTGCAGTCTAAGAAATAAATGAAGCTAAACAGAACGTATAGCGTGATCCCTTTTCCACCACAGGATTAGTTATTAGTAAAACTAGGCTAGGGTGGGTGGGTGGGTTAGGCTGTCAAAAATTATGTCGTTTTAAATTAGTATAAAAAATGCTGACATACCCCCTTCACACGATACTGAATGAACACACTTGCAATAAAAACATAATTCTTAGAAGAATTCTCGACTTAGAAGGGGGCTATAAGTTTATTACTATGAATATTTAATATACTTATAGCCCCGTAAATCGTTTAAATTAAAAACGAAAAAAGGTTTCCTTTTTCCAAAATTTTGCGTGTTTTGCGCGTTGCGTCGTTGTTTTTGTGTTTTGTGTGTTGCGTGTGTTTTGTGTGCCATTTTAAATATTTAATAAGTAACAACTTCACCTTGGTATTTTTTTCTAAGGATTTTGTGTTTTGTACGCAATTTTCCAAGTAAGTACATTTTATAAGTTAGGCGATGATTACTTTTAAATTAACAGAGCTAACTTAGCCGTGATAGTTTTACTTAAAAGTTCGTTATATATACTACCATCACGATTATTTTCCTTAAGACAACCTTGGGATGGACTGAAAGAACTTGAAATTTAAAAGAGGGTAGTCTGCGGCGTACTGCTACTAAACTAAAAGGACGTCAAAATTTTACATTCAAATATACATACGTACATCTACGAATAAGTAATAAGTCAGTAACTCAGAACGAAACAAAGTAATTCAGAACAAAATATACACTAATAGTGGCCCTACTTCAAACCAAAAACGACGTATGATTCAAAATACGAATCTCCTCTGAGGTTATAAAAAGGCATGCTTGGTGATTGGTTTAAATTCAGAACGAAAGCCGAGATTGGTTCGCCCGCGTCCTGCAATGTCTGCTATGACAGTTTTCATAGCGGAGTGGACAATTTTATGCAATAAGTGGACCGGACCAAGTTGTAACACTTAAAAAATAGAATAAATTTAGATTCGTGGAATGGAGCGTTATTTTGCAAGTTGACAGATGACAGATTGTCGTTTGACGTTTCTTTTTCTAACTTGATCTGAGAGCGAGTCTGCCTATTAAATTTTATTTATTGGAAAAACCTTCTTAAAAGCACCTAATGATGTATCGAGGTGTAAAAGGGACCAGAGTCAAGTTCAAATGCTGTACGCATAAGAATGTAGGACAATGTAAGGACTCTTATTGGGATTTTCTGTGCTGACGCTAAGTCTTAAGGCGAGGCAACCCGAGCGCCGTAGGTATTTAACGCATACCTCTGCCCCCGCAAGGAGTAGCGATACGTAAAAAATTACGATGCGCGGAGACTCGCGCGCCGAGCGCACTGCTCATGAGTTCACGAATTCGAGTGGGTACAAAGTTGCGTCACAATATAGAGCAATGCAGTAGATCAACTTGAATGAATTAGTATAAGTATGTTTATTTTATTTTATTTTTCTAGTTCCTAAGTATTTTTTATGGTTATCTAAAAGTTAGGTACGTATTGTATAAACTTTAACTTAATAATTTAATAAACTTAATAATTAAAAATAAGTAGGTATACTTATTTATTTTTGTGAATAAGGTGGATTTAAATCTGACTGACACGAAGATCATGAATACGATTCAAAACTACGCGCCGCGTGCCTTTTGACTTTCCATAAGGGTGCAAAATATTCATGCTACAGTATAAAAAATCTAATCAGCGAGAATTTTCTAATTCTTTGTCATGGGTGTCATTTTTATAGTTTTCGAAGGTGGTAGAGCCAATAGTGAGGTCAAAATGTAAACTCTAGATGGCGGTAGAAATATCGTGATGGGATTTTATCGCGCACTGGATTTTGAACTCTCGGTGTTGAGCCGAGCATTGAGAATCCAACTCAACAACAACAGATTTAATTCCAGCACGTCAAAAAACACACCGTTGGATTTTCAACTCTCCGTGCTAAGCGGAGCGTTGAAAATCTAGTGCACTAAAAAAAAACCGCCGCGATACGTTTACGTCTGTGCGAAAGTCGGCTTATAGCTTTTGCGCGCGTGGCGTCTTTATTTCCATTGCCATAGGGTTTAAATTCAACTGTTTTACACATATTTGCGGTTTGTAAATCTATTCCGCGTAGGTACCTAGTAAGTAAAGTAAAAATATAATATAGGTAAATAATAATATTGTCAAAGCATCCTTACTTTTTTAGGGTTCCGTACCCAAAGAGTCTACCCGAAGTATCCAAAGGGTAACCAACGGGACCCTTTTGCTAAAATTCCGCTGTCCGTCTGTCTGTCAGCGGGCTGTATCTCATGATCCGTAACAGCTACACAGTTCTGTCTACCTATTACAGATCATGAGATACAGCCCGAAAAATAACAAACAAAATACGTTTCTAGAAACGTGTTTTTGTTGTTTTTTTTTTCAGTTTATGGTACGGAACCCTTCGTGTGCAAATCCGACTCGTACTTGGCCGGTTTTGTTATTTATTCAGGCTTCGTAGAGCCAGCGATGACAACTTTTTATTTATTCTGGTTTTGCTCACTTTGTTTTACAAAATAAAAAATTATAATAAAAAAGTAATAAATAATATAATACAATATAATAATATAACATCTATATAATATAATAATATAATATCTATATAATATAATATAATATAATATTCCACAACTATCACTCAATAAACTCTCAGAGTTTAATGAGACTAAACTATATACAGGTACTTATTATTATTTTTATAAACTACTACTACTACTACTTTTATTTATTTGAATTCTCAAAATTTTCTTTCATAAAAACTTTGTCCTGACAAACACAAACACAAACAAAAAAAGAATTATCCAATTTGCTGCAGTCGTTCGGAAGTTATGCGCGTACATACATTGCGATGATTCATTTTTATTTATAGATTTTTGGCTCAGCCGGTAACAGACCATAGCGGAGGTGGCGGGTTTGGAAAAATTGGCATACGTCTGACCTCCAACACGTTCCGCTCGGAACTAAAGGACACGGTGCGAGCGCATGAACAGGGGAAAACACTGGATTTTGGAATTAGTGGTTTAGATATTTTGATATTTCGCATTATGTCGGCCGTTTTATATTCCATTTTTTACGACCTTTACTATAGAATTATTTTTATTTTTCAAAGCCTAATATAACTGAAATGAAATAAGAATTAGATTATAATTTAGACTTATCTTTGCGATTTAATTGGATGCAGTAAAGTGTAATAATCGTGTATCGCACGGCCGAAATATCTAGATCGAAGTGTGAAATATGTAATATATTTTTTTCAAAATTTAAATCTGTGTTATCTACGAATAAAACACAATTCAAAACGACGTTTATTCGGGTAACCTCGCCTTAAGCATGGCATTTATGATTCTTACCAAATCTTTCTCTTGTTGGCAGGGTCCCTACTTTACATTTAATTTATACCTATAAGGAAAAACTTTATGAAATGGTCGGATCATAAACTTCACTATATTTTGGAAGAACAATGCGGTCTTAGCAAAAGGTTCCGAACACCAACGTCCACGTGTCCAGAGATGACCATGATTAGATGACCACGGCTTAGATACTGCTTGTGGACCTTTAATCTTCGATCTTCGGACGATAGGGTAAAAGTGATTCATCATAAATTGTAAGTTCAACATACAATTTTCTGTGTACTGAGTGCTATCTGGTGTGATGCAGTGTTGAAAATAAATGTGATATATGTGAAGACCAAATTCAAAGGACTCTTATTTACTACATACAAACCACGTGCGCAGTATACCCGAGGATTGGTAATCAGGGTCTCATGCCATAAAATATCTCTGACGCTAGCCGGTGGAAGAAAAATTTCTTTACAAAGTCAGTAATAAAACAATATTATTTTACAATGTTTTTTTTATAATATATTTTAGTTTTTATTTTGGGTTACTTTTTACAGTACATAAACTCTATGTTCCGTGTAATATGATTAATTTATTATGTTTTTGTAAAACATTAAAAGAGAATCTTTCTTCGCAGTAGTGAAGACGGATTCCGAGAAATTTAACGATTATATATTTTATCGAAAAAAATTAACTAATGGTCGTTATTTCTCTGGTGACTGTTTTTTAGTGGGCGCAGCATAACTTAATTATCAATTATTTTAGAAAAACACTGTGTTGATATAACTGACAGATTACTCGCTCGAGTAAGTGATTCCCACAAGTCGAAAAAGCCGAACCTGCATTAATTACGAACTGTAATCATTCATTATTGTTTATTTTTTTTATTTTTTGTAGTATCTCTTAAAGATGTTGATGTTTCTTCGGGACGAAACATCTGCGTAAAAAAAACTTTTTTACAAAAAAATAGAACCGACTTCCAAAAAAAGTGCAAAATAACTTTAATTTCGGAAGTCGGTGTTCCTGTTTTGTGTCTTCGTTTTTTGACACCGACTTCCGAAATTAAAGTTATTTTGCACTTTTTTTGGAAGTCGGTTCCATTTTTTTGTAAAAAAGTTTTATATTTTTAATTTTTTAGTTGTGGCTCCCTATTAAACTGTGTTAACAATTCATAGACATACGATAGCAGCAATCGCGGTTGATTTGCTGTCAATTTTTGAAGAGTTCCGTTGTCTGTCTCCGAAATCCATCATCAGAAATTTAAATGGGACCATTTCGGAATAAACTCCTTTCGAACAAAAAAAGAATTTTGCAAATCCGTCAATACTCGTATATGACTGAGTTATGCTCGAACATACATTAAAAAAAAATAAAAATAAAAACTACAAACATCCGAATTGATAACCTCCTCTTTTTTCGAAGTCGGTTAAAAATAACAACTTAATTTCAGATTTGATATAATAATATAATTGTTTTAATAATAAAACAGTAGATACTTACAAACTGGTACTGCAGTTTTCTGTAACATGGTATATCCTTTTTATGATTTAAAAATATATTTTTCGTGAAAATGTACGGAGCATACTCTGCCGGTTGTCACAGGCATATAGTCATATTCTTGCCTTCCTAGATTAACTGCAGCTATCCACTTATTTTGCCGAATTGGATCGGCAGGGAAACTAAAAGAAAACAAAATAAGCAAAATACATTACTACTTAAAAAACATCTCAATTTTATCGATTATCTTTTAAATATTTCATCAAGACGAAAAAAAAAAACCTTCTAAATTAAGTCAATAATTTACTTAACGTCTTCGTGTCGCATAGACTGACCATCTCAGTTTGACAACATATTTGAACATTTTTGAATATAATTATAATTTTGCTACCAGTGAAAAGTGATCCCTGGACATATTTTTAACCTTGTATGGCTCCTGCACGACTTAACACACATGCTGGCATGATGATTCACAGCTGTAGTTCACAATGAAAAACGAAAACGTACGCGAAGATTTGATGTGTACTCACTTGCAAGAAAAAGTTCCGACTGATGACGCGCTGGACACGACTTTTAATCCGTCAGGCCCCTCGCGGAGACGCGACGATAGGTTTTTAATTGTGTCTGCTAATGAGGGGCCCGCCTACCTGAACATGACTTTCGTTGGGTCATTTTTTTAGCCCAGTTATATTTGCTGACTTATTACTTATTCGTAGACGTACATACATAAATATCATAATTATGATATATATTTTCGTGGGAGGTGAGAAAAAAAGAAAGGGTTAATTATGAAAGAGATGAGACCTACCTATCCAACGATACCCAACACAATAGGCCAAGCGAGGAAAAAAAAGTCATCCTCACTTTAAATGTACGAGCTACCATAAAAAAAATATATTTTCAAAATATGGTTTCGTTTTTTTGGCGAGATTAATTTGCATGGGTATATAATACGAGTAATATACCCATGCAAAATTGAAGCTTGCTAGTACTCACTATGTCTCGGACAGATAGACGGACAGACCGAAACTATAAGGGTTATCCGAAACTATATGGTTAAACCATGCGGGTATCCTTGTTATGACTACGGAACCCTAAAACACATTGTTCGCGAACCTACACACATCCAAGACCAACCCGCTTCGTAAGATAGAACCGCTATACACAAGTTAACACGAGATTTATTACCATTCGCCATCATTATCAAATCGTGGGTGAAGAGATAATAATTATCTCTTCACGTCTTTACGATTGGTTTTTTGTTGTTGTAGCGTGTTTTGTTAGAATTATTCTAACAAAACACACTACAACAACAACAAAAAAACAAAAACACACAAATCCAGATTCTCAACGTAGTTCAGAGACAAAACGGTATTGTCTGACGTCTCATTGTAAGCAGATTGTGTACAACGGGATAATAAATAATTATAGTGTATTATTGTATGCTTACATAATTACGAGAGTTTGTTAATTAACTTATATAGGTATTAGTTTGTCTAAGTAAATACATCTTGTCATGTCCATTGTGTATTAGGGCCTAAAGTATAATCGGATGGAATTGTGATATGCAAACAAACTTGTAGTTATAGTTTGGTAAGCGTACCTGAGGGCTTATAAAGTTTAATGTTATAGCTAACCATAAAGAACTCAATATAAAGTAATATTGAGGACAAAAAGGCTGGGGATTGAGCTGCAAGTCATCACTGAACTTTAGATAAGCCAATGTTTTCGTTATACTATGCTTTTTATACACAGTGACATTTCATTTATTTTTTATTTTTTTTGACATGAATATTTACTTTGAAAAGTATTATCTTTTTATTACTTTTATTGACATTTTTTCTGACATGAATACTTTGTAATGTATTTTAATTTTTTATTTTAATTTATTTACTGACATTTTATTTTTTATTACTTTGACCTGAATATTTACTTTGTAAAGTATTATATTTTATGTACGTGGGCTATTTTTATTTTTTGTTCCTTTTTCCAGATATTTTTTAACTTTGTCTGACAGTTTGAGTACTTTTGCGGCCTACCCAAATGTCCTGTCTTTGGTATTGTTCTTCTAGTCATTGAGCTCCTTAGTAGTTCTAAGTAAAGCTATTCTACTACTGACAGATGCTTGCATTGAATGGACAGGTCCACTTAAATATGCGTGTTTTTTTCTTCAAAAGGCCATTACAGACACTAATCTGCATGGTCCTCAGCATATTGTGAATGTGCGAACTATGTAGGTCGTTATATTCACGTAGATTTCATGATTGTCTGGCAATTTGAGTACTTTTGCGGCCTACCCAAATGTCTTTATTTTGGTATTGTTCGTCGGTATGATCTGTGTTAAGCTACACGATAACTGACAAAATGCTGGCACAGTCTGGACAGGTCCACTCAAACCTGCGTGGTGTTTATTTCAAAAGCTCCTTCGTGGTGTTTACCTCAAAAGCTCATCTCAGACATTGACGTACATGGTTCTCATATGACCAGTACATATTGTATAGATTAAAACACTTTAAAAGAGACTTTGACCTCTGAGTTGGTTTCGGTGTTTCTTCTCAGGGTAGTCAGCTAGGAAACTAAACTGACAAAAAACATTGACGTGTAAAAGTGCTATTTGTAACCTATTTGCATAATAAATGTCATTTATTATCAAGAAGTCAAATTGTCTTTATTTATGTTTATAAAAAGAATCTCTCACTGAAAGTCTCATAAAAGTTTCTTTATGTCCCGGAAAAATGCACGATTCCTACTTTTACTGTCTTTATCTCTTAGAATAGCTATCTCAAGTTTGGCAAAGTAATATTAGACTTTTCTTAGTGTCAATCGGTTCACGCCCTAATACTAACAGGCAAAATGTACGATATACTCCAGCCCTCTTTTTTTTTTGTTGTGTCATTAATTCATTATTGGACATGATAATTAAAAATAAATCCGTAAACAGATACCAATATCTCTGTTTCGTATTAATGTATTTACCTGTTCCATTGTTTTTTTGCTACGCATTAACCTGGACCTCCCCCGCCAGTTTTATTCTAAATTCAGAATTACATAAAACCTCCTATCTTGCGGTTTCTTCCATGTCCGAGCAGAAATTCTTATAGTTCCTCGTGTTCATGCACGCGGTTCGCCGCGCGCTAGAGTATTCCTCCCATAAATGTCAATGGTACTCAAACTATTGTAGTTTTTTTGCTAATACTGTACTGGGCACTATAATTCTCAACTGCTGAGGAAAGCCCTCCCAATCCCTGGTAGGAGGTATAGGAGGAAACTATATCCACACACCGACCTTGGCAGGCGTACGTAGCTACGAGCTCTTCTCATTTAGAATTAAGTAATTAAGTGTGATTTTTCATTATACTATATTTTGAACCAGTGAACGTGTTTATCTAACATTTAACTGATATTTCCATCCTTTTTGAATACTGCGAGAAAAGGACGGTTATAGCTCTATGAACTAAGTTAGAGATGTCTAACTAGTTAACGCCTTGCACTATACCGTGTTTTTAGTCGACATTTTTTTTACGTGTACCCTCAATTTGTATGGAAATATTAGCTCACCAAAATTTGACAGTTCTAATTTACGTCCGTCTCTTTCTTGTTTTATTACAGAGAATAACATAGCAATAGCCTAAATTAAGTTTAGTTTGTGCACAAAAGAATCGGACCATTGGAATGTATAAGCATTGTAATTGAATTGTATTCAATATTGAGGACTTATAAAAAGTTTGAACGCCACTGGATGTCTCGCCACGTTTTGTAGGAAAGAATACCTAGAGCATGGCGCTCACGTGGGCTCTCACATTTCTTAAACTTGTCTCTTTTCCTACAAACGTTCCGTAGGCAGAATCTTTGAGAACGTGGTAATAAAGTAAGATCCCAGAGCCGCTAGACATTACTTATATTCTGATTAACAAAATGTGAGGGATTGAGTAGTGTTAGTATGAACTTTGAACGTACGCATACCTGCGGAGGTAAGCTAGCATTAGGTATTTGTGTGGCAGATCTAGGATCTTGGATCATAATAGTAGTACCATTTTTTTTCTTTTGGTTTTATAGCTAAAAACCGGTCAAGTGCGTGTCGGACTTCGCATATTTAGGGTTCCGTACCAAATGAGGTAATTATCAAAGAAAAAATGTGATTCATATCAATATGTGATTTATAACTCCGTTTGGAGTTTTGGACCCTTCGGGTACGGAACCCCGAAAACTAAAGCATTAAATAGACAGCCTATTTAATGCGGGGACCTACAAAATAACTACTGTGCCCATAAGAATAGGGATAATTTCCGGGTACTATAATAATAATTCTATTAAGTCCGTGAGATAAATTAATAAAAAATATTGTACAGACTGTTGTCAACATTATCTGACCCACCCTAAAATCATACGACTTTGGACCCTCTGCCTGTAACATTAAGGTTTATTTAATTTATATGAGCTTATCACACAAGTGCACGAGGACTCGATGAACAAAAATACAATAATAACACAGACACTCAAATTTGATCTTTAACACGTAACGTTAAGGTAAACCCACCCAACATGGTCGGAGCCACCGGCATTATATATGTTTTTGTTAAGCTATTTTAATCATTATCTCGTTAATATTAAAGTTGAAAAGCTTTTAAGTCACACTACATAATTACAACCCAATCTTTAATTTCGCGTATTCCCAACAAGTTCTTGTGGCTTAGCGGTTTGATGCTGGATTGACGACGAACAGCATGTAGGTTCGAAAACACAGTCCACCTATACATCAATTTCTTTTTTTATTTCTTTTTATTTCTACAATATTGCTTGCAATATTAAAGAACGACCAATATGATTTTCGCCTAATAACTTATCTTGTAAACGGGTGGGTAATTTAAAAAACTTTAAGTTCACAGTTCTTTAAAATGAATACGAATATTTATTTTTCAACTACCCACTTATTTGTACTCTACAAGTTATGTGAAAATATTACCATTTTAAAAAGTTTATATATAGTCTGTAGTTCTTTACAATAATACAAGAAATAGTTTTGAAATTTAAATTCTATATTGAAAGCAAAACAATATCTTTGTCGCAGGATTTGATCTCGAACCTTGTTTTTCTCAGTCTTACACACAGACCACGAGACCAGAATCACTTGAACTCAATCATTAAAATAAGCTATTACACTTATCATATTATAACAAATAGTTATAAAATATAACCTAATGCTAACTTTTAAAGATCATATTTGCGTGTATATATTATTATTGTATTTGTTCATCAAATCCTCGAGCAGTTGTCTGATAAGCTCATATAAATTAAATAAACCTTAATGTTACATGCAGAGGGTCCAAAGTCGTTTGATTTTAGGGTGGGTCAGATAATGCTGACAACAGTCTGTACAAGTATTTTCTGTTCTAACGAATCGATAAAAATGACAAAGATAAAGCGCATCAAAGTTCAGGAGGGCTGTTACGTCACTTTTAAGTAAAAAGTGTACCAAGGAGTGACGTCACGCAAAATTTCAATGCACTGTATCGTCCTCATTTTTTTACGAGACAAAAGAAAAAATACTGGTCCAAAACTATTTGGTGGATAAGAGAACCAAATATATTTCTTTAGTCATTTACCCTACTCGGTACTACGAATGTAGAGCAGTTTTGTAAAGCACTAAATAAGGTTTTTAATGGAATTTTACCCACCCACATTGTTTCATGAGAATTTTGTATAAAAGTCAACATACGACGCTTGTACAGAGCAAATCCCCGTCATGTATTGTGGATGACCTGAACCTGTTCTACCTACGCCATACTCATTATAATATATCTACGATGTTTATGTCAACTACTACGATTCAATGACTATCACAGAACTCAACCCAGGTAAAACAGAGTTCTTAGTACGGTCGAGGTATATCGAATCTTACTTGCGGCCTTAAACGTGACTAGGACCAGGAACAGAAGTTTCCTGACTAGATGGAAAACTGTTTTTTTTTTTTTTCTTTTATGACTTTTGCATTGAGGAGATCTTTTTAAAAAACCGGCCTAGTGCGTGTCGGACTTCATACATTTAAAGTTCCATACCAAATGTATTTTTGACTATTTGTATGGCTTTTGGGTCAACAAGATGCTTATACTGTGAAAATTTGAAAACTGTAGCTCCAACCGTTTGGCTGTAAAACCTGTATGACAGACGATGGACACACAGACGAACAGACGAATACATGAGTAACAGTAATAGGGCGTTTGGACCCGTCGGGTACGGAATCCTAAAAAGACAATGTTATGTTGTGGAAATTTCCGATCTTTGCACCTAGTTCAGTTGTTCAGTTCAAGTATCTAAAGCAGTATGAACCGCAAAAATATTTCCGCGAAAACAGATTTTTTAAGTGTTAAATTGAAACATAAAAGAATATTTTCTATGAAAAATCGTTAACCACAGTAACATAATAATTACTTATACTTGTTTGTGCATTCTTGGAATTTGAATGAAAGTTAATATTCATAAAGAGACTTCGTCCCTCTCGCTCACCGCTACAAAGCGAAGGTTCCAGGAATTTATCGAATTTAATTTAATCTTACATCAGTACCAGGCTCTGTGTACGTTGAATACAGGACCAGTACTAAGAACCGGGAGATGCACTGAATTAATAAAAGTACACTAACTCAACTTAAATATTTGCTTCAAGTCGTGTTTGTGTACTTTTACGCATTCTTCAAGTTCTAAGAATAACATCTGTTGTGGATATAGTACCTGTCTGTCAGTGTCTGTGTTTAAAGTCCAGACTAAATAAAAACTGGCAACAATAGATATAGGTGGGACACTCAAAATAATCTCAAATCAACAACAATCGTCTTAAAAAATAGGATTTTTTAAGATGATTGTTGTTGATTTGAGATTACGAAGAAACCGGTCAAGTGCGTGTCGGACTTCGCACATTTAGGGTTCCATACCAAATGTATTTCTTACTATTTGTATAGCGAATTACGCATCACCCAAACATCCTGGCGAGGCCTTATGGATGGGATAGGGGCCAGAAAGCTTAAGTACAAAATACCTCAAGACTTCATCAGACAAACATAGCTACATAAGCAACATATGTAAATAGGATGTGTCATAGGACACATACCGAACAAGACATCTAAACACGTCAAAAAAATTACTTAATGTTCAATAGTACTGAGACAGATTGTGAAAAAAAAGGGAAATAAAAAAAAATAAAAAAATAAAATTGTATGTCTTTGGGTTAACAAGATGCTTATACTGTGTTAATTTGAAGACTGTAGCTCCAACCGTTTACTTTAAAACCTGAGTGACAGACGATGGACAGACAGACGGACAAACGGACACGTGAGTGACAGCAATATGGCTCCGCTTGGACCCTTCGGATATGGAACGCTAAAAAGAACAAGATGGTTGACAAAATTAATTATGAATCCAAATGTTCAGTGGTTTTATTCCGGCAATCAAAGTAAATCAAAAGATATCGTAAGTGGTGATGGCGAGCTAACCGTACTCACAGATTTCTTATACTTTATCATTTCGTTTTTTGACTGGAAACCTCGGTTATCATTGCTCATAAGTAGATAACTTAAAATGTTAAGAAATTCACTGAAGAAAGTTTGGCTTACTCGGGCAAGCATGATGGTCTTTAACCGACTTCACAAAAAAGGAGGAGATTCTCAATTCATCAGAATCTTTTTTTATTTTTTATTTCTGTTCCCCGATTACTAGAAGATGCCTTAACTGATTTGGAAAATGATTTTTTTGTTTGAAAGAGTACGTCCCAGGTGGTCCCGTTTGAATTTGGTGAAGATCTAATGAAGAACTTCGGAGATAGACGATGGAACTCTTCAGTAAATGATTGCAAACCTTCTGAAATTGCTGCAATCGCATGTCAATTTATTGTTTACACCACTTCATAACTTAACATCACACTGAAGGGGTACACAGATTTGTACAGTTCATCCTGATACACCCTAATTTCACCAATTATGTTTAAATTCCATGTTTTTGGGGCTATCAATTTTAACTTTACTATTAAGTTTTAGTTTGAAGTTTTAGCAAATAACACTATGTCATCTGCGAACCTCAAGTGCGTTAGTGAGACACCGTCCACATTCACCCATAGATTTTCCCAATTGACACGTCTGAAAACTGATTCCAGTCCAAAAATAGTTTTGGAGATAGGGGTCTCCTTGTCTGACACCTTTTTGCTACTCTAAATGGTTTGCCTTTCTTTTCTTTTTGAATTCTCGCAGTACTATGACTATACACGTTTTTTATGTATTTGTGCTCAATTCCTTGCTCCACAAGTGCCTCCCATATCCTGTCGTAAAATAATGAATGAATCCTTTGCTCTAATCGACGAATGCTAGGTAGTATGTACACTGGTATTCACTATAGTTTTCTAACACCCAGTTTACTACATGAGAGTAACTTTTACGAAAACCAGCCCGCTCAATGTGTTGATCTTCATCTAACGTTCATTCAATCCGTTTTTATAAGACCTTGGCAAAAATCTTGTACATGTTTGATATAAGGCTAATAGGGCGATAGTTTCCAATGTCGTGTTTATCTTCCTTCTTGTATAACAAGATAATGTTAGATTCTGTCCATTGTTGTGGGATAATTTCAGTTTTGATGATATCGTTAAGCATTTCTATGAGGACAAGTGTCATTATTTCCTTGCTTTGTTTTAAGATTTCGTTACTTATACCATCGGGTCCTGGTGATTTGTCTACCTTTTGAGTATCTATAGCATTTTCGGCTTCGGCATTAAGGATACTAGGAATGTCTGATGTCTCCGTGAAATCGACTTCTTCTTATGTGGTGTTGCATCCGTATATTTTTTTGTAGTAGGATGTGACGATTTCTAGTATGTCTGTTCTGTCATGATTCCATTTGCCGCTATCACTTTTCATTTTTACGATTAAGGACTAGCCTTTGAACTTATTAATTCTTTATATGCTTTTTTGACTCATCCCGTTTTGGTAATATACTTTTCAATAGTTTCCATTCTACGTGTTTTTCTATCTGTTCTTATACTTTCTTCTCTTGCGTAGATAATGTGGGTTTTTTCTTCTAGTAGGTTTATGGTATTATTTTGTTGTCAGCCATTTTCTCGGTTCAATTGTGGAGTTTGTAATGAGTTGTGTCTGAGTTTTTATGGTATTCTCTATCCAATTGTATTTTTCTTGTGTTCCTAAATTCTTTGGGTTCACTTCAAAGTCAATGAATCTGTCTCTCAGGGTGATCGTTAGTTGTTCCAATGGATGTTTTCCGAGTTTAAAATTTTCTGGTTCTTGTCTTGGTCTAAGTTTTCTTGTTTGTATTGATTTCAGTTCAGCTCTAACCATTCTATGGTTAGTGTTGAAGTTAAATTTGTTGATGACGCTGAAGTTAGTGAAACATAGTATGAAAGTATGGGAGAAAGTGATAGGGAAAAGATTGCGAGAGGAGAGTGAGATTACCCCGAACCACTTTGGGTTTATGCCAGGTCGAGGGACAATGGACGCCACCTTTGCTCTCCGTCAATTGTGCGAGAAGTACAGACGTGTGCACAAGGACTTGCACATGGTGTTCTTGAGAAAGCGTATGATAGAGTACCTCGGCATGTGTTGTGGTGGGCCTTGAAAGAGAAAGGTTTGCCTGGGAAGTATGTAGAGTTGACTCGTGCTGTGTACAGTAAATCGATTACCTACGTCCGGTTGGCTGCTGGCAACACCGACGAGTTCAGTGCGGCTGTAGGCTTGCATCATGGGTCGGCTTTAAGTTCTTACCCGTTCCTGTTGGTTATGGACGCTCTTACGTCGGAAATACAAGAGGAGGCACCCTGGTGCATGTTGTTTGCCGACGACATTGTTCTGGTCGGTGAAGATAGACCTGAGATCCAGAGCAGATTGGAGAAATGGCAACAGAAGCTGGAGAAAGTTGGCTTGAAAATCAGCAGAACCAAAACTGAATACATGTTATTCACTGCGATTTCGGTGGTCTCTCCATTTCTGAAGCTATAGCACTAGATGGCGCGCTTCTCCCAGTCTGCTTTGATTTTCTGTATCTCAGTTCACTCGTGCAAAGCGATGGCGAAATAGATCGGACTGTTAAGCACAGAATTAACACTGGATGGATGAAATGGCGGCAGGTCACCGCGACTATCTGCGACTCCCGCATTCCCCTTAAACTTAAGGGGAAAATTCATAAAACAATGGCCAGACCTGCTGTCTTGTATGGTTCAAAACGTTGGGCCACAAAAGGAATTAATGAAAAGCAATTGCATGTAGCTGAGATGAGAATGCAAAGAGCGACGTGTGGTGTTACGCACATGGATAGAATTAGGAATGTGTATATAAGAGGAAGTCTGAAAGTGGCACCGCTGACTGAAAAGTTGTGTGGAAATCGGTTGTCGTGGTATGGGCATGTGATGAGGAGGAATAAAGAAAATGTCGTGAGGAAAGTCTTGTGTATGGATGTGGATGGCTATAATAGTACGGGAAGGCCAAAGAAACGATGGTTGGACTGTGTGAAAGATGAGAAGGGTAAAAAGGGGGTGACTACGGAGATGACTACTGATAGAGGAGTATGGAAGAAAAATACATGTTGCGCCGACCCCAAATAAATTGAGATAGAGGCAGGAGAATAATGAGGATGATGCTGAAGTAAGTGAAACAACTGTTTCTATTAGTCATTATGAAGTCGATTTCATTTTTAGTTTTCCCATCTGGCGAAATCCAGGTCCACATCTTCTTCTTAGTGTTCTTGTATATCGTGACCACAGAAAACGTGAGACGACGACATCAGATAAGTGGCAGGAGTGATGTGGAACAGAGTGGCTCAGGACAGACTTGAATGGAAAAGGTTGGAGGAGGCCTTTGCCGACTGGCAAACAGATCTGCAGAAAATAATAATAATAAATTTATTTAATTCAGAACTAGTCCATATTATGCATACATGTGAAATTAAAAATATTAGATTGGAAAATAAGCAAGAAACAAATAATAAACTAGTCTCCATTTTTAGTTTAAACTTGAATCATTTAATTTTTAGAAATGTTTACATTATCTTGATCTCAATGAAAGGCTTTATTATTATTATTTTGGTTTACTTATTTTCTATACATATAAATTATAATTTTAAATATTTTTTACAAATCATACAAAAAAAAAAACATTTAAAATTATAAAAAGTAGTAGTCCGCCGGTTTCGGGAGCAGGGTCCAACCTACTGGTGGTTAAGGCTCCAGAGACAGGAACCTTCTCACAATGCGAGCCGTATCGAGGAGTACTGCCTTCTGTATCAGGCCCTTGATCCAACCGCGCAACGACAGCTTCGACAGGTGGTCGTCGAGGCTTTTGGCCATCAAGCCGTTAGCGGTAACGACTATCGGCACAATGATAACCGAGTCCACATTTCACATATCGACAACCTCGTGTGTTAGGTCCAGTTATTTGATTTGCTTCTCTTTCTCAGCTTTAACAAGGTTCTTGACATATAAGATAGCGACATCGATTATCATTGTGCGGTGCGCTAATCGATCAATCACCACTATCATCATCTGCCTAGCCTCTTCCCAACTATCTTGGGGTTAACTTCCAGTCTAACCGGATGCAGCTGAATACCAGTACAACGTGACATGGTCATTTTCGATAATAATATGCCCACGGTAGTTATTCGTCAAGATAACTTCGTCTATAATTTATTTATTATTTACTTATTAAAACTTCATGCAACACAAATGTACAAAGGCGGACTTAATGCCTTAGGCATTCTCTACCAGTCAACCAAGGGTGGCGGAGAGATAACATGGCAGGTGCATAAACTGAAAAAAATAATAATACTAAGACGAAAATAGTTTCAAAAGTCAAAACCCCGAGACAAAACCTTCAGTGTCTCTGAAGAGGTCGCTAAATCGTAACCAGGCCACGAACGCCAATAAATCTACATCAGGCCCATGAAGAGCCCGATAAAAGCGCCCGTGAAGCTCTTTGCCTTTCCATGCCTCCTTGCGATCATCAGTAGTGAGAACTACAGGTTTGCACCAGTTCTCTTTAGCCATGGACAACGGTGTGAGTCCCTTGTCCACTGCGACCACATTTCGGTGCATGCCCACGTCAGTGTCTAGAAAATATTCTCTGAGACTGCACACCTCGCGGTTGAGGAGAGTCTTAGCGTTTAAAAAACTTCGACCTCCACACTTCCGCGGGATGTACAGTCTCATCACCGATGATAGTAGATGCATCCGGTTTGCAGTCAACAGCGTACGGACCCTCCTGTCCAGGGCATCGAGTTCGGTCTGAGTATGCCGAAAGAGTACATTGAAACCAGCATGACCCAACCGTTGAAGGCGCGCACCTTATTCCCGCCCGACAAAAGGCTGTTCAATACCTTTTTTGATCTGTATGGAATCTGAGAGTTGAATCCCTTTGGATTCCATAATCCCCGCTCGCTTTACATGCATGACTGCACATTTGCCCACACCAAATTCCATCCTGATGGCGCTACTGAAAGTTTCAGTTACCTACCTTTAGTAGCCTCCATCAGTCGCAAATTGTTGGGGGCAAAGAGTTTCAGGTCATCCATGTAAAAAAGGTGAGATATAGCCAGACAACCTCTTCTTAACCGATAGCCCAGGCTCGAATCCTCCAGCAATGTACTTAGAAGATTCAGGGCTAAGCAGAACCAAAGTGGACTCAAACTGTCGCCCTGAAAAATTCCCTGTTTATGTATGCATATAGGCTCATCATTCCCCAGAATTAGTCGACATCCTGGAAATCGAAGGACTGTCTTCCATTGCCCCATACATGACTCAAGGAAGGTAGAGTACGGAGAGTTGCATCTATTTTGTACAAATCCAACACCCTCATGAGCCATGTATGTGGAACAGAGTCGTAGGCCTTCTTATAGTCAATACAGCATGTTGACAAGCGGACGGCGAGCAGTGGGTAGCTCGCCGTCCGATCATTATCAGGCCCGTGATTCGACGGCGCGTAGTGTTTCACGCGCGCCTCAAAGAGATAATTTTTAGCCACCACTGACGGGGCACATAGTGGCCGGTGCCTGCATGCCTAGGGGTAGCAGATAAATTCGTAACAGAGTTACCGCTCCCCTGTGCACTCAGGCTGGGAAGGAACAGGGGTGGGTTTTAGTCAGTAGGAGTCTGACACGCCCTCCCGTTCCACCCAGAGCGGGAGATGTCATTGGATGATTTCCCACCCCACAAAAAAAAAAAAACATGTCGACAAATCCTTGTGGGATCGACGAACCTGTTGTCTTATGGCCATGCCTATGAGGAGTAGCTCCTTGGTACCGCGGAACCCGTTCCTACATCCATTCTGAGAGACAGACATAATTGAATAACTCTCAATATGCATATTAATTTTTGCTCTCGCGATGGATGTTAGACGTTAATAGACCGTTGACAAACATGTAATCGGTCTATAATTCTTGGGTTCCGCGGGACTACCTGTCTTATGGAGCAGGTGGGTGATACCGGTTGTTAGAAACAGAGACAGCGACCCAAACTCTAAGGATGACTGGAATTGAGATGCCAGGAGCGCGTGTGAGCTGCTTTACCATTAAGCCAAAAGTTGGGCAGTCCGTCCGGTCCCGGAGATTTGCAGTTCGGTAACGGACGAACTGCTTATTATAATTATTATTTAGTTTTAGTTATGGGTACAACAACTAAAAATTGCAAAATAACTTAAATTTTGGAAGTCGGTGTCAAATAACGAAGAAACAAAACTAGAAACTCCAACTTCAAAAATTAAAGTTAGGTTGTATTTTTTTGTAATAAAGATTTTATCATTAATAACTTACGCAATGTATGAGCATTTTCAAAGGAACTCTTTTACAAGGAAGAAACTACACGTGGAATACAAAACCTTCTTTGAAAGTAAGTATAAAGCGGCCGTAAATAAAAGAATAAAACTAAAACGTCCACAAAACCGTTTTAATGTGAATGAGAATGACATTATTTCACAATCTGCCAGCCACAAGCCACAACTAGCCGAACAGAACGGCGGGGTTATTTTTATTTTGTCGGAGAGGGGAAGGCGGCCGCGGCGTGCCCTCAAACGTGACCGCTTCGCTGGTGTTATACCATGCTCCTCCGTTTCAAGCCTTACAATATAATAAAAGTAATAAAGCTTGGCTTTATGCTCTCTGAAGTGGTACCAGGGAGGCCAGATTGAAGAGTTATATCACTTATTTCCATGTTTTACTTGATGGAAAAAGTGACATTTTCGTGAACCCTATCAAAATCTGATATTTAGTTAGCATTTTGGGATTTATATAAATTAGATTAGTTCACTCTTGTATACCTACACAGATCGAGCCAAATCATAGTAATAAAATTACATCAACTCATGACGCTTCCCGCGACCTGTTGTTGCCATTCCTGCAGCTGTACAACGTGGCCGCTAGTCCTTTGGGTACATAATAGAGATTTTATCGAGAACCTATTTTTAGTTAGTTGGTAGATTTCATTCGAAGGATATTTGACTGTTTTTTGTTTATGTGTAGGTTAACAGATTTATTTATAATGGTACAGAGTACTTACAACAAAAAAGAGAATACGGCATAACTAAACTCATCAAAACACTTTCCGCGGCCAAGGAGTCGACCTCAAAACTGTTGGCATTTAAAAGCGGAGCTTAGGACTAAACCAATTAGGCGTCTAGGTCTTCACAAACTTTCTCTAAACTCTTTGCAATTTTATGATTGAGGGCATTAGAATTTAAAAGTTCTAGGTACTGAATTTGTCAAG
The DNA here is from genome assembly GCA_951329385.1 of Polia nebulosa. Lineage (NCBI taxonomy): Eukaryota > Metazoa > Arthropoda > Insecta > Lepidoptera > Noctuidae > Polia > Polia nebulosa. Next base: position 17,144,646 of record OX589599.1, on the reverse strand, counting down.
GTAGATGCGAATGAAAACGCTGGAAGGGAGACGCCCGCGACCTTAAAGGACAGGATACACAGACTTTATTAGTGGTGTTCTTCACAAAGGACACGTACTTACTCAAAACCGTCGTATGTGCATGACCAAATACTTTAACGTTAATGAAGCAAAAGAACTCTGTAAGAACCGTAGCAAGTGCCCTTTTATAGTTTCTGCCTACCTCATGGGAAAAAGGCTTGAGTTAATGTATGTACTAGCTTTTGCCAGTGGCTTCACCCGCATGGAATTAATACTTTACCCATTATAAATTTAATTTATGATCACTAACAAGTTGTCGCGGGAATATGAGATGATAGAGTATTACATAATGTTGTCTGTACCATCAGTTGGTATTTATTGTTATCGCGGATTCCTCGAACAAGACACAAATAGATGGCATAATGGATTTTGTTTATTTGTATAACGGGCACAAGCTATTTAATTGTTGAATGGGCAGTCAGATTTAATTAAGTATAGATATAGATAGAGTGCCGCTAGCTAAAGGATAGACACGACCACTCTGACGCATGCCCGTCATGTTTGTAACCTCTAATATAAAACTTCTTATAGTTCTATAGACCTTTGAACTTACCATTGAACCAACATAATTGTATTATAAAATGAACCATATAATATTACACAAAGAACCTTAATAATGTATGACTTATAGTATTTCATTATAACCTTAATTCTTGCATTCAATTCTTGTTCCATTGACCAAAATGAAAACTGCTTACTAATTCAGTAGTAGGTACCCACAAAATTGAACATAAATGACATTTTCAAATAGTCACACTGTTTATAGACCTCCGATGACAAAATAATAATAGCACTAGTGTAACAATGAACTTCACTATTATAACATTTAAATTATTACGCATTCACGTATTTTGTGCAATAAAGATACGAGTTCGTACTTTTGTAGCCGACTGCAGATAGTAGCAGCAGGCGACGTGTTGCCGTGTTATGTCGCAGCGACACGTCGCCGCGTTGTGGCGTCATGTCGCTGCAGTCATGATTCCAAACCCAACTTCAGATGACAGCAGCAGATGGCAGCACCGTATTCCAATTGGTTCTGAGTGTTCCGTGAGACAAGATGTCTGACGTGTTTGAGAATAGAGATCGCAATTTACTTTTTTATCTTTTGTTAGAAGAGGAAGAAGACGACGATGACTTGTTTTTATTACTCGTATACCTACAAGTATAGAAAGAAAAAACGACAAGCCACATGTCCTATGCTGAAATGCAGAGTAAGGGAAGTTATTAAAACTAGCACTTCTCCCGCGACTTCGTCCGCATGGATTTCAAAAATTGATTATAATAATTTTCAAAATCGGTTCAGTAAATCCAGAGATTACCCCCTACAACCTCACAAACGTTATCTCTATAATGTTATTAGTATAGACTGATCAATATGCATTTCAAAAGCGACGAAAAAGAATGAAGACAGTAGAGAAAATTTCTTCAGCGTCTCTGGCACTAGATCTGTGGTCGGGCGACAGTGTCGTCGGCCGCTCGGCCCGTAGCGGCAGACGACGCGTATCGCTTGCTACGGAAGGTATTTCATAGAAATACATAGAAACGTGTCGTGGCGACACATCACCTGCTGCTGCTGTCTGCTGTCAGCTACGAACTCGTACCTTAAGGTGAAGCCTTAAGGATGAAATGACACTCACCTTGTGTTTCACCTCATTATAAATATTGGCGGTAGCTGTATATGTGGCTTGATAAACGCAAGCCGCTACACTTACTACTGATATTGTATCTTTTGTAATGTCGGTATTATGACTTTCTTGTGATTTAATCTAATAGTTTAGTCAATGGAGAAACATTAAATTTCGGTAACTTGTACTTTTAACTTTCCAGGTCAATGCCTTAGACTATGATAGGTTATAGACGGAGTGTAAAAAAAAGCAATCTGGTAAGTACCAGAATGAGAGGCCGGCTTGTATCTGTACACGTAAAATAAGCTCACATAGACAAAATGAGAGATTCCGCAACCGTTCTCCTACGACCGATTCGCCAGTGCGATTGTTCGCCGACAGGACTATTAATTTATTTCCGTTACTCCGACAGAGTATTTCACGTACGGACATTTTGCCGACAGAACCTTTCATATACGTTACTTTCGACGACTGGCCTTTCCAGCTACAGAATGTTTCACCGACACGACGATAAACCTATAACTCTTTTAACTACAGACCTTTCCATCTTTACGGAGAATTCGCCGTCAATCTTAAGACAAGCGATATTACAAAAACACAGCACACACACACACACACGCGCACACACACGGCACAGCTTACTGTGTCTTTACTATGAGATCAGGGCGGGCTCTCCAAAAGAAATATTCTAGCTAAGAAGCAATTATACACACCCCTGAAGATATTTATTTTAATATACTTATTTTGAAGAAATCGTACTTCGTAAATAACATAATTTATAAAAATAAACACAATAATAAGCATTGGCGATGACCTCCAGCAGCGCGGCAGCGTCCTCTAGCGAAGGTAACGCAGCGAGCTCCTTAATCTCTTACTGTTGTGAAACTCGCATCAACGCAGTCCATAAACATCAACAGAGTGGCAAGAAACTAGTGTTTCCTCGCGACTCTTCTCCCGGAGCCTGCTCCACGTGAATTTTGGGAAAAAGAACCTGCCTATGACACTCAGCTATACCGCCGTCCATAATATAGGTAAGTTATCTGACAAAATCACATTTTGAGTTACGCCCAAAAAAGTAGCGTTGAATTACATAGAAATCAAGGTAGTCCTTGAATAGATAAAATCACCGTTAAGTTTAACCGTGATTTTATTTATTTCGGGATCTATTGAAAGTAGAAAAAATACTGCTTAGATAAATCTGTAGAGAATTTTTGGCTGATTACCGAGATTATGGCATCAAAAAACGAAAACGTTATCTCACATTTGGGGGAAATGTGAGATAACTGCACTTTTGCTTCAAAATGGTAATAAAGAAAGAAAAAGAATTTATTTGCCACAAATTAACGACGTACACAACAATATGATTTTGCTAACTTAACCCTTTTCGATAGTGTTAGTAGATCTTATATTTCTATGTTAGTAACAAGTTTAACAAAAATAAAAGGAAAGAAAAAAAAAATTAAGTAGGTAGGTATAAATAAATAAAAAGCATATACAGGTCGTGGTTGTGGCAAGAAGGCTTCCACTCAGCGTAATGCTATACCGTGGGGGACCCACAGCACGGCGCTGATTTTCAGTGGCCGCCTAAGACGTGACGTACGGAAACCAAAACCTTTAGATACTTAAGTCAGGATAAATAAAAAATAAAAAAAGATAATTGAAATAGAGTAGCCTTCTATCAGTTAAGAAATTTCGTAATTGGATCAGTACGAGTATCTTCATCTACAGATTTTATTTACATAAGTATGTATAAACAAACATACAAACAATTTATCCAGTTTATAATATTAGTTGAGATGAGCGATACATATGACGTGGCCCAGTATATAGGGCTAGGTCATGCCGTAACCGTAAAAATTCATGCCTACAGTTGTGGGAACAGCACATGACCCAGATACGATGCTGGATGAAGGTGGATTACTGAACTTAGATAGTATTTGACTTATTCTTTCCGCTATTTAGGGGAAAAAGAAAAATACAACTGCATTTACTCCGTGAAATATTACTCTGCAAAACCTGTTTTTTGGTGTAAGCAATCAGTGAACCAAAGTATTGAGCCACTCCTACACAGGTCCCGATATAAGTTAAGCCTATATTTTCAGATATTCTTATCTGATATTTTCTTTTGATTTTGTCCATAAATAACTTAAGCTTAAAACGAGACCAGGTTTTATTTTTACTTAAGTAGTAAACTGTACTATACCTGTTACCTTATCTGCCTAAGCTTTTAAGAACACTGAAAGTTTTGATTATAACTAATGTTTTATTTGTCTGCATGTTTTTGACTTTATTAATGTTTAAGTTGTCTGCTTGTGATATGAATGATGACTATCCTCATGCATGACTTTTTCATTTCCCTCTAAAACATTTCAGGAAATCTTGAAGGCATGAACCACTGAGCGCTACCCACAAAGGTTCCAAGAATACCCCAAATGATGAGAATAATCCTATCTGGTCGACTGCAGAAGCCTTCGAGAAAGGCACTACCGACCGGCCTACCCAAGGATGGTTATGCTTAGCCTGGTAGGTATTCCAATTACACCAAAGACCCCTTTTTTATTAGCCCCGTATTTTTATAGCGACGAATGTGCAAATTACCTACCTGTTGATATCCAAAACCAATCGCTGAAGAAGCTACAAGATTAGTGGTACCTCAACACCTACGTACTAGAAATAACATAATATATTTTTGTCAACTTACTTTTTACCGAAAAGTAAATAACAACAAACCCCATACCCCCAAACAAGCATAGTGACCGGCTGAAATTACTTTTTCGCAATTTAAAAAAAAAACATATTTTATAAATTACCAAAATTGACAGTCAAAAAAAAAAACTGTAAAAACCATACAGAATACGGCAGAATCAATTAACAGCTACTCCAGAAAGGTAATCAATATGAAACAAATTGTTCAGTCCGTTCAGTGCATACTTTCATAGTACGAACCTTGGGGGTTCCGGCTGTGCTCTCAAAAGGGCACGACCCAAGCTATTCGTGTCAAGGATTGGTCTTTATATAGAGCTTTTGGATTCGCTACTTGTGTTCTAGGCTTTATTGATTTTAATTAGCTTAGACCACTTTCAAGCACATCTTCATGGCTTTAAAACTCTTCTTCCCTGTTGGTACTCGTACCTACAGACTTGTGTCAACCCACGTCAATCTAAAGTACCGCTAAGCGATACAAGTTGGAGATCGAAGAATGGAGCCATATACACAATTCAGCTTATCATCATGCTTTTCGATATCTCTAGAATAATTACACTAGCTCAATGTTTGACAACAAACAAGATTGTGGTTAAATTATCCTGTCAAATAAGAAGGACCAATCACAGAAGCCGTAAATGAGCCAATTTCCAATACTTCCAAATCTCAGTAGCAAATCTTGATAAAACTGGGTTCCTGGAGTAATATGTGAAAATTTTAAGAGGACATTATTGAACTGGGCTACAGGGGAAAAATAAACTTCCAATTTGGAAAATGATAACCATGCTGAACGTTTTCATCAACATTTCAAGACCTACGAAGAGAGGTATCAAGTTTTTTGGAATAAAAAGTGTTAGCTGATTACATCTGGTATATATTAAGAAAACTAACACAAATCAGTATAAAAGAAGGAGTTATCTGTGTAATTTTAGACATTTTATAAGTCACATGAGAATTGTTTAAAACAAATATAGCAAATATTTAAAAAAATTGACGTGCCATGTTTTTCCATTTCATAATCTAACTTAGGGTTCATTATTCTAGCGATCCACTTTAGTTTACCATAAGGGTAAAACACCTTGAAAATAGTGTTATTAATTAAGAAATCACTTTTTAAATGTTATGGTGAAGTATTTTTATTTGTGAACATAGGCTATGGTTAAAGATGTTATACAAAAAAAGTATACGAAAGCGTCATCAAATCAATTACCTTTTTCATAAGTTCTGTCAAAGGAAAATTTCTTGCCATAATTTAGTACCTGCAGTGACCTTTGCATGGCTGATATAAATAGAAACTCAGGGTGAAATGACCTCCAGCGTTACTTCCAGTACTGCGGCCTCGATGATAATTGTGTAGCCGAGGAGGGGAAGGTGAGGTGGAGTGCACCCCGAGCCTGTGATCTAGTTTTGAATGGGCTCGCGGAGGCTCGCGAGTGACGTCAGGAGGCGTAGCTGTGACGTCAACGAGAAACTGGGTCGTGCGTTCAACGACCCCGGCCTGCGCTGCACTACCAACACCACTGTCCTTGGAGGCTCGACCAAATGTGCCAACTCTGAAAAAAGCATATTTCGTCGCTCACAATTTTCAATTTTGTTTTGAGCCATTTTTCGTCTCATATTTTGTTTGTTTAATTAAAAACAATAAATATTATAATTTTGGCTAACCTGCTATAATTTGAATTTAATTCGTCAGTTTTGATAGCTACCTATTCGTTTAAATTTCAAAACTAGATAAATTAGGAAAATTATGGAAATCGACCTTTACGACAATCACCAAAAAGCATTGAGTTTGAAAACAATGCGTATTGTAAACTATTAACAAAGCTTACACAATTTTTCGACGCCATATTTTATTTAGATTATTTTTAGTTTTAGTAAGTTTTTTTTAGTGTATTATAGTTAGATAGGTATATTATTGTTTTATGTACATAAATTAATTAATTGAAATAATTAACACTCTCCCTGCCATGGGAACCGCCGGCGACCCCCAAAAAATTTTGTCCAGCAGGCCATGCCGTGTACACGCACGAGAAGTTTCACATTTTCCATAACAGCACGCCAATAGTTGTAAAAATTATTTGAATTCGGGAGGTCAGGGCGGATCCCACGGCGTCTTAAAAGATTTTTTTTTTGACCCGCCGGCGGCTCCCACGGCCTCTTGTAATAATTTTAACTTTTGACTCACGGCGTTCACAATCAACAAATTTGGGACCCGCCGGCGACCTCCATGGCCTCCTGAACTTCAAAAGCTTTATATATTGTCGGCAGGGAGAGTGAATATCTTTACGCAACTGGATAACGACTGTGAACTTCTACAGTTCAACATTCTGCTACTTAATTAGAGAATGCTCCTAAAGTGCATCCCTCCATTTTTAACCGACTTCCAAAAGGAGGAGGTTCTCAATTCGTCTGTATGTTTTTTTTTTCTATGTATGTTACGCAATTTCGCCGTCAGTTGTGAACCAATTTTCAAAATTCTTTTCTGTTAAACAGACACGTGTGCGAAAAACTACTGAAACAAAAAATTACAGAATAATTATGAACTTTAAATTGGTACCGTACACATGCTCAGGTAGTTAATAAAAATTTCGATTGGATTGCGAGCGGTGTTTAGAACTTAAATTGGTATGGTAACTAGTTCATGAAAGCTGATTGCTATCCCTTTGCGCGTCCAAATTAGCAGACACAACAGATTTTAATTGTGTCTCGATCACGAGGTGACTGCCGAACTGCTGAACCTAACCTAACTTTTTCCACAAAACATGCACAGCATAATCAGCCTACCCACTGCTCGGACACATTCACTGTACGAGAGAGTAGGCTGTAATCTACAATTATTAAAGCTAAAATATTTTCCAAAATTATGTTTTCGTCGGTTATTCTGTTAGGCTTTGGGGTCCCTCACCCTCCTGTTTCATTGAGGGTGCAAACTAGGTCAGAGCTTGCTGCTGCAGCCCCGGGCCCCGCCTCCGATCGATGCTCCGGCGTCAATGAGCAGCAGCCCCGGAGCCCGAGTCGAGCCCACCTCACTACAGTACCCGCCTATAAATAGACCCCAAGGTACTGCGCAATGTTTCATATTCCAGAATGCATGTTATTTACGGAACCGATGGCCTACTTTGTTCCGGAGCCTTCGCTTCAATGTACGGCCTCTATGGCGTGACGTCATTATAAAGGTCGTCGTAGAGTGCCAAGCATGACTCGAGGTTGGAGCCCCATTAGATAGTGCTCAATGCCTAAGCGGCATGTGCACAAGTATTTTATAGTATTAGGGTGGAAAGTTGTTAGATTGACAGTGCTACTTGGCCATGAATACTTGAAACCTGACTAGTACATATAGTAAACAATAGATATAACATTTTAATTATACATATGGGCAATGCAGCCTTCTTATTAGGCGCTTGAAAGCTGCCAAGTATAGCAAAAAATACTACATTTTATCATATTCTGTCGACGTAGTTGTGGCGCTAACGAAATCAATTAAAGCGAAGATGGAGAAACTTTTCTCCATCTTCGCCTTAATTATAATAATAATAATATTCCACAACTATCACACAACGCCATCTAGTCCCAAGCTAAGCAGAGCTTGTGTTATGGGTACTAGACAACTGATAAACATACTTATATATTTCTAAATACATAGGTACATATTATAGATAAATTACACCCAGACACAGAACAAATGATCGTGCTCATTACACAAACATTTGTCCTGGGTGGGAATCGAACCCACGAGCTCCGGCATAGCAGTCAGGGTCACTAACCACTAGACCAACAGGCCAGTCAAACTCAAAACGTTCTCAGGAATCCTTAGCTTTTTGAGTGATTGCTACTTACCTGCAATCACAAATTTAAAAAAAAATAGTCTGCAAGAAAAAGGACATACATAAATACTTTTTTTGTTGCTAATTTATTTTGTTTGTGGATTAATAAACTCTTCTGAACCAATTGAAGTTTAACTACTAGAAGACACAAATCGCATACGACTTATCTCATACATTTTGTTAGAAATGAATACATGTGTATAAATTAAATTAAGGTCAAAAAGTAGTTCGAATAGATGCTCAAAATCATTTACAGATTTTTTCCCTTTATGCTCCGTCTCAATAATCTACCCTATATGTACAGCCTTTTTTTTGTGTGGTGGGAATCATCCAATGACATCTCCCACTCTGGGTGCAGCGAGATGGCGTGTCAGACTCATACTGACTAAAACTCACCCCTGTTCCTTCCCTGCCTGAGTGCCCAGGGGTGCGGTAACTCATTTTCAAAATGTATCCGCTACCCCTAGGCATACCCGGGGTTTACCCTGGAGCACAACTTTAAGCCACGTGCCACGTGTATTTGCATGTACGCCCGGGACAACATCTACTATCGGCGTCTCCGCAACCTTGAGGACTCCAGGTTCTCAACACTTTGGGTCCTAGTGGACACGGGCTTGGATAAAACTATCTACGCTTGTGTCTACCGATCGCACTGCGGGGATTTGGAGACAACTGGGCTCACACAACACCTCAGTTATGCGGCGGATGCGGCTCAGCAGCGATACCCTTCAGCCCAATTGGTGTTACTGGGAGACTTCAACGTCCACCATCAGGAGTAGCTCTTCGCATACCAGTGCACTGACCATGCTGGACGAGAGACGCGAAAGCTAGCGCTAGCGTTAAATCTCACCCAGCTGGTACAGGGGGCTACGAGGGAGCCGAATGTTATCCTTGGCAGCCTACTTGCTTTTCTTCGACTGATGCTTCGTTGTGCGTGGATGCCGTGGCGGATATGTTGCGGCAGAGCATGGAGTACTACATTCCGTTCTCTGATGTAACAATATCTTTCCAAGCTTGTCCATGGTTTGGAGACGAGTGTAATCGCGCTGATGCGCTTAAACACGCGGCGTACCTGGCACGTTTCGACGCTCGTACGTGCAAAGCAAATGACGTGAGTCAGAAGAAGAGAGCTTTCAACAGGGCTGCCAAGTCCTGCAAGAAGGTGTAGTGGAGGGCTCGGTTTGACCACATTAGCCGAATTGGGAACAAACCTGCTTCTTACCCAGCTGGTAGTAAGGCGTTTTGGTCCCTGGCTAAGTCAGTTGAATCGAACTTCTGCCGCCCCTCACTACCTCCACTGCTGAAACCCGACGGGTCGCTGGCTCACTTCGCTGAGGAGAAATCAAACTTGTTTTCCTCTCTGTTTGCGGAATCTTCGAATATTGATCCTGGTGGCGCGAGGCCCCCTGGTTCTCCTGATGGATGCGGGTCGATTACGTCGGAGACTCGCATTCAACAGAGGGACGTCCGTGGGGTACTGCATAACCTAGACGTGAACAAGGCTAGTGGCTCCGACGGGATACCGGCAATTGTCCTGAAGAATTTTGCGCCTGAGTTGTCTCCGATCTTGACACGCCTATTTTGCCGTTCGTTTGAGACTGGAAAAGTGCGGATGGCTTGGAAGCAAACTAACGTGCAGCCCGTGGCCAAGGGTAGTCGAGCTGACCAAGCCAACTACAGACCCATTTCGACAACAACGTGTACTGAATGGAAAGCTCCTGGCATACCTAGAAGCTAACGATATCCTCAATGACCGATAATAATATTGAAATCGGTCAACTGGGGATCTTCTAGCGTATGCCATTCACATCTGGAGTGAGGCCATCGAGAAACACGGGTAAGCACTTGCGGTTTCTCTTGACATCTCGAAGGCCTTCGACAGGGTCTGGCACGAGAGCCTTATTGCTAAACTTCCTTCCTTGTGTCCACCCGCCGGATTGTGTGATTGGATTGCAGATTTCCTAAGGGATCGGTCTATTCGAGTGATCAGTGATGGCTGCTCGCCGGGATTCCTCAGGGGTCAGTGCTCTCGTTAACATTGTTCTTGCTGCATATTAACTATCTGCTTAAACGCGGTACCTTTGGGTATGTAGACGACAGCACTGTTGCTGAGAGATACATGCCATGATCACGCACGAGCTGAAAGAAGGAAAGAAAGAAAAATATTTATTTGGCTACGGTAAGATTCACGCAAATGACCTAAAACTAAAAAAAGTGACAATCATAAAAAAGTGATAATTACAAAAAAGTGACAATCCTAAAGTTAATTTAAAAAAAATAGCATAGCGTGTGCCTCACGACTGCGCCAAAAAGGTCCATTTCAGCAATGTTGCCAGATACCATCTGACGTTGGTCTTCCAATGAACCTTGAGCGACGAGTGACGGAGCAAAATTAAATGGTTTCATAAAAATATACAATAAACAGATATAAAATATGTAGTTGTAATAAAATATGTAATTATACGTATAGGTACTTTTACAAGTTTAAATAGGAAAATAAATAAAAGTATTGGTATGTATATATAATAATATTCCACAACTATCACACAACGCCATCTAGTCCCAAGCTAAGCAGAGCTTGTGTTATGGGTACTAGACTCTGATAAACATACTTATATATTTCTAAATACATAAATATTATAGATAAATTACACCCAGATACAGAACAAATGATCGTGCTCATTACACAAACATTTGTCCTGGGTGGGAATCGAACCCACGACCTCCGTCATAGCAGTCAGGGTCACTAACCACTAGACCAACATGCCTGTATATATGTCGGGCTGGTTTCCGCAACTCCACGCCCAAGGCGCGTATTTTGCGTACAGGTGGGACAGCATTGTCATTCGATCCACCCCAGCTCCACGAGGAAGGCCAGCAGCACCCTGGTGTTACTGACTATCTCGCTAAGGTTACCTGGATGTCCGAAGTATTTTGCCCTGTATGCAGCGACTACTGGGCAGCTTAGCAGCAGATGAGCTGCTGTCAAAAGTATTGGTAAGTACAGAACGTTCAACTGGTGGGTCGCGGATCCGGTCTCTCCGAGAGGCTATGGTTGAACGCTTAAACTTGTCCTTACAGGCTGTCTCTGAATGGGGCCATGCCAACCTGGTCAGGTTCAATGCTGCTAAAACCCAGGCGTGTCTTTTCTCCGTTAAAAGGAGCCAATTCCACCTGACTCCATCGTTCCAAAGTGTAACCATGCCGATAACCGATCATCTTGATCTTCTTGGAGCCACGTTAACATCCACCCTCAATTTTGGGCCATATATCGAGGCAAAGGCTCAACTGGCTGCGAAAAAGTTGGGAATCCTAGCAAAGGTGTGACAGTAGGTACTTCACGCCGGAACAGCTGCTCAAACTTTATCAAGTGCAAGTTCTATCGTGTATGGAGTACTGCTCTCATCTTTGGGATGAATCTGCCAGATACCAGCTTCATGTGCTTGAGTGCATTGAGAAACAAGTCAAGAGGATCATCGGCAATGACAGGCTCGTCAAGTCGAGGCTCCAGAGTCTCAAGCACCGACGCCGAGTTGCTAGCCTGTCGGATTTCTATCGGTTGCATTTTGGAGAGTGTGCGACGGAATTGCATAGTTTAATTCCACCAAGTTCGTTCCATCATCGGACCACTAGGCGTACTGCGATGCGCCACCGGTACATGGTGAACATCCCACCCATACGCACAAAAAGTTTTGCGAACACATTCATTTTACGTACAGCTGTGTCCTGAGTGGAATTTCCTGCCAGAGTCCATGTTTCCTGATAGCTACAACCTGGGAGTCTTTAAGTCAAGAGTGAATAGGTTACTTCTAGGCAAGCGTGCTCCATCTTCGAACACATCATCGCTTACCACCAGGTGAGATAGCGTTCAAACGTGTGCCTATAAATGATAAAAAAAACCTCTCACAGAGAGGAGGCCTATGTCCCAGCAGTAGAAACGTTAAAAGGCTGAATAACTAGTACACAAAGAATATAATGTGTATTTTGAAAACCAGTGATATCTTATATATCCAGGCCTACCTTCTGAAATAATTTACAATTTGTAGCTAGACTTCTTGAATCGCATAACTTTTCCTTAAATTGCCCCCGATTTTTTATTTTTTTTTTGTGAACAGTAGCGATTGAAGAATATGTAAACTTAACCAATTAATGTACCTACGTACCTACCTAGTGAACTACACCTAATTAAGACTACATAAGAGAACATTAAAGAATAAATTGAAAAAAACTCAAGGTAGCCGCTAACTGTGATGATAAATGATACTTAAAATTATTGTGCTTGATTGAACTTGTTATCTAGAAATACTGTTTGCGAGCTTCATGCTCGCAGAACAATAATTTCTTTTTATTTTTGAACGGTATGTACTTAGCTTTGATGATATAAAAGTGAGTTAACTTGAGATCATAATTTTATAATTAAGTACCAAAAGTTAATACGAGCGCTAATCCCGCCGACAAACTGTTACGCAGGGTATTTATTTATTTAAAGTTCATGTACAATAGTGGTACATAGGCGGACTTAATGCAACAAGGCATTCTCTGCCAGTCAACCTTTGGGTTAAATAAACAACACACAACAGCAACAACAACAACATCAACAGTAACAATAGTTTGGTGGGTATAACTAAATGTGTAAACGTGTTTGGTCCAAATAAACGATTTATTTATTTATTATAAGAGTAGAGACTTAAAACTTATAAAACAAATAGAAAACTTTACCCAAGTTGCGTCAGTCTGACGTTTTTGGGATCGGTCACCTATACCTTGGGACTAGTCCGCCTATGTTACAAGCACCTTAACATGCTCAAGTAACTAGCATCGTTTAAAAGCGTCTTTATAGTCTATCCTCTGCCTTTAGATATCACACGTGGCTGTCATTCGCTTCACGGTTGACATATCAGCTCCGGTCCAAATACCCTTGTTCTACATAGCAGGCGTCAATGTTCCAGTATTCACAGTGAATGCACCCGTGTTACATACAGCGGGCTTGCGTCACACGCGTCCAAGATGCGTCAACATATCGGGTTCGATGCACTCTGCATATACCTAATGCTGTTATATGATACACTGTAATATGATCCTATAGAGTTTTAATGGCGAAATATTTAAGTTTTTTTTTCTTAAATAATGCCAAATCAAAGGACCCTTGGCCTGGGCCAAGTCACTGCTGGCAGTGAGATGCTACAGGTCGGAAAATAAAGGCTCAACATTTTCATAAAAGTGCTTGTCCATCACTTTTCTGCCTCCGGCAAGTCCTACATTTCAGTTTTTACAAGATCAAGAGTCTGATAATTCCATGAAATTGTGTATAACTTGTTTCATACCATTTTCTTTTTATTTTTTTTACTTTTACTATTTTACTTTCTCTGGTGTTGGCAAAGGGGGACTTGTGTCTTTTGGGCAGATTCCAAGTGTATGCTTAAAATAAATACGTTAGTAAATATCAGTTTTGTTCAGGGTCACAATTCGTTATTGCGAGAAATCGCCTGATACCTGAAATTCAAACAGGTTTTTAGCGCTAAATCATCTCGAGCTAGCCTTGAACTAAGAAGTCAGCTTACCTATGTTTTTATATTAAGGATAAAATGATAACTATTTATCTTCATCAGTCTCTAACAGAATGTGTCTTCTAATTAAGTAATTTAATCACTGTAATTTACCCTCTGGGGTAAATATAGTACGAGTAATAATGTAAATAAACATCATGCGTCACCAGTTCCATTCTTAATTCCTAGATCAATTGAGTTTATGATCCGCACACGCGTGACGTTTGGGACGATACACACATTAGCAGAACTGATGCTAAGGATAGTTCCATGATATAATAAAAGCATTTGTGGAGACCACCACGTGCTGTCTATCTTTAGAAGTATAAGTTTAGCACGGAGACGTCGCGTGTGAAATACGAGTAACTATTTAGGACAGTATCAGCTTTAGCGGGTGCTTATTGTATTTTTTAATATTATTATATTGCTCCGTATGTTCAGAGTTGACCTACGATAAATTGTGTATACTAACTGGACAGGTACACTGAAATTTGCCAGTAAAAGTTATGAGACGATTGTAAAATCAACCCTTACAGAAATAAAATAGTTTATTAAGATTTAACAAAGCATTTGATTACTAACCGTCAGAAATAAGAGAAGCACGACCATTAGAGAGACAGAGGAAAAATAACATTTGAACTTCATTAAAAGGTTAAATAGTAAAGGTTAAGAAAAAAGAGACACAGTGGGCTACAGGCCGCATGCGCACCAATAGTAATTATACCTACACTAGCTTAACAGACTGATTACTAACAGCGTATCTGTTTTTTTTTTTATGTTTGATAGGCTCGCGTTTGACCACTATCTCACCTGATGTTAAGCGATGATGCGGTCGAAGATGGAGCACGCTTGCCTAGAAGTAACCTATTCACTCTTGACTTAAAGACTCCCAGGTTGTATCTTACAGGAAACACAGACTCCGGTAGAGAATTCCACTCTCTAGCTGTACGTGCAATGAATGTTTTCTCAAAACGCTTTGTGCGTATGGATGGGATGTCCACCATGAACCGGTGGCACTTCGCCGTACGTCTTGTGGTCCTTAGATGAAACGGGCTTGGCGGAATCAAATCATGCAATTCCGTCGCACACTCCCCAAAATGTAATCGATAGAAAACCGACAGGCTAGCAACTCGGCGTCTATGTTCAAGACTTTGGAGTTTTGACTCAACGAGTCTATCATTGCCGATGATCATCTTGGCTCGTTTCTCAATTGACTCAAGGGCATCAAGCTGGTATCTTGCAGATCCGTCCCAAAGATGGGAGCAGTACTCCATACACGATCGGACTTGCGCTTGATAGAGATGGAGCAGCTGTTCCGGCGTGAAGTATCGTCTCACCTTTGCGAGGACCCCCAACTTTTTGGCAGCCACTTGAGCCTTAGCCTCTATGAAGGGACCAAAATTGAGGGTAGATGTTAAAGTAACACCAAGAAGATCAAGTCGGTCGGTTATCGGCACGGTTACACCTCGGAAACATGGAGCCGGGTGAAATTGGCTCCTTTTAGCAGAAAAAAGACACGCCTGGGTCTTAGCAGCATTGAACTTAACCAGATTGGCATCGCCCCATTCTGAGACAGCCTGCAAGGACAAGTTCAAGCGCCCAACCATAGCCTCTCGGAGAGACCGGACCTGAGACCCACTAACTCGTGCGTCTGGCACGTATCTCTCGGCAACAGTGCTGTCGTCTGCATACCCAAAGGTACCGGGTTTTAGCAGATCGTTAATATGCAGCAAAAACAATGTTCCCGAGAGCACCGACCCCTGAGGAACACCGGCATTAATAGCCAGCAGTCCGGACGAGCAGCCATCTATGACTACTCGGATAGACCGATCCCTCAGGAAATCTGCTATCCAATCACACAATCCAGCGGGCAGACCGAAGGAAGGAAGCTTGCCAATTAAGCTGTCGTGCCAGACCCGGTCGAAGGCCTTCGAGATATCAAGGGAGACCGCAAGGGCTTCCCCTTGTTTGTCGATGGCCTCACTCCAGATGTGAATGGCATACGCTAGAAGATCTCCTGTTGACCGATTTCGGCGGAAGCCGTATTGTCGGTCACTTAGGATATCGTTAGCTTCTAGGTATGCTAGGAGCTTACCATTCAATATACGATCCATACTCTTACAGAGAACGGAAGTTACCGAGATGGGCCTATAATTTGCTGGGTCAGCTCGACTACCCTTCTTGGGTACGGGTTGCACGTTAGCTTGCTTCCAAGCCATCGGCACTTTTCCAGTCTCAAACGAAAGGCGATATAGGCGTGTCAAGATCGGAGACAACTCAGGCGCACAAGTCCTCAGTACAATTGCCGGTATCCCGTCGGGACCACTAGCCTTGTTCACGTCCAGGTTACGCAGTACCCTCCGGACATCCTTCTGATGAATGCGAATGTCTGACATAATCGACTCGCATCCACCAAGAGTACCAGGGGGCCTCGCGCCACCAGGATCTAGACGCGAAGATTCCGCAAACAGAGAGGCAAACAAGCTTGCTTTCTCCTCAGCGGAGTGGGCCAGCGACCCGTCGGGTTTCAGCAGTGGAGGTAGTGAGGGGCGGCAGAAGTTCGATTCAACCGACTTAGCCAGGGACCAAAACGCCTTACTACCAGCTGGGTAAGAAGCAAGTTTGTTCCCAATTCGGCCAATGTGGTCAAGCCGAGCCTTCCGCAACACCTTCTTGCTGAACTTGGCAGCCCTGTTGAAGGCTCTCTTCTTCTCTTCTCACGTCACTCGCTTTACGCGTCCGAGCGTCGACCCATGCTAGGTAGGCCGCGTGTTTAAGCGCATCAGCGCGATTGCACTCGGCACCAAACCACGGTCGAGCCCCGCCAGACACTGTTACGTCAGAGAATGGAATGTAGTACTCCATTCCCCGCCGCAACACATCCGTTACGGCGTCCGCGCACGACGAAACATCAGTCGAAGAAAAGCAAGTGGGCCCCCAAGGATAACATGCGAAGAAAGATTGCATGCCATCCCAATCTGCTGACCTGTATCGCCAAACCCGCCTGGTGCCTCTAGGGCTAGGATCGGGCGGGGAGTAGACGGATACAGATTTCACCAGACAGTGGTCGGAAGTACCTAATGGTGAAGAAATCGACACTGAGTAACGGTCTGGATCTGATGTCAGCAGAAGGTCCAAGCAATTGGCTGTGTGCGAATCAACATCCGGCACCCTCGTTGCCCCCTGGACCAGCTGGGTAAGATTTAACGCCAGCGCTAGCTTATACGTCTCTTGTCCAGCATGGTCTGTGTACTGGTATGGGAAGAGCCACTCCTGATGGTGGGCGTTGAAGTCCCCCAGTAACACCAATTGGGCAGAAGGGTACCGTTGCTGAGCCACATCCGCCGCTTTACTCAGGTGTTTTGTGAGCCCAGTTGTCCCCAGATCACCGCTGTGCGAACGGTAGACACAGGCGTAGACAATTTTATCTAGGCCTGTGTCCACTAGGACCCAAAGAGTTGAGAACCTGGAGTCCTCAAGGTTACGCAGCGCGGTTACGAATTGCCTTAGGAACGTGGAGAACGGTTATCTGGTACAGATAACCGTTCTCCACGTTCCTAAGGCAATTCCACGTGTCCCGTCGCAGATACGACTCAGTCAAGTGCCTGATATAGTACATATGGGGAAAAAAACAAGGAAAAGATATTCAATGAGATGGGTAATAAAATTATACCGGCAATTAACTATCCCACATACGAATGCACAAGAGAAACAGCAGTCAGAGAAGAATAATGACAAAAAACTAAGCGGCACGTACATTGAGATACTATACTACCCTTAAATTGTAAGTACCATAACGACCACGACAATTCTGTCAAGAGTTTACCGACTAAGTAGAACGGTAATGGTCATTTAATTTTTAACTAAACGTAAATTAAAACTATCTTCTATTTTTGTTTCATAAACATGGCAATCAAATCGATTCTATATAATCTGTTTATAATGCTCTCCATTAAACCATCGGTGTCGGGAAAGTCTTAAAGGCACTTGATGACAAGGAACGTGCAAAGAATGCAACATAGTGCGTCACAGCAGCTGACAACGTTCACGTCCATTAGCAGGTAATAAATTATCAAGCCATTGATGCCATGCACAGAATTAGCTATAACTTTTAGCTAAGTTTAGGTCGGCACGCGTCAATAATGTAATTTCGTCGTAACTACTTTAGAGCACATACTAATTTCATACTGCTTCTGATACGCTGATGCTTCCCGTAGTTACTGACAGATAGTTTGACCAAATCCTAAAAGTGGAAAGCTGAACAGACCAGGCAATTTGTCCACCAGGAGTCTTGGGTAGAAAAACCGAACACTTATTGAAAATTGTTTGTCTTAGTTTTTAAATGACATGGAAATCCGGTCTTTTTTGATCCTTTATTAAAAATTGGTTCGTTTACCTAAAACTTTACCATAAGTTAAACCTTATAATTTTTAACCACAACATTTAATGGAACAGTATTCTCCATTATGCAATTCCCCGTTAAAATCAACGCTAAACCTTGACTGGTAAAATGCAAAAGGACTAACAAAAACAGAACTGGTACCTACCATCTAATTTAGACAGACACACATACCTACAAAATAATTGACAGTCGCTAGAATTTATTATAGTTCAATCACAGATTCCACATGTCCTATACTGCATCAGACTTGAAAAGTGACTTGTTTGAAACTTTTAAGTTGTTTTTTGCTTTAGTTATTTGAAAATTTTCATTATTTTTTTTATTTCCTACCTTTCATGTGTTGTATTTTTGGTATCGTTTCTTCAACCCCTTTATTTTGATAACTCACTGGACCACGTCAAAAAAAAATATATTTCACTTACCTATAAGGCGGCATACATTTTTTTTTTTCAAAATTCCTGTTTCTATGACACTTTGGCTGTCACAGATAGTTCAAACCACTGAAGAATACCTATTCTCCTTTTTTTATTAAAATTGCATTAATCAGTGTCAAGTTTAGAAAGTACTTTGTGTTTAGTTTATAGAATAACAGTCACTATGTTTTCTATTAGAATGCAGATGTAAAACATTCTTATGTTTTTGTAGTATTTGGCAGCAAATGTATCGAATCAGCGTTCTCGGCCAGCTTCACTGAGGTAGTCAATACTAAAATAAAATTCTCAACTTCAATTTACCGAGATCGCGTCTATTTTAATTTTTCCACATATTGTCCAGTTGCGTAGACACTTAAGACACAAAAATACACCAATTTACCTCACAATTTGCACCAGTCAATCAATTTGGGAATAATAAAAACAGCCACTGAACTTCCCTCGAAGAAATCCCGCCAAAAACTCCGAATACCTAATAGTTTTAATTCCATTCACAAGTAAATAGTTATACAAACATACATACGGACATACTGTGACAATTATAGATACAGCCTAATTTCAGCGGGTCTGCACCGGCCTTTAGCTGGCAGTTAAGAATATTGGAGAGTCGATGGAATAATTATAAACAGTAGATGTGAATTTTGTTTTATGTCAGACAGGAGTTTTGCCCTTGCAAGTGGGCACACATGTATTTTTCTGTGATTACCAATATAGTTATTTAAAGTGCCCTCAGCTCTTTTCTTATCCGCCCGTAATGGGTAACTACCCATTTATGCACCGCACTCTCGCGTTGCCAGCGATTGAGACCTCTACCCTGAAGATACTGGTGCCTTGGGTCCTACAATACACACAAACTTTCGAAAAACATTGCCTTCTTCTAGGGCAGTCGGGTAAAAAGCCTACTACTATGTTCGGATGCATAGCAACCCTCCATACACTACAGATATCTAATACCCACAAATAAATTATCAAAAGCGCACGTGTCTGAGCACGATTTTACCTAGACACACGTTCACGTTACAGGAAATCAAATAAATAAGGAGAAGTTACATAAAAAAAGCCACCCGAGTGCAAGTTGTTGGTAGCCACTTGCGCAACCATTGTTCCTGCCCAAGCAACAGCTACCAAACAAAGTTACCTACTTGTAAAGCTTCATTTAAGACCGACACCCTTCAGAGACAAATAATTCAAATCAATTAGAGCCTGAGAACAATAACCTATTCTATATTGCGACATACAACGTAAGGACTCTATCAACACACGCCCGCTTACTAGAATTAATGGATGCCCTGAAAAATACTAAATTTGATATAGTTGGCCTGTCTGAAACTAGGAGGCTAGGAAATTCAATTCAAGAGTTTGAAAATGTTATCTTTTACTATATAGGAGAGACCCCAGGCCTTTATGGTGTGGGTTTTCTCGTGAAGAAACATCTCAAAACTCACATCGAGAGCTTTACTGGTCTATCAGAACGAGTGGCGTTATTGACGTTAAATATCAACAATTTCAAAATAAGTATAATACAAGTCTATGCCCCAACAGACGCTGCAAATGATACTGAAATAGAGTGTTTCTATGATAACATCGACAAAGCCCTAAAAATATCAGAAAAGAATATAATAGTCATGGGGGACTTTAACGCCAAAATCGGTCAACCAAAATCGGAAGAAAATTTAATCATGAAAAACCACGGGTATGGCACAAGAAACAACAGAGGCGAACGATTAATAGAATTCGCTTATGAAAACAAACTTTCAATTATAAACACTTTCTACAAAAAGAAGAGTAATCAAAAATGGACCTGGCGATCTCCTGATGGTAACACTAAAAATGAACTAGTCTATATACTGACAAACTTACAGAAGAACGTGCAAGATCTACAAGTCATCAACTTGAATTTTCCTTCGGATCACAGACTCGTAAGAGCAACATTTCTTTTACAAAGACTAAAGGCAAACAGAATAAATTATGCCAACAAGTCAAGAAGCGCACTCAAAAACGAAAAAGAAATATCGAGATATAAACAATCACTCAATGAATACAGCGAAGACCTTATGAGCTGCCAAGATATCAACTCGGTACAGGAATGCTACGACAAAATAATAAATATTGTAGAAACTAGTTTGAACAAAGCGCGCATACAAAATAGAGATAAAGAAAGAAGCAGCGTGATATCAACTCATACTATAAAGTTAATACAACGTAGAAGTGTTTTACAAAAAATAAAACCAAAGACGCGAGCTATGAAAAATGAATTGAAAGCACTATATAAACTAGTTAGCAAATATGTTCGAAAAGATTACTCTAACCATCGAAAGTACACCATCGAAAAACACCTTAACTCCACAGGAGGTATCAAAAAAGCGTACAAAGAATTGCGATCTCATAAAACATGGATAGATGGACTTCACGACCCTCAAAAAACAACACATAACCGAAAAGAGATCTTACACATAGCAACAAACTTTTATGAAAACTTGTACAGAGCTCCAGTATGCCAAGACATATACCAAAGTGAAACAGTAAATGATGACAATGATGTAGAAATAAACCCAGTGGACGAATCAGAAATTATAATGGGAATAAGAAGGCTAAAAGAAGAGAAGAGTCCAGGACCTGACAGAATAACAAACGAGGCCATAAAAATAGCTGGTGCATACCTAGCAAAACCTCTTACACATTTATTTAATCTGATATTAAGTTCCTCTGTAACACCTAAACAATGGTCTGAATCCAATATTATCTTGTTGTTTAAAAAAGGCGATTCGAAGAACATAGGCAATTACCGACCCATTAGCCTTCTTCCATCACTTTATAAATTATTCTCATCAACTATAGAGAAGAGAATCAGTACTACGCTCGAAAAAAGCCAACCAATCGAACAAGCTGGGTTTAGAAAGGGCTACTCCACAATAGACCACATCCACTCTTTAGAATTGCTTGTAGAAAAATATCAAGAGTACCAACGTCCACTCTACATAGGGTTTGTAGACTACCAGAAAGCTTTTGATACAATACTACATCCCTCAATATGGGCAGCTTTACAATCCCAAAACGTGGAGAAAAAATACGTGCAAGTCTTAAAATATCTGTACGCGAATAACACTAGTAGAGTGAAGCTAGAGACCGCAGGACCACCTATCCCCATCAAAAGAGGAGTACGGCAAGGCGACCCCCTATCGCCTCGAATCTTCATAGCGGTACTCGAAGCGATTATTAGAAAACTAAATTGGAACAAAACAGGTATATGCGTAGAAGGGAAATATATTAGTCACCTAAGGTTCGCCGACGACATTGTCCTTCTTTCAGAAAATAGCACAGAGCTGGAGTCAATGTTACAAGCGTTACAACAAGCAAGCAGAGACGTAGGACTGGAAATCAACCTAAGCAAAACAAAACTCATGACAAATTCCACACAAAACTCTATATGTCTGGACAACACACCAGTAGAGTACGTTACGAGCTATATCTACCTAGGCAAACAAATTTCTTTTGAAAAACTAAACAACGATGCAGAAGTAGATAGAAGAATAATAACGACATGGAAAAAGTTTTGGAGCCTAAAGGAAATTTTAAAAAGTCAGATGCCAATGAAAATCAAGAGCAAAGTCATGGACACATGTCTTTTGCCTTCATTAACCTACGCATGTCAAACGTGGAAATTCACACGAAGAGTCCAAAATAAAATAACGACCTGCCAGCGAAGCATGGAGAGAAGTGTCGCAAAAATCAGAAAATGTCAGAAAATACGTCACACTACCATCAGGCAAAAAACAGGAGTGGTAGATGCTCTCACCTACAGTCTAAAGTTAAAGTGGAGATGGGCAGGACACGTAGCGAGAATGAGCGACGAGCGATGGACAGTCAGAATGACGACATGGCCCGGTCCGACAGGCACACGGAAAAGAGGAAGACCTGTAACTAGATGGACAGATGACATCACACAAGTTGCAGGGAAAAATTGGCTGACAGAAGCCAAAGACCGCGACCGCTGGGGTTCTCTGGAGGAGGCCTTCACCCTCACTACCTGAGGGGTTCATGCATGCATAATATTTTTTATTTTATTTTAAATCTCAAATTATAATTGAATCTACAAAATGAATATTAATATTGAAATCTAATTTTGAATCTCATTATACAAATTGTTATACTATTTATTGGAATCAAATTGAAATTGAAATCTAATTTTAATATTTAAAATATTGTTATTATTTATATATATTTTTTGTTTATTGAAATCAACAAATCAAAATTTAAATGTTAAGAAAAATATAAAACAATAATAAAAATTGAAAAAAATGTAACAACTCTTAAAATTATTACGATGTTTAAATAATGTTAACACTCATGTAAAAATGATATGTATTCTTCTGCATGAAATAAAAGGCTTTTTTATTTTTTATTTTTATTTTTATTTATTTTATTTAAAGCTTCATTTTGAAACAACTTTTACATTTCTTTTTATTTTTTTTGCCATGTTTATCTCAAGAATGGCAGGATCGATTTTTATGATCTTTTATTTGTTAGATTTGTCTCCGCCCCGAAATAGCTAGCCCTAATTAACTTTTAAAACTTCGCAAAAAAAACAAGAAAAAATAATAGGTAGGCATGTAGAAAATTCATTTACATTTTGCATGGAACGACTTTTTTGATGACATCTCGAGAACGCATTAATTTATTGATTTTGTGGCGGTACGGAGTTCGCCGCGCTAACTAGTTACAACCAAGTTATTTATAAATTCAAAAAGGTTGGAATTGATTGTATTTTATGAAATTACTGGCTGAATTTGATGCAAAAAAAGAAAAGCAAAATAAGAAAAGCAAGGCCGGTCGAGAAATATAAAAAAAAAAAAAATATTTAATGGCTCTTTCTTTTTTAGCCATTTTCTAGGGTCAATTGGCCAGCGGGAGTAGTATTAAAAGTCATGTGACAGTAAGCAGTTCGTAGTTATACTTAAATTGTAATGTTGTTTGTTTTGTAACAAACAGATTTTTTTAAACACCGTACATACATGAACTTTCGCCTTTTTCCCTGGGGAAAAATACAATAATCATAACAAATAATATTAAATGGGACAGTACACAATACAATAAACATAATACAAACAGGTAACCAAATTATGTCAATGCGGAAAAGACGGCCTGAAAAACTTAAAGCCTCTAATTTTGAAATCACAATTCAAAGCACAAAGAAAAGCTCAGAGCATAAATACCGGGTCACCTTCTTTAATCATATTAAAAAACAACTACCTTTTTCAGTTCTGCAATGTCATTGACCGGTAAAAGTCAATTACCTATGCTTCCGATAAATAGGCCAGTGAAGTTTTTATACCCACGGGCAAAGGTAAGGCATCATTAACGTCAGAGTCTCAAAGAATCCAAGGAAAAATACAAGCAACCGGGAGCAACCGATATGAATTCATACAAGTTAGTTTAAAAATAGCAAAATTAAATTATATAATATAGTGACTGTGGAAAATGTCCCACTCGTTGCACTGTTGATATAATTCCATTCATAGCAACAGTAAATTGCTATGTCAACGGAGACTTCCAGTGATTAGGATATTTAATTTTATTTAAACAAAAAACTTCTTCTTTCTTCAACTTTCTTGTATTCCATTTTTGTTAACGGTTATATACCAAGGATTCTGTTTAGCCTATTGTAAATTAATGGACCAATGGAGTGGGCAAAGCGTTGACTAAAGGAAATGACCAGTTCCTGCCCTCGTATTCGGGAACATGTGCAGGGTTATAGTTTTTACATTAAGATTTAAAAATAGAGATCTAATTTATCATGGTTCTAATATTCCGATTAAAGCCGGGGTTAAAATGTCTGAAAAAAAACAGTATACTTATTAATTGATTCTGCTTTTCTATTAAATGCACTTCCTGATTATGACGTTCCATCGATAACCATAATAACCTACACATACATAGTATGGGAACAATAAACATAAGAACGAGTTATTTTCGATACTGAATTTTAATGACAAGGAATGTTTGCATGTTTGATTTATAATTAATTTTATTTGACACGCCTACTGGTAAGATTACGATTTTATTGATATGTGTGTTTAATTCTAAGATCGAACACCACCTTTTTTTAACCGACTTTCGAAAAAGGAGGAGGTTCTATGTTCGACTGTATGTATGTTTTTTTATTTATGTATGTCCGCGCATTTCTCCGTCAGTTGTGGACCGATTTTCAAAATTCTTTTTTTTATCCGAAAGAATATAAGTACTCCCGAGGTGGTCCTATATAAATTTTATCGAAATTGCTTTAGTGCTTTTTGAGAAACTGAACAAAAACGAAAAATACGCACATCTTGATAACGTTTTTGTGTTCTCCAAATGTTTAAATGCCACGTTCCATGTTATTGGGGGTTTTAGTTCTGGGGTTTAACAACTAAAAAGCGAAAAATAAAAAACTTTAAAAAAAAAAAACAACCGACTTCCAAAAAAAAATACACTAAAAATTTAAAAATAACTTTAATTTCGGAAGTCGGTGTCAAATATCGAAGAAATAAAATACAAACACCGACTTCCGAAATTAAAGTTATTTTTAAATTTTTAGTGTATTTTTTTTTTGGAAGTCTTTGAAAATTTCCGTTATTTTGCAATAGTTTTACATTAAACAGGATCACAACTGACCCGTGGAGTAGGCCTACTGGGGAAACCACGTTAAAAAAAACGCGCTAAGTACACTACCTCATAGGTGGCGTGGAAACGTGTGCATATTATGACGATAACAACTTTTATAACTTTTTGAATCGTTATATCTCAGAAACGGTGGCTCGTAAGAAAAAAAAGTATTGATACATTTTTTATAGATAATTTTATGATCTACAATTTTTTTCTGAGGTACTTTTATGATAAAACTTACCGTTTTGCTGAAAATCGCGAAAAACTCATTTTTTTACCTTTGACCTTGAATAAAAAATTTTCCATACACGGGAATGATGGGTAACTTTTAAACATTGTTTATAGTTATGTTTTGAACAATTTTACTGATTTTCAGCTTGTTGGGATTTTATGTACCTTCGAATGTCTAAATTGACCGGACGAATACGAAAGCTCATATATATTGTTAAAAACATGAAGCACATTGCTCATTTTGAGTTGCTAAAGCAGATATACTATGCACTCTGTCAATCGCTTCTAAAATATTGTCTATCTTCTTGGGGAGGTACATCAAAAACAACTTTGATGTCTATCGAGGTCGCCCAGTGTGCAATACTGAAGGTCGCGACGTTCAAGTCTATCCGATTCTCTACAACAACTCTATATGAAAAATGGGAAGTCATGACCGTGAGACAATTATACATACTTCTTCTTTTCGTGTCGGTGGTACATTGTTTGTGCTTATACAATCATACTGTTTGTGCCCAGAAGGTGGCCACATTTATTGCTTCAGTGGAAGCTTTACTCAGGTCTTCCAGGGTGCAGGTGAATGGACATTTTGGGCACTCCAGTAAATGGGTCATAGTCTGAGTAGGAGCACCGCACTCGCACTCAGTATTTGAGGGATCAATTATCCCCCATTTCGACAAATTGTACTTGCAACGGCCTACTTGGGTACGCAATCGACTCAGCGCTTTCCAAATAGGCCACTGCAAATCACGACCGGGAGGCAGGTGTTCCTTGGGCCCAAGAAAGTCACGTGGTGGTGGGCACTGCTCTTGCCACCGCTTACTCCTCTCCTTAGGTGTGCTGTCCTGGATTGCTTGTGTCGTTCTCATAAAACTTTTGCGACTTTTTAATCTACCCGTAGTTGTAGAGTGGTCGTAGAGGGGATGCCGGGAATCGGTTTCTTGGTTCTTTTTTTCCAGTGCGCATGCGACATCCCTTCGTACGGCAGGTGGTGCGATACCTGCTAGCGGGTAGATTTTGTTGAGTGGAGTCGGTTTTAAGCAGCCCGATATTATTCGACAAGTCTCATTTAAGGCTAAGCTCTACATGCTTGGCATGAGCGGATCGGTGCCACACTGGACACGCAAATTCGCCAGCAGAGAGGCATAGAGACATACCAGTTATGCGGAGAACATCAGGTGCCGCACCCCAGTTGGTAGAAATGAGGCGTCGAAGCAAGTTATTCCGTGTTCCAACCTTCTGCTTTGTCTTGAAACAGTGTGACTTAAACGTTAAGGCCCTATCTAACGTCACACCTAGATATTTTGGGTTTGGGCTGTGTTCGACCTTAATTCCTTGCCACGTGATGTTGAATGCCCTATTCGCTTGTCTGTTACGAAGATGGAACGCGCACGACTGCGTTTTGGACGGGTTGGGCCGTAGAGCATTTTGTTCGTAATACTTCCCCAATAAATCGAGTGCCACTGTTAGTTCGTGCTCCACGTCGTTAAAAGTCGGTGCTTGTGTCGCTAGGGCCAAGTCCTCTGCGTAAAGGAATCGCTCTGTGTGTTGGGTGATAGGCTGGTCGTTGGTGTAGATGTTAAAAAGCGATGGCGCCAGCACACTGCCCTGAGGGAGACCGTTCTTTTGCCGACGCCATCTGCTCTTGGTGGATTGGAAGTATACATGGAAGCGACGGTTGTGTAGGAGTTCACTCAAAATGCGCACAAACCCCTGATCGTTTGTAAGGGTGCTAACTTTGCCAAGTAGTCTTTTGATGTTAATTGTGTCATAAGCTGCGGAGAGGTCAACAAATACGACACCAGAGATTTTATTAGCCTCATACCCGTCTTCTATATACTCTGTCAATCGGAGGACCTGACTAGAGCAAGATTTGCCAGGTCTAAAGCCACCTTGCTCAGGAATTAGTGTGTCGTCAATTTCTGCTGTAAGGCGGTTTAACAGTAATCTCTCAAAAAGCTTATATGTGTGACAGAGCAAAGATATAGGCCGGTAGCTTTTAGGGTCGTCGGAGGGTTTACCTGGTTTTGGCAGTGCAACTATTTTGGTCTTCCTCCATAATTTGGGAATGTTTGCGGTAGCCATACAGTTGTTAAATAGTGCTAAGAGCCACGATACAGCTAAAGGCCCAAGGTGTTTTAGTTGTTCCACTGTTAGGTCATCGACCCCAGCCGCCTTACCATCTTTGAGTGCTTTATTGGCCAAAATGATGTCTGTGAGTGTAAAGGGCTTACTGATTTTGGTGGAATTTTCAGAGGTATTAACCGATCTCTTGGCTTTTGGTAATTTATGTGGAGGTTTGCCGTTGAGCAGCAGTTGTTGAGCTATTTGATTGGCTGTAACGTAACCTTGGTTGACAGGGACCGGAGGATCTCCTGTAAGTCTATGTATGGTGTACCAAGCTTTTTTACTGTTGTGGGTCATGTTAGTGCTTGTTACTGTAGTGATCCATTTGTGTTTACGGTTTTGACCAACCATGGACACCAACTCATTCCCAGCAGCGAGTGTATCTTCTGAAAAGGGATAAAAATTATACATACTAAGCGTTGTCCTCCTACAACACAGTAAACTAAGCTGCAACTCCTCCAAAAACGAAGAAAAGATTTAGTATGCGAAAGAACCAAGCTGCTTAAAACTAAATTAAAGGACATGATCAGTGGGCAATGGGCGCCTGCCTAGGTGTAATAATCAATGTGCAGTAAATATTGTTTTATTTTTGCAATCGTTGGATTCTATAGTTTACAGATCAAAAAGTTTCACGAGGCCAAAAGGCCAAAACTGAGAAAAATAAAGATAACTTTTCACTAAATAACTCTGCTTTTCGATATGAGATGGCGCTAGGCGTTGTGGTTATCGAGTTGAAGAATGATTTTCTACTATTAGACACGCTATCGAGGCGCCATGTTTCTTTTCTACACCATCAAGGGGGCAAACGAGTATACGGGTCACTTGATGTTAAGCAATCACCCCCGCCCGCAAACATTCACAACACCAGGGGTATTGCCGATGCATTGCCATCCTTTTCCCACCCCAAACCATGGGCTTCTGGTTCCCTCACTTACCATTCGAAGTGCAGCAACATAAATGTTGGTACTTTCACGTTGGTATTTTGTAAAAGCGTGGTACCTCCCCGGTCGAGTGAACCCATTTACGAGCCACAGTCAGCTATTGACTAAAACGAGGCTCTACGTGGCTCGGAAAACAAAAACAAGGCTTTATATTATTTGCAAAGGGATGAGGATTACACGGAATAATAAAACTAGGTATTATTTGAACGAATGAATTATTTTAATAAATCATGAATAAATTAAAATACGTAGGAAAGACGGACAATATGAACAAAGTGCAATTAGACGGTCATATCGCTAACAAGCGGTCTCGGTTTTGAAGCCTGGGGAACTGAACTGACTGTGTATACCTACATTCTTTAAAAATAAAATCATTTATTCTATTCTATACAACCCTATATGTAGAAGTTACAAAAAAACCCTTAATGTTCTTCAATGGAAACCAGAATTTTCCAAAAATGGCGCTGGAGCAAGCACATTGTCTTGGTGCCTGGCCCAGCCAAGATACCAGACTAGTGTAATGACATGGCAGCAATAGCCTACTGTCCGATTGCGTATTAGGTATACCTACAGTTGCAATAGATAGATAGATTGATTGTTATATTGCATCTAATAGAGAATCGACGCCAGGTTCACGATCTATTAGTATATACCTAAGTCAAATATATTTTTGACTGACATGCCTTGTTTTTATTCTACTTCTAAATAAATATGGATTGTTCCCACCAACCCGTAAAATCATTTCTGCATTATTTTCTGAATAGCAATGGTCGTTAGAAATTGAACACAATAATCGCACAGTATACAACGAACTCGTAAACATAACATGGGTCGCGAACTGCAATGAAACCTGACGTTACGCCATCATCGCCAAGATCAGATTTGCAAGTAGGAATGGTGAATTGCGATCTGAGATCTATACCGATAGTTGCTTTTTCTCAAACCTAACAAACTAAAATCGAAATCAGTTTGTTATCATAATTACTCAACTGTAGAAACATGTTTTTAAATCAATTATCTTGAAAGTATGTATGTGTCGGGATCTTACTTTAGTGTAGAATGTGAGCAGTATATGTGCATAAATCTTCACATCTAATTAACCGCAAATAAACCTATAACTACTTATCTATAATAGAAAACAAAGTCGGGTTAGATACATCTTTGATAACTCAAGAACGGCTGGACCGATTTTATTTTGTTGGATTTTATTAGAACATGGAAAAAATTCAAGAAAATTAAAACAATGAAGAGAATTTATTTTTTCGTATTGCTTCTGAGGCGGTACGAAGTTCAGATCAGATTTCAGATCAGCTAGTTATTTATTAAACACAGTTAAGAACGGTAAAAAATATCAATTCTAAAATCTATTTGAATCTTATTTTTAACGCTTTGATTCAAACCGATTGAAATATCGATTTTATGAAAATGATTGCTGGAGGTGTCCGCCACTACTGTCAGATACATTGTCAAAATGTCAAAGAAACAAGACTCCTTTATACGCAGTGATTATTTAAAAAAACTTAAAAAAAAAAAACAACCGACTTCCAAAAAAAAAATACACTAAAAATTTAAAAATAACTTTAATTTCGGAAGTCGGTGTTTGTATTTTATTTCTTCGATATTTGACATATATCGAAGAAATAAATGGTAAATACTAATAGATCGTAAAGGTATATACTAATAGATCGTGAACCTGGCGTCGATTCCCTATTAGATGCAATATAACAATCAATCTATCTATCTATTGCAACTGTAGGTATACCTAATACGCAATCGGACAGTAGGCTATTGCTGCCATGTCATGACACTAGTCTGGTATCTTGGCTGGGCCAGGCACCAAGACAATGTGCTTGCTCCAGCGCCATTTTTGGAAAATTCTGGTTTCCATTGAAGAACATTAATGGTTTTTTTGTAACTTCTACATATAGGGTTGTATAGAATAGAATAAATGATTTTATTTTTAAAGAATGTAGGTATACACAGTCAGTTCAGTTCCCCAGGCTTCAAAACCGAGACCGCTTGTTAGCGATATGACCGTCTAATTGCACTTTGTTCATATTGTCCGTCTTTCCTACGTATTTTAATTTATTTATGATTTATTAAAATAATTCATTCATTCAAATAATACCTAGTTTTATTATTCCGTGTAATCCTCATCCCTTTGCAAATAATATAAAGCCTTGTTTTTGTTTTCCGAGCCACGTAGAGCCTCGTTTTAGTCAATAGCTGACTGTGGCTCGTAAATGGGTTCACTCGACCGGAGAGATACCACGCTTTTACAAAATACCAACGTGAAAGTACCAACATTATGTTGCTGCACTTCGAATGGTAAGTGAGGGAACCAGAAGCCCATGGTTTGGGGTGGGAAAAGGATGGCAATGCATCGGCAATACCCCTGGTGTTGTAAATGTCTGCGGGCGGGGGTGATTGCTTAACATCAAGTGACCCGTATACTCGTTTGCCCCCTTGATGGTGTAGAAAAGAAACATGGCGCCTCGATAGCGTGTCTAATAGTAGAAAATCATTCTTCAACTCGATAACCACAACGCCTAGCGCCATCTCATATCGAAAAGCAGAGTTATTTAGTGAAAAGTTATCTTTATTTTTCTCAGTTTTGGCCTTTTGGCCTCGTGAAACTTTTTGATCTGTAAACTATAGAATCCAACGATTGCAAAAATAAAACAATATTTACTGCACATTGATTATTACACCTAGGCAGGCGCCCATTGCCCACTGATCATGTCCTTTAATTTAGTTTTAAGCAGCTTGGTTCTTTCGCATACTAAATCTTTTCTTCGTTTTTGGAGGAGTTGCAGCTTAGTTTACTGTATTGTAGGAGGACAACGCTTAGTATGTATAATTTTTATCCCTTTTCAGAAGATACACTCGCTGCTGGGAATGAGTTGGTGTCCATGGTTGGTCAAAACCGTAAACACAAATGGATCACTACAGTAACAAGCACTAACATGACCCACAACAGTAAAAAAGCTTGGTACACCATACATAGACTTACAGGAGATCCTCCGGTCCCTGTCAACCAAGGTTACGTTACAGCCAATCAAATAGCTCAACAACTGCTGCTCAACGGCAAACCTCCACATAAATTACCAAAAGCCAAGTGATCGGTTAATACCTCTGAAAATTCCACCAAAATCAGTAAGCCCTTTACACTCACAGACATCATTTTGGCCAATAAAGCACTCAAAGATGGTAAGGCGGCTGGGGTCGATGACCTAACAGTGGAACAACTAAAACACCTTGGGCCTTTAGCTGTATCGTGGCTCTTAGCACTATTTAACAACTGTATGGCTACCGCAAACATTCCCAAATTATGGAGGAAGACCAAAATAGTTGCACTGCCAAAACCAGGTAAACCCTCCGACGACCCTAAAAGCTACCGGCCTATATCTTTGCTCTGTCACACATATAAGCTTTTTGAGAGATTACTGTTAAACCGCCTTACAGCAGAAATTGACGACACACTAATTCCTGAGCAAGGTGGCTTTAGACCTGGCAAATCTTGCTCTAGTCAGGTCCTCCGATTGACAGAGTATATAGAAGACGGGTATGAGGCTAATAAAATCTCTGGTGTCGTATTTGTTGACCTCTCCGCAGCTTATGACACAATTAACATCAAAAGACTACTTGGCAAAGTTAGCACCCTTACAAACGATCAGGGGTTTGTGCGCATTTTGAGTGAACTCCTACACAACCGTCGCTTCCATGTATACTTCCAATCCACCAAGAGCAGATGGCGTCGGCAAAAGAACGGTCTCCCTCAGGGCAGTGTGCTGGCGCCAACGCTTTTTAACATCTACACCAACGACCAGCCTATCACCCAACACACAGAGCGATTCCTTTACGCAGAGGACTTGGCCCTAGCGACACAAGCACCGACTTTTAACGACGTGGAGCACGAACTAACAGTGGCACTCGATTTATTGGGGAAGTATTACGAACAAAATGCTCTACGGCCCAACCCGTCCAAAACGCAGTCGTGCGCGTTCCATCTTCGCAACAGGCAAGCGAATAGGGCATTCAACATCACGTGGCAAGGAATTAAGGTCGAACACAGCCCAAACCCAAAATATCTAGGTGTGACGTTAGATAGGGCCTTAACGTTTAAGTCACACTGTTTCAAGACAAAGCAGAAGGTTGGAACACGGAATAACTTGCTTCGACGCCTCATTTCTACCAACTGGGGTGCGGCACCTGATGTTCTCCGCATAACTGATATGTCTCTATGCCTCTCTGCTGGCGAATTTGCGTGTCCAGTGTGGCACCGATCCGCTCATGCCAAGCATGTAGAGCTTAGCCTTAAATGAGACTTGTCGAATAATATCGGGCTGCTTAAAACCGACTCCACTCAACAAAATCTACCCGCTAGCAGGTATCGCACCACCTGCCGTACGAAGGGATGTCGCATGCGCACTGGAAAAAAAGAACCAAGAAACCGATTCCCGGCATCCCCTCTACGACCACTCTACAACTACGGGTAGATTAAAAAGTCGCAAAAGTTTTATGAGAACGACACAAGCAATCCAGGACAGCACACCTAAGGAGAGGAGTAAGCGGTGGCAAGAGCAGTGCCCACCACCACGTGACTTTCTTGGGCCCAAGGAACACCTGCCTCCCGGTCGTGATTTGCAGTGGCCTATTTGGAAAGCGCTGAGTCGATTGCGTACCCAAGTAGGCCGTTGCAAGTACAATTTGTCGAAATGGGGGATAATTGATCCCTCAAATACTGAGTGCGAGTGCGGTGCTCCTACTCAGACTATGACCCATTTACTGGAGTGCCCAAAATGTCCATTCACCTGCACCCTGGAAGACCTGAGTAAAGCTTCCACTGAAGCAATAAATGTGGCCACCTTCTGGGCACAAACAGTATGATTGTATAAGCACAAACAATGTACCACCGACACGAAAAGAAGAAGTATGTATAATTGTCTCACGGTCATGACTTCCCATTTTTCATATAGAGTTGTTGTAGAGAATCGGATAGACTTGAACGTCGCGACCTTCAGTATTGCACGCTGGGCGACCTCGATAGACATCAAAGTTGTTTTTGATGTACCTCCCCAAGAAGATAGACAATATTTTAGAAGCGATTGACAGAGTGCATAGTATATCTGCTTTAGCAACTCAAAATGAGCAATGTGCTTCAGGTTTTTAACAATATATATGAGCTTTCGTATTCGTCCGGTCAATTTAGACATTCGAAGGTACATAAAATCCCAACAAGCTGAAAATCAGTAAAATTGTTCAAAACATAACTATAAACAATGTTTAAAAGTTACCCATCATTCCCGTGTATGGAAAAATTTTTATTCAAGGTCAAAGGTAAAAAAATGAGTTTTTCGCGATTTTCAGCAAAACGGTAAGTTTTATCATAAAAGTACCTCAGAAAAAAATTGTAGATCATAAAATTATCTATAAAAAATGTATCAATACTTTTTTTCTTACGAGCCACCGTTTCTGAGATATAACGATTCAAAAAGTTATAAAAGTTGTTATCGTCATAATATGCACACGTTTCCACGCCACCTATGAGGTAGTGTACTTAGCACGTTTTTTTTAACGTGGTTTCCCCAGTAGGCCTACTCCACGGGTCAGTTGTGACCCTGTTTAATGTAAAACTATTGCAAAATAACGGAAATTTTCAAAGATTGGAAAAAATAAAAGTGATGTATATTAAAAAAAAAGTGGTGAAGTTCATTCGCCTGATTCGTAAGTTTCAAATTCTTCTTGTTCTTCTTCTTGATCTTCTTCTTGTTCTTCTTCTTGATCTTCTTCTTGTTCTTCTTCTTGATCTTCTTCTTGTTCTTCTTCTCCTGTTTCTTCTTCATCTTCATTTTGGATGCAAGTAAATTGCGTCAATAGCGATGTATCGCATGATACTTCGTCGGAATCAAACGAATCCTCCATTGTTTGTGATTCAATATTAGAGCACGACCGGCCTGGACAATTTGTGCATGCCAAAGAACAAAACAGTCCGACTTTTTTGCAACCACATTTAGCACTGCATCCCTTTTTGCAGTTGCAAAAAATTGTGTTCAGCAGTTTTTCCGGCGCAGGTGGAAGTAAAGTTTGAACTGGCTCTAGTATATTGTTGAACAACTTCTAACCCTAGTCTGTAGGGTCTAGCTGATAACCAAGCCACACTTGAACTTGGTAATATACCCGAAAAAGATGTTGATGAGCAGCAACTGAGGTTGGAGGAAGACAAGCTAATTGAACTTGTTTTTTATTTTTAGTATTTTTAACGAAACATGCATATCGATGCTTATCTAAACAGGTAGTTTTTTTAGGAGCTCCACACTTAAAAAGAAGAAAGCGGATGCCGTTGGTGATAACTTCTTGTTGAGTTGAATTACTCTTTTTAAAAACTTCAGCTCATTCAACTAAATCTTGTTTTTCAAACATTTTGAAAACTGCTGTTTTACCCCTCCTGTAAAATGCAGATGTCGTATCACACACTCATGAATATTATGACGATAACAACTTTTATAACTTTTTAAATCGTTATATCTCAGAAACGGCGGCTCGTAAGAAAAAAGTATTGCATTTTGTATAGATAATTTTATGATCTACAATTTTTGTCTGAGGTACTTTTATGATAAAACTTACCGTTTTACTGAAAATCGCAAAAAACTCATTTTTTTTACCTTTGACCTTGAATATTTTTTTTTCCATACACGGGAATGATGGGGAACTTTTAAACATTGTTTATAATTATGTTTTGAACAATTTTACTGATTTTCAGCTTGTTGGGATTTTATGTACCTTCACTCTCATTTTTTGGTCTAGCTTAACTAACATGTTCAATAGCAGCCTAACATGTTTTTGAAAATTGAGATTGCTTTCTATGTTAATTTCTAAATATTTCACTGTATGAACGCGTTCCAATGAAGGACACTTGCAGTTTTTTCCGGAGTAACACTCGTGCGATATGATATTTCGCACGATGCCATCTCTATTTCTGTTTTTTATACTAAAGCAGATGTACTTGGTTTTGTCCACATTTAATGTAAGAATATTATTCCGAAGCCACTTTCCCACGATATCAAAGCCCCGCTGTGCAGCACCGAAAGCCTCTTCTCATGTATCGGCAGCAAAAGAAAGGGCAGTATCGTCTGCAAAAGATATGATTTCACCATGGTTAAGTTCAAGACACTTGAGATCATTTATATACACCAGAAACAAAGTGGGTCCCAGTATGCTACCTTGTGGTACACCATGTGTAACCTGAATGTGAGAACTTTTGCATTTTTCTACACAAACACACTGAGATCGGCCAGTCAGGTAACTAGTAATAAGTTTCAATTCTAAAACCCTTCTTCTAGTATTCAAACATTAACACCTAATTATTTTCTCACGAACATCAAAAACGATTTGTCTTGCTACTGACAAGATTTCCGGCGAAATCCTTTTAGTCCATAGAGACCATCAGGGGTCATTGATATTCCTGCAGAAGTACATGTACACAAAGTACAGTAACCCACAAGAAATCGTAAAACATGAAATAAAGTTGGCCGAACTAATCGTGGGTGGTAACATCGCGGGATTTGTTTCCATTACTGGGTTTCCATATTTATCATAAAACTTTGTCAGCACTATATATACGCATAAATTATAATAATAAACGTTTATTGGTCCAAATAAATTATGTTATCAATATGAACACTGCCACTTAAACTAGGTTAAGTCAAATTTTCATCATTTATTCATTCATTCATTTTTTTTCCGTTTCTGCCTTTGGTTTCAGCAAATATGAGTTTTAACAATATAGCTTAACTCGTGTTATGTTTATAATGTTCTAAATAATTATAAAACTTCTAATAAAGCAATTACAGAAGGCATGACTCAAAATATATATAAATTACTTGCCAACATAACCATAGGTAACGCATCATAACTGAGTTCCGTACCCAAAGGGTCCAAACGGAGCCCTATTGTTGTCACTCACGTGTCCGTCTGTCTGTCAGTCGTCTGTCAGAAAATTTTGTTCCAAAGAATTTTTTAACTTCCCTTTGACCTATGAACTTGAAATTTGGTGAAAATGTTTACTATTATTTTGCATTTGGCCGGTTTTTTTTATGATCGATTACTCAACTCAGTTTTGAATAAATCGATAGTACTTCGCAATAAAGTGCTTTGCAATAAATTACAAGCATTGTGTCATCGCGCATCTCTTTCTTTTCTTTCATTTCTGTGCAGTTCGACACGACTGCGCTTTACTTCTTGTCAGTATTTTAAGTATCCAAGCTTATAGACCAGTCATTTAAGGCATCTTAGGACGCCAAAAAAACTTAGCTGCACTTCTGACAAAAAAGAAATCGAAAAAATTTCGGCAGTGTAGTGATTCGATCCACATCGTTTTTTAGGCTAAGACTACAACTTTGAACTATTTGGAAAATGGTCAATGTTTGAAGTGCTGTATCTCGGCACCTATTGATTGTGCAAATTATATCTACTCGGATATCAGGTGTTCCAAACCATACGCAGTTCTAGGCTCCGGTTGGACCCTTCGGGTACAGACCTCTAAACACTGGTCCCTTCGATCGTTGATTACTCAAAATAAAGTCAAAGCCATTGCTGCGCGTAGTGTTCCACGCGCGCCTCAAAGAGATGTTGTCAGCCATCACTGACGGGGCCCATCGTGGCCGGTGCGTGCATGCCTAGGGGTAGCGGATAAATTCTGAAAATGAGTTACCGCACCCCTGGGCACTCAGGCAGGGAAGGAACAGGGGTGGGTTTTAGTCATTAAGAGTCTGACACGCCCTCCAGCTCCACCCAGAGCGGGAGAAGTCATTGGATGATTTCCCAAACCCCCAAAAAAAAAGAAAAGCCCGGGCATGCAAATACAATGTTAATATTATTACGGTCAATGGTAAGGCTCATATTCAGTACATTTAAAAATAAGCAAAAACATCGCTACAAAATGATAGAAAGCGAGAACGGTGTATTATACGAAAATTTTCTATATTTATCATCACAACATAAAAGGTTATAAAGAGTCTATTGCTATCGTATTCACAACTTTGTACACTAGTGCGCATCAATCATCCTTTTGAACATCTTTATCGCAACGACAGCTGCTCACAAAACCTTCTCTTTGCTCGAGTTACATACCATACGATATAGGCACACGGTGTCATTGACTCTATATGATACTTATTTA
Source organism: Polia nebulosa (assembly GCA_951329385.1). Classification (NCBI taxonomy): domain Eukaryota; kingdom Metazoa; phylum Arthropoda; class Insecta; order Lepidoptera; family Noctuidae; genus Polia; species Polia nebulosa. The sequence continues at coordinate 17,106,936 of OX589599.1, read as the reverse complement.
TTTATGGATTATAATGATACGAATATGATGATGATAGAAAATGTTATGTATTTAATTACACATACAGCAGCGGCCCTATTAGAACAGTGCGAGCGGTGCGACCGAGCGACATCATGGAAGACCGCCCAAAGCAACCACAAGAACTTAAGGCGCAGTTATATGCCAACTACCTTGAGTAGTTAGCTTGCGAGTTCTGTGCTGAGCTCACGCAACGCGTCGTACGTCGGGTGGACGTACGTAGTAATAGGACTCGCCCATCAAGGAACGCTTTCCCAAATTAGAAGAGTTATTCATTTATTATACATAAAATAATAAGTATTATACTAAAACACGTATACTAAAAGATAAATAATTAAATTATATTTAAAAGGGTGAAGGTTTCATAAAAATACGGTCTATAGATTTTACGTGATTTTTAATTTATTCGCGTTACATAACTTTACAAATTAATTACATTAGGTTATAAATTAATAATTTCAAATATTCGCATATCAAATTACGAAGAAAATTGTCTAGAGTAACATATATTTTATTCAAAGAAATAAAACTTGTCGTTTAGACGTGATGTTTAATTTAAAATCATTAAAAGTCGTATAACTGTGGTTTAATAGCTAGCGGGTCACAATATTGTACTTAATTTCATTTTATACAGGATATTTGTATTAGCTCTCCTCGTTTGGCTCAAGAGTTGGTGACTCCGGTGAGGACCTACCTCAGGAGAAAGGATGACGCCGTGGCGCCTCTCCAGCCACTCCTCAAAGAAAGTTAGAGAGCCCAGTGTGAGTTTTTTAACAGGTGAAACCTATAGAAAAAAAGAGGTTACCTGTTATTGTTATTGTCACCAGGCGGCGCATAAACTGTTTTAGTAAAAATTGACGTTTACTTTAAAGCAATCGAGTACGTCAAAATATTTCACATTCTTGATATAGAAAAAAAAAAATTAAAAAAACAAGCATTTTTTTTGCGCATGACTGGGGCCTTTCCGATGCCAGTAAATGCATTCCATATGATATTTTTTAGTTGGTTGTAAAAACAGCTCGTTGGTTGTAACAAATATCAAATGCATTGCTTATGATATTTTTTAGTTAAAGAGAGACAAAAACACAACTGTTTAGTTATTTTCTTACCACAGAAGAGTCTTCTTCCCTTTGGTTTCGCGTCCCCGTTGGATTGACGCGTGATCTATCCACAAAATTTAACAGAGGCTGGGATGAATTAAGCTCCCCTTGCAGCATAGATACTACACCAGGTTGCTAAAAATTCAAGTAATAGGATTTTTGATTAAAATATGTAAAATTTGAGGTGGTGCGCTAACATTTTCGAGCTCGGTTCGCTCGCTTTCCGCTTTTCCAGCATACTGTAGGATAAGAGGGATTTAAAATATATATTAATTAGGCATCAGAATTGAATCGGTGCCCACTTGCAAGGGCTAAACTTCTTTCTGACATAAAAACAAAATTAACACCTACTCTTCTAAAATAATCTATCGACTCTCCAACATTCTTACCTGCCAGTTAAGGGCCGGTACAGACCCTCTAAGATTAGGCTGTGACTACAATCGTCACAATACCTACTGCATTTCATCGTTCTTAAGCACCTACTTATTTCTGTTTAGAGTGACAACAGAATACACCACATAAACGAGGCTTTGTTAAATTTAAAAGCAACCTTTTACATTTAAAAAAGTTTTCGACAGTAATCAATTTAGACAGTCTTACTACATAAAATCAACGTTAAATCATATTTTTTTTTCTTTAAGAAAATTCAACCAAGTGACTGCTGTTTCTGAATAATGGTCAAAAGAAATCTCTTATTCGAGGCAGTATGCCATAATTTTGTAACTTACTGTTGTAACTTATCGGTTTATTCATGCATACACTTTTCTGTTTAATTTGCCGATAAAGCCTTCGCTCAGCTATATCGAGATTCACTTCCAGTCCAACGGAAAACAGCTGCTTCCGCCAGTAGGTACCACCTAAACGATTTAGTAACCAACCTTATTTACCAATATTGTTTAATGAAGAACGCTCATTTAAAAATATAAAGGTAAAATATAAAGGTAGTAGTAAGTACTGTTTACTCTGGGAAATATCAGAACAAGATTGTCTAATTAATAACACAATCAGATGTCATCAGTCGCCGAACGACTCCCTAATATTATTCGCACATAATGAATTAAATGTAAATCTTCTACTTCAGTACGTCACGCACTGATAGTTGACGCACTTTATTTTAAGCTTTCATGGAAAACTACCAAATACGCTCTCAATATATCACATTATGCTCCGTGGGGATAGTCACGAATCAAAGGGGTTGATGAAACTTAGAGACAGTTACTGTCCCCTTGTGTTAGTTGTTTTTTCGACGATTATTCAATATATAATAGCCTATAACGGCTCAAAGATTTACTCCGTAACTTTTAAAATAGGAAGCGGACAATTGGAGGACAACACGTAACCTAAGCAATGCTCAAGGGTAAACTTGAATTAGAGTAAACTCAATCACAATTTGATGTTGATCAAAACTGCACCATCCCATCTTCTTAGCACGGCGGGCAGTGCGGCTGCTGCAGGTGCAGAAAACCTCAAACGGCGTAACGTTTGGGGTTGAAACACTAGATCCATGAGGTCCGAGTGCTCAACGAGTTTTTCGTGACATGAGCAAGCAATTATTCGTTTCTTCTCGTGGCCAGAGGACTAGTCTCTCTTACCATTAACCAAAGCAATGCTGCCAGAGTTCTGAGCACTTTGCCCGTTGACAGCGATGTAGACGAATTGCCCATTAATCATTTTTGATGCCCAATAACTTCTTCGACTCTCCTTTTCTTTTTTTTTTCTTTTTTTTTAAACGTTGCCCCACACTGAATTACTCCTGTATCGTGGGTGTGTTCACAAACATGTATACTCACATACACAAGACACCCAGACCCGGAACAACTATCTGTAGGTCATACAAATATTTGTTCCGTGCGGGAATCGAACCCGCGACACGCAGCGCAGCAGCCGAACGCTCAACCACTGCGCCAACCGTGTCGTGCTGCTTGTACAGATTTTATTTATTTTTATAAGCTTTTATATACTTTGTAATTTAATATTATTTGACCAGTACAGATTGTATGGACATTAAAAGAGACTTTGACCTCTGAGTTTGTTTCGGTGTTTCTTTTCAGGGTAGTCAGTTAGGAAACACCGGCCTCATCTAGCTTAAACTGAGAAAAATAAATGCAGACGTGAAAGTGTTGTTGAAACCTATTTACAAAAATAAAATCATTTATCATCTATTAGTTTGTATTTATCTATATACAGGGTGGAAAATATCAATGGGCCCTGAAGGGAAACCACTTTTTAAGAAAACATTCCTTTATTTTAATAGAAACAAAACTGCATTTACAGATTTCTCGACAAGCTTACCTAAACTGGGAATCGAACCAGCTAAAAATTTAAAAAATAAACTCTCCCTATTTTATTTCACTAGTCGATACAGTCAATGTTAAAGATAAAATTTCTCCAAGAACCTCGAAACTCGTCTGACAAGATATACATGAAATCTAATGTTTATTACACAAGGGTTTTATCAACGTTACCTAGACTAGAAGTGAAGTTTGGGAAATCATTCAATGATAAATCTACCGCTCTGGGTGGAGCGGGAGGGCGTGTTAGAGTCTTACTGACTAAAACCCACCCCTGTTCCTTCCCTGCCCGAGTGCCCAGGGGAGCGGTAACTCTGTTATTAATTTATCCGCTACCCCTAGGCATGCAGGCACCGGCCATGATGGGTCACGTCAGAGGTGGCTGACAAATTCTCTTTGAGGCGCGCGTGGAATACTATGCGCCGTTGACTCACGGGCCTGGTGCTGGTCGGACGGCGAGCTACCCATTACTCGCCGTCCGCATGGAAATCATCCTATGACGGGTGGAGCGGAAGGGCGTGTCAGACTCTTACTGACTAAAACCCACCCCTGTTCCTCCCTGCCTCGAGTGCCCGGGGGCGAGGTAACTCTTTCGAATTTATCCTCCACCCCCGGGCAGCTCCCTCACCCGTTACGCCTCCTCCTTCGCAAGCATTACTGCTTCGCAGAAGGAGGAGACTGCATCCAATTCCCTCTCGCCCCGTACCATGGCCTGGACCAGGGCCGGGCGCGAGAGGTTGCTGCCGCCGATCGCCTCCACGAGGACACGGCGGGGCATCAGTATGTCCCTTTTTTATGCCGATCTTATCTAAATTTTATCGAACACCATCCACCACTACCCACCATCCTTTAGAATATCCATAGGACAAACTCGTGGCAAAATACTCTTTGGTGTGGTCAAAATTATTGAGAAAATGTGCTGACGTTTCAGAAAGCCTGCCTTCAAAACCAAAATAAATCAGGCAGACAGGCAGACAGGATCTTTTTATTGGCTGTAAGATAAAAATCAATATGTGGGACACGAGTATCGCGTTTATTTATTCTCCGAGGGTTCAGTTCAATAAGGGTAGGTGTACCGTGTAAGCTAGTAACTGTTAATAATGGCTGTGAAAGTCAAGGCCAACCGGGCGATGACTTGTCGCCTCGTGGAGGTCTTTGTGAATTATGAGAAGGAAATATTTGCTTAAACTCCTAGCTGAAAGTATCCCATCTAGGGGTTGACTTAGCGGTAAAGAGTTATATAATAATAAATAAATTAAAAACCGGCCAAGTGCGAGTCGGATTCGCGCACCGAGAGTTTCGTACCAACTTGTAGGTATGTAAATAGTTCGTCCAACGCGGGAATCGAATATCGAACAAACTTAACTTTGCCGTTGAAAGACTGTTGCCCTATACAGGGTGTAACGGAAAGGTGTGGTCATATTTTAAGAATGACATCTGTCCATCGATATGAACAACTTTCTTCAAGAAAACCTGAGGAAATTCTCAAAATTTTTTTCTTCCTCCCACACAAATATTGATCAGCTGATGATAACTTTGTATGAAAATTTATATTTTTTTTTTGGGGTTTTCTATGTTTTATTAGAGAAAGTTGTTCATTTCGATGGGCAGAACCGGTTCTTAAAATATGACCACACCTTTCCGTTACACCCTGTATACCGACATAGGTCGCGGTCAGTTTACCAACAGCAAATAAGTTTGTAACCACAGGAAAATTATTTACGGTTTTCGGATTTTGTCGTTTACTTGTACTCTATAACAATGCTTCTTGCCAAATTTTATGATTCTAGGATAACGGGAAGTGCGCTATAGGTTTTGATTTCCTTGAGACTGTCAAAATATGCGGTATAAACGGCCGTATCTTTTGATAGCGTTGACTAAGAATTTTGATTTGCTCCAAGAGATTGCAGACCTAAGTACTTTATATTAATTTCAGCTTGTCATCTCCACGTGAGAAAAAGGGTCTTGACAGACGGACGAACAACTAAGTGATCCTGTAAGGGTTCCTTTTTTCATTTTGAGGTACGGCACCCCAAAAAATAGGTATTCCGAAAAATCTCTATAGTGACTTCTCGGCAGAACCTTTATCATCGCTACCTATTGGACAAGCAGTACAGTAATGCTAATAGTGTCGAAATCTAGAGTTCATTGACTGTTTTGCTAGGAATAAAACACACGTCACGTATGAACAAATTGAACCTTCGTCCTAAGACGATGTAGGAAGCTGAATTTGCGTGCCATTGACCTGGAGTTGTGGACACGTCCTAAGATACCGCCTTGAAATATTGCCTTCTTTTATACTTTCTTCGATATTTACGGCACTGATTTATTACAAGCGATCGTTTCCTCGAATATTTTTCATAATCGTATCCCATTTCTTTTTATTTATTAACGTAGACTGGCCTTAGTTCGCGAATTTTAATGCCTTCGTGGATTTAGTACTACCTACTTCAATATGTTGAGTAAAGATTCCACAAGTAAAATGTACATCTAGTACATAATATGACGACAGCTGTGGATATTTTAATGTAGAATGTTAGCGTAAGGTTTATACCTCGGAATTCGTGTCAACTGAACAATTTTTTGTAAAAATACATCCCAAAGATGTGTTTTTGCCACTAAATTCTAAAATATTTACCTATTTATTATCTATTCAAATTCAAAACTTTTATTTCAGATTAAGGGATCCATATAGTGTTAGTATGAACTTAGCCTATGTTAGTAAACTTAATAAAGTAAAAATAAAATAATTATACATTAATTAGCTATATGTACAAGCACATGTCTGCCAGCCCAGAGTCTTATCAATGGTCCATCAACCTTGTCCGCCAGTGTAGCTAAAATATTATTAGAGCTACCCCTGAATCGCCGCAACATCGATGCACACCGTTTGCGCATGATGGCAGGCAAGTCATCTATTCGCTAACATGCCCGATGCATGCGAGGCAGCCCCAACAATATCCTCAGCGCATTATTATACGATGAAATTGAACTACTATTAACCAGAATATGTTAAAGTTTACCTGCACCCAATCTTAACATACATCACCAGATCAATCATTAACACATACATGTACTCACACCCATACACCACTCACACCCACCTTCCACACACACACAAACACAAACATACACACACACACAAATACACACACACACCCACAAACCCTACACATACCTGAACTTGCTACAGCAATTTTGTAATCATCCTACAATTCTAAATTTGTTTATTTTATTTTTCATTTCCTTTTAATTATGTCTCAACAGTATAAATTATTACCCATGGGAAGTAGCGAGGTAACCCCATCACAAGTATCCTTATAACTTACTGGGGTTGCCTCAATTTTGTGCTGTAGAACAATTGTGTGAGAAACAATAAAGTTATTTTAAAGTTTAAAGTTATTTTAATTATTATACCGCACGCTCGTAGAATTGTAAGCCTTCTGCGTATACCTGACCCACAAGCTGCACTAGTAAAACGAATGTTTACCTCGTCAGTGCACCGCGCAAACCTGTGGGCATAGCATATTGCATCGGGCTGCCGACGCCGTCCGCTCCCTATCTATCCTGGTCATCTGTGAGAGAATTTATGACCACATGATCGAGGTATTTAAATTTAGTGACTTCTTTTAATGGTATTCCTTGTAATGTAACCGGTGGTATATTTGTGGGTGTATTATTATGTAGGTACTTTAAAAACCACCACCTCACTTATAGTAGCATTATACCTCAAGCCTATTATTATGAGCCTCCGCATACCTCTCACATATGGCCAATAACTTCCTTAGTCCACATATTGATGGGCTGAGCAGCACCATGTCATCAGCATAACTAATGTTGTTGATCATTCTTCCATCCACAAAACAACCAACCATATTGCTACTCAGCTCACCAACCAGCCGGTCTATGTACAGGTTAAACAGAGTGGGTGAAGTCAACCCCCCTGCCTCACTCCACAATCTAGCCCATACTGTACTGATTGAGCATCTGACCATCTACACAGTTTATCTGACTTTCATATCAAATTTTAAATATATTTTTAATCTCAGGTGGAAGGTCTATTTCATCCGACATTTTTTGCCACAAAATTTCATAATTCACGAAGTCAAAAGCCATCGACAGTTCCAGAAAACAACATAGTTGTTATTTAAAACGTGCAGTAAACTAAATTTTAGAAAAATATTTTTATTTTCGTTTTTAAGTTTACTCTATGGTTACATCACTGTCCGTGAAATCGCTCAGTAGATTAAAGCAGTTATATTCCAAATTCATATTTTATTCATCATAGTTATCAGGTTATGGGCCCAGGCTACCTAATTTTAGCTAAAAGTCAAAATAATCAAGTTTATAAAAGTGAAAAAGAAATTAATTGTCTAGTTGCTCGGTATAACCTAAAAACTCGGCACGTGGTTTTCTCGACATCAGAAAAATGTCTTCAAATACGATGACACTGATAGAAAAGCTGACCGGTAGAGAAAATTATCCGAATTGGCGATTTGCTGTGCAAACATATCTTGAACATGAAGAGTTATGGTGCTGTGTCGCTCCAAAAGAAAAAGATGTCATTGACCCTAAGCTCGACACAAAGGCTAAATCAAAAATAATTTTACTAGTGCACCCTATTAACTATGTGCATATTCAGGAAGCTACAACGATTAAAGAGGTATGGAAAAATCTGGCAAAAGCCTTTGATGACACGGGTTTGACATGCCGTGTCGGTCTACTGAGAGATCTGATTACCACGACACTAGAAGGTTGTCAAAATATTGAAGACTACGTTAATAGAATAATGACGACCGCTCACAAGTTGAGGAACATTGGTTTCTGTGTGGATGATGAGTGGTTGGGGACCTTATTACTGGCTAGTCTCGCTGAAGTGTATCAGCCAATGATCATGGCACTCGAGAGCTCCGGTGTGAAAATTACAGCTGAGTCAGTGAAGACTAAGCTTCTACAAGATGTGAGAAACTCAGAGTCTAATGCACTATATGTCAAGAGTAAACATAATCAGTCGCAGGCTTCAAAACAAGCTCAAGATAAAAATAAGTCTACTAAAGGTCCTAGGTGTTATGTGTGCAATAAATATGGGCACATAAGTAAAAATTGTCGCAATAAGAAATAGGAACATAAGTCTAATGAGAACTCTGATTCTGGTTATGTTGCAGTGTTCTCCGCTACAATGAACAACAACAGTAACTGGTACATTGACTCAGGCGCATCAATGCATATGACCATGCACCCTGAATTGCTTTATGATGAGATCACCCCTCCAATTACTACAATAAGGGTTGCCAATGACAAGAAGTTACGAGTGATGGCATGTGGACAGTTGAACCTCAACGTTGTAAATAAGCAAGGCAAGATGGACACGATCAAGGTACAAAATGTTCTTTATGTTCCTGGACTGGCTACTAATCTTCTCTCTGTCAGTCAGATAATAAATAACGGCTGTCAAGAACAGTTTGACAAACATGGCTGTACAATCTTAAATAAAAGTAATCAGCAAGTTGCAGCCACTAAAATTACCAACAATATGTACCGACTAAATACTCATAGTATTCCTGCATACATATCTGCATCAACAGAGAATGATCTATGGCATCAGAGAATGGCACATTTGAATTTTGAAGACTTGACTAAACTATCGGAGAGTGCCGTAGTAAAACTTCAAAATACGGACAAAGTGAAATGTATTTCATACTTGGAGGGAAAGCAGTCAAAAATGCCATTTCCTTCTGAAGGTTCCAGAGCGAAAGCAAAGCTAGAACTAGTTCACTCTGATGTCTGTGGAAAAATGGAAATACCATTCTCTTGGGAGCTCACTATTTTGTTACATTCATTGGCGATTTTACCAGAAAAGTATTTGTTTATTTGATTAAATAGAAGTCTAAAGTCTTTCAAAAATTTCAAGAATTTAAAGCATTAGTTGAAAACCAACTTGACTTAACTATAAAGACACTCCGCACTGATAATGGAACGGAATACCTGAGCAATGAATTTCAAGCTTTTCTGAAGAAATCTGGAGTTACACATCAGACCTCTGCTCCGTATACACCACAGCAAAATGGTTTAGCAGAGAGGATGAACCGAACATTGCTTGAAAGAGCTCGATGCATGCTTATAAATGCTAAACTACAGAAACATTACTGGGCAGAGGCTGTCTCAACTGCAGCTTACATCACTAATAGATGCCCAACAAGATCATTAGCATTTTCAACACCTGAAGAAATGTGGAGTGGTAGGAAGCCAGATATCACCCATATGAGAATCTTTGGTTGTGAAGCAATGGTGTATGTTCCGAAAGAGAAAGCAAAGAAATGGGACTCAAAAGCAAATAAAATGATATTTATTGGCTATAATGAACAGACCAAAGGACACAGGTTATTAGACCACAAAACAAAGAAAGTTTTGATTAGCAGAGATGTTGTCTTTCTTGAAAGCTCGGTAAAAAGAAATTATGCCTTGCTACCACTAACAGAGTCAGTTCTAGAATCATGTGAAAGTACAGATAGCTTATCAAATGAAGATAGTTCTAGTAGTAAGACGTCTTCATCTGAGAAAACTAAAATAACAAACGATGAAGATTTATACTCGAATGATGGATCATTGTATGAGCCAGATGAAACAATAGAACCTTTATATGAAGTGAATAATGTAACAACAAGATCTAAAGCAAGATTATGCAAAATGCAAGCTAACAATTATATATGTACAGATAAAGTTCTAGAACAACAGGATGTCCCACAAACATATAGTGAAGCAACATCTTCTGATAACTCCAATGCTGCAAAGTGTGAACAATCAATCGAAGAGGAGTTAAGGGCACATATAGAGAACAAAGTGGTAGCTTACACTGACGCTGATTATGCGAATGACATTTCTACACGAAAATCTTTGACTGGTTATGTGTTTATAAAAAAAATGTAGCTGCAATAACATGGGCAACGCAACGCCAGCAAAGAGTTGCATTATCCACAACAGAAGCTGAGTTCATGGCTGCTTGTTCTGCATCCAAAGAAGCTTTGTGGTTTAAAGAACTGTTAGTGGACATTAGTGAATATAATCAAGATTCAATTTGTTTGAATATAGGCAATCACAGATTAAAGAATCCTATGTTGCGTTTGTTACAAAGAGCTTAAGGTATTTTTACGTTGTTGAAACAGGACTCAAAGTGTTTCGTATCCAAAGTAGTAAGCAAAAGTAAAAAAATACCTTATCCTATTTGTAACAAACGCAACATAGGATTCTTTCATCTTTATTTTCTATGCTAAGATACGAATTTTTATTCATTGAGGGCGCCACTTACGGGGAGGTAGGCCCTTAAATGAATGGCCGCCAGCACACAGATAAACCCTGAGAAGTTTTCGTTGTGGGGCTAAAACGAAATTGTAATATACTAAGTGTTTTAAAAATAAAAAATAATAATAATCTTATATTTTGCGATTTTTATGTATTTTTTTTGTCATCATGGAAGGCTTGGGTTAACTTTTTAACAATGCAGTAGAAAATGTTTTATAAAATCCATTCCGTGGAAACGTGTTCCAAGGTTCAGAGTTCCGTATCCGAAGGGTCCAAACGAAGCCCTATTGCTGTTACTCACGTGTCCGTCTGTCTGTCACAAAATTTTGTTCCGAAGAATTTCTTTAACTGCCCGTTGACCTTTGAACTTGAAATTTGGTGATAATGTTTATTATTACCTATATTTTAACAAAAAATACCAAAACCCTCATATGACACGGAACCCTAAATGTGCAAAGTCCGACTCGCACTTGACCAGTTTTTATGTCTTAAGTCACTCCACTAACATTCAAATAAACAGAAGTTAATCTTAAAAATATCTAATCCCACCAAAACATTTAATGAGAAAGAAAACCTAGAAAAGAATTATATAGCTAGGTACCTACCGGATTGTGGAGGTCAGAGGGCCTAGTGTGAGTTCTTTAAGGGCCTACCACCCCATAAGTGGCGCCCTCATTGAATAAAAAATCGTATCTTAGCTTAAAAAATAAAGATTAAAGAACCCTATGTTGCGTTTGTTACAAATAGGATAAGGTATTTTTACGTTGTTAAAACAGGACTTAAAGTGTTCCGTATCCAAAGTAGTAGACAAAAGTGTCAAAAACGGCCGTTTTTGGTACTTTTGCTTACTTTTATTCAATGAGGGCGCCACTTGGCGGCTATATACGCCTTAAACAGTTTTAGTACAAATTGACGTTTACTGTAACGCGATCGAGTACGTTAAAAAACTCACACTCGGAATACAGATAGACAGTCGTTTCATGTAAAATACTTGTATTCAGCTGTATAAGAAGCCGCCCCCAACATAGCTGGTATAAGGCTAGCCAGATTATTAGATTGAAAGAAAGCTTAGTTCTTTAGAACAGCTGCTGTTCTGTATGAAGATCTTCTAGAGAACTAATCTTTCTTTAGAAGTGAGATCTCACCGAATACCAAGTTCTCTCGAAGTTCCTCAAAATTTGTTTTGTTCTTTGCCACTCATAGTCAGCGCCGTATTAGCCACGTAGCAAGAGTAGCAAATGCTACAAGCCCCATGCATTGGCGGGGAGCCGCTTGGACGTACAAAAACTAGTTAAGACATCTATACCATATGGAATCTAACCAATTTCGGATTATCCATAAAGACAATGAAGACAAATGCCTATGTGCCCATCGCTACATAAAGGCCCCGCGGCCTATGAGAAAAATAAGTCAAAGAAGTTTTAATTCGTTATCTATTTACAAAGACCCCTTGGTAGAATTTTCTACAGGCCGTCTTTTTGTAAAACCTCTTCACAATCACAGGATGTAAGCGACCCGAATGAGTTCACTGATCTTGAACTAGACGGCCACAATGTACCAAGTTCACATCCTTAGCTTATTATTTTAATCCATAATACTGTTATTAGCTAACGATGCGGGATGGATGATATCATTACTATATTTTCCTGTCTCCACTTCCTTTGTGTATACGTATTCGTTCTAAAAATACTCGAAGCAACATTATTATTGCCGGTTATACCCTTTATGTCACATAAAAAGCTAACTCATTACTGTTCATTATGTAACATTCCTACAAACGGTACGTTTTCGTTTATTAGGTTTATTTTAGTAGATTGGTCCTCTCAATAACATTGAAACCCCGCTGGTCGCCTCGCTCCAAACAAGCCTATGATATGCTCTCACAAACAAGCGACGTGACAGCTATTTGTGGCCTCCTCAGATCGGGCTAATTTAGGGTGTACTGACCTATAATTTAATAAATGACTGTAGTACCTACGTAACGCCCATGGGGAGCCTCGGACTGTTGTCACGGATGGGCTCTCGAATGATATGTGGATTTTGGAACACAGTATTAATAATAATAATATAAGCTGGCAACACCAACAACATCAGACGTGTCAGAAAATTGTCCAATATATTTTTCAATTTCAGTAATATTTTATCAACTATTTTGCCCTCAACCAAAAGCAAAATTTAATATCAATAAAGCAAGAACCCATATAGATAAATAATATGAAAAACTACCAACTCTACACCAAACAACTAAAAAACATAGAAATGACAGCTAAGCTGTCATGAACAAAGCTACAAATGAACAAAAAACCGAAATATTGGACAACACACCCTAGATGTTGACGAGATCAGCAGCTCGACGTATCGACGCTTTTACCGGGTCCTACATGGACCCGATGTAGATTTCTTAGCGTCCGTATCCTGGCTGCGCTTTGGTGACCTATTCGGGGAAACCGAAGGTTTTGTCTGTGCGATTATGGACGAAGTTATGATGACGAATAACTACCGGAAATATATTGTGAAGGACGGTACGGTTGACATCTGTCGGGCATGCCACCGGCCCGGGGACCCCACCGAGTGTTTCCACGTTGCCGTCGTGGTGGGGCTTATGGGTCTCCATGATCCTGGGGACTTCCGGCATGAGTGACTAACCTGTGCCGGAAGGCTCCAGGGGAGAGGCCCGACTAAGAGGAACACACCGGGGGTCGCGTCCATTGTCAGTCGATCATCGTCGACTGCCAGTGGATGCGACCTCCACCCAATCCTAAGCTTGGAGGCGTGGCTATGGGATGCGTACCGGAGGGATGTCCGGATGCTAGCGCCTCACAAGAGGGCCGCGCCGTTGGGAGACTTGAGCAAGCTGTTCGAGCCTCCTAACGGCGTGGAAACTGGGGGAATCTTCGTCGCTGCTCTCTGGTACGCATCTGTTCATCAGAAGCGACTTAGAGAGTGGCGCCGAAACTGGGGGGCAACAGAGTGTGTGAATGAGTGAGTGAATGAGAGAGAGTGAATGCGGTTTATACGAAATGTTAGAGGAAAGATAGGGAGGTTGAGTAGGGGAGATAGGGACCACACCCTCCAAAGGAACAAAAAACAAACATGAATAAGACTATTGCGAATGATGGTACCCAGGGCGGCAACCACCTTCAAGAAGGTGGGGGAACCGCTGCGCTCCACGGAGCGTCTCGCCCCCATTCGTATACTGGGGGGGGCGACTTTGGTCTTCCGCATGCCGGCGACGGCATCAAGAGCCGAGGAGGCTCCACAAACGACGACCTGGATCCGTCTGTCGGGGACAATCCCGACAACAAGAGCCGAGGAGGCTCCAGATCATCTCCTCCATTTGAGGAGATGATCAATTTCTGCTATAAGACGCCCGACAAGCCGCGGTCGGGCGATAATAGCCAAACTGAAGTCGGCAAGGAGGTGGAGCGTGGTGCTGCGTCGGAGTCCGGCGCAGCACTGGTAGCAGCTCCGGGCTCTGGGAGCCCGGAGAATGAGGGGGAAGTGGGTGCTTCCGGGGGAGTCGTGGGTGAATGCTCGCGGTTCTTCCGGAACCAAAAGCGCTCCAAGTCGGGGGATGGCGGGGAGTCGTCCTCTGATGTAGAGGTGATGGCCCCGCCTCCCAAGATCCCCACCGGTCGGAGGGGAGGAGGAGCGATCCGGAGGCCCAGCAAGGCCACCAAGGCGGGCAGGAGAGCCGCAAGGCTCGCCAAGGAGGCGCGCCACCCCGCTGCGTTGGGGTCTTGTGCCTCGGCCTCTGGGTCCTCGGGTGGAGAGCCGGACGCCGCTAGCTCCAACTCGGAGCGAGCGGCCAGGCTTGCGGAGGTCGTGGAGGCCGCCATCAAGGGTGTGGTGCAGAAGAGGCTGCCCACATCCAGAAACAGGGCCACCTCCGAAGCCACGGCCTCCATAGTGGCGGCGGCAGAGGCGAGTTTCGGCGGGCCTCCGTCTGCATTGGACGAGACGTCCAAACTGCGGGCGGAGGTCGCCCGCCTGACCGCCACTACGGAGCTTCTGGTTAAGGAGAACCAGAAGCTCCGGGCAGACCTGGCCGAACTCCGAGGAGGTCACCGGAGGGACGCGCAGGAGGAGCTCCAGCACGGGCCGAGTCAGCCCCTGCCCGCCGCGGAGAACCAAGTTCTCGACCTGGTGCGGCAGGAGCTGGCTGCCTTCAACAGGCGGTTCTCCGTGCTGGAGGGCATTGTGTTGCGCCCTCCGCTAGCGGCGAGCCAGCCGGCCTCGGGCCAGCGGCAAACGCGCTCGTTTGCCGCCGCCGCGGCTGCTGCGCCCAAGGGTGCGGCGGGACGGGCCGACCGCGGGGCAGTGCTGAAGCCCGCGGGGCCGGCCCCGTCTAAGGCGACGAAGGCGCCAAAGGCGCCGCCAAAGCCACCTGGGAGGGTCCCAGCAAAGGCGACAAGGCGGCCGCCCCAGACTGCCCCGCCTTCTGAACCTCCTGCGACCGGGGCTGCCGAATGGCAAGTGGTCGGGGAGAAGAAGAAGGCGGGCAAGGCGGCAAGGGCGGCCAAGCGAAGGGAGAGGCGCAAGCGGCAGAAGGAGCGAGCCGCCGCGGCTAGGCTCCGCGCCCCGAAGTCCGCAGCTGTAGTGATCACACTACAGCCGGAGGCGGTTAAGAGGGGCGTGACCTACCGCGCCGTGCTCGCTAAGACGAAGGCGGCGGTGAGCCTCGAAGAGGTGGGGTGCGCCGACGGCGTCCGGGTGAAGGTCACCAAGACCGGAGCCCGGATGCTGGAGGTCCTCGGTGCCTCCAGCGGCCCAGCCGCTGACGCCCTGGCCGAAAGGATCAGGGCGTTGCTGGTGGACGAGGCCCGGGTGTCCAGGCCCACGAAATGCGCTGACATCCGCATTATGGGCCTGGACGACTCCGTGACGGAGGGTGAGGTGGTGGCCGCTGTTGCCAGGACTGGAGGGTGCCCTGCTGAGCAGGTGAGGGCGGGCACCATACATCCTGACACTGCGGAGCTGCAAACCATCACGGTGAGCTGCCCCGTGTCAGCGGCCCGAGCCATCACCGCGGGGGGCCGGAGGCTTTTGGTGGGCTGGGTTTCAGCGCAGGTTAAGCTGCTGGAGCCCAGGCCTCTGAGGTGTTTCCGCTGCCATGTGGGCGACCATGTGGCGGCTAAGTGCACCTCGGAGGTGGACCGCAGTGACCACTGCTTCCGATGTGGTCAGCCCGGTCACAAGGCCGGCTCGTGTAACGCCGCGCCGCACTGCATGGTATGTGCGGCAGCAGGCAAGCCGGCCGATCACCGGGCTGGGAGCAACCACTGCGCTCCACCCGCCAAGGCCAAGGCCAAGACCAGAGGCAAGGCCAAGCCCTCCGCCACCGCCGTCACCGTCACCGCCGCAGCGGCCGTCACCGCCGCTTCCGCCGCTGCCGCCCCCATAGCCGTCGTCGTCGCCGCCGCAACCGCCGCGGCGACGGGACCCTCACAGGGGGCTCAGGAGGAGGCTGTAATGGAATGCCAATAACGGCCCCATTACGCTTCCTCCAGACGAATCTCAACCACTGTGCCACTGCTCAGGACCTGTTGTTCCAGAGCATGGCGCAGTGGTCGATTAACGTCGCTGTGGTCGCCGAGCCGTACTATGTCCCGCCCAGGGATGACTGGGTGGAGGACCTGGACGGCTCGGTGGCCATCATTTCGTCGGCCGCCGCCGGTACCCCGACCCTTGAGGATGTCAAGAGAGGTCGGGGTTGCGTAGCAGCACGGTTCGGGGATATAGTAGTGGTAGGGGTGTACTTCTCCCCGAACCGATCTCTCGCCGAGTTCCAAATCTCTCTCGCGGAGTTGAGAGACGTCGTTGTCGTCGGGTACCGTTCCCTCCCTGTGCTCGTCCTCGGGGACTTCAATGCCAAGAACTTGGCTTGGGGTTCCCGGTACACGGACGCACGGGGGAGGATGGCGGAGGACTGGGCCCTAGAGACGGGCCTGGTCAACCTGAACCGGGGTTCTGTCCCCACGTGCGTGCGGTGGCAGGGCGAATCGGTGGTGGATATCTCATTCGCCAGCCCCGCCCTGTCACCGTGCGTAGTTGACTGGCACGTCATGGAGGAGGTGGAGACGTATTCCGATCATCGGTATATCCGGTTTGACGTCTCCGCCCAGACCTCCAGCGCGCCGGTCCGACAGACCCCGAGTGGTCCGCGTTGGTCGCTGAAGCAGCTGGACCGGGAGCTACTCCTGGAAGCCTCGATCGTGCAGGCCTGGGTGACATCACCGGACAGGCCTGCCGACATAAACGACGAGGCAGAGTGGTTCCAGGAGGCCATGTCCGAGATCTGTGACGTGGCAATGCCCCGGGTCCGGCCTTGTGCTCGGCGCCAAGTGTACTGGTGGTCGCCGGCGCTTACGGCTTTACGCCAAGCGTGTATTGCCGCGCGACGCCGGTACACCAGGTATCGCAGGCGGCTCCGTAACCGCACGCCGGAAACGGAAGCCGTCGAGGCGGAGCTATACGAGGGGTACAGAGCGGCGAGGACCGCCCTCCGAGCGGAGATCTTGCGGGCCAAGAAATCGGCCCGCGAGGAGTCGCTGGAGGCTCTCAACAGAGACCCGTGGGGGCGCCCGTACAAAGCGGTGCGGCAGAAACTCCGCCCATGGGCCGCCCCCATAGCCGTCGTCGTCGCCGCCGCAACCGCCGCGGCGACGGGACCCTCACAGGGGGCTCAGGAGGAGGCTGTAATGGAATGCCAATAACGGCCCCATTACGCTTCCTCCAGACGAATCTCAACCACTGTGCCACTGCTCAGGACCTGTTGTTCCAGAGCATGGCGCAGTGGTCGATTAACGTCGCTGTGGTCGCCGAGCCGTACTATGTCCCGCCCAGGGATGACTGGGTGGAGGACCTGGACGGCTCGGTGGCCATCATTTCGTCGGCCGCCGCCGGTACCCCGACCCTTGAGGATGTCAAGAGAGGTCGGGGTTGCGTAGCAGCACGGTTCGGGGATATAGTAGTGGTAGGGGTGTACTTCTCCCCGAACCGATCTCTCGCCGAGTTCCAAATCTCTCTCGCGGAGTTGAGAGACGTCGTTGTCGTCGGGTACCGTTCCCTCCCTGTGCTCGTCCTCGGGGACTTCAATGCCAAGAACTTGGCTTGGGATTCCCGGTACACGGACGCACGGGGGAGGATGGCGGAGGACTGGGCCCTAGAGACGGGCCTGGTCAACCTGAACCGGGGTTCTGTCCCCACGTGCGTGCGGTGGCAGGGCGAATCGGTGGTGGATATCTCATTCGCCAGCCCCGCCCTGTCACCGTGCGTAGTTGACTGGCACGTCATGGAGGAGGTGGAGACGTATTCCGATCATCGGTATATCCGGTTTGACGTCTCCGCCCAGACCTCCAGCGCGCCGGTCCGACAGACCCCGAGTGGTCCGCGTTGGTCGCTGAAGCAGCTGGACCGGGAGCTACTCCTGGAAGCCTCGATCGTGCAGGCCTGGGTGACATCACCGGACAGGCCTGCCGACATAAACGACGAGGCAGAGTGGTTCCAGGAGGCCATGTCCGAGATCTGTGACGTGGCAATGCCCCGGGTCCGGCCTTGTGCTCGGCGCCAAGTGTACTGGTGGTCGCCGGCGCTTACGGCTTTACGCCAAGCGTGTATTGCCGCGCGACGCCGGTACACCAGGTATCGCAGGCGGCTCCGTAACCGCACGCCGGAAACGGAAGCCGTCGAGGCGGAGCTATACGAGGGGTACAGAGCGGCGAGGACCGCCCTCCGAGCGGAGATCTTGCGGGCCAAGAAATCGGCCCGCGAGGAGTCGCTGGAGGCTCTCAACAGAGACCCGTGGGGGCGCCCGTACAAAGCGGTGCGGCAGAAACTCCGCCCATGGGCCCCCCCGCTGACGCAGAGTCTCCGGCCGCAGCTCGTGGAGGGCGTGGTGAGCGCTCTGTTCCCCTCGCGAGGGGAACATACCCCTCCGCCTATGGCTCCGCCTCCTGCGGTACCTGACGCGGACCAACCCGACGACGACGACGTTCCCGAAGTGACCGAGGTAGAGCTGAGAGCGGCGGTGCGTAGGCTGAACGCCAAAAGCACCGCCCCAGGACCCGACGGCTTTCATGGGAAAGCCTGGGTCCTGGCCTTGCAAGAGGCTCTCGGGCCTCGACTCAGAGGGCTTTTAAGCGCATGCTTGGAGAGGGGCCAGTTTCCACGTCGGTGGAAGACGGGGAAGCTGGTCCTGATCAAGAAGGTGGGGCGCCCTGCGGACTCTCCGTCCGCTTACCGGCCCATTGTGCTGCTCGACGAGGTGGGCAAGCTCTTTGAAAGAGTAATTGCAGACCGCCTCGTCGGGCAGATGGTGCGGGTGGGGCCGGATCTGGCGGAGAGCCAGTACGGCTTCCGCAGGGGGCGCTCCACGGTGGACGCCATCATGCGCGTACGAGCCCTCACGACGGGGGAGGCAGTTGCCCGGGGCAGGGTCGTCTTGGCGGTGTCTTTGGACATCTCCAATGCCTTCAACACCCTGCCCTGGAGTTGCATAGTGGAGGCACTCCGGTATCACCGGGTGCCGCCCTACCTCCGTCGCGTAGTCGAGGCGTATTTGACGGACAGAGCCGTCATCTACCCCGGTCATCAGGGAGAATGGAACCGGCGAGAGATGTCGTGCGGTGTTCCACAGGGATCGGTCCTGGGGCCGCCTTTGTGGAACATCGGATACGACTGGGTGCTGCGCTGCGACCTCCCCATTGGCGTCAGCGTAGTGTGCTACGCTGACGACACGCTAGTCTTAGCGCAGGGGTGGTCGCACGAGGCGGCGGCCGACCGTATGACACGCGGGGTTGCGACAGTCATAGGGAGGATCCGGCAACTGGGACTCGAGGTGGCTTTGCACAAGTCCGAGGCCATGTGCTTTCATGGCTATCGGAACGAGCCACCGGAGGGTTCCCAGATCACGGTAGGAGGGGTTCGCATCGGCGTCGAGGGTACGATGAAGTACCTGGGACTCGTCCTCGACAGCCGGTGGAACTTCGTCGAGCATTTTCGACGTTTGGCTCCCAGATTGGACAGGGCCGGGGCCGCCTTGAAGCGGCTCCTACCCAATCTGAAGGGGCCAAACGCCTCCTGCCGGAGGCTCTACGCGGGGATCGTGCGGTCCATGGCCCTCTACGGGGCACCGGTGTGGGCGCGTTCATTGACGCAGCGTTCAACGCGCCAGATGAACGCGGCCCAGAGGGTCATGGCCATCCGCATCATCCGCGGATACTGCACGATCTCCCGTGAGGCGGCGAGCCTCCTTGCCGGACTGTCACCGTGGGATCTGGAGGCAAAAATCCTCGCGCACCTGTACGAGTGGCGCGAGGAGGCTAAACGCCGGGGCGAAACTCCGCTGCCGCGACAACTCGCGGCTCGGCGGACAGAGCTCCGGCAGGATCTCATGGTGACATGGAGAGAGCGACTGTCGCAACCCAGCGCTGGGCACGCCACCATCGAGGCGGTAGTGCCCCTCTTTGAGGAGTGGCTGGAGAGGCGCCATGGCGCCCTCACCTTCCGCCTGACGCAGGTGCTCGCCGGACATGGCTGTTTCGGGAAGTACCTGTGTCGTATCAAGGCGGAGGTGACCCCTGCGTGTTTCCACTGCGAGGATCGCCCCGTGGACACGGTGGAGCATACGGTGGAGGTTTGCCCCGCCTGGGCAGAACACCGCCGTGTCCTCGTGGATGCGATAGGCGGCAGCGACCTCTCGCGCCGTGCCCAGCGTTAGAAGATTCCTTTCTCAGGAGCCCTGACCACCGGTAGCTTGGACCCTATTCCCGATACCGCTGGGCAACTACTTTTTATATTTTTAAATGTTTTTGTATTTATTTATGTTTTTCTAAGTACCTAAATATTTAAAAATTTAAAATTGTATGTATATAAAATTTAATAAATGGAATAATAATAATAATCTGTGGCCCGCCTGTCAAGCCGACTGTCATAATTTTTTCCAAATATTTTTCCTAAACTATTTTTACAATAGTGAAAATAAGACCGAAAACGAGAGAAAAAAAAATATATTACCAAGTGCAAATCATAGTGAACAACAGTGAGATGAGAACTACAAAAATAAAACGGAACTTATGACAACGTGAAAATGCTAACTAGGAACCGGGCCAAATTGCTGACCACACACCCAACATCTTCGGGTTCGTCGCTCAGCTCCGCCTCGCAGCCGCCGGGACCTGCACCAGCCGTGAGTCGAGTGATTCCGGCCGCTGCAGTTGCGTCGAGCTCGAGCGACGAATACACCACTCCGCCGACGACACCACCACCTGCGCGTCGACGGGGAAGAGGCCGACCACCAGCCAGTTTGGAACCTCGAGGCCCACCGGCCTCTGATAGGGTTCCCGCTGCCGGTGGAAGTGTGCAGCGCATGCGATGGACACAATCCATTAACGAAAACGTCATGCGCTCATACTATGGGGCTACAGAGGGGGGAATTAACCTGACTGCGTACCGTGGTCGGATGCTGTCTCTGTTTCAGGTGCTTAAGCCAGCTGTCAACGTATCGGCCCAACGACTGTCGGATCAGGTGCGGGTCATCCAGCGTAACCGTATGCTGGATGATGCCACACTTGATAGACTACGCCTCGAATCACGGAGTAGCCGTGTCTCACCTGCTTCGCCACCGGCCGCGGTGCAACTGCAACCTAATGCACCACCGCGACCTGACCACGTTGGTGAAGATGATGATGACGTGGCTATATCCGTGAGTACCCAGTGTAACGAACGATTGAGGAGCGCTTTGGAGGATGCATTCCGAGAGCACCGCTCCACACCGCCTGGGCTTAGACCTCGTCTACCTCGTTTGCCCATGCATAAGAAAAATAAAGCGCTGGTGTGTGCTCTAGATTCACAGCTATCAAATTTTTTTGATAGCAGCAAAGACCTTGCTGATACCCACTCAATCTTGTACTGCGCGGCTGCAGCGGCATGTCGTGTAGCTCACGTCAAGTTCCCCAACAGTGACAGAGCTGCACGACCAGCTGTACCAGCTTGGCAGTGCAGGATCGAGCGTCGTATCGGTGAGGCTAGAGCACTCATTGGCAAGCTTATCTGCTTCAGGGAGGGCAACACTCGTCCTAGGGTGATGCGCTTTGTGAGGCGGGCATTCTCGGGGACTGATATAAGTTCCCGAGATTATCTGACCCGCATCACAGAGCGTATCGACTTCCTGAAGCAGAAGATCTATGCATGGGCAAACCGTATTCGTCGGTACAAGCGGCGAGTGGAGCGGTACACTCAGAATCGCACATTCGAATGCAACGAAAGGTGGGTTTATAGGGCTTGGGAGCGACCGGACCAAGGTGTGTCCGATACGCACCTACCTGATGACGACGCCATGAGCTCATTCTGGCGCGGCATCTGGTCGGTGCCGGTCAGGCACACCGAGGGTGAATGGACTCGAGAGGTCGAGCGCGCGTGCGATCTTATACCAGAAATGGGGGCTATTACCATCAGCCCCCAAGATGTAGCTCGTGCAGTCCGTCCGTTGCCTAACTGGAAATCTCCAGGGCCGGACGGTCTGCACAATTTTTGGATAAAATGGTTTCAAAGATCGCACGCTCGCTTGGCAGCTCAGTTCCAGTCTGCCCTAGAGTCAGGGTCGCTGCCACAGTTCCTTACGACAGGAGTAACCCACCCGCTCCATAAATCAGGTAGTACTGCGGAACCCAAAAATTATAGGCCGATCACGTGTTTACCGACGGTCTATAAAGTTTTTACATCGTTCCTGAGAGCCAAAATTAACAATCATATTGACACAAATTTTATCATGTCTGCCTCTCAGAATGGATGTAGGAACGGGTCCCGTGGTACTAAGGAGCTGCTCCTCATTGATGTTGCCATTAGCCAACAGGTTCGTCGTTCTCGAAAAGATCTGTCGACATGTTGGATAGATTATAAGAAGGCCTATGACTCGGTGCCACATACATGGCTCATGAGGGTGCTGGAGCTGTACAAAGTGGATGCAACTTTGCGCACCTTCCTGATGTCGTGTATGGGGCAGTGGAGGACGGTTCTTCACTATCCAGGATGTCGACAAATCCGGGAGAACAGCGAACCGATAAGGATCGAGCGTGGCATATTTCAGGGCGACAGTCTGAGTCCACTGTGGTTTTGTCTGGCCCTAAACCCTCTCAGTACTCTACTGGAGGGTTCGGGCCAAGGCTACCGGTTGAGAAGAGGTGGTCAGGTCATATCACACCTCCTTTACATGGATGATCTGAAACTCTTTGCCCCCAACAACTTGCAACTGATGAAGCTACTGAAGGTAACAGAAACCTTCAGTAGCGCCATCAGGATGGAATTTGGTGTGGACAAATGTGCAGTCATGCATGTAAAGCGAGGGGAGATTATGGAATCCGTGGGAACTCAACTCTCGGATTCCGTACACCTTAGATCCCTCTGCTCAACCGAAACCTACAAGTATTTGGGTATGTCGGAAGCGTTAGGCATCAGTACTGCTGAAGTGAAACAGTCGTTGAGGGAGCGCTTCTTTGGCCGCCTGAATAAAGTACTGAATAGTCTTTTATCAGGCGGGAACAAGGTGCGCGCCTTCAACGGTTGGGTCATGCCGGTATTGATGTACTCTTTCGGCATACTCAAATGGACTCAGACGGAACTCGACGCCCTGGATAGGAGGGTCCGCACACTGCTGACCGCAAATCGGATGCATCACCCACGATCATCGGTGATGAGGCTGTATATCCCGCGGAAGTGTGGGGGTCGTAGGTTCTTAAATGCTAAGACCCTACACAACCGCGAGGTATGCAGCCTTAGGGAGTATTTCCTCAAAGCTGACGTGGGTATGCATCGAGATGTGGTCGCTGTGGACAAGGGCCTCACCCCGCTCTCCTTGGCAAAAGAGAACTGGCGCAAACCTACAGTACTGGATACTAATGACCGCAGGGAAGTATGGCAGAGCAAGGAGCTTCACGGGCGCTTTTACCGGGTCCTACATGGGCCCGATGTAGATCTCTTAGCGTCCGTATCCTGGCTGCGCTTTGGTGACCTCTTCGGGGAAACCGAAGGTTTTGTCTGTGCGATTATGGACGAAGTTATTATGACGAATAACTACCGGAAATATATTGTGAAGGACGGTACGGTTGACATCTGTCGGGCATGCCACCGGCCCGGAGAATCAATACGACACATTATTTCTGGTTGTTCTCGTCTAGCTAACGGAGACTATTTGCATAGACACAACCTTGTAGCCAGGATTATCCACCAGCAACTTGCTCTTAAATACAATCTTGTGGAATCTGAAGTACCGTATTATAGGTATGAGCCCGACCCAGTTCTCGAAAATGGCAATATCACGTTATATTGGGATCGATCTATCATCACTGACAGGACTATTGTTGCCAATAAGCCTGACATAGTGGTGATAGATCGACAAGAGCGTCGCACAATGATTGTTGATATAGCTGTCCCTCATGACGAGAACCTCGTGAAGGCTGAGAGAGATAAAAAAACAAAGTATCTTGATCTGGCTCGCGAGGTTGTCGACATGTGGGAGGTGGATACAGCAGTCATTGTGCCGATAGTCGTGACGGCCAATGGCTTAATTGCCAAGAGCCTCGACCAACATCTCAGGAGGCTCTCGTTAGGCAGTTGGATCAAGGGCTTGATCCAGAAAGCAGTACTCCTGGACACGGCTCGTATTGTTAGGAGATTCCTTTCTCAGGAGCCCTGACCACCGGTAGCTTGGACCCTATTCCCGATACCGGTGGGCTACTACTTTTTATATTTTTAAATGTTTTTGTATTTATTTATGTTTTTATATGTAAGTACCTAAATATTTGAAAATGTAAAGTGTATGTATATAAGATTAAATAAATGGAATAATAATAATAATAATGTCAGCCAATGGCTTAACAGCCACGAGCCTCGACCAACACCTCAGGAGGCTCTCGTTAGGGGGCTGGATCAAGGGCTTGATTCAGAAAACAGTACTTCTGGATACGGCTCTTATTGTGAGGAGGTTCCTGTCCCTGGAGCCCTAACCACCGGTAGCTTGGACCCTGCTCCCGACACCGGCGGACTACTATTTTTTTATAATTTTAAATGTTTTTTCTTTTTTTTATATGATTTGCAAGAAATATTTAAAATTATAATTTATCTATGTATAGAAAATGAATAAACGACCTAATAATAATACTACAGTTTGAGTCCACTGTGGTTTTGTCTGGCCCTCAACCCTCTCAGTACACTACTGGAGGGTTCGGGCCAAGGGTACCGGTTGAGAAGAGGTGGTCAGGTCGGGTTCCCTCTATCTGGCAGAATCTTGTTGCTCCGAAATTTGTTTGGCATAACACACTTGGCATAATCTTCTTTAAACGAATATTTTTGAGGCATAAAAATTATTAAATATAATTATTGTCTGGCCGAATGTGTATATGTCCGAATTTACAATGGCATACTTTTAAGATGGCAGAATTTTAATTAGCATAATTACCTTTGACAAAGTTAAAGTTCCTCATAATTTCGTTAAGCATAACGTTTATTTAGAGCGACAATGACTTAGCAATCGGATGTATATATATCAATTCGGATGTTTGTATTTTTTTTTTTTTTTTTTTTTTTTTATGTATGTTCGGGCATAACTCCGTCATACAGAGTGGTGATGACAATACGACATTAAATTAATAATAATAATAATAATAATAATAATAATAATAAATTTATTCACAAACTTTTATACAAGATTCCTATGAAAACCCTGACTTCTGAGCTAGGTAAAAAAAAAAAAAACCTGTATTACAGAAGTCAGTGCCCTCTCCCACTTTCTACCTGATACAAATTGTGAATAAAAAAAAATAAAAACAATAATAATAATAATAAGATGAAATAAATCAAATAAGTGATGGGTTAGGTTTACTCATGATGTGTTTATGCATGTAGATGAAACGTCTTTGTATGTACGTGTGTGTGTGAGGGTGTGTGTGTGTGAGGGTGAGTGTGTGTGAGGGTGTGTGTGTGTGAGGGTGTGTGTGTGTGATGGATGCTAGATGAAGGTGAGGTATGTGGTAGTAGGGAATATTAATCTGTGAGCAATAACGTTTCAGTTTGGTCGTAGTTTAATTGAAGTAGCCAGTTCTTAATTTTCATTTTTGTTTCTCGAACAGTAAGAGGATGAATGTTTATTATTTTATTTATCTTATTGTATAAGTAGGAAGACCTATAAGATTGCTGTCGTCTAGCCGTAGCTGTCCGACATCTGACAGGTAAATTAAACCTCGCATACCTCAAGACGTTCTCAGTCTACATACAAAAAATCATTTGAATATATCCAGTAGTTTAGTAACAGGAAATTATTTTCGATTTTTAACATTTGCTACATGATGTATCTGATAATAGGGAAACACTGTCAGGTTAACGACCCACATCGGTATAAACATCAAAACATTAAAGCCACGTTGCCAACTCGCTACTTTAACACTTTCGCCAAATTAGTATTTTTATCTGATTTAGTGAAAATTATACCTTAACTCTGAGTAATAAGAGTCATAAAGCGTGTCATCAGAGTTGGATAAGAAAGTAACGAATGCGGAAATTGCAATGCACTCATAATATTAATCAAAAATTTAGTGTGTGCGAAAGAGATAAATCTAGTTTCGTTTGTTACTTCGCTTTCTTGAAGAAATTTGCTACAACAAATTTATGTTAGTGTGTCGCCGGCCGCCGCGATCCTGTGACGAGTCACGCGTCCTCAGATGCCGCTAACTTTCGTTCGCGCCGCGCGCCCGCCTTGTTGAGGGACTTCCCCGCCGCTCGTGTTTTTTGTAAATTCATTTACGACGGTATTAGTGCGAAATTGGACGCTTTATTTTGGTGACAGGACACGTAACGTTTTAATAGGTATTTAGTTAAACAGTGAGTGAATTGTGCGAAATTAGACGCTTAGTTTTTATTGTTTTCGTGTTTTTTTTTAACGCAACTCAACGTGTAGTTCAGGTGTTGACCATACAACTATTCTTAAATTTTAAAACGCGACAAACGGAAGCCGTATAAATACAAGAAATTGCATGCATTGTTACCTAGAGACAAACCAGTTAGGTAAAACTTCTGTCGCTGGATTGAAAATAAACATTTCGAGAATCCGGATTTCTTGTACAATGTGATGTGGACTGATGAAAGTACATTTACAAGGAACGGTTTATGGAACAGACAGAATATTCGTTACTGGAGCCGCGTGAATCCGCGTCTAGGACGGGAGACTTCGCACCAGTACAGATTTGCTGCCAATGTTTGGGCTGGCATTGGTTTGCAGCTGTGATTCTGTGCTAAATAATCTGTGATTTAGTGTAATTTTACTGAGCATTAATCCATAATTAAAAGCCAAAAAATCAAGTCACTACAGGACCGCGCGTTGTTGCCGCTCTTACGACAGGTTAGTGAACTCATATTTATAAGTGGTGTTCTATTTCGTTTCTAGTTTTATGCCATTTAGTTTGTTTGAAATTTTTATTTTTTTATTTTCGATGTTAGGATATTTTTGATAGCTTAAACTTATTCTTATAAACTAGTATTGTCCGTGTTTTCATTTATTGTCGTATTGTCTTCTCCACCCTGTATATTGACGGATTTGCAAAATTCTTTCTTTTTGTTCGAAAGGGGTTTATTCTCTATATATATAACTCTTCAAAAATTGACAGCAAATCAACCGCGATTGCTGCTATCGTATGTCTATGAATTGTTAAAACAGTTTAATGGGGAACCACAACTAAAAAGTGAAAAATAAAAAACTTTTTTACAAAAAAATAGAACCGACTTCCAAAAAAAGTGCAAAATAACTTTAATTTCGGAAGTCGGTGTCAAAAAACGAAGACACAAAACAGGAACACCGACTTCCGAAATTAAAGTTATTTTGCACTTTTTTTGGAAGTCGGTTCTATTTTTTTGTAAAAAAGTTTTTTATTAGGCATATTGCTATTTCTACAAAATAGCATTTTTAACCCTAAATTAAAATTAGAATACTGTCCTAGAAAGTCGATATGTTGTGATACAAAAGTTAGTTAAAGAAACGAATCACTGCAAAACCGACTCCACGTAGTCTTGTCTGCCCTACCCTTTTTTTTTATTTCTTATGACTTCTTCCGCTCTAGGGTGCAGCGGAAGGGCGTGTCAGACTCTTACTGACTAAAACCACTCCTACCCTTAAAGTGTAATTTAAGCCCGCGTACGCGCGGAGGGGTGAGGCGGCCTGCAAACTGAGGAGCAGGTGGTTTTGATACGCTCGCCGCTGCGGCTGAGGCTGGCCGGCTGAGCCGGCCAGCAAGCCGAAGATGCGGTGGTGAACGTCAAAACCATCTGCGACGATAAGCTGGCTTGGGACCGCCAGAGGGGGGCAGCGCCGGAGCCGTAACAGAAACCATGCCTGCTGCATGTTGCATGCTTGATACATGATTGCTGCATGTATGCTGCTTGCTTGCTTCTTGCTTGCCGCCTGCTTACTGCATTAATGCTTCCTGCTTGCTGTTGCATTATTGCTGCATGCTTGCTGCATCATTGCTTCATGCTTGTTGCATGTACGGTATATGCTTGTTTGCATATTTCATGATTGCGGCATGCATGGTGTATGCTTGTTTGCATGTTGCATGCTTGCTGCATGAATGGCGTATGCTTGTTTGCATGCTTCTTACAGACAATTAAAACCACATGTTCCCAATCAACTGTTTTATTTAGTGATAATACATGCAGTAAAAAATAATTAATTAACAAAATACAGAGACAATTTAAATTAAACTAATCTTAAATCAATTTTGTTAGTGTGGTAAGAAATACAAAATAATTCTAATGCCATAGATGAGTCTTGCAATTATTATGGATTTGAAATTTATGCCAAAAGATGATTCTAACTATAAACTGTCTGAGATATGATAGTTCTGCCTTTTAATGACTATAGATAGGAAATGTGTGCAAAAAGACAATTCTGACTGTGAACTTTCTGTGATAATGATGGTTCTACTTTTAAATTATTACGGATATGAAATTTATACCTAAAGAGATTCTGCCTTATAAAATTATGAGTTTTGAAAGTATGCTAGATGAGTGTCTGCCAAACGATTTTCTGCGAAATGAAGTTTATGCTATCCGCTGTTATGCAAAATAATATTATGACATAAAAAGTTCTGCTATAAAAGGTGGACCCGGTCAGGTCATATCACACCTCCTTTACATGGATGATCTGAAACTCTTTGCCCCTAACAACTTGCAACTGATGAAGCTACTGAAGGTAACAGAAACCTTCAGTAGCGCCATCAGGATGGAATTTAGTGTGGACAAATGGGCAGTCATGCATGTAAAGCGAGGAGAGATTATAGAATCGGTGGGAACCCAACTCTCGGATTCTATACACCTAAGATCCATCTGCTCAACCGAAACCTACAAATATTTGGGTATGTCGGAAGCGTTAGGCATCAATGCTGCTGACGTGAAACAGTCGTTGAAGGAGCGCTTCTTTGGCCGTCTGAGTAAAGTACTGAATAGTCTTTTATCAGGAGGGAACAAGGCCTTCAACGGCTGGGTCATGCCAGTATTGATGTACTCTTTCAGCATACTCAAATCGGCTCAGACGGAACTTGATGCCCTGAATAGGAAGGTCCGCACACTGCTGACCGCAAATCGGATGCATCACCCACGATCTTCGGTGATGAGGCTGTATATCCCGCGGTAATGTGGGGTTCGTGGCTTCTTAAATGCTAAGACCCTATACAACTGCAAGGTATGCAGCCTTGGGGAATATTTCCTAGAAACCGACGTGGGTATGCATCGAGATGTGGTCACTGTGGACAAGGGCCTCACCCTGCTCTCCTTGGCAAACGAGAACTGGTGCAAACCTATAGTACTGGATACTAATAACCGCAGGGAAGTATGGCAGAACAAGAAGCTTCACGGGCGCTTTTATCGAGTCCTACATGGGCCCGATGTGTATCTTTTAGCGTCCGTATCCTGGCTGCGTTTCGGTGACCTCTTCGGGGAAACCGAAGGTTTTGTCTGTGCGATTATGGACGAAGTTATGATGACGAATAAATACCGGAAATATATTGTGAAGGACGGTATGGTTGACATATGTCGGGCATGGCACCGGCCCGGGGAATCAATCCGACACATTATTTCTGGTTGTTCTCGTCTAGCTAACGGAGACTATTTGCATAGACATAACCTTTTAGCCAGGATTATCCACCAGCAACTTGCTCTTAAATACAATCTTGTGGAATCGGAAGTACCGTACTATAGGTATGTGCCCGACCTAGTTCTCGAAAATGGCAATATCACGTTATATTGGGATCGGGCTATCATCACTGACAGGACTATTGTTGCCAATAATGTTGATATAGTGGTGATGGACCGACTAGAGCGTCGCACAATGATTGTTGATATAGCGGTCCCTCATGACTAGAACCTCGTGAAAGCTGAAAAGATAAATAAACAAAATATCTTGATCTGGCTCGCGAGGTTGTCGACATGTGAGAGGTTGATACAGCAGTCATTGTGCCGATAGTCGTGACGGCTAACGGCTTAATAGCCAAGAGCCTCGACGAACACCTAAGGATTCTCTCGGTAGGCGGCTGGATCAAGGGCTTGATACAGAAAGCAGTAATCCTGGACACAGCGCGTATTATTAGGCGATTCCTATCTCAGGAGCCCTGACCAACGGTAGCTTGGACCCTATTCCCGATACAGGTGGGCTACAACTTTTTATATTTTTAAATGCTTTTTTATGTTGTTTTTTTAAGAAATATTTAAAAATGTAAATTGTATGTAAATAAGACAAAGTAAATGGAATAATAAAAAAATTAATCTTTATTTATCCAGACTAAAATGAGGTCTATAGTGTTAGTAACAAAAATAGGTTAGCCTATGTTGGTACTTAATAACTAAAACAGATCGGGTCCTATTAGTAAGCCCGGGCGGCTATCGATTGCAGGATAGCGTTGGGACTGCCACGCATCCTGCGGAGTAGCGAGGCAGATTTCTTACGCCACAGTGCATCAAAGCCGTCAGTGAGTGCGACTGCAAACATCGCCGAGGCACTGCAGAAGCGCGGCAGTCGCAACAATACCCTGAATGCATTACTGTGTTGGATACGCAGAGCATTGTAAGCCTTTTGGGTATTATGTGAACCACAGGGCTCTCGAGTGCAGTGCTGTACAGTATGCCTTAAAAAGGTAAGTTCATCGGGAAAATCTGCGGGCCAGCAAGTTCACTCTAACTGACAATGCTCTGCGCTCCCTCTCTAGAACCATGTCATCTTTCAGGTCATCAGTAACCAGATGGCCCAGGTATTCAAATTTATGTACCCTGTTTATCGGGTGACCTTTCAATAGGAGAGGCGGGACACTAGTGGGACACCTGGTGCCATTCAAGTCTGGCATGAATTCTGTCTTAATACTGTTATTAATTAACTCATGAGTCGCGTACGACTCACACACATTAAGTAGCTTTCGGAGAGTTCCGAAATAAAATAAAAATAATAATAAAATAATTTAAATTAAAACTTAACACTTTAGTAATATCTCAATGTATATGTCGCAGCTTAATTCACCATTCAGTTAACTGATTATCCTGATAACTAAACAGCGCCGTTCAACTAGCGGCCTGAACGATTTTCAGCCGCTGGGTCTAATACTCGTACAACATTTAATGAAGTGGTTGGGTAATGCTTAGGCCAATCATACAATAGGGTAATCATGCGACGAAAAAGTACTCGGTTCTTTTAAACCCTGCAGAAAAAGAAGCCCCGCAGCGTGGCTCCGTCGCTTTATCTTACTTACGACCATCGTCACACATGGCCGGCTGACTGAATATATCCGAATTAATTTTACGACTTGCGACAGCCTTTCTGATATCTGGGCTAGAATTAATTAAACGTTTTCGATCAAAGTCATTTTCCCAGCTTTTTGAATGATTTCCGCCATTTAGTAAAAGAGCTAGGCTGTTAACTGAATGGCAAATTAAGCTCGTTGGCTCCGACATAATACTCTGGTGAAGAATTTTGATTGGTTTAACCTTACGTCTGTTCTTATGAAGAGTAGGAAGTTCTAAGAACAGATTTACATAATTATGCTCCTTAAACTCTTTCGAGTAAAATGAATATACAATGTATACAAATAAGTTTTGTGTGGTAACATCAGGTACAAGAGAGTAAATAGCTCCTTAAATAAATTGAGAGTAACTCTACAGATCGATAGGACGTCCGCTCTGGCATTGGCTGTAAAGAAAGACGATTTTGTAGTATTTCTGGAACAACCTAATATAAAACTTTTTTGCAAAAAAAAACAACCAACTGCCAAAAAAGAAAATACACTAAAAATTAAAAAATAACTTTAATTTAGGAATTCGGTGTTTGTATTTTATTTCTTCGTTATTTGACACCCACTGCCGAAATTAAAGTAATTTTTTAGTTTTTATTGTATTTTCTTGTTTGGAAGTCGGTTGTTTCTTTTTTTGTAAAAAAGTTTTTTATTTTGCATTTTTTAGTTGTTATACCCCAGAACTAAAAACCCCAATAACATGGAACTTGTAATTTAAACATACTCGTACTTGGAAAAAACCAAAACGACATCGAGGTATACATTTTTTTCGATTTTGATCAGTTTTTCAAAAAGCGCTGAAGCAATTTCGATAAAATTTATATGGGACCATCTCGGGAGTATATTATTTTGGATCAAAAAATAATTTTGAAAATCGGTCCACAAATGACAGACAATTCGGTGGACATAAATAAAAAAAAATACATACAGTCGAACATAGAACCTCCTTGTAACGCCTGCTAAAGATGTTGCCACTGTGGTGATAGCCAGCCAGCCTACCGCCATCGCTATGACGTCATCCGACCACGGAGGCCAAGTGGGAGATTGTAAGTCACAGACTATATAGAGATGCTTGTAAGTGTTGCCGTTAAGCCAGCCAGCCAGCCAGCCAGCCTTAAAAAAAGCGTGTTGCGTCTGCATGACTTTGTCCAAAATTTGAAAACGAATGAAAATTTAAGAGTTTGCGTTTTAGCGTTAATTTTTATTTATTTCCACGCCTGCCTGATTGTTATATAGAGAACAAAAGAATTTTCAAAATACAATTCATAAATTTCTTCTTATATTTCCAAAATTTATATTTATTTACAGAATACTGCTTTATTAAATTATTCATATGCAGTTCATGAATTCTTTCGCATATTTTTATTTTTATAGAATAATTTGGATCATCGGATTTAATAAATCCACACCTTATATTGGTCGTCAACTTGTTTGTCAAGTTGCCATGAGAATACACGTCAGCCAGAATAAATAAAATAGACACAAAAATAACTTTATTTTTATCAAAGAAATGGAAACCATGGGAGGGTACAAATCTCCTCCTCCAGAATATCCCGGGAAAAATGCCGTTCCACTTGCTGTGGAATGTTGTGACGTTGTGAAGTGGCATTTATGATGCAGTTTTCACCCCGGTAGATATCCGCTGGACTATCACCTATTGGAACAATTATAGAAGGACTTTGCATCACTTCTACTGGTACGCATCGCTGTTCCGACTCCACCTTCATCTCGAAGCTCTCCTGCTCGCAAACATCAGCAGAAACACATCCTACTTGAACAAAATTATCGTCTGATTCGACGTCACGAAAAACATGTGCCTCCGACGAAATCTTCACCTCGCAGCTTTCCATCACGACGACATCAGCTGAAACAACATCTAAATGAATAAAATTTTCATTCGAATCGTGCTCGCCTTGTGTTTCTTCTAATAAAGTTGTTTCTTGGTTCTCTGAAACATTATTTACAGGACCAACTGGAAAGAACTGACCCGATTCTGTATTTTCATCCACGTAATCCTTCTTCGCCTCATCACCAACCTGGCTGCCATCGTCACAGCTTCGATCATCATTGCCTAGTCCGCACTCTTCACGTTCTTGCACATCATTGACTGGGCTGGCCTCAACGCAGCTCTGGTCACCATCATCATATTCATCCTCATTTGTTTTGATTATTGAGCTAGAAAATAATTGTGCATCAATATCTTTGCTAATGGATTGATGCACTATTATTTTCCTCTGATTGTTCACACGCCTCAGACACAACGTCCGGCCTCTCAAGATTATAAAAACTTTGATTATTCCGCTCCTTGCAAGAAACACATTCGCATGGGAATTCTTTTCTAAGCTCTGCGCAAAGCATTTCAAATTCCATATCATACTGGAACGTATATCTTAAAAAATTTTGGGCTGCGACTTTTTTGTGGGTTGGGGAATCATCCAATGACTTCGCCCGCTCTGGGTTCTCCCGCTCTTTCGTGTCAGACTCTTACTGACTAAAACCCACCCCTGTTCCTTCCTGCCCTGAGTGCCCAGGGGCGAGGTAACTCTGTTTCGAATTTATCCTCAACCCCCGGGCAGGCATCAGCCATGACGGGCCCCGTCCTTAATGCTGACAACTCTTTGAGGCGCGCGTGGAACACTACGCGCCGTCGACTCTCGTGGGCTGCGCCCTGGAGCCACACTCCTAAGATGAGAACATAAACACTCTTTCGCGACCCGTTGGCAATGGCCATCGACACGAACTCGTCGATGAATTCCTCAAGGCACACTTGATATGTGTGGCCTGAGAAGTACCGCATTTTTCACTCTCTTATGTGAGCGACACTTATAATAAATGAAACCACTCAGCCTTGATTATGCACTCCTCTTATCCTGGCATTCGTAGCCGGCCGGTTTCCGCCACTTGTAGGATCCCAAGGCACCAATACGGCCTGCAGGGATCCTGGGACGTTCTACGAATCCCCGGGGCATGTCACGTAGCTTGGCGACTCGCTGGCTCAGCGCGAGAGGACTATACGAAGCGATACTGGCTACGGTTGGATAAGGAAACTAGCTGAGGGCGTTTATACTCTATATTGATTAGGGTAAAAGTATAACATCGGTGCCCACTTGCCAGGGCTAAACTTCCATCTCTCTGACACAAACGTCATCCCTACACCTTGTTAATTCAAACGGCTCTCCAATACTCTTACTTGCCAGTTAAAGGCCGCTAATATTAGGCTGTGACTACAATCGTCACAATATCATTCTAATATCTGCCACCTCATAGTTCACGCAGGGGTCACACGCAGTATAGGGTTTTGTAGTCCCCCATTATAACATGCGGACATAGAAAGGGACTTAATGTTTATTACTTTGAGCATATTGAGTTCACAGTTTTACATTTTAATTAAAAACGAAAAAATTATTTTATTTTTCTAAAATTTCACATTTTTACTACCCGTTTCAATCTGCCTAATAGAACCTTTTCCCAACTATCTTGGAGTCGGCTTCCAGTCTAACCGGATGCACCCTGTGGAGAGACTTGTTGTCAGACTTTCGGGCTTCTGACCGTAACGACTGTCAAAGATCCACGATGTTTACTACCCGTTTAAAGTATTAAATAAGTAATAACTTCACCCTAAGTATTTTTTCTTCGGATTTTGTGTTTTGTACGAAACTTTCCAAGCAGGAGCATTATATAAGTTGGTTGACTATTACTCTTAAACTAACAGAGCTAACTAGTTTAACTAGTTTTCCTTCAAATTTCGTTATATCGGGTGCAAAAAGAGTTTCCGAGGCCGAAAGCCTAGACCATACCTGGGAATCCACTGGTTCTGGAGATATTGAAGGTCGAAGTCACAATTTTTTTTTTACTTTTTTACTAAAATGAATTCCAAGTGTTATTTTACTAAACTTTTTTCCAAACAAACATTACCTGAATTTTCGTTATTTTTTTTTCGAAATATCAGTATTACGATTTTACAAAAACGCAATGAATATCAAACGTATCCGACAAGTAATGTCGACAGATAATGTTGACAACAGTCTGTACCTACGTGGCTTAGAGCGGGGTTAAGGGGCGGGGTTTAACACCACTTGCCTGGGTTGGCGTTACATTGCGCGCAATAAAAAATAGTTTGTTTTTTCATACCTAAATATAAAGGTCGTTTCCCAGCAGTAATTTTAGCGCAAAACTACTTTGTTAGACGAACAGTGTGCGTAGTTAAAGGCTTTGTGATGTGTCGTTTTACACCCTGTATATACTGCCATCAAATTTTTGATCAGATTTTTTATACCAACAGTTTAGCTTACGACGGAATACCAATTGAAGTGTGGAGGTCATTACAGGTAGATGGATGGACGTGGTTAACTTTGTTTTCAATAAGTTGTTGCTGGAAGAAGCCATACCTGATGAATAGTGCAACTTGGTGCCCATCTGCAAGAACAAAGGTGATGTGCTGGAATGCAACAACTATAGAGGAATAAAGCTAATGTCACATAGTATGAAAGCATGGGCAAAAGTTATTGAAAAGCGGCTAAGAGAAGAGAGTGAAATCTCACAAAACCAGTTCGGTTTTATGCCTGGTCGGGGTACAACGGATGCCATTTTTGCTATCCGCCAGCTATGCGAAAAATACAGAGCTGTGCATAAAAACTTGCACATGGTTTTCATTGACCTCGAAAAGGCATATGACCGGGTGCCTCGAGAGGTTTTGTGGTGGACCCTTAAGGAGAAAGGTGTGCCTGGGAAGTATGTGCAGTTGATCCAAGCGATGTACAGTAGATGCAGTACCCAAGTCCGGTCTGCAGTGGTCACTACTGACAGTTTCAGTGTAGCGGTCGGTTTGCACCAGGGGTCGGCTCTCAGCCCTTACCTCTTCCTGATGATAATGGATGCTCTGACGTCGGACATCCAGGAAGAGTCTCCCTGGTGTATGCTGTTTGCTGATGACATTGTGCTGGTTGCCAAAAGCGGCTTAGAGGTCCAGAGCAGTTTGGAGGCGTGGTGGCAAAGACTGGACGGTGTGGGCCTGAAATTGAGCAGAACCAAAACGGAATATCTGTTCTGCGATTTCGGCGGTCTCTCCAGTCCTATGCCTGTAGCTCTCAACGGAACGCCTGTACCGATCTACTCCGACTTGCGGTACCTCGGGTCGCTTGTTCAGGGGGATGGCGATATAGACCGAGACGTAACGTACAGGATCAACTCAGGATGGATGAAATGGCGACAGGTCACTGGAACAACTTGCGACCAACGGATGCCTCTTAAGTTAAAGGGGAAAATCTATAAGTCCGTGATTAGACCTGTCGTACTGTATGGGTCAGAATGTTGGGCTGTGAAAAAGACGGATGAAAAAAGATTGCATGTGGCGGAGATGAGAATGTTGAGATGGATGTGTGGAGTAACGAGAATGGATAAAGTGAGAAATGAGTACATTAGATGTAGTTTAAAAGTGGCGCCAGTCACAGAAAAGTTGAAAGAGAACCGCTTATCTTGGTATGGCCATGTAAAGAGGAGGGATGAAATACATGTAACTAAACTAAAGTTATGAATATAAATGTGGATGAATGGAGAGGGAGAGGGAGGCCAAAGAAAGGATGGATGGACTGTGTGAGGAGTGATATGAAAGAAAAGGCAGTTAGTGATAGCGTGACGGCTGACAGGACAGAATGGAAGAAAAAACCGTGTTGCGCCGACCCCAAGTAACATGGGATAAGGGCAGGCAGATGATGATGAGTTTAGCTTTGTTTTTATAATGCTGAAAATGCACTGAAACTTGTTATGAGTTGGTTAACAAACAACTTGCTCACCCTGAACGTACAGAAAACGGTTTATGTTCCCTATTGGGTAAAATTTTACCCCACCGCTATCGCATCACCTCAAGGCCCACACGTGTACTAATGTGTCACCTCATACATGCGACTGCCTCAGCATATCTAGGACTACTAGTGTGAAATATCTGGGCACTCATGTTGATCAACACCTTAACTGGCACAAGCACATATGTAGATGTTTTCACGGGCAGAATCCGTAAACTAATATTTATTTTTTAAAAACTACGCAGGTCTGCGGACAGTAAAACCCTGAAACTGGTATATTCTGCACTATGTCAGTCAGTTCTTACATACTGTATTCCAGTTTGGGGGGGTGCAACGTTAAACGGCAGCAGGTGGTTGTTGATAATGTAAATAATGCTCTTTCAACTGTAGTTAACTGGTTTAATGTCAATAATCTTCTCCTTAACGAGAAAAAAACAAAATGCATAAAGTTCACATTACCCAATGTAATACAAGTGAACACTAGTGTGTCAATAAAGGGTGAAGAGTTGAAACCCGAGGATTCCACAGTGTTCTTAGGTTTAACTTTGGATGCGCAGCTTCAGTGGAGCCCCCATATAGATAAACTGTCCAAAAAACTTAGCTCTGCAGCATACGCCGTAAGGAAAATTCGTGGTTTAACTGATTTAGAGACAGCTCGTTTAGTATACTTTAGTTATTTTCATAGTGTGATGTCGTACGGCATTCTGTTGTGGGGTAATGCCGCCGATATTCAGACAATTTTTGTTTTACAGAAAAGGGCTATTCGTGCAATTTATAAATTAAGTCCCAGACACTCCCTCAGAGACAAATTTAAAGAGATTAATATTATGACTGTTCCCTCTCAATATATTTATGAGAATCTCATGTATGCACATAAAAATATTAATCTGTTTAAAAGATACAGTGATATCCATAGCATAAATACTAGGAACAAACACAAATTTATTGTACCAAAAACCAGGCTCAAGAAAAAAATAGGTGGTTCGTTTAGATGTCAATGTATACGTTTCTATAATAAACTTCCTAGCCAAATTCAAGAACTAAGCATAAATAAATTTAAATCATTTATTAAACGTAAGCTATGCCAGAAAGCTTTTTACACAATTAATGACTTTCTTGAGGACAAAAAGGCGTGGGATTGAGCTGCTTCAATGATATACATGAGCCATTGTTTTCATATGTACTACTTACTGATGAAAAATTTTTTATATATATATTTTTTTTTAATATTCGTTTTGACATGAATACTTGTATAGTATTGTATTATATTTTTTATTTTATTTTTTTATTGACATTTTATTATTATTATTATTTTTTTTTTGACTTGAATACTTTGTTAAGTATTATATTTATTTTTATTTTTTTGATTGACATATTATGATTACTATTTTGTTTGACACATATATTTACTTTGTAAAGTATTATATTTTTATTTTTTTTTTGATTACTTAATTATTGTAAATGTGAGGACTATGTGGGTTATTATTATTATTTTCTCCTCCTTTTTACAGTAATTTTCAACGTTGTCTGACAGTTTGAGTACTTTTGCGGCCTACCCAAATGTCTTTTCTTTGGTATTGTTCGTCATGTCATTGAGCTCCTTAGTGGTTTTTAAGTTGAGCTATTCGACTATTGACAAATGCTTGCACTGACTGGACAGGTCCACTCAAATATGTTTGGTTCTTTCTTCAAAAGACCACTACAGACACTAAGCTGCATGGTCCTCATATAGAATAATGTGAATGCGAGAACTATGTATGTCGTTATATTCATGTAGATTTTATGATTGTCTGGCAGTTTGAGTATTTTTTGCGGCCTACTCAAATGTCCTTACTTTGGTATTGTTCGTCGGTTCGTTGAGCACCTCAGAGTTCTGAGTTGAGCTTCGCGATGACTGACAAATGCTTGCACTGTCTGGACAGGTCCACTCGAATTCGTGTGTTGCTTTCTTCATAAAGCTCATCCCAGACATAAACGTACATGGTTCTCATATGATCTAACCAGTCCACATTGTATGGATTTGAACACTAAAAGAGACTTTGACCTCTGAGTTTGTTTCGGTGTTTCTTCTCAGGGTAGTCAGCTAGGAAACACCGGCCTCATCTAGCTTAAACTAACAAAAAACATTGACGTGTAAAAGTGTTCCTTGTAACCTATTTACTGAATAAACATCATTTATCATTTATCATTTATCATTTAAACGAATTTATTAGGATTGAGCGTGCACAACGGGCGGTCTTAAAGGTTATGCGGTTTCGGCCACGAAGATATCCCACATTACAATTATATGCTGAATGTGAAGTGTTAACCGTCAGGCAGCTATATGTTCTCCATACAGTAATCCGTAAACACTCTTCCCGTCCCCTTAAAGAACCAACAGTCAGAAATAAGCACAACATCTTTTCACAAGAATATCACAGAACAATGTTTGCCAGGCGCCAGTCACGCCAATCACGAGCACAAAATTGTATAACACTTTAAACAAAGTATTGAAATTATCCACAAAATCAAAATATCAATGCAAACAAATGTTACATAATTATCTATTAACACTGACTCATCAACAAACAGAGGATCTTCTTTTAGGCAACCTTTAAAGTTAAATATAAAACTAATTCTATTTTTTTTCCTTAATCACATATGCACTAACATACACTCACATTCATACACGCACACTTACATACACACACACACATACACACCTCTACCACACATTAACGGCATTCACTCACTCCTTTTGATTTGTAATAGTATAACTCTCATATTTATTTTTGCGATGTTTTTTAGTACCTGTAGAGCTGTAAAACAACTGGCTTGTAACATTGTTGCGGAGGGACACTGATCTTCTAAGAAACAGGTACTAACCCAGTTTAGAGGTCAGGGTTTCAATGTATTACTACCTAGCATAAGCCTCTCAATGTATGCACTTCTATTATACCATTGAAATAGTTTTTAGGCTTTAGTTCAATATATATTAAAGATTAAAGCTTACGCTCAACTCGAACAAAAAATATCACTTTGAAGTTTAATATTTCGCAAACGAATCACTGAATCGAAAAATATTATTTACAACCCCTCAATAATTTTGAAAGACCTATCCAACTATAGGATAGGTGAGAGAGAAAAAAACCATCACCACTTTATGTGTACGGGAGCTACTATAAAAGAAATCTTTTTCAAAATTTTATTTTTTCGTTTTTTTTGGCGTGATTTATATTTATATACTCATGCAAAATAGCAGCTTTCTAGTACTAACAGTCTATGCCTCGGACGGACAGACCGAAAGTATAAAGGTTCCTTGTTCTTGTTAAGACTACGGAACCCTAAAAAGCTGGCCAAGTGCTAGTTGGGCTCGCACTCTAAAGGTTCCATACCATCTTAATTTTATTTTATTTAAAATATACACTATAAAAATTTCAACTTTATACCTTAACCCACCTTACTGATGAGATAGAGCCCGCTGACAGAGAGACAAACGGAAGGACAGCGAAGGCTTAACCTTAAAAACAAGAAACCTCTTGAGAAGAGATGGTCCAGTAGTAACGGCCGCAACTTACATACTATACTTGCTGTAAGGTCGTGGTTCAAAGTTCGAGTCCAGCCAGGCACTTTTTTTTGTTTTTTTTTAAAAGGCAGGCACTATAATTCAGGTAAATTATTTGAGAATCACTGTTTGCCCTATCACTATGAAAGTTTGCAGATATAGGTACGTACGTATTTTTCATGGAGGTATTTACAGTTCTTTTTGCGACCACAAATACAGGTGAAGCAAAGAAACCTCTTAACTTCAAGCTTTAGTTCTTAAGTGCACTGAAGCTAGATAAGACAATTTAATATAATCATATACTTGTAATTTCAAAAATCATACTAAACAATTACCAATACACTAGAAGAAAACCAATCTAAGGAACAAGCTGGCTTCCGAAGCC
This sequence comes from Polia nebulosa, assembly GCA_951329385.1. NCBI lineage: Eukaryota > Metazoa > Arthropoda > Insecta > Lepidoptera > Noctuidae > Polia > Polia nebulosa. The sequence continues at coordinate 17,065,682 of OX589599.1, read as the reverse complement.
AATTCTCAACTATATTTATCCACACTAAAACAACTTACAGAAATATAGAGAATATAATAAAATATATTTACATAGGGTTCTTTGACTTTAACAAAGCGTTCGATACATTGGAACACGAGTATATACACATAGGACGCTCTAAAAAGACAAGGGGTGCAAGCAAAATACATAAAAATAATTAAAAACGTAAACACAGCGAGCACAGCACAAGTTAAACTTGAATATACTGCCATCGAATTTCCAATTAAAAGAGGTGTACGCCAAGGAGAACCTATATCAGCAAAATTATTTTCAGCAATGCTGAAGATGATCTTCAGGAATCTAAAATGGACCAAAAATGGCCTCAATATAAATGGCGAAAATTTCAATCATTTACGCTTCGCAGATGAGTTCATTGTATTTTCAGAGGACGCAGGAACTCCCGGACTAATGTTGCAGCAATTATCCGATGAAAGTGTTAGAGGCCGGCCTAACAATGAACCAAACTAAAATGATGATGAATTCCCAACAAACAGAAATCTTAACAGTAAATAACGAACAAAAAGAATATATAAATGAATGAATATATCTTTGGCCCAAGTAATACTTGGAAACGGTTTGGCTCTCTTAGTGAAATTATAAAGGATAAAGATATGCCAATGAAATGAAAAAAGAAAGTATACAAAGTAAATTAAAAGTCTGCTAAAATGTAATGGAAAGGAGTATTTTAGGTAAACAACGAAGGGATAGAGTGAAACTACAAGAAATTAAAAAGAAAACAAAATTTAAAATGCACACACAGCCTACAGATAACTAAAATAGAGATGAACGGGACATATTTTATGTTAAGAGAAAGTAAAGAGAAATGGACTAAGTTACTAACTTAGTCCATTTCTCTCGACAGTATATTGTCGTCGGGTATCCATATAAAAAGGCACCCGTGGTTGTACCACTGCAAAGCAAAGAGCTCTTCTCGTGGTGAATTGGGAGCAGTTATTACCACGCCTTGTTCTCTGCTAGTTTGCGGTTTCAGACCTTTGCATGTCCAGGTTATAAATAATTGAGTTGGTTGGTATCAGTTCTGTGAAAATAAATCCTTTTTTTCCCACACTTGTTCACAGTATCGATCGCAATCCCTTTCATTATTTCAATTCAACAGTAGGTATTAATTGCGTATTTTATTCAAAATGTGAAATTGGAATTACATTGGGTTGTGATTGAAACTGTATTTTAGTTGCGCAATTATTGATTTATTATAACTTCATGCACATGTAAAAAGCACTGTACAAAGGTGGACTTAGGCATTTTCTACCAGTCGACCTTAATTAACGCAATTAGATTAGACGCCTTAAGTCAGTGTAGTTGGAAACTCTCAACTGTCTTATCGTGTACAATTATGGATTGCTATAATAAAGGAAGACATTTGGAAAAGCCAACCATCAACAAACGAATAATCGTTTAAAAATGGATCAAAACAAAAAAAAGCAAAATTAAATAAAACAGATTAACAAACCTCTAACAGAATATTAAAAACATTTAATTGCTTACATTTACAAAATTATGCTAGTTGAATACATCTTCAGGTAAATAATAAATCGTCGGTTGTCATTTAACATTGAATCAAATTCATTAAGTACTAGTCACGGTGCCTTTAGGTTCGAAGAAGTAGCATTGATGGTACGCGCTGCCCAACACGCCCGTAAATTTGGGTTCATAGTTATATATCATGTACTGGTTTTCTTCCGCCTGACTTGCGAAAGTGTGGAGATTTTTCCTGCACTCCTTCACGAAGAAGTCCATGAAGTAACGGTTTGACTTGACCGCGTTTATCGAATGCGGGTAATTCTTAGATAACTTCCATTCGAAGGAGCTTTTCTCCGGGTGGAACTGGACGCCGTAGAATGGATACCTGCGGATACATTAATGTTGTTCAGTTTATTAAGTCTTCATTAGCCTCCGGCCCTTATCCCAACATTTGGAGTCACGCAGCATGTCTTCTTTTTCCATACTTCTCTATTGGTCGTCATTTCGGTCGCTCCATTTTTAGACATAATTAGCAGCTTTCACACAGTTTATTTATCGTTTCTTTGGTCTTACCCTACTTTTATAGCCTGTTATATATATAGATTGTTTTCCCCAATATCGACCAAGAGACGCCCACTGCTAGTCACAGGTCTCTCTCCTCCACCCAGCGTATAAGTATGTTTTACTCTTGTTTAGATATTCCCCGTGGCCCCTTGGGAGTCGGCGAGATTCTAAGGTGAAAATTCAGTTAGGTTAGTATTTTTAGTAATACCTGGTATGTTCAACGGTAGCTATGAACTTGACTCCGTTGTCATCATTGGAATAAGAAGTCACTCGCCAGTCGTGCGTTAAATTGTGGGATATCAGGTTCTGGAAACCGAGTAAAATTGTGTTGATATGAATTGGGTATTATCTATTAAATTATAGCATCCTACTTTAATCCTACCAGTTAATATATATTATATATAAAACCGAAAGTTTGGATGGATGGATGTTTGCTACTGAATCACGCCAGAATGGCTGGACGGATCTGGATGAAATTTGGCACAGAGGTAGATTACATTTACATAGTCTGGAATAGCACATAGGCTATAATTTACAGTGGGGGAAGTACAAATTTAACGAGGGCAAAGCCACTGGCAGAAGCTAGTGACATCATAAAGGTTTAGAAAAAGGAATAGAAGTATGAGAGCTCTCTGCCAACCTCTTTCTACGAATTCTTCCTTTTTATGGTTCCGTACCCGTACCCGTATGGCCTAAACGGAGCCCTATCGCTGTCACTCACGTGTCCGTCTGTCTGTCAGTCGTCTGTCACAAAATTTTGTTCTGAAGAATTTTTTAACTTCCCACTGACATATGAACTTGAAATTTAGTGTTAACGATTTTACTAACGAATACCAATCACTACATATTATAAAAAACATAGTCCTCCGCCGCGTCTGTTCGCGATAAACTCAAAAACTAATGAACGGATTTTGATGCGGTTTTCATCAACAGACAAAGTGATTCATGAGAAAGGATTCTGTGCATAATTTGTATCTGAGCGAAGCTGGGGCGGGTCGCTAGTATATTGATAAATCAGATTTTTTTCTTTGATAATTCTCTCATTTGGTACGGAACCCGAAATGTGCGAAGTCAAACGCACACTTGGCCGGTTTTTATTTATTTATTTATGCACACACAAGAACACTTACAAGAGAAAAACGAACAAATACAGATAGAAGAGCACAAAGGTGCTGCTTTTATTTAGCTACTGTAGATATATTTCTACTTAGTCACATTATTACTATCCAAGAAACATAATCTAATAACTGAGAACGAGGCGAGAGTTAACTACAATTTGACCTGAGTCACTAATTGACCACAATTCCGGTTGGATAAACAAAAGTGAAGAGTTGTTTAAAAGATGATAACAAAAACGTGCTTTATCCCAGTTCGTTTACGCTGCATGGTGATCAGAACACCGGGTAGATGACTAAAACAATCTAATTGTTGCGTCAGTTAGATCACAAAAAATATGGACACGTACTCGTATTTAATATTTTGTCACGTAAACAATAAAAACGGCCAAGTGCGTGTCGGGTCACGCGCAGTGTAGGGTTCCGTAGTCACTCGTTATAACATGCGGACTTTAGAATGTTGTATGTAATGGTTTAACGGACAATAACTACTTATAAAAATAAAAAATAAAAAAAAAACCGACTTCCAAAAAAAAAATACACTAAAAATTTAAAAATAACTTTAATTTCGGAAGTCGGTGTTTGTATTTTATTTCTTCGATATTAGACACAGACTTCCGAAATTAAAGTTATTTTTAAATTTTTAGTGTATTTTTTTTGGAAGTCGGTTGTTTTTTTATGTAAAAAAGTTTTTTATTTTTCGCTTTTTAGTTGTTATACCCCAGAACTAAAAACCCCAATAACATGGAACATGGAATTTAAACATTTGGAGAACACAAAAACGTCATCAAGATATGCGTATTTTTCGTTTTTGTTCAGTTTCTCAAAAAGCGCTTAAGCAATTTCGATAAAATTTATATGGGACCACTTCGGAAGTATATTCTTTCGGATAAAAAAAGAATTTTGAAAATCGGTCTACAACAGCTGACGGAGAAAAAAAACATACATACAGTCGAACATAGAACCTCCTCCTTTTTCGAAAGTCGGTTAATAAAGGTTTATTTTTCCAAAATTTTACATGTTTCAGTTCAGTTCAGAAAACTGGTCAAAGAGCATTACCTCTCTATCAGCCCATAGTGATATTTATTATATGTATGTATTTTATTTATACATATACAGGGTGTAACGGAAAGGTGTGGTCATACATAAAGAACTCTGCCCATCGATATGACCAACTTTTGTCAAGAAAACCTGAGGAAATTCACAAAAAAAAATTTTACCTTCCTTACGAATATTGGTCAGCTGATGATAACTTTGTATGGGAAGTCCAATTTTTTTTTTTGAGAATTTTCAGTTTTTTCTTAGAGAAAGTTGTTCATATCCATGGGCAGAAACGGATCCTAAAATATGACCACACCTTTCCTTTACAGCCTGTATATAAATTTCTTTTATTTATTTTTATTGTATTTTTATTTTTAATTTTTTAGGTTTGAATTAGTTAGGTTTATAGTCTTTATTTATTTATACACACTGTGTCTACGTCTCATATCCAACCTTCCAGTCGCAGGTCTGCTGGAAGAAATTTCTTTTGAAATAAGCAGCACCTTTGTACTATTCTTTCTGTAATTTTTATTTTTTTGTCTTTAAATTTTAAATATTAAATAAAGAACAACTTCACCAAAGTATTTTTTTTCTAAGGATTTAGTGTTTTGTACGAAATTTCCCAAATAGTTATATTTTAAATGATGGGCGACTATTACTCAGCTAACTTAGCCGTGATAGTTTTCCTTCAAAGTTTGTTATATATATACTACTATCACGATTTTTTTCAGATTTTTCAAGCCAACGGTTTAGCTTTTACGGAGGGGGGGGGGACGTCCGACTCACACATAAAATATCACTTTAAATTAAAGTTTATTATTTCCCAAAAGAATTACTGAATAGAAAAAACTTTTTACAAAAAAAATACAACCGACCATAAATAATACTAAAAATGCAAAATAACTTTAATTTCGGAAGTCGGTGTCAAATAACGAAGAAACCAAACTAGAAACAAATAACAACATCACAAACAACAACATCACAAACATAACATGTCAAATAACGAAGAAACCAAACTAGAAACACCGACTGCCGAAATTAAAGTTATTTTGCATTTTTTAGTATTATTTATGGAAGTCGGTTGTATTTTTTTTGTAAAAAGTTTTTTTATTTCACTTTTTAGTTTTTTTACCCCATTCTAAAACTAAATTAATGGTAAAGATATGGCCGAATTGATAGCCCTAAAAATAGGGAATTTGAACGTAGTTGGTGAAATTAGGGTGTATCAGGGTGAACTGTACAAATCTGTATCAGTATTCAGAGCGTATCAGCGTGATGTAATGTTGTGAAGTGGCGAAAACAATATGCAGACATGCGATTGCAGCAATTCTGGAAGGTTTGCTATCATTTATTGAAGAGTTCCATTGTGTATCTCCGAAGTTCTTCATCAGATTTTCACCAAATTAAAATGGGACCAAATGTAAAGCAACAGCTTTCAAATAAAAATATTTAAAATCGGTTCACGTACTAAGAAGTTATGAAGTAACACACAAAAAAAAAATACAGTCGAATTGAGAACCTCCTCCTTTTTTTGAAGTCGGTTAAATATAGTCTTGCAATGATTTTGAAAGACCTATCCAACGATACCTCACAATATAAGATAAGAGAGAAAAAAAATCATACCCACTTTACATGCACGAGAAATACCAAAAACAAAATATTTTTCTAGATTTGATGGTTTTGTTTTCTTATCGTAATTAATATATATACCCATGCAAGATTGCTGCTTTCTATTACTAACCGTATCTAAACTATGCCTCGGAGGGACAGACGGACAGACCGAAACTGTAAGCGTTCCTTGTCATTGTTAGGACTACGGAACCATAAAATTTAAGACGAGAAAGTGCGTTGAAATTTCGCATGACGTCACACACGACACCCGAGTTAAAAATATACCACTTTTTACTTCACAAAAGTCACGTAACAAGTCGCCACTCCTGAACTTTGATGCGTTTTATCTTGGTAATTTTTATTGATTTCATATAGCAAAAAATACGAGTCCAATATTTTTTGATAATCTAACTTACGGACTAAATAAAAAAATATAAAATAAAATAATAAAAATAGATTTATTTATTTTTTACCCTTTTTCCCCCTATTGCACACACGACAAGTGACGAGTTCGGTGGGTAATCGAAATCGTCCATTGAACCAGTGTGAACCCAGCGTAGTCTGACGACTCTATTCGCAGCCGCAAGTCGACCATGTTGCCAGCTTCAGGCGACGCGGACGTTTGCAAGCCAAAGGCAGCAGTAGGCTCTTTGTAAGCAACGCTTCAACTGAGTCGCCTTCGTAATGCCGAAGTGGTCTACCGAAATCGGGAGACAACCCAGTGTAAATGAGGCGTTACAGTTTCTATCTGGCAGCAAATATGGCACCACATGTGTGTGGTTTTCGTTTAGAAAAGTCCACATCTTTTTCTTCCATTTATACTTGTAGGTATTTGTTCAAAATGTCATGTGCCATATTGACCGCGTACTACATGTTTACTTCACCGCGCCCCTCTCTCCCTCAAATTCAAAGCAATGAACCGTCAACTTTGGCAAGAACGTAACATACCTTATCTACAATGCAAAACTGATGGGCATTCACAGTGACATCTTCATTTTCCAACAGATCTAGTACGTCTTCTGGTACCTCTTTGAACATCTTGCTAGAATGGACATCTGGAAGTAATTCAATGAAATCTATTAAGCTGAGCCAGTTTTACAGTAATAAAGATTCGGGAGAAGCTTCTTCTCTTTTCTGTTTCATTGTCCCTTTGTGACCGACTCACTATCGTCGTTCTCGTCAGAAAATTTCGCGAAAAGACAAAATTAAGACTGTAATTGTCCTCCAAGTTCTAATATTATTTAAAATTTTAAAAACAGTACATATCATTACCTATAACAATTTGATATTGTGACACACTGATGGATATTAGATGAAAATTAAAATGAATAGGTGGTCTATTATCATTTGAATGTAGTAGTAGTCGAGCCCATGATGCTAAACGGAGATTTACTCGAGCGTCGTAGGGACCTATTGGATTTTGTAGATTAGATAATAGGAAGAATAAAAGGTTATCTCAAGTTTCCTCTTTCAGTGGTGGCGTTCACGCCAAATGCAGGTTCGCAGAGATTTAATTTTGGCCTTTATTGTTGTATCTTAATTATGCGGTGATGAGATTAAATTCGATTACTGTGAGGCTCGCCAGATGGTCTCAGGCACAGCCGCGGCGCGGAGGTACGAAGTAAATTACTGACAGGTGTTGTATTTAGCGCGGATCCAGGCAAAAATGGCCGAGAGACACCGAGCGGCGCGCCAGCTCAACCAGGCCGGAAGGTCCAACGCCGGCAGTTAAAGAAAAAGAAGTCGCGCGTCACGTGGTCACTCCCGCGACCAATGACATAGCGAGCCCATCTGAATCTTCCACGTCCGCTCCCGTTTGTCGCCAGGTGGCGCAACCACGCAGCCTTAAATTGCGCATTGCCTTACATTTTGTACTAAAATTTATTCCAGCTGCACGCTCTAATTGGCAGATTATATTTTCTCATGATGCTTACATTCTTTCATTCAAAATAAAAAAAAAAAACAACCGCGCTCGAGTATAGAAATCGATTTTTTTTTGGAACTTTGTCTCCCTCTGCTCCCTTAAGTTACGCTCAAATCGTCAGATTTTCTAAATATACACTTTTTAGCTAGTAATAATCCCAAATACTTTATTGGGCTCCCTTACTATACAGCATGTAACAAAAACCCTGTCCGATCCAATAAAGGTGTATTCCTGGTTTGACATACGTACTAGAAAAAGTTGTAAAAAAAATGTAAGTCATAAAAACTTAAACATATACATTTTTTTAATTTATATAAAATATGCGAAAGGAGATTGCCCATTGTTCTATGGACCGCCGTTGCGCTACAAAAAATGTTGTATGATAGCATAAATTGGATATATAATAGGGGTGATGTCGTACTTTCAAAAGAAATAAAAATTATCTATTTATTTTGTGGGTTTCTTGTTGTTCTTTGATTTTCTGTTCAGTTTTGAGGTTATTTTTGTAACTAACCTCACACCAAAAAAAAGCAAGGTTTGTACTTCTTTGGTAGAAAATAAAAATGCTTGAATATAGGAATAAATATGAATATATATATGCTTGAATATGTGTCCAAATGTGGGTGTTCAGCATCTATAGTTAAAAAATAGCTCTCCGTCTATTAATATTTTCATTTTGTACGTACTCTCCCAAATAATTTCTTGTATATAATCTAGTTTTAGCAATTTCCAAGAACTGTTAAGCATCAGATCGGTCCACAATCGGTGCATGGATGAGGTTCTGGATATGGTATGGGGAGGTTCTTGAAATTGGCAACACCTCTTACACTAAAGTACGCCATTGAAAAAAGTAAGCAATAGAATCGAATAAATAACTAATATAATACAAAATATTAACCCCACATACGATTTCGATCAAATTAACTAAGAAGAGTTAAAAAAATATTTTATAATTTATGAGTATATTTTTAGTGCCATACTCTTATAATTGAAAGCGGTTTGATTTCTGTCAATCTCCTTTAACACTAAATATGGCAAATTTTCATAAGTTGACAACACTCCACCGGCCGGCGAAATCTTTTCATTTTTACCCATTTTTATTTCAAACGATTCCGCCCTTGACTAGCCACGCTGTAGGCACTGTCAGGCGCTCAGGCGGCGTCTTTTAAACGAAACGGTAGGTGAACTTTGTCGAGCGCTCAGTGTTACCTTTAATAAGTATTTCTTTTTTTTATAAATTAATTATTTTCATTGGGGAAAAATAATTATCTCGTATCCAATAAATGATTACGAAGTAATAGCCTTCAGGATCGGACAGGTTTATTGTTACATGTTGTAGATTGGTATGTTTATTGTATGCTGAGTGGTGGATATTTAATTATACTTTAATGTAGACTGTTTGTTTCTAAGTTTCTGATCCATTTCTCTTGTTGCTTAGTTAAACTCTTTTTTCTGTCCCATCTCTATGTATCTTACCTTTTTTGAACGAGTGTTTTGTATGTAGGTGGTACATGAGACATAAACGAATTAGTCAATTCTCTTACCTTCCGTAAAATCAAGAGGAATATTAGAGTAGGAATAGCAGCGGATCCTGTTCTCTGGGTACCCTCGGCCCGAAGCCAAGATGATGAGCAACTCGAAGCCAAGGCAGGTGCCGAATATAGGGAAGTAGTCGCCGGCATCGTTCATCTGTTGAGCTATCTCGTATATATGCTGGCCGGCGTCGGCATAACCGTTCGACTGGTTGAAGTAGGTAGCACCGCCGGGGATCAACACTCTGGAATAGGCAACAGGAAAATTTATTGGAATCGGAACTATTAAAGCTACTTTAGACCTACACAGTCCCAAGGCATTTCGGAATGCTTTTTTACATCAGACAATACTTCGAATTCTATCAAGATTTTCAATGGATTATATGACACTTTCATCCGCACGGAATAATTACTCTGGGCAGCCTTTTTTATTTTTAGGTGTTAGAAACTCTCTGTTCAAGAGACCTACTTCCGGAACTGATTACTTGTTTTTAGATATTTTTGTTTGATCAAACATAATATTTAATTATAATACGTCATCGGATATACTAATATAGATATTAAACCGTCTAATACAGATGAACGATGTGCTAATTACCTAACCCTGAACGCCACCCCTGCTCTTTTACCTGGACATTACCGTCCCACTAGAATTAATAATTGTATTTATCACTTTTTCCTAGAATCCTACAAATCTACACGTATACTTGTTTTGGAATCCCACATCACAGATCTCCTTCCACTACTAATATGTATGGATGGTCCAGGTTCGGTGAAACAGACGGTTCCTGCTTATAGGACCCCAGAAATTGGTTATCCTAATCTCATAGAAGATATGGAAAGTCAGGATTTCTCTCAAGTCACTAACATAGAAAACCCTAATATAGCTACCACTAGACTAATGAACATAGTTCAATCTGTTCCTGTTTTGTGTCTTTGTTTTTTGACACCGACTTCCGAAATTAAAGTTATTTTGGACTTTTTTTGGAAGTCGGTTCTATTTTTTTGTAAAAAAGTTTTTTTATTTTTCACTTTTTAGTGTTGGTTCTCCATTAAACTGTGTTAACAATTCATAGACATACGATAGCAGCAATCGCAGTTGATTTGCTGTCAATTTTTGAAGAGTTCCGTTGTCTGTCTCCGAAACCCATCATCAGATCTTTTTGAAATTTAAATGGGACCATTTCGGAATAAACCCCTTTCGAACAAAAAAAGAATTTTGCAAATCCGTCAATATATGACGGAGTTATGCCCGAACATACATAAAAAAAAAAAAAAAAAAATACAAACATCCGAATTGATAACCTCCTCCTTTTTCGAAGTCGGTTAAAAACCCTAATATAGCTACCACTAGACTAATGAACATAGTTCAATCTATTCTGAAAAACACTCAAGCATAATCAATGTTCCTAAAAAAGAAAGAAACTTAGAGCCTTACTTGGATTACTCCAGGTTTATTACGTTGCATTCGACATCGTGATGAACTCCATAAAAAAGCCCGTAACTCACCAAATAATGATATCGTCCAAATCTCTTACAAATGTTACCGGAATTATTGTAATAAACTTCTCAAGAAGCTTAAAACAGTATGTATGAAAAGTCAGAATTGGAAAAAGCTAAACGTAACCCTAGAACACTCTGGAACAAAATAAAAGAGATTACACATATCAAAAAAAGATGTGCCTCCTTTAAAACTTTTAAATGTGCGGACGCGTATACTGTAGCCAATCAGGTATGTAAGTTCTTTGCCAACATAGGCACAGACCTAGCCTCTAAAATTGCGGCCCCCTCACAGCCATTTTCTCTACCAAAAACATCCTCCCCCAGTTCTTTTGTCCTTTTTGACGTTGACTATTCTGAGGTTGAGTCAATCATCATGAATTTTAGACATGGTAGTGCCACTGAGTGAGACGGAATATCTTCTTTTCTCCTCAAAATATGTCGCAAACCTCTTAATCCCGTTTTTTTTTTTTTTTTTTTTGGGTTGGGTGGGAAATCATCCTATGACTTCTTCCGCTCTAGGGTGAAGCGGAAGGGCGTGTCAGACTCTTACTGACTAAAACCCACCCCTGTTCCTCTCTGCCTTGAGTGCCCAGGGGCGAGGTAACTCTTTCGAATTTATCCTCAACCCCCGGGCAGGCATCGGCCGTGGCAGACCCCGTCCTTTTGCTGACAACTCCTTGAGGCGCGCGTGGAACACTACGCGCCGTCGACTCTCGGGCCTGGTGCTGATCGGGCGGCGAGTTACCCACTACTCGCCGTCCGCAGGCCAGGGTACCTCTTAATCCCGTTATAACACATATAATCAATATATCAATAGCGACAGAAATTTTCCCAGAACCCTTTAAGAAAGCCTTGGTCCATCCGGTGCATAAGGGCGGGAGCATAGACTGTGTGAATAATTACAGACCGATTTCGGTTCTTTCAGCAATATCTAAGGTTATGGAAAGGTAGATAAATGGTCGTCTACTTAACTTTCTATACAAACATCAGATCATAGCGCGCAACCAATATGGCTTTAAAAAAGATGTATCTACGGAAGATACAATTACCGCGCTAACGGATCCCGTTGCTAACGGCACCTGTCACCGGACACGGCTGTTTCGGGAGGTTCCTGTGTTGGATAAGGCGGGAGGAAACGCGGTGGGTGTCACCATTGTGTAGATCGCCCAAAGGACACGGTGGAGTACTGCCCCACTTGAGCGGAGCACCGCCGTATCCTCGTGGAGGCGGTCGACGGCAATGACCTCTCGCGCCCGGCCCTGGTCGAGGCCATGGTACGGCGAGAGCAAGAGAGAATGGGAAGCAGTCTCCTACTTATGCGAAGCAGTAATGCTCGCAAAGGAGGAAGCGGAACGGGTGAGGGAGACTCATTGGAATCGCCCTCACGCCCAAAGCAGCATCCACCGCAGGAGACGCCCTGGGCGTTGGGGCTCGCGGGATGATCTCCGGCCACCGAAGACGCGGGCCTGCGGACGGCGAGTAATGGATAGCTCGCCGTCCGATCAGCACCAGGCCCGAGAGTCGACAGCGCGTAATGTTCCACCCGCGTCTCAAAGAGATGTCAGCCACCACTGACGGGACACATCATGGCCGATGCCTGCATGCCAAGGGGCGCGGATAAATTCGTAACAGAGTTACCGCGCCACTGGGGACTCAGGCAAGGAATGAACAGGGGTGGGTTTTAGTCAGTAAAAGCCTGACACACCCTCCCGCTCCACCCAGAGCGGTAGAAGTCATGGAATATCCCCAAACAACAACAAAAAAGAGGTTATATCTCACGCATAGCGAACCTAATGTCATTAACTTAACTAAAGATGCACGTAAACAGGCAATTAATTGCGCAATGTCAGGCCATTATGTCGTTTCGACAACACCACGCAATTTACCTACGGCATTATAGGGATTATATTGCAATAAAGTACTGTGATGATTGTAGACACAGCCTAAACTCAGCGGGTCTGCTGAGAATATTGAAGAGTGGTTCGAATATGGAAAAAGTAGTGTTTTACGAGAGAAATGAGTTTAACCCTTGGAAGTGGGCACACATGTAATCTTTTATAAATCGGTAATAAACATAAGAGTGCCCTGAAACTCATCTTTTACTCCATACACACCGCACTCTCGCAGTAAGCAAGCGAGTCCCCAAGCTACGAAAGCAGCCCTAGAGCCCTGCAGGCCTTATTGGAGCCTTGCGGTTCTTACATTACCTAAGCGTGTTAGCGGACCTTCATGTTTTTATTTTTTTAAGTTTTTAGGGTTTGTCCAGATCTGGCAAATGCCCCGCGAATACGCCGCTCGCGACCCGCTCGCAAGCTGCTCGTGCGCTGCCCGCGTGTAGTTATTACAATTGTTTGGTGCGCCTCTTTAGCGCAACTCACGCAAGGCTTGCACAGTGCGCGCGAGCGGCGTGCGTTCCGAACGCGCGCATTTTGCATGCATGCAGTTGCATACAGTACGTGCAGTGCGCGGAGCTCGCACGCGCGATACGTGCGCACGGCGCGCAGCAGGCGCAGAAAGGGCGCGCAAGTTGCACGCGGGTGGCGGCGCAAGAACGGCGCTCGAACTTGAAATGCATGCGTGCAGATCGCAAGCGGTGCATTCGCCAGATCTAGACACACCCTTAGGGTTCCGTACCCGAAGGGTAACCATCGGGACCCTAGTACTAAGCCTCCGCAATCCGTCCGTCCGTCTGTCTGTCTCTTAGCGGGATGTATCTCATGATGGGATGTAATAGGTAGGAAGGCCATTGAAATTTTCACAGAATGTGTATTTCTGTTGCCGTTATAACAACAAATAATAAAAATAAATTAAGAAATCAAGGGGGGCCCCCCTACTTGAAACGTATTTTTTTTTTGGCTTCGTTTTGTTCGATTTATTAATAGCAACAAGAAGCCGTACGATGGTACGGAACCCTTCATGCGCGAGTCCAACTCACATATGGCAGGTTTTATATTTTTAATTCTCTTCTTTAAAAATGAATACAGGTAGGAGTCACATAATGCAGGTACATACCCGTTCAATTTTCCCAGAAGTTCCTTGTAGTAGCTGCGGTCTTTTCCAATCCTGAAAAGAAAATTTCTTATTTAAGTAAACGGCAGTAATCAAGAATCAAACGGTGTGTGAATAAATGAAGGTAACATTTAAAAGTTATATGCACTTGAATAATCATTTATCTATCTACGTAGAAAAAGAATGTTTGTATATTTGGCCTCTATGAGTTCCTAAATCATTTATCAGATAGTGATGAAACTTTGGTACGGTCCTCTGAAGACGCCCATGAGGGTTTCTGGCCCAAAAAAAACACTTTGTAACTTTACGTGGTATTGCAACGTATGCACAGCTAGTTTGAGATAAATTTAATTTATCGCCACCAACTCATATCTCACTGTATCGACAATCTTTCTTAGCATTGTGTATTTTTTTAAGTGGCCATTTGTATTAAGAAAACCGGTCCAGTGCGTATCGGGCCACGCAGAAGGTAGGGTTCCGTAGACCGTACTTCACCTAAGAATTTTTTTCCAAGAATTTTGTGTTTTTACCTGACTGCGCGATGCAAGGCAGTGTAATGTCTATCAGCCTATGTAAGTATGAATGTTTGTTCCCTTGTGGCACTATAGAGACCAAACGCGTTGGCCGATTCTGATAATTCTTACGTCAATTGATTCGTCTTAACCTTACGAGTTTCTATATATTATAATGTACTCTGTGCTTACGAGTGCTACTAAACATATGACAGTAATCAAAATACAATATGGTGATATCCAGACGCCATATGAAATCAATAATTGAACTAAAATAACAGCCACCAACTGCATCAGACTGCTTAAAAAGTGACTTGTTTAGAACGTTTTAGTTATTTTAACAGTCGGGTTTTTTGAAAATATTTAATTTTTGAACGGTATTTTCCAGGTAGGTACTATAACAGTCAGAAGTCGACTAGCAATCTCACAAAACTATGGCATAGCAATATTAGTTGTACTTATGACCGTCTTCTATAAGAACGTTTGACAAAACTACACATTGGCAACTTATTGGCCGCTTAAAACAATAAGTTTCGTAAGCGTTACGGTGGTCAAAGTGGTTAGCACTGTGCCTCGCATGGCGAACGTTCGGGTTCGAGTCTCACATCAAACATGAAAAATATTTTTTAAGTATTACATGTGAAATAAGAATGCCGAGTTGCTAACAAATATTAGCTGCTTTTAACCCTATCTACAAGTCTGTATTAAAATTATTTCAAATTTCAAAATAATTAAGAAAATCTGGCACGTAAATAAGGACATCTACCTCGATTTTAAAAAGACATTGCAGTAGAAACGGACATTTGAATTTGTCTGTCTTTACTTCGAAGCTTTGACAGATGATTGAAACGTAAAAAAGTCATCTGTCACCTGTCAATCGTGAATTTTTATTTTCTCCTAATAATAATCCTTTTATTTTTTTAATCATATATTTCGCGTGGTTTGAGAACTAAATAAATGATTTAACTGACATAAATAGCTGAAGTTTGGTGGTACATTACTCATTTAATGAAATGTGTAAATTGATAAATTTAAAGTAAATAAAGACATCTACAAAATTTGGTTTAAAAAAGCGAAATATTGATTGCATGTTGCTTAGTTATGGTTCCAAAACCGATCATCAGATCTATATTAAATTTAAATGGGACCATTTCAGAACAAACCCTTTTCGAACAAAAAAAGAATTTTGCAAATCCGTCAATATATTATGACGGAGTTATGCCCGAACATAAATAACAAATAAAAAAAAATAATAAAAAAAATACAAACATCCGAATTGATAACCTCCTGCTTTTGGAAGTCGGTTAAAAATAGCAACTTGTGATTTCGGGCGATGTAACGCGAACCCAGGTAAGCGGAGTTAAGCCCCGCCCTTTTGCTCTAAGCCACGTAGGTACTTGTCGGATTCGTTTGATATTCATTGCGTTTTTGTAACTTCAAACACGTAATATCGAAAATTCAAAAAGAAAATCGAAAGTTCAGGTAATGTTTGTTTGGAAAAAGTTTAGTAATAACTAATAACAGTTGCAATTAAATTTCGTAAAAAAGTAAAAAAAAATAATTGTGAGTTTGACCTTCAATATCTCCAGAACCAGTGGTTACCCAGGTATGGTCTAGTGGAAAAAAAAATATCCAAATAATGGATTTACGGTTTCCGGCTTCGGAAACTGTCTTTTTACACCCGATAAACTACCATCACGATTTTTTTCAGCTTTTTCAAGTCAACAATTATTTAGCTTTTCGTGCAAAAGCTATTATTGCGTAATAGGAATAACATATACCTGTATCTTGTTTAAACTGTTATAAGTTTAAAACACAAGTCTAGTTAGTCTTAGGTGTGGGCGTTATTTCACATCATTAGTTACAATAACTGGCTAAGGGCTACCTATGTAGCCGAATAGCTAGTTTCGAGTCAAACGATAAACTAGTGGTTTTCGTAAATACGTGATTTTATAAGTAGTTATATTTCAATGCAGTGACAGTGATCGTATGAAAAGAGAAACGAAACAAAAGTTATGTTGCGAGCGCATGTTGTGCAAAAAAATATTTACAGCGGAAAATATCGAATTACAACTGTAATTATGTTAAATGATTGTATACAATCGAATGAACTTCTTTTAATACGCCTGCATAATTTTCATTACAATAAATAATTATTCGATGTAGTCAGTCCTAGACCTGAATCAAGTATGAAGGGAAAAGGGAAGTTAACATACTATTTGTGTTGTTTATGATGTAACTGCATAGCTGCATCATAAACAACAATAATAGTGGGGGGGCAGGCGTAGACAAACCAAGAATACGTATATCTAAGCAATGGGACAGGTTACGTTAAAAATTAAAAACAAAGTAGTCGACGAGGTTTTTTACAAAACCGTTTTAACACCTCAAATTCAGTTGTATCCTTAGTTTTTTGTACCATGGTTCGGTGCACACTGAGCATATATAGGGCGTTCAAATGGTTTTCAGTCAACGTTGATCTCAGCCATGTTTTAACACGACGCAGTGTAGAAAAGGACCTCTATAAGCATAAGCTATCTTTGCTGCCTGTATAATTTCGCTCTTGATGACTAAACCTTTCATAGTACAATCTTATAAAATTCGCCTGTCAATAGAATCAGCTTTGTTTTCGTTTATTAATAGGTTACCTACATAATATTACTTTACGGTTTGTAAGCATTCCTGCATCTTCTAGGGGGGGCAGCTGCCCGTACCTCGGTACGCCCTTGGTTACAACAACTTATTCGTTCCAAAAACTTAAAACATGTGATATGTAACGTATTACGCATGTAATTGTTTAATATTTTCGTTTCGTAAATAACTGTAATATTTCGATAGAATCACCATGTTGAATCACTAAACAGAATTTGAAAAAATAACTAGTTACTAAAATCACCTGTTTTCAAAACAAGTGACGCCTTTGAAGTCACTATAGTTACGTTACGTTTCGCGAAAATCACGTAACGACGTACACCTAGTTAGTATCCCGCCAAATTGTACATTATAGTCTTTTTTTAAATTTAAATATGGAACAGACCGCGTCACCGCCGTGGGCCGTCCCGCTTAATAGGTATTTTTTAATTCACATTGGTGCGGATTCTGTTTTGTACGAACTAAACTTAATTTAAGCTATTCCTATCTTTTTCTCTCTTATAAAACAAAAAAGAGACGGACGTAAATTAGAGCTGTCAAATTTAGTTGAACTAATATTTCCATACAAATTAAGGGTACACGTAAAAACATGTCGATTAAAAATACGGTGATGCGTAAGGCATAAGCTAGTTTGAAATCTCTAACTTAGTTCATAGCTATAGCCGTCCTTTTCTCGCACTGCCTTTTAGTAAAAGACAGCGATTCTCTAATTTTAGTATAGTTATTAAATAAGAGAATCGGCACCACTGGCTGTTTATACACTAACAAATTTAGTTCTATTTTTAAAATTTAGTCCGGCCCTAGGGAGGGAAGCAATTACTAGAGTCTTTCCCGCCCTAGGGAGGGAAGCAGTGGTTTCCTTTTTCTTATACTCGGAAAGTAGTGTTTCTTTGATCCGAGTAGCGGGTGGAAAACGCTGCTTCACTCCCTAGGGCGGGAAAGACTCATAGTAATGGCTTCCCTCCCTAGAGTCAGAACGAATTTTAAAAATAGAACCAAAGTGAGTGTATAAACAGCCAGTGGTGCCGATTCTCTTAAGTATTTAAAAACTAAACTAAAATAAATTTTAATATTTTTTAATAAATTTTAAAAAGACTATGATGTATAATTTGGCGGGCTCTTGGCGTGATACTCTAGACTTGGATTATAAATTTATAACAGTTCAAAAAAGATATATGTTATTCCTGTTACTGTTACGCTATAATAACTGATGTCATTATCTGATGTTAAATAACAGCCTGTTATTTTTCTAAGCACGGCCTGTCAGTAAATAAATTACGTACTTACAGTACTGATTTTACCCTTATTTTGATCTTATATATTAATATTTTTATGCATGTACTCGTAACAGATATTTGACCTTTTGACGTGATAACGTCTTACATATCGATAAACGCTGCGCGCTGCCTGTACGCACGAAATAATGTCACGTTCCGCCTGGGCCAAGCGTGCAAGCGAGAGCGCGGAACAAGCAATAGAGAGCACAATCGGCCTAAGCGTTCGGCTTTATGAAGTTATCACGTAAAATTATCGTCCGTAAACTGATTTTACAGACAACCATTTTTTAAATTACATACCTACTAAAGGAAGTAATACTTCAACATTCTAAAATAATATACGTAATAATGTTAGCATTATTCTTGCAGTGTTGCCGAACTGAAAGTTTGGACTACTAGAAAAGTGACAACTATTTCAAGTCGTATTATCTGTTATCTGCAGATAATACGACTAGAAATAGTTGTTACTTTTCAAGGATGATATCTTTCTGTAACACTACATTTTGGATTTTCGGATAGTACTTAATACTAGGTAGGTGCTTCTCTTTTTAGCAAGATTCAATGAAGCGGGTGTGAGCGAGACAGATAGACATAGACATACGAAGAAGAAATAACAGATAACATGAATAGTTGTTATTGAGTACCTACTGAGACTGAAAAGTGCAGTCAATCAATCTGCCTAGCTTTTCCCAACTATCTTGGGGTCGGCTTCCAGTCTAACCGGATGCAGCTGAATACCAGTATTTTACATGGAGCGACTGCCTATCTCACCTCCACAACCCAGTTACTGGGTAATACGGTACCCCTTGGTAAGACTGGTTGTCAGACTCTCGGGCTTCTGACAACCCTTAACGACTGTCAAAGATCCACGATTGACGACGACCACGATGACGGGCGCAACGGTTTAAGTCTCGGCGGGAGTCTCGGTATGTAAAGATGGTCACCCATCCATGAACCAACCCCGGCAAGCGTAGCTTAACCTGATGGATCGACCCGTGCGGCTGTTATTACTTTAGAGTGTAGTGTAGATTGTGAATTATGAATGATATTTTTTAACAGATATATGATATCACAGGTCAAACTGTTATCTAGTATCTACAAATACCTACTTATGATTTGTAACTGTTACAATAAATACACCTCACTCCTACTATAATTTGGCGGCATACTAACTTTATAAACTAACTGTACCGAAATTCAAAATTTCGGTTTTCTAACTAAACATATATTTTATTTATTTCTACTTTCCTTATATTCGAAATGAAAAGTAGAGTGTTTAAGGCGTATATAGCCGCCAAGTGGAGCCCTCATTGAATAAAAAATCGTAGCAAAGCGTAGAAAATAAAGATTAAAAAATCGTTGCGTTTGTTACAAAGAGCTTAAGGTATTTTTACGTTGTTGAAGCAGGACTCAGTGTTTCGTATCCAAAGTAGTAGGCAACAGTACCAAAAATGGCCTTTTTTGATACTTTTGCTTACTACTTTGGATACGAAACATTTTGAGTCCTGTTTTAACAACGTAAAAATACCTTATCTTATTTGTAAAAAAACTTTTTTACAAAAAAATAGAACCGACTTCCAAAAAAGTGCAAAATAACTTTAATTTCGGAAATCGGTGTTCCTGTTTTGTGTCTTTGTTTTTTGACACCGACTTCCGAAATTAAAGTTATTTTGCACTTTTTTTTGAAGTCGGTTCTATTTTTTTGTAAAAAAGTTTTTTTATTTCACTTTTTAGTTGTGGTTCCCCATTAAACTGTGTTAACAATTCATAGACATACGATAGCAGCAATCGCGGTTGATTTGCTGTCAATTTTTGAAGAGTTCCGTTGTCTGTCTCCGAAACCCATCATCAGATCTTTTTGAAATTTAAATGGGACCATTTCGGAATAAACCCCTTTTGAACAAAAAAAGAATTTTGCAAATCCGTCAACATATGACGGAGTTATGCCCGAACATACATAAAAAAAAAAAAAAAAAAAAAAAAATACAAACATCCGAATTGATAACCTCCTCCTTTTTCGAAGTCGGTTAAAAAACGCAACATAGGATTCTTTAATCTTTATTTTCTATGCTAAGATACGAATTTTTATTCAATGAGGGCGCCACTTACGGGGAGGTAGACCATAACACGTATAGTCTAAGATCCCGCTATAAAACGACCTTCACCGAGATGTTTATTTAACAAAATGTATTTTATATTATATTTAGCCAATAAATATATTGTATATGGGTTGCCTATCAAATTTCAGTCCAGGATATGATAAATAAATAATTTAAAAAAAAAAATTTTTAAACATTTCACCGGTTTGATTATTAGACAAATTCCATACCAATCGAAAGTATGAAGCCCATAGAATATTCAAACGTTAGGTTGCCTATTCTTTTCCCGTCACAACTCTCGGGTTGCCAGGTATAAACAGGTAAATCGATACTAGCATTTTGCACCGGTCTGATTATTTAATTAAAGTTAAAGTTTATTTCATTATGAACACGGTGGTATAGGGTTACCTGCGAAAAATCAGTCCCGAATTGCGGTTGTCGAATTTGAAAAGTAAAATATTGCTGCGAGTGAATATGTGCGACTGAGAGATCCCAACCAACTTTCCCATGCGATAGAAGAGGACACAGCATAGCAGCTGTTCGAAGTCTGTCCAGAAAGAGAGTGCGCTTGCTATTTGTTATTAAATGAAAAAGATATCGATAGACTCGTATATGCTGTGCATCATTTTGGAGCAGTTTATTAATAAAATAGAGGAATAGTTTTTTAATTTTATTTTTATTCAATTTATTATATAATACTTTTATCTTTAGAAGACAAACTAAAAACAACAATTTAAAAAGAAACTTATGTTTATTGTCAAAAATTATAAAGTATATATTTTTTTTTAAATTATTCAGGTTCCGAGTCATCGTACATAAAACTGTGATCTCCAACTTCTGAACCTTCTTCGTCATCACTCTCCTTTTCGGTTGTTTCGACAATGTCTTCTATTCTCAAAGGTGTATGATCCCAATAAATCCTATTGGTTTTAAATATTCATCTAAGAACCAATCGCAGTTCTCAGGTTGAAGTTTCACGCATAATGGATTCGTTGCATTCAGCCACATGGAATTTACGAACGTAGTTCGTAAATTATTTTGAGTCAATGATATCCAGCATGGTGGTATGGAGTTGGAGTCAAAGCCTTTTATTTTTTAACCGACTTTCGAAAAAGGAGGAGGTTCTATGTTCGACTGTATGTATGTTTTTTTTTTTTATGTATGTCCGCCGATTTCTCCGTCAGTTGTGGACCGATTTTCAAAATTCTTTTTTTATCCGAAAGAATATACTCTCGAGGTGGTCCCATATAAATTTTATCGAAATTGCTTAAACGCTTTTTGAGAAACTGGACAAAAACGAAAAATACGTTTACCTCGATGACGTTTTGGTGTACTCCAAATGTTTAAATCCCACGTTCAATGTTATTGGAGTTTTTAGTTGTGGGGTATAACAACTAAAAAGTGAAAAATCAAAAAACTTTTTTACAAAAAAATTAACCGACTTTCAAAAAAAATACACTAAAAATTAAAAAATAACTTTTATTTCGGCAGTCGGTGTCAAATAACGAAGAAGTAAAATACAAACACCGACTTCCGAAATGAAAGTTATTTTTTAATTTTTAGTGTATTTTTTTTTGAAAGTCGGTTAATTTTTTGAATATATACTTTATAATTTTTGACAATAAACATAAGTTTCTTTTTAAATTGTTGTTTTTAGTTTGTCTTCTAAAGATAAAAGTATTATATAATAAATTGAATAAAAATAAAATTAAAAAACTATTCCTCTATTTTATTAATAAACTGCTCCAAAATGATGCACAGCATATACGAGTCTATCGATATCTTTTTCATTTAATAACAAATAGCAAGCGCACTCTCTTTCTGGACAGACTTCAAACAGCTGCTATGCTGTGTCCTCTTCTATCGCATGGGAAAGTTGGTTGGGATCTCTCAGTCGCACATATTCACTCGCAGCAATATTTTACTTTTCAAATTCGACAACCGCAATTCGGGACTGATTTTTCGCAGGCAACCCTATACCACGGTGTTCATAATGAAATAAACTTTATTTTCATTTAACTTTAATTAAATAATCAGACCGGTGCAAAATGCTAGTATCGATTTACCTGTTTATACCTGGCAACCCGAGAGTTGTGACGGGAAAAGAATAGGCAACCTAACGTTTGAATATTCTATGGGCTTCATACTTTCGATTGGTATGGAATTTGTCTAATAATCAAACCGGTGAAATGTTTAAAAAAAAAATATTTTTAAATTATTTATTAATCATATCCTGGACTGAAATTTGATAGACAACCCATATACAATATATTTATTGGCATATTAAATATAATATAAAATACGTTTTATTAAATAAACATCTCGGTGAAGGTCGTTTTATAGCGGGATCCTATACTAGTATGAAAGTCACCAATTCCTACTCGGCCTATAGCTTTAATACCTCGTATGGGAATTGGTTTCTTTCCACCCTATTATAATAATCTACTATTTCCAAAATTTTATTGTTTCGTTTCCTTGGCGTGACTAATACATGTATATGAATATACCCATGCGAAATTGCAGCTTTCTAGTAGGTACTAACAGTCTCTACGCTATGCCTCGGACGGACAGACGGACAGACCGAAACTATGGGTTCTCCTTGTCCTTGTTTGGACTACGGAACTCTAAAAAGGTCCTAAAACGTATGACTTGCAATGGAATTTGAACTTTGCCTTATAAAACATACTTTGTTTTTCCAAAATTTTATCTTTAATTAGTTTATTCTTTTACTTACAGAATAGGCACAACCCGAGCCCCGGACGCCTCCACATCTTTGACGTAGGAGGCTGCGATGTAGCTGGTGTAGTTCTCCTCGGGGTACTTGGTGTGCAAGTACATGGACTGTTCTTGTGACAGCACCCCGATGATGGGGCGGTCGTTGACCACCGGGTGCTCCTCTGTCCGCACCACCACCGCACCTTCGCAGCGCAACAAATACACGAACGTCAACAGCAGGGCTCCCTTCATCATCAGCATCACGCACCAACTGTCTACTGCACTCATCCACCTAAAATTTATGCGAATTTACTCGTGTCACTTATCAACTAATCATTACCGTGATTGTTTTCACTGATAACAATCAAACTGATTAGAACTTAATCGAACAAATCTACTTTGATATTGCCGCTCTACCGACTTATTTTTGCAAACAGCTCTACATTTTTTAATAATACGAGGGTCATTCAATAAATACTTAGCCTACAAAAAGTAAACGAAAATTTTGGAAAAGTGGCAATTTATTTTTCAACATAGTCTCCTTTTAGTTCGATACACTTAGCCCAGCGATGCTCCAACTTTTTTAACCCGTCCGAAAAATAGTTTTTGTCAATCTCTGCAAAATAGGCCTCCGTGGCGGCGATAACCTCCTCATTCGATCCATATCTATTCCCGGCGAGTGATTTTTTCAGATTAGGAAACAGAAAGAAGTCACAAGGGGCCAAATCTGGAGAATACGGTGGATGGCAGATAGCAATTCGTAGCGTAATTCGACCAATTTGGCCATGGCAACGGCAGACGTGTGAACCGGTGCGTTGTCGTGGTGAAACAGCACTTTTTTCTTCGCCAGATGGGGTCGTTTTTTCTTTAATTCGGCGTCGAATCGGCCCAATAAATCGGCATAGTAAAGCCCTGTAATTGTTTTACCCTTCTCGAGGTAATCGATGTAGATCACACCTTGTGAATCCCAGAAAACGGTGGCCATAACTTTTCCGGCCGATTTTACAGTTTTCGCCTTCTTTGGAGCACGTTCCCCGGTCTGGATCCATTGTTTTGATTGCTCCTTGGTCTCTGGTGTGTACCAGTGGATCCAGGTTTCATCGACGGTCACAAAACGACGCAAAAACTCCGCTGGATTCCGCTTAAACAGCGCCAAACACGTCTCCGATGTGGTCTCACGGTTGCGCTTGTTTTCTGGTGTGAGTAAACGCGGCACCCATCGCGCCGACAGCTTTCTCATGCCGAGTTCCTCGTGAAGAATATGATGCACTGTTCCTTCTGAAATGCCTACAGTCTCAGCTAGCTCCCGAACCTTCAATCGGCGATCTGCCAATACGAGATCATGGATTTTTTTAATGTTTTCCTCCGTAGCAGCTGTTTTCGGTGCACCTGGACGTGGTTCATCAAAAACCGACGTACGGCCACGTGCAAACTCGTTGAACCAATTCTTGACGGTGGCCATCGATGGAGAAGAGTCACCGTACACAGCATCCAAGCGCTCTTTGATTTCGATGCGCGTATTCCCTTCCAAAAATAGGAATCGAATCACCGAACGATATTGCTCTTTTTCCATTTTTGTAAAACCGATCGACACGTTCGCTTCCATAAGTTGTCAAATTAAAACAAATGAAGGGATTGGAATGAAAATTTGAAAAAGAATTAAAAAAGAATGTGCTACACTGTGGTAAAACTCTTTTGAAACTACAGCGCCCTCTGGCGATGAGGCTAGGTACTTATTGAATGCACCTCGTATATACATGAAAATATACTGTTCGGTATGTAAACAACACCTAACCTCAACAAAATAATATTAACACCATCGTTAAGTAAGCAGACTACGATGTTGTGTACGACACTGCACGCGCGCATTTGTTTTACGAAGCGATCTAAATATAATTTTCTCCGACAGTCTGCCAAAGTTTGTTGTTTGTAATTCCCACATTACAAAGATAACATAAAGTGTGACATTCGTCCCACTCAAAACAATAACAAATTGAGTTCATTTTAAATTATTTCATTTTCAAACAATTCCTGGAACACTGGGTAGGGTATTAAAGATACTGATTGACACCGATTATCAAAATCAGATATTTAGCAAATTAGCAGCTAGTTAAGTGATTATTATCCTAAGTACCTACTTATAAACCGGGCCCTAATCTAAACCCGAAAACAAACGTTATCTGCCTCTAAAAATAATCAAAAAAATTATGATGTCTAAGAAGGAACTGAACTACAAGTAGTAGCATGGCAACCAGTATTAGCACATAACTATCCAGTTGAAGCTTCAGCTTAACAAAAAAAAAAGCAATACCTACATCATGTTTGGAAGATACTGTTTAATGTACTTAAGGTTCACTTTCCTTGCAATCAATAAACGGTGTTTTAGAAAAATAACAAACGTCTTCACTTAATGATTATTTATTTGCGACTGTTTCTTCATCTCACTGCATACATTAATATAGGAACTGGATATACGGCCCACCGAAACATAATTTTTTAATCTGTACTTAATTGTACAATAATACATGTCATGCAAACCGAACAATGAATGGACTGTAAATATTTTAAACTAGCGAAGTAGCGACCCGCCTCAGCTTCGTTCGGTTACAAATTAGACACATAGGGCTTCCTCATGAATCACTCTGTCTATTGGTGAGTAGTTATTGAGTTTATCGCGTACAGAGGCGGCGCGGCGGACTTTGCTTTATAATAGACAGTGATATTTGATTTTATCATTACACTTCAACAACACTTAATTAATCATTCATTTAACCACCATAGTTCACTGACTTATTGGTTCTTTAGGAAGCGGTATCCATTTTGTAAAGGGGCCTTTTTAACTCCTTGTTTCCCATAGTCTGGACTGTTACCACTCTTACGAGATTGTCTTTTCTAGGATGTATTTGTTTCACTCGTCCCAACAGCTATTTCAAAGGGGTCAGATTATCTTCCTCAAAAATAACGACATCTCCAATAGCAGGCTCTGGAACCTACATTTGGCACTTGTATCTTTGTTGGCGCGTGCTTAAGATACTCTGTACGCCATCTATGCCAGAAGTCTTGAGTCATTTTCTGAATAATTGGTCACCTAGTTAAAAGACTGACAGGTTGGTACTCGTAGCATGATTGTATCAGGAACCGAAATCAAGGGCTCACCAACTAAAAAATGCCCCGGAGTAAGAGGTATCTTAATATTGTTCATTTGATAGAGGGGGCAAGAGTTGAGACACGCCTTGATTTGTGCTAAGAGCGTAGAAATCTCCTCGTAGGTCAGTTTTGTATCCTTATTTATCTTGCAACGGTGTCTTTTAGCAGACTGAACTCCAGCTTCCCATAAGCCTCCACATGTGGGCCTCCTTGGTGGTTTGAAGTGAGAGTTCGCTATGCGCGCGCTTGTCAAACGGTCACGTGTTGCTGAGCAAAGTTCAAATATTGTAAACAGTATTATCAGATTACTACCTACTGAAGTTTAACATACATATATAAGGAATTAAAAATGGTTCACTGCAAAAAGTTTTGTGTCTTTGACCAAAGATGACTTGGTGGAATGTAAAGGTGCATGTGAACCGCGTATCGCAAAAAATGTGTACAAAATAACAGGCAATTCCTACTGACGGGAATCTGTGATGACTGCCAGCCAGCAAAAAGCAGTCCGTTACATGCTAAGCCTGCACAAGACCCCAAACTAGCGATAAATTTTTTTGAAGTACCAGGCGAGAACGTACTCTTAAATAAATAGTTGAATTCTACTCCGAAATATACCAAACTTTGATGGAGTACCTACAAAGAAGAATCTAAAAAAAATTTAAGTCTTTAGAACAAAATAAAACATCTATCTAGTGAAGTGTGAAAACGTTGTAGAGGTTTTTTTTTTTTTGGGGGGTGGGAAATCATCTCATGACTTCTTCCGCTCTAGGGTGGAGCGGAAGGGCGTGTCAGACTCTTACTGACTAAAACCCACCCCTGTTCCTCCCTGCCTTGAGTGCCCGGGGGCGAGGTAACTCTTTCGAATTTATCCTCCACCCCCGGGCAGGCATCGGCCGTGGCAGGCCCCGTCCTTTGCTGACAACTCTTTGAGGCGCGCGTGGAACACTACGCGCCGTCGACTGTCGGGCCTGGTGCTGATCGGACGGCGAGTTACCCACTACTCGCCGTCCGCAGGCCCGGGTCTACGGTGGCCGGAGATCGTCTCGCGGCGTCCGAACCCCCTGGCGTCTCAGGCGGCGGCTGCGGCTGGGGGCGCTAGGGCGACTCGGCTGTTGTCGAGTCTCCCCAACGTATGCCGCCTCCCTCTTCGCGAGCATTACTACTTCGCAGAAGGAGGAGACGGCTTCCCATTCCCTCTCGCTCCGTACCATGGCCTGAACCAGGGCACGGCGCGAGAGGTCGCTGCCGCCTATCGCATCCACGAGGACGCGGCGGTGCTCTGCCCAAGCGGGGCAAACCTCCACCGTATGCTCCACCGTGTCCTCTGGGCGATCCTCGCAGTGGAAACACCCGGGGGTCACCTCCGCCTTGATCCGACACAGGTACCTACCGAAACAGCCGTGTCCGGCGAGCACCTGCGTCAGGCGGAAGGTGAGGGCGCCGTGACGCCTCTCCAGCCACTCCTCAAAGAGGGACACTACCGCCTCGATGGTGGCGTGCCCAGCGCTGGGTTGCGACAGTCGCTCTCTCCATGTCACCATGAGATCCTGCCGGAGCTCGGTCCGCCGAGCCGCGAGTTGTCGCGGCAGCGGAGTTTCGCCCCGGCGTTTGGCCTCCTCGCGCCACTCATACAGGTGCGCGAGGATTTTTGCCACGGTGACAGTCCGCAAGGAGGCTCGCAGCCTCACGGGAGATCGTGCGGTATCCTCGGATGATGCGGATCGCCATGACCCTCTGGGACGCGTTCATCTGGCGAGCTGATCGCTGCCTCAACGAACGCGCCCACACCGGTGCCCCGTAGAGGGCCATGGACCGCACGATCCCCGCGTAGAGCCTCCGGCAGGAGGCGTTTGGCCCCCTCAGATTGGGTAGGAGCCGCTTCAAGGCGGCCCCGGCCCTGTCCAATCCGGGAGCCAAACGTCGAAAATGCTCGACGAAGTTCCACCGGCTGTCGAGGACGAGTCCCAGGTACTTCATCGTACCCTCGACGCCGATGCGAACCCCTCCTACCGTGATCTGGAAACCCGCCGGTGGCGCGTTCCGAGGACCATGAAAACACATGGCCTCGGACTTGTGCAATGCCACCTCGAGTCCCAGTTGCCGGATCCTCCCTATGACTGTCGCAACCCCGCGTGTCATACGGTCAGCCGCTGCCTCGTGCGACCTCCCCTGCGCTAAGACCAGCGTGTCGTCAGCGTAGCACACTACGCTGACGCCAGTGGGGAGGTCGGCGCGCTGCACCCAGTCGTATCCGATGTTCCACAAAGGCGGCCCCAGGACCGATCCCTGTGGAACACCGCACGACATCTCTCGCCGGTTCCATACTCCCTGATGACCGGGGTAGATGACGGCTCTGTCCGTCAAATACGCCTCGACTACGCGACGGAGGTAGGGCGGCACCCGGTGATACCAGAGTGCCTCCACTATGCAACTCCAGGACAGGGTGTTGAAGGCATTGGCGATGTCCAGAGACACCGCCAAGACGACCCTACCCCGGGCCACTGCATCCCCCGTCGTGAGGGCACGTTGTAGTGGTTGGAGACACAAACATAGACATTCTAAATGAAATACTATTTTACCACAACAAAGTACAAAAACGCCTTATGTAAATGTAGCCTACACAGTGCGTAATACCGACCGAGCACAGAGATAACACGCGGAGCGATCATAGACGAGCACATACTATACGGACGTCGTGCTTGGACCATGTGTGTGTGCAAGCGGGGTGCAGTGAGTGCGGGTCGTCGTCGTATTGCTTGAGACCACCTTGAGACGCATATCTCTGATCATCATGCCGTGGGACTAGTACTGGGTACAAGCGTAAGCAAGTCGATTGTGAACTCGGACACTCGGTATGTGATTAATAATAAGATAGTAGCTAAGATAATCACTGAGTATGATTGGTCTCAACTCAACTGTTGTTTATTGATTACCCTTTAACTATGTATAATAAGTTGCAAAATACTTTCCATGAAATTTATAAAAATAATAAGACTGTACCTAATACCAAGGACAAAAAAACGGAACTCACAACCGTAGATAGGTGTGAACCTAAAAAATAGGTGGTTGCATAGGGATAGATTGTTTAGAGATTGGAAAGATACACCTAAGAATAACACAAAAAGACTTGAGTACACAAAATTTAGAAATAAAGTAAACAAATTGCAAGTTGTTTGCGTCTGCGGGTTCTTTACGAAGACTGCGCAACCCTTCTTCTCCCAATTCTTGATTATGCCGATGTCAGTGATTTAGATCTTAGTGAAGTGCAGCTAGATAAGCTTGAGCGACTCCAAAACTTTTGCATTACATTCATATTTGGCTTGAAAAATATGACCATGTATCTGAATTTCGTAATAAGCTCAAGTTGCTGCCTCTCCACCTTCGCCGGAATGCTCATGTTTTATCATTACTTTACAGTGTTCTGTTTATGCCTACAACCCCCCCTCTTATCTCAAAGAACGTTTCCAGTTCCTTCATGACACACATTCGAGACACTTAAGGTCATCGGAAAATTTGAGACTTTTGATGCCCTCTCATTCCACCAAGTTTTACGACAAATCGTTCGCAGTTCAAGCTGTGCGATTGTGGAACGCGTTGCCGATGCCAGTTAGGCAAGCCCAGTCACTCGCGTCTTTTAAAAATTTACTCTAATGCTTTTCTGTCTCTACATACTCTTATCTCTTCCGCCATTAACCGATCTTTTTACTACTTTTCTTATCTCTTCCTTCTACATAATTGTGTAATATGTGATATGTATGTATGTATTATCATGTATTGTATTTTATAAATATTTATAAAAAAAATTGATGTTCAGTTTACTAATTAGCAGTACACCGCCCTGCCCGCGGGTTGAGGATAAATTTGAAAGAGTTACCTCGCCCCTAGGCATTCAGGGCAGGGAGGAACAGGGGTGGGTTTTAGTCAGTAAAAGTCAGACACGCCCTCCCGCTCCACCCAGAGCGGGAGAAGTCATTGGATAATTTCCCACCACACAAAAAAAAGCAGTAGGTACACCGCAGACTACCCTCTTTTTTTAATTAAGTTTTTTTAGAGAATTGCAATGGGGACCCAAGAAAAATTTGGGACAAAATTAATAGCTGGACGGGTAGAAAAAAGGCAAATATTGATAATTTAGTTAAGAGATACTTTGGAGTTACTGAAAGAATATTACTGAAGGAACTGAGAAACTGAGGATCTAGAGGTACTGAGGTACTGAATTATGTTAGGACATGTTATGTGATGTAACTTTTCGTTTTAAACCTGTATCCAACAGTACGGTGTGCAAAGTTATCGATCAGCTGAGCAATGATAAGGCATTGATTGTGTACGAGTAATGGATTTAAAAAAAAACAAGAATAAAATCTCACCAGTCTTGTCACACTTTGTAAACCTGTGTTTATCGAAAGGAGAATATCCAAGCTCACGTATAAAAGCGTTAATTAGGCCCATCTTCAAACATAGCGCAATCGGATTCCGCTTACTTTCGGCCTATCGCTAGCCTGTCAATGATTAATAAAATAGTAGTACAGTCTGTTGTCAACATTATCTAACCCACCCTAAAAACAAACGAATTTGGACCCTCTGCATGTAACATTAAGGTTTATTCAAGTTATATGAGCTTATCATACAAGTGCTCGAGGATTTGATGAACAAATACAATAATAATACAGACACGCAAATTTGATCTTTAAAACGTTAGCGCTTTAACGTGGTCATATTTTATAACTATTTGTTATAATATGATAAGTATATATAGCTTATTTTAATGATTGAGTTCAAGTAATTCTGGTCTCGTGGTCTGTGTATAAGACTGAGAAGAACAAGTTTCGAGATCAAAGATATTGTTTTGCTTTCAATATAGAATTTATATTCCAAAACTATTTCTTGTATTATTGTAAAGAAGTACAGACTATACATAAACTTTTTAAAATGGTAATATTTTCACATAACTTGTAATAAGTGGGTAGTTGAAAAATAAATATTCGTATTCATTATAAAACTGGTATTCAAATGCTAATAGGGAGTGATTATTTAAAATACAAAATAATTTGCACGAGGAGAAGATGGCTGCTCGTGCTGTGCAAGAATAAACTTTATGATAGTATACTATATGGTTAAATTTTTTTAGAATATTGCGCCTAGCATTACAACTAAGATCAAATTTCAATGCGGCTTATAAGAGTTGTGTTGGTCTTGTTGTCACAAAGGTAGTGCGATGTTCATCGTTGTCTACGTCGAAACCAAGTTTAACCTAAATTTAGATATTTTATTACACTTTTTTACATTTCTTTAATAGACGACGTAGGGTATTGTCTTTTTAAACGGGCAGTTTGTATAGAAATAAAACTAAAAAATTGCAAGTTTAAAATGTTTATTATTTCATTAAAACACTTAAGTATGATAAAGTACGAGTAAGTAAATGCTCATATATTTCCAAATTAATATACTTTTTATATTAGTATGCCATATAAACATTAAAAAGGCATGCTTATGCTTAAAAGTTTGGTATCGAGAAAATGAATTCATCTGTGAAATGCTTTACAAATTTATAGCTGCCTATATGTAGTGAATAAACATGTTCTTTAAATAGAAAAAATCTATTTATAACAATAACATCACCACATAATCTGCAACATTTTAATGGTTTAATAATCAATCCATTGAGCATTTACTTACATGGTGTGTTTAAATATACCTACTAGATGAACTAGTAGCGGAGTGTCGTACCGTCCCCTGCTATAACTTGTTGTAAGCGGCTACGCATACCGCGCACCATGTTCAAACACAAATCTTTGCATCTCATGTGCTCCCAAGTCGATGTCACGACCTCAGCCAAGTTGTGTTTGCTTCGCACTTCCGTTGTGTCCCAATTTAAAACCATTTGACCCCATAGATTTTCTATAGGGTTCAAATCAGGACTTTTAAATGGCCAATTAATAACTGTCACACCTTCTTGAGCAGCTAACCATTCCCGCACAATGCCTGTACGGTGGATGGAGCAGTTATCGTGCATGAAATAAATATGTGACGTTGGATAGGCAATTCGCACAGTCGGCAGCATGACGTCATGCAGAATCTCCAAATACAAACTGCTATTAAACCTACCACCAACTTCCACCAATTCACCAGGTCCCATGGACGACATCCAGCCCCAGTAGCCCAGGGTTATTCTACCGCTGGTTCTACAAGGTAGCAAGCACTTCTCGTTGTAACGTTCTCCTTTGCTCCGCCATAAGATTTTACGTCCATCTTTGTCCGATTTAAATGATTTTTCATCAGTGAAGATCACAACATTTTCTTCCCAATTAAAATTTAAATATTCCTGGGCAAATCGGACCCTTTCTGCACGATGAGCAGGTGTCAATGCAATTTTCTGTGCCGGTTTATAATTCTTTATCCCAGCAACGTGTAAATGCCTTCTCACTGTTTCCACTGAAATATTGTGGTTTATTGCGGTTGCACGAATGGGCAAAAATGGATTTTCAACGTGGCTTAAAACAATAGCCCGGTGGCGTTCGAAGTCGGGACTATACTTAATGGCTTTTGCTCCTGGACGAATCCGCTGAATATTTCCATTATCTCCATAACGTCTTAGCCATAGCCTGACCGTATTTCTCTAAAACGAAAATAAACATTTTTGGAACCGTGTATGTAACTTGTAAGGAGTGAATGTAATGGTAATAGCCAACTACGCGTTCATTAATCACAATAAATAAAATAAAATAGGTATAAAAAAACACTTACTGCTATATTAAGTCGGTCACCAATCTCTCTAATTCCAACATTCTGCTCATGTAAAAATATTATTTTATGTTTGGTATAGTCGTCAAGTTGCGACATGATGCTTTTATTACAGCAAATTGCTTAAAAATACTTAACGAGTTAAACGATTTACAAATGTGTGTGCGCAGTCACTGCAGGCGTAGTGTAACTTTTGTTACTTAGATGAATTTATGATCTACCACACGAAGTTAATATGTTTTACTTCGTATTCAACCATTCTTGGTAAATATAAATTCTGTGAACTTAAAGTTGTTTAAATTACCCACCCGTTTACAAGATAAGTTATTAGGCGAAAATCATATTGGTCGTTCTTTAATATTGCAAGCAATATTGGAGAAATGAAAACAAATTAAAAAAGAAATTGATGTATAGGTGGACTGTGTTTTCGAACCCACATGCTGTTCGTCGTCAATCCAGCATCAAACCGCTAAGCCACCTGCCCGGGGGTGGAGGATAAATTCGAAAGAGTTACCTCGCCCCCGGGCGCGTAGGGCAGGGAGGAACAGGGGTGGGTTTTAGTCAGTAAGAGTCTGACACGCCCTTCCGCTCCACCCTAGAGCGGAAGAAGTCATAAGATGATTTCCCACCCCCCAAAAAAAAAAAAAAAAAAACCGCTAAGCCACAAGAACTTGTTGGGAATACGCGACATTAAAGATTGGGTTGTAATTATGTAGTGTGACTTAAAAGCTTTTCAACTTTAATGTTAACGAGATAATGATTAAAATAGCTTAACAAAAACATATACTCGTATAATGCCGGTGGCTCCGACTATGTTGGGTTAAAGATCAAATTTGCGTGTCTGTGTTATTATTGTATTTTTGTTCATCGAGTCCTCGAGCACTTGTCTGATAAGCTCATATAAATTAAATAAACCTTAATGTTACAGGTAGAGGGTCCAAAGTCGTTTGATTTTAGGGTGGGTTAGATAATGTTGACAACAGTCTGTACGTTCAGGTTTACATAAAATATCAAATTATAAATAAACTAATTTTGAGTCGGCTCCAAATAATAAAATAATGAATTACCTACATATAGCCTTCTTCACTTCTACGTACATATAACATTTAGATAACTAATCAAAATGTATTTGGGCAGTTGCCCGGACCAGACACAACACCCGTCTGGTCGGAGGATCCTCCCTTTTCAATGGAGGTTGTAAGACTTTACACTCTGTTCCGCTTCCGCATACCTCTATACATTACTTAAACTTAATCACTGAGATTTTTCATTCTAGGGACATAAAAAAAGATATTAACATTTTTGTATTTTGAGGTTATGAAAATATGTAAATAAGTAAGTAGTCTACGTATGATTGATGCTTCATGTCAAAGAAAAACAGTTAAAATATGAATTAATAGCTATACTGGGTGTATCAGAAAGGTGTGGTCATATTTTAAGAACTGCATCTGCCCATCGTTATGAACAACTTTCTTCAAAAATACCTGAGGAAATTTTCATTTTTTTTTTGTACATGCCATACAAATATTGATCAGCTGATGATAAGTTTGTACGGAAAGTGCATTTCTTTTTTTGGGAATTTTCTATTTTTCTTATAGAAAGTGGTTGATTTCCATGGGTAGAACCGGTTCATAAAATATGACCACACCTTTCCGTTACACCGTGTATATTGCATTATTATAAAATAGGTCCAAGTTAAGTAATGGGATCCTTAATCCTTTTTTTTATCGGCATAAGCTTACTTAAGTACACACAGCTCCATTAGGAGGTTCCCCCCCCCCCTCTCCCCAAAAGACATGTGCGTTCAAATCCGTGATAGGCCCAACCAAGTTGGTTTTTGTATTTTGAAAAAATAATTAATGTATTGATTTAGTGTATGACGTGGCCAACCTGCAAGCTCAGCACATCGTACCGACAAAGGGACCGATCTCATTACGACACCGCGGTTCCCACATCGCCGACCATTGTTTTTGCTTTTCTCTACCTAACTTCGATGGGAACGGACACTGATATATTACTAACCTAACCTAACTAATAAGAAATCTATTTTATAATTTTTATGTGAAATTTGTGAACTTTCAAATATATTTCGTAACCTAAAAGGACTTACTTATTAAAGAGTTTCCCGACTCACGCCCCCACACATATCTGACGCAGTCGGTAGCTCGTCATAGACTTAAGGTGTGGTGATGTGAAATACCTAAAAATCAGGGAAACGCCGCATCAACCGTCTGGACGAAAAACCTATTGGAGGCCTGTCGAGGAAGCTGTTGCTACGGAAATTTGGGACATATCCATATATATAGGCCGTAGCAAGTATGTATTTATAGAACTGTAATCATTAAAATCATCAATACAACTCTTTCAGTTAGTATTAGTACTAAATGTCATGATTTCATGAAATACTACATTTAGCACTAATACTAACTGAGAGAGTTATATTGATGATTTTAATGATTATAATTGTAGAAATACATACTTGCTACGGCTGCGATTCAAATTTTGACCAAGATACAACCTGACACTGACCTGCAAATTGCAAAAAAACGTAAGAAAATTTGAATTTTGCGGGCTAGGGTGGAGCTTTCACCTTAAGAAAAGAATGATGGTGATGAAAGAAAATTGATAAAAATTAATTCAATTAAAAATAGCTATGTAAACTTTTCGTTAGGCAAGTTGTCATAGGCATGTTTATTAATAAATTATATTTGATAAAAAATATGTTTCATCAAGTTATCTGATGGGTGAAGGTCTGCCCGGGGGTTGAGGATAAATTCGAAAGAGTTACCTCGCCCCTGGGCATTCAGGGCAGGGAGGAACAGGGGGTGGGTTTTAGTCAGTAAGAGTCTGACACGCCCTTCCGCTCCACCCTAGAGCGGGAGATTTCGTTGGATGATTTCCAACCCCACAAAAAAAAAGGGTGACGGTCGATCTCCCACGTCTCCTCTATTAATATGACTAGTGCACAGCACGCTTTTGGAACACTTACGATTATTTAAAATTCAGCATAAAAAGCGAACCATTCGAAGTCATATACCGTACGCGCTCATTGCCTATAATAGCTCTAGTCACAGTTTTACTAAATGTAGGCCATTTGATGTTATTTCTGGACATTTCGATTCTCGGAATCCTAATGATTTAAACATAACAGACCGATATCTTCAAATTTATAGTCAAGAACATCGTAGTCGAATGGAAACGGTGTATAAAATTATTTATAATTCTGCTTTATCCGATCGTATAGATAATTATAATAACGCGGCGTAACGCTGATAGAAAACCCGCTTTAGATTGTGAACAAAATCAAGTCATACATGTACGAAATCCAATGGCAAGTAGACAAAAATTGGCACTTCGGTTTATTCAGGATAAAGTAGTTAAGAACTTACCTGTATAAATATATACACCGCAAAAAGTCGTGGTCTGGTCGCAAAATCACATTTAAAAAGACCACCGAAGAAATAACGTTCTTAGTATCACTGTTACATTAAGGCCAACCAGATAAGGAAAATACTGGCGCAACGGGGTACTCTTGGGCCCGCCACACTCCGTAAACCTGACAACACGCTCACCACGTCGCCTGAAGAAACGAGACGCCTCCTAGTTGAAACTCACTTCCCAGGGAGCGTCTTCGCTCAGGTAGCCGACTGGCAAGACAATACACAAACACCATCAGATGATGATTGACTCTACGCACACAGGATGATTCCACTGGAAAAAATCCAATGGGCCATCCAAACCTTCCAACCTTTTAAGGCACCTGGGCCCGATGGGGTGTTTCCTGCCCTACTGCAGTGGGGTGGGGTCCCATTGGCAACAAGGCTGGTGCCTATAATGAGAGCGTGCCTGGCCTGTAGATACGTTCCAAAAGGATGCAGGGAAGTGAAAGTAATATTCATTCCTAAACCAGGTAAGAGTGATTATACAAACGCCAAATCCTACCGACCCATAAGTCTAACCTCCTTCTTGTTAAAGACGTTGGAAAGACTATGTGAAAGGGAGATGCGAGATGCCGCCTTAAAAGCAGTACCACTACACGGTAACCAACATGCATACAGCTCGGGTAAGTCGACAGAGTCTGCTCTTCACATGGTGGTAAGCCAGATAGAAGAAGCGATTCACCAGAAAGGTACCTGCCTGGGCACGTTCATAGACATCGAAGGAGCCTTCGACAAGACAAACTTCTCCAGCATTGGTGCCGCCCTTACAAGGCATGGTGTGGAACAGGTATTAATTGACTGGATTACCAACATGCTAAGCAAACGAGTTATTCGCCTTGAGGAAGAACAACAGCTGGCCATGATAGCCCGGGGCTGCCCACAAGGTGGAGTTATCTCACCCCTCTTATGGAATCTGGTAATCAATGACCTGATTACCAAACTCAACGCGAATCGTTACTATACAATAGGTTATGCAGACGACCTCGTAATCCTTGTACCTGGGAAGGTGACTGGAACGGTCTGCAACCTCACTCAACAAGCGCTACGCATCGTGGAACGATGGTGCAGGGAGTATGATTTGTCAGTAAACCCCATCAAAACTGAGTTAGTCATGTTCACCCAAAAACGGGCACTGGGCCACTTCAGCCTGCCTAAGCTATTCAATACAGAACTCCAGTTATCTTACGAAGTCAAATACCTAGGGGGCGGTAAACTGGAGTGTTCATCTAGACAATAAACTAAGCAGGGCCTTCATCACCTTTTGGCAATGTAGCTTGCTTCAGCGCTTTTTGAGAAACTGAACAAAAACGGAAAATACGTGTACCTCGATGACGTTTTGGTGTTCTCCAAATGTTTAAATTCTACGTTCCATTATATTGGGGTTTTTAGTTCTGGGGTATAACAACTAAAAAGTGAAAAATAAAAAACTTTTTTACAAAAAAAACAACCGACTTCCAAAAATAAAAATACACTAAAAATTTTCATATCTGCACTAGTGCACTAAAACCGCAGATAGTCCAATGTGATCCAATTCGTATAGTAGGTATGATCTAGTAATAAAATCCACCACGGGTGGGTTTTAGGAGTCTGACACGCCCTCCCGCTCCACCCGGAGCGGGAGAAGTTCTTTGATGTTTTCCCACCCAAAAAAAAAAAGCCATGAAGTCATTTCTTATGAATATTTGTTATCTACAAAATATCAGGCATGTTTATGTAATACCGTTAATCGTTTTTTTTTGCAAGTGTGTAGAAAAACACGTTTATTTATTTATTTAATTAAACTTCATGTACTTACAATAGCGGTACATAGGTGGACTTAATGAAACAAGGCATTCTCTACCAGTCAACCTTCTCTACCAGTTTGTACGCGTGAGTATTTGCCATAGTACTCTTTTTTTTGTGGGTGGGAAGTCATCCACTGACATCTCCCGCTCCGGGTGGAGCAGGAGGGCGTATCAGACTATTACTGACTAAACCCCACCCCTGTTCCTTCCCTGCCCTGAGTGCCCAGGGGTGAGGTAACTCTGTTTCGAATTTATCCTCCCCTGGGCAAGCATCGGCCATGACGGGCCTAGTGCTGATCGGACGGCGAACTACCCACTACTCGCCGTCCGTAGGCCCGAGTTGCCATAGTACTCTTGGCTCCATAACGCCCCCGCCCGCTTGTACCATTTAGTTTTGATAAGGCACAGATATAATTACAGGCATTAACACATAGGTACTCACAGTTTTGCTGAAAAACTGCCTGTTTTAGGGTTCCGTCCCCAAAGAGTGCCAACGAGACCCCATATTAGCTCCTACTATTTCTCGTGGGACTGTAACAAAGTCTATTCTTGCGACTTAGTATGCATTGTCCAGACTGCATTGTTTTAGTAGGTACCTACCTACATAATTGCATAGATATTACATAATGCAGTTGCGATACAAATTATCGGGCTAAAACTGACGATAGATTGTTTTATTATAATAGATATGCACTAACGCAGAAACTCCAAATAAATTCACACACACATTCCTTGTTGAATTTCAAATAAGTCAGATAGGTCAAACTAAACACTTGGCCACTTGAAGCACTCACCTTTTATCAATTTACATAGTCTTCTTTTTATATACAAATAACGAGACATGAATTTAAAGAACATTTTAGTGAGCATGTTTGTAATTTTTGAAAGTATTCCACTAATAGAATCGTACATAATTTGCTTATTTTAGAACCGAAGTGACTTTGTTGGTGGGTTGTTGACTGTTCTACAAGCCTAAGTCAAAATCGACATTTTACAGTTTAACGCATGCGCAGTAATTCTGCCTGCTGAGCCAAAGAAGGTAAGTTATGTAATAATAATGTAAGGGTAACCAAAACAATCACCTCTGAAACTAAATCCAGGTCTCTTCAGATCCAAAATAGAAGAGTAACTGCTACAAGGCAGGAATGTATGCGGCTGTTTATAGATTAGGTATCTACTGAACTATTCTAAGATCTTAAATTCTTACTAAGTATCTTCCGAAAGTCTTCATTATATCTTATCAATCACGCTGATATGATAACGGCAACTACTTCAGCTCATTAGCTGGCAAATCTCCACAACTAGGTTAATGCGCTGTCTAAAAGATTCTAGTTAGATATTATCCTATAAATGTGGACA
This sequence comes from Polia nebulosa, assembly GCA_951329385.1. NCBI lineage: Eukaryota > Metazoa > Arthropoda > Insecta > Lepidoptera > Noctuidae > Polia > Polia nebulosa. The sequence goes on along the minus strand of OX589599.1, from coordinate 17,026,154 downwards.
GTGTGTGGTGTGTAGGACAGGTTCATGGGCCGGAAACCGGTACGGATCGCCGCACTTGGCGTTGAGGGGTGCAGCCAGTGCAGAGTGATTCTTTGGCGCGTATGTTCCAACTGTAGTTAGAATTATTAAACGTATTTAATAAACGTATTTTTTTTTTGTTATTAAAGGTGGTAAAGGCTAGATTTTAAAACCTCAATCGTTTCATAATCCTTAGGTATAATTAGTGCTGCAAAATGAACTTTAGATTTTCGTAACGTAAAGTTTTAATGTAAAGTAAAAAAAAATCTGCCCTGTCCAAAATGGCGGAATGATTTTTGGGTTCGCTTCGCTCGCTCATAAGCTGTGTAAACATACCTCCTAAATCGCTCACTTGTGTCAGATGAAAATACCAAGTCACCGGATCGGTTTTCCCTATGAGGAAAAGGTCACGCCCCACCACCGCGTGACCCCATAGCACCGACACCAGACTCGATGTGCTTCTGCCGACTATGATATGAATTCTACAACGACTATAACAAGACCCATCCATCGACTGTTCATTAAGATATTACTAATAATAAATCTACCCTCACAAACAACCAATCAGAGGCGCGGTGTTAAAATTTTTGATCACGCTCCACTCGCTCTTATCACACAATTTTGCTGTCATTATGTGGTCATTACCTACCGGCGATCATGCGTGGTGACTCACTGATCTAATAGATCGTAAGAGGCTGATCAATCTGCGGAGACTACTTATTGCTTTTTTATCGCTGCACTATACTCCATTCATTCACAATATCATTAGACCTTAAATTAAAAAAGGTGGAGGTGCCCAAGCGTGTAAATAGCTGTGGTTCTCTGCAGGATGGAGGACATTGTTACGGCCAAACACTTGGATTGAATGCTGGCCCAAAATTGCCTATATTTGTCTGTATAACTTCAAGTTGGGAGTGGTTGGCAGTAGACGGCGCATGTGGCCTAACTCTAAGCGAGTAAAACCAAAGCGGTACCTGACTCTTCCTTCGGCAGCCTCGCAGGATCCCGACGAGTGGCCACTCGATTCTCTTCACACCAACACTCCTGGTTATTCTTGTTCACTAGTTACACGGACTACACACTTTGCATCACATACTAGAGCCGGGTACACACACGTCGTGATACCACACCCCATCCAACTTGCAGAGTGGCGGCAACTCGCCACACCATGCTCCCCGCCTTGAAAGGTCCAGGAGCTTTCAAAAGCTGCTAATCTATGCGGCGCGAGTGAGGTTCAAGAAGCGGTGATGATATGTAAGCATTTACTTGTTGAAGAGCTTTGAGGGAAATCCAAGCAGCAGTCCGAAACACCATCGCATTGATATAATGCTCGGGAAAAATAATTATCAGTATCCTGAGAATGAATTGCGGTTCGATTTGACTATGGTAAGTCGAATAAACTAAATTACAACTATGTAATGGCGTACCATTGGAACGTATACTATGAACCCTAAACTAAATTAAACTAAATTACGTAGTAATAATAATCTATTGAGTTGGCAAAGGATACAACTTAGTGACAGGACGTTTATACGTGCCTGACGCGGTTTTTATTGAAGCGACTCGAATTACACCATCCGATCCCGGAAAAACTTCCTCTATGATACCTAATGGCCAAGTCAATGGAGGTACGTTATCTTGACCCAAGAGAACGACAGTACCTATCTCTATAGGGCGATCGGGAGTGCACCACTTCTGGCGAACTTGCAGCGTGTGCAAGTACTCAATTCGCCATTTATTCCAGTAGGATAACACAAGTTGATCCAAGAGCCTTTTGCGGTTGTTTAGGTTTATGTTTTCTTCTGTCAATTCAGAAGAAGGCAAATACGTGAGTGGACTGGACATTAAAAAATGCGCGGGCGTGAGTACCTCCGGATGTGGGTCTGACGAAATGACACTAAGTGGTCGAGAGTTCAAAAGGCACTCAATTTGCACCAATACGGTCGAGAGTTCCTCGTAAGTGAGAAGTTGTTTACCTACGACTCTAAACAAGTGAGTTTTAACACTCTTAATATTCGACTCCCAAATACCTCCGAAGTGTGGAGCTCGCGGCGGTATTCTTGTCCACTCGATGCGTGATTTAAGAAGCTCATTTTTAATATCCGTTTGAACAGTTGAATTTAATAAAAAAGAATAAATATCATCCAATTGCGCCTTAGCGCCAACAAAATTGGTACCATTGTCTGAATACATAACAGACACTGGACTGCGGCGGGAAATGAATCTCTTAAATGCGGATAGGAAAGCCTCAGATGTGAGATCCGATGCAAGCTCGATATGTATGGCTTTAGTCACCATGCATACGAACAAACATATGTAAAGTTTCTGCGAACTTTGACCTCTACGTCGAATAGGTATGTAAGCAAGCGGCCCGGCGAAATCTACACCGGTGTGTACAAAGGCTTTAGCATCACGGACGCGGTATCCAGGAAGTTCAGCCATTTTGGGTACTGGATGCTTAGGATTTAGACGGAAACAAGTATTACATTTCCGACAACGAGAACGTATAACCGTTCGGCCACCCAATATCCAAAACCGCTGCCTTATAATGGACATCAATAACCCTGGGCCCGTATGGCAGTACGTATTGTGATAGTGATCGATAATTAGATCGACTACGCGGTCGCGTTTAGGTAAAAGCGCGGGATGCTTGGCTTCATACGGTAAGTCAGATTTAGACAATCTGCCCCCAATACGTAAGATTCCGAAGCTATCAATGAAGACAGATAAACAGCGCAACTTCTTAGCTGGAAGTTCACCTGCTTTAATTAAATTTAAATCGCTCGCAAAATGTAAACTTTGAACTATTCGAACAATGAAATTTTCGGCGGTTTGAATGTTTTTAACAGAACTATGACTATGTAGTCTGTTTGTAAATTTAAGAATGTACATAAATACACGTAACAGTTTATTCCATGAGCAAACACGGTCAGCTATAGTATCTAAAATACGCGGTTCAGTATTCGCAGTTTCTACAAGAAAAACCTTTGATTTAAACTCCGGCAATGTTTCACATTGAGCAGGAGAGAACTTTAAAGGCCACTCGCTCATGGGCTGATGGAACCATGTGGGGCCGTTCCACCACAACGAGTGTCTTATTAAATTCGACGGCAGCATGCCGCGAGACAGACAATCGCTAGGATTCTCTTTCCCGGACACGTGACGGAAACAAGCGGCAGGTAAGTTTTCCTGTATTTGAGCAATGCAACCGCATTGCTCAAATACAGGAAAACTTACCTGACAAAAATAGACCATCTATGGGGAGATGAGTGGATCCACGAGAGAGCTATGGTGGAGTCCGAGAAAGCGTGGACACCTGCAATAGGTACACGAGCGGAAAGTTTATCCTTGACTACGCGAACAAGTTTAGACAGAAGTAAAGCGGCGACAAGTTCTAATCGAGCTAGCGTTGTTATTTTAGCGGGGGAGACTTTGGACTTTGCACATAAGAGTCGGACAGTGATATCACCTGTAGGGTTGGTAATGTGTAAATAAATACAACAGCCATAACCAGTAAAGCTGGCGTCGCAAAAGGCTACGATGTTCACTACAGCTTCTCTAAAGACGCCAATGTGGCGAGGAACCTTTAGAGAAGAGAGTGAAGGAAAATCGCGCGTAAAAGCGGCAAACCGATGTGTGATGGATTCCGGAGGAACCTCATCCCATCCTACTTTAGCTAACCAAAGTTCCTTAATTAATACCTTCGCGTACAGCTCAACGGGTCCTACAAGGCCAAGTACGTCGAACAAGCGGGCAACTAGCGATAGAATCGCGCGCTTCGTGCATTTATCATCCACGGCGATTGTTGTCAAAGAAAAATAATCATCAGCGGGTTCCCAGGTTAATCCAAGGATTTTGAAATTATGGACATCATTATCCATGCCAGAAAAATTAACTGGTAAGCGGTGAGACTCTGGGAGAATCTCTAATAAAGCGGGTGAATTGGTAGCCCATTTGACTAAGTCAAAGGAACCTACCTTCATTAAATCAATTAAATCGCGGGATAGACGCATAGCTGTCTGTTCGTCCGAAACAGAGTAGACGTAGTCGTCCATGTAAAACTGAGTTTCTACCAATTTAGAAGCCTCAGGAAAGCGGTCGCTTTGCTCACACGCCAAGTTACGCAGTGTGCGCATCGCTAAATAAGGACTAGGCTTTAGTCCGAAGGGAACGCGGTTAAAATGAAAGGTGCGAATAGGCTCACCTTTGCTAAAACGATACAAGATTCGTAAATATTTGCGGTGGTGCTCTTTTACACCGATACGTAAGAACATTTGTTTTATATCCGCTGTCATCGCGACAGGGAATGTACGAAAATCAAGTAATAACAAAAACAAGTCTGCTTGCAAATTAGGTCCGACATGCAAAATGTCATTGAGCGACAACCCCGAGTGAGTTTTGGCGCTAGCGTCCAAAACCACTCGAATGCTGTCCTTGTCCGGTCTAATGACGGCATGATGCGGTATGTAATAACCCTCCTCTGTCAATTCAGAGTCGGGCACTTCCGCTAAATACCCCTGAGTTATATAATCCGCGATAGTTTTATTATAATTCTCGCGTAGGGTCGGCATTAACGTAAACTTACGCTCGAGCGCAAGTAAGCGCCGATGGGCGTAACCGCGCGAGCTACCTAGCTCGCTGGGTGAGCGCGCAAAAGGTAGATCGACAAAGTATCTGCCGTCTTCAAATAAGACTGAAGAATTAAAATTATTTTCACACTCTAATTCGTCCGGACTAATAAAACGTTGAGATGGAATTTCCTCTAGCTCAAAAAACTTATGTAAATTTGACTCGACTTCAATGTCGGCCTGCGCGGAAAACGAAGATGCAATGTGTGTCACATCACTACTACAACAATCAATATCACCCATAAGTACATAACCGAAGCTAGTCAGTATAGCAGGGGGGGCGCGGGTGCCTGAGTCGACCCTGTCTCCCAGGTAAATAAAGGGGAACAATTGTGCTCCAAGCACAACGTCTATTCCGCCCGGAACATTCCAGGTCGGATCGGCAAGCGGCAAGTTATTTAAGTATGACATGTTATCATTGTTATTTAATCTAATAAATTTCGCGGGAAGTCTATCTGTAATACAATCAACAACTAACGCTTGTATCGAAAACTTCGTATGAGGATCAATCCGAGATTCTATGTTGAGATGAATAAAACCGTGTACTGGTTTCGATGTCATTCCAACACCTTGTAAAGATGAATTGCGTAATTTAATTATGGGTAAATTCAAACGTTTACAACAGTCCACAGTAATTAAATTATTTTGCGATCCGTTATCTAGTAGGCACCGAACCACCTCCTTATTTCTGATGTCGCTATAGTATGCAAATAACTGCGCGGTCGCTAGCAAAATAGTTGACCCAGTTTTAACAGCTGTAGTGAGCGAAACAGATGTATCCTTAGTAGGCACTTGTGGCTCGGGCGATAATAACTCATCTTTTTCTCGGAAATGTAAGAGAGAATGATGGGTCTTTTTACAAATTTTACAAACGTTACGTGACTTACATTTAACCAAAGAATGGGATAGACTTAAACAGTTTATACAGCCACGTTTAGCTTTAATAAATTCAAAACGTGCTCGCGGTGTACTAATATTTTTAAACTGCGGGCAATCGAACAGCTGATGTTGTACGTCATCCTTATCGCACAACGTACATTTGCTATTTGAAACCGGTTCATTACGTGATACGAACGATTTAGCGGTGTTATTTTTTGTTTGATGATTAGCTGAACTAGACTTAGCGCGCGGTTCCGTCTGTAAATTATTACCGTATGAGCGTTGTAGTACTTTAACATATTCTTGCATGAATGCTATAAACTCCGCATAGGAAAGTAATTCTTTTTCACTCACACGGGATTCAAACTGTAAGACAGTTTGCGCGTCAACCTTTCTTAAACCATAGTGTAATAAAACAAAATCCAGTAAGTCTGGAATGTCTAACTGCTTCAAGGCTGCGACGGACGCTGAATATCGTTCCACAAAAGTATTGAGGCTCGCGGCATTTCCGGCGCATTGTTTAATGTCCAGTATATTATTGAGATAATGAATCCCTAAACTACGCTTACCTTGATACCTTTTAACGAGACTGTTCCACATAACGTTGTATGTATCACCTGTAGGAACAATGCCTGCGGTTAGTTTTAAGGCATCATGAGTCAATTTACTGATCAAGTACTGGACACGCTGCGAGTCAACCAGATCGGTATTTAAATGAACATTGCTGCGAAACATTTCGTAAAATATGGGCCAGTTTTCCGCTTTACCGTCAAACGATGGCAAATCTATGGGCGGTAATTTTATCCGAGTACCCCCTTTGTGTTCCGATGTTTCGTTTTTCGAAAGTATGAGATTACGTTTATATTTAATATTAGAATATAAGTCTTCAATAGAATATAGACTCGAATAGTCTGGTGCGGTTTGGTCAATCTCGAATTGCAATTCATTCATTTGTTCTACTATTTCCTCAAATTTGTTGTAAAACACATGAATGCAATAAAGAGATTTGATTTGATTTGATTTGATTTTTTGCTCAGTAATTGTTTCTGACTGCGCTAAGAATGTCTCATTTGAACGTGAATCAAAGTTCGAGATGTTTCTGGAATCATTATACAGGGTGGAGAAGACAATACGACAATAAATGAAAACACGGACAATACTAGTTCATAAGAATAAGTCTATGCTATCAAAAAAATCCTAACATCGAAAATAAAAAAATAAAAATTTCAAACAAACTAAATGGCATAAAACTAGAAACGAAATAGAACACCATTTATAAATCTTAGTTCACTGACCTGTCGTAAGAGCGGCAACAACGCGCGGTCCTGTAGCGACTTGATTTTTTGGCTTTTAATTATGGATTAATGCTCAATAAAATTACACTGAATCACAGATTATTAACCAAATAATCAGGCATCTCTCAACCGCGTGTTATTTATTAATCAAATTATTAATCACGATCAGGATGTAGGTATGAAAGTCACTAAATTTTTCGTTTTTTAATATGGCCGCCATGAATTCGAATACACAAATTGCACCGTCGTAAAAGGTTATTTCTAACGTCTGACAAAAGGTCCCCATTCGCAGCCATGAGTTTTAATTTATTAAAAGATATGATTATTCTATCTTTTAAATCATCAACAGTATCAACAGCTGTTGAGTACCTACACTTCATTTTTGATATGACCCCACAAGAAAAAATCCAGTGGTGTAAGGTCGGGGGACCTCGCTGGCCAACGCGTTGGTCCATAACGGCCAATCCACTGCTGTCCGAACATTTGAGACAAACGCTCTCTAGCAGACACCACTGAATGAGCTGGTGCTCCGTCTAATTAGTACCACATCTGCCTGTACGCAGTTACCGAAAGCTTATCCATGTACTCGCAAACAGGTCCATTGAGGAGTTCTAAAAACTTTTCAGCATTTAAATTAAAATTTAAAATTCGTTCCTCAAGGGTCACTTTTACATGTGGAGGAGCACTATCCACATGCGGGATTAAGGATCGATTTTCTCGCATCCTCTGGACAGCTTGGACAATGGTGCGCCCGTTGGTCGGACAAACTCGAGTGTTTCCAAACCTCTCTCGGTATGTCCGTATAGCCAAAGCGGCATTTCTTTGACACTCCCCATAAATTAAAATCATGTCGGTGTACTCCGAAGCTGTGTAATTGTAGCGCGGCATGATTATAAAAATAAAAACACGAAAACAATAAAAACTAAGCGTCTAATTTCGCACAATTCACTCACTGTTTAACTAAATACCTATTAAAACTTTACGTGTCCTGTCACCAAAATAAAGCGTCCAATTTCGCACTAATACCGCCGTAAATGAATTTACAAAACACGACACACACGAGCGGCGGGGAAGTACCTACATCAAAGACGCGGCGCGAACGAAAGTTAGCGGCACCTGCGGCTGCACTACAAAGCGAGGACGCGTGACTCATCACAGGATCGCGGCCGGCGACACACTAACCTAAATTTGTTGTAGCAAATTTCTTCAAGAAAGCGAAGTAACAAACGAAACTAGATTTATCTCTTTTGCACAAACTAAATTTTCTATTAATATTATGAGTGTATTGCAATTTCCGCATTCGTTACTTTCTTATCCAACTCTGATGACACGCTTTATGACTCTTATTACTCAGAATTAAGGTATAATTTTCACTAAATTAGATGAAAATACTAATTTGGCGAAAGTGTTTATGTACTCGTCGTAGCGAGTTGGCAACGTGACTTTAATGTTTTGATGTTTATACCGATGTGGGTCGTTAACCTGACAGTGTTTCCCTATTATCAGATACATCATGTAGCAAATGTTAAAAATGAAAAATAATTTCCTGTGACTAAACTACTGGATATATTCAAATGATTTTTTGTATGTAGACTGAGAACGTCTTGAGGTATGCGAGGTTTAATTTAATGTCGTATTGTCATCACCACTCTGTATATGCGATTAACTCGCTCGAAAATCATTTGTTTTTTAGCGGTAAGCTGAGCCAATTTAGCTTCTTGCTTGCGGGACGCCATTTTGGGGCACTAATAAAGTTATGTGCCTACTGTAATGACTTGTACTTAATTTGTACTGAATTTTACTGATGCCTATCCAGGCTCGAAAGGACCATCTAATGGAGGTGCCCAAGCGTGTAAATAGCTGTGGTTCTCTGCAGGATGGAGGACATTGTTACGGCCAAACACTTGGATTGAATGCTGGCCCAAAATTGCCTATATTTGTCTGTATAACTTCAAGTTGGGAGTGGTTGGCAGTAGACGGCGCATGTGGCCTAACTCTAAGCGAGTAAAACCAAAGCGGTACCTGACTCTTCCTTCGGCAGCCTCGCAGGATCCCGACGAGTGGCCACTCGATTCTCTTCACACCAACACTCCTGGTTATTCTTGTTCACTAGTTACACGGACGCGGTAAATATGGGTTATTTATTATTCCCGGAAAATCCCCAACGTTTACGGGATATTACTCGGGATTTTAGTGTATTTGCGGGGACGATGTTAATAAGTCATTAATTTAGTCTGCGGTGAATGCGTATGGCCTCGCGGCGTAAGGCGCACTAACGTCGACTGCTGCACTTTGGATTGCCTATGGTTCCAGTAAAGCCGGCTACACACTTTGCATCAAATGCTAGTGCCGGGGACACACACGTCGTGATACCACACCCCATCCAACTTGCAGAGTGGCGGCAACTCGCCACACCAAAAGGTTATTTTTAATGCACACTTTTATCAAAAGTACAATTAATTAAACAATTTGTAAATAAGATAGACGCCGAATTTATTATAATCTATACACAGCAGCTGTCACACTTAATTATAACCATAGATGTAGTAGGTATAAATATCTATGATTATAACTATTTATTTTATGAAATTATATGTGACTATTAAAAGGTTATATTATTTCTTCCAATTTAAAATTACCGTGTCAATGCTAAAAACCTAAAAGAAGCAGAAATGAATAAACCCGGCACTTTTTTCGTTTCATTATAATTCTACCAAATGTTACCTAATCCCATAAGTTGTGACTTTCCAATAAGTTTCCCATAAGTTGTGATTTTTTCCAATTTTACTGGTTTATGTCGTCTGTTAAATTCAGGATGTTCTGTGATTGTCATTCAATGTCAATACTTGTGAATACGACGCCTTGTTAATTGTATTTGCCGAATTTTCATGATTTAGTTATTTCTTACTGTTTTAAAATTTAAATTAAAGATTATAATTGTGTTAACTTAATTGAAATAAAATGTTTTGCATCCGGGCTTCTACGTGCCTCTTATTTCTAATGCTGTTGTGAATGGAGTATAGGTATCTGTGGGTGTAATATGCTTAAATAATGATAAATAATTCATCCCAGAATAATGTAGAGTTTATTAGACAAGAAATCAGCGTACAATATTGTTTGACATACAGCACTACAGTGACAATTTAGGGTTACATAAATTTAGTCTATTACATTATCCCCAACCTAATTTGTGATGTAATCCCCAAAGTAACTCGGTGGTCGGCGTTCTCTGGTGGAGTGGCGCGGGCCTTCACGCTCGAGTGCGTTCGAAGCCGGAACTTGCCCTTCAGCACAGCTGCGTGGTACTTCTTCAGACTCTCCTACATCAGTTGGCTCCTGCTCGGGTGAATGCTCTACAGATTCAGTTGCATTAGGTGCATTTTCAGCAGATGGCACCAACTCTCAATGGACACAACCACATCTCTTCCATTCGATAACCGAACATGGAAATGTAGCGGGTTGACCTCCAATAAATCCACTGCATCAACTATCGGATCATACTTACCTACTTGATCTTACATTATTTTTAAGCAGAGCTTTCTTACCTTCAGCTAACCAGGTAGGCATCGATTGCCTATTTGACGATCGTCTCGGGTGTGAAAACATTATTTCATGGGGTGTACAGCAAGTAGACGTGCCAAGCAATGAACCAACGGAATGTAAGGCCTGTGTTATGACGTTTTCCCAGGCCGTAATGGGTAGATTAAGAGTATTAAAAGCTAGTTGAATGATTATCCATAATACACCATTGTACCTCTCTGTTTGTCCATTACCCTGTGGGTTATACGGAGTCGTATAGCTCGTGGCTACGCGCAGATTATGTAGAGAGAATACTGGCATGACCCAACCGTTGAAGGCGCGCACCTTGTTCCCGCCTGATAAAAGACTATTCAGTACTTTATTCAGGCGGCCAAAGAAGCGCTCCCTCAACGACCGTTTCACGTCAGCAGTATTGATGCCTTACGCTTCCGACATACCCAAATACTTGTAGGTTTCGGTTGAGCAGAGGGATCTAAGGTGTATGGAATCCAAGAGTTGAGTTCCCACGGATTCCATAATCTCCCCTCGCTTTACATGCATGACTGCACATTTGTCCACACCAAATTCCATCCTGATGGCACTTCTGAAGGTTTCTGTTACCTTCAGTAGCTTCATCAGTTGCAAGTTGTTGGGGGCAAAGAGTTTCAGATCATCCATGTAAAGGAAGTGTGATATGACCTGACCGGGTCCACCTTTCATAGCAGAACTTTTTATGTGATAATATTATTTTGCATAACAGCGGATAGCATAAACTTCATTTCGCAGAAAATCGTTTGGCGGACACTCATTTAGCATACTTTCAATACTCATAATTTTGTAAGGCAAAATCTCTTTAGGTATAAATTTTATATCCATAATAGTAGCTTCATCAGTTGCAAGTTGTTGGGGGCAGAGCTTCAGATCACCCATGTAAAGGAGGTGTGATATGACCTGACCACCTCTTCTCAACCGGTAGCCTTGGCCCGAATCCTCCAGTAGAGTACTGAAAGGGTTTAGGGCCAGACAAAACCACAATGGACTCAGACTGTCGCCCTGGAATATACCACGCTCGATCGTTATCGGTTCGCTGTTCTCCTGGATCTGTCGACATCCTGGATAGTGAAGGACTGTCCTCCATGTTAGATGGATGTGGATACATGACATCAGTAAGGTGCACAAAGTTGCATCCACTTTGTACAGCTCCAGCACCCTCATGAGCCATGTATGTGGCACTGAGTCATAGGCCTTCTTATAATCTATCCAACATGTCGACAGATCTCTTCGAGAATGACGAACCTGTTGGCTAATGGCAATATCAATGAGGAGCAGCTCCTTAGTACCGCGGGACCCATTCCTACATTCATTCTGAGAGGCAGACATGACACAATTTGTGTCAATATGATTGTTAATTTTAGCTCTCAGAATGGATGTAAGAACTTTATAGACCGTCGGTAAACACGTGATCGGCCTATAATTTTTGGGCTCCGCAGTACCACCTGATTTATGGAGCAGGTGGGTAGTAACCCACCTGCTCATTTCTTTCTTCAAAGAAAGAAAGAAAATAAATTTATTTGACCCAGGTTAAGGCACACAATATTCACACAAAAACACTTATAGAAATAACCTAAAAGCCAGCCCAGTTCAGCATAAATGCCGGGCAACTAGTGCCTGACGCTGGTTTTCAACTGGACCCTATGCTACGAGGGCGTCTGACGAACGTAAATCAGTTTTATAGTTTAGGTAAATATTTAAATAAAAAAATAAATTCATATCTAACTAGGAGATACTAAAATATGAAATTATACATATATTGTATACTTGTTTAAAAATAGAAGTGGTGTTTGAGGAAAGATACACAATGGTATGGTTGCACATGAAAAAAGGACACGTTAGTAAATAATTCTTAAATATACATTATACAATAAAATAAAAAATTATACGAGTATCAATGAAACATTTAAATTTACCATGACTAGCTTCCGTTGTGCGTCTATGAGGTACTGTCGTAGGCGTCTTTTAAATGTGTCGATTGCCTTAATTGCACGAATAGGTGGAGGCAGGTTATGCCACACTTTGGAAGCTGCATAACGGAAGCTACCTTTTGTAAAAGCGGCTGAGCTATGTGACTGGGTCGAGAGTTGCTGTGAGCATTACCTTCGCCCACATTCTCGTCTACTCGCTATCCAACTCAACTTGTCGTACAGGTAGTCCGGCTTCTGGTATTAAACTACCCCAAACAGAAGACAAGCCTATTGCAGTTTACGTCTCGATTTCATTTTTAATGCGAAGTGTCTGTTTTAATATGGTGTTACGTGACTTCTGGGAGGAATTTTATAACAAACCGCCTAACGTAAGGAACTGGGGCAGCGACCCTGACTCTTGGGCAGACTGGAACTGAGCTGCCAAGCGAGCGTGCGATTTTTGAAACCATTTTATCCAGAAATTGTGCAGCCCGTCCGTCCCTGGGGATTTCCAGTTAGGCAACGGACGGACTGCACGAGCTACATCTTGGGGGCTGATGGCAATAGCCCCCATTTCTGGTATAAGATCGCACGCGCGCTCGAGCTCTCGAGTCCAATCACCCTCGGTGTGCTTGACCGGCACCGACCAGATGCTGCGCCAGAATGAACTCATGGCATCATCATCAGGTAGGCGCGAATCAGACACACCTTGGTCCGGTTGCTCCCAAGCCCTATATACCCACCTTTCGTTGCTTTGGAAAGTGCGATTCTGAGTGTACCGCTCCACTCGCCGCTTGTACTGACGAATACGGTTTGCCCATGCATAGATCTTCTGCTTCAGGAAGTCGATACGCTCTGTGATGCGGGTCAGATAATCTCGGGAACTAATATCAGTCCCCGAGAACCCCCGCCTCACAAAGCGCATCACCCTAGGGCGAGTGTTGCCCTCCCTGAAGCAGATGAGCTTGCCGATGAGTGCTCTAGCCTCACCGTTACGACGGTCGATCCTGCACTGCCAAGCTGGTACAGCTGGTTGTGCAGCTCTGTCACTTTTGTGGAACTTGACATGAGCTACACGAAATGCCGCTGCATCCGCGCAGTACAAGATCGAGTGGGTATCGGCAAGGTCTTTGCTGCTATCAAAACAATTTGATAGCTGCGAATCTAGAGCACACACCAGCGCCTTATTTTTCTTATGCATGGGTAGGTGAGGTAGTCGAGGTATAAGCCCAGGCGGTGTGGAGCGGTGCTCCCGGAACGCATCCTCCAAAGTGCTCCTCAATTGTTCGTTATACTGGGTACTCACGGATATAGCCACGTCATCATCATCTTCACCAACATGGTCGGGTCACGGTGAGGCACTAGGTTGCAGTTGCACAGCGGCCGGTGGCGAAGCAGGTGAGACAGGGCTACTCCGTGATTCGAAGCGTAGTCTATCAAGTACGGCGTCATCCAGCATACGGTTACGCTGGATGACCCGAACCTGATCCGACAGTCGTTGGGCCGAAACGTTGACAGCTGGCTCAAGCATCTGAAACAGAGAGAGCATCCGACCACGGTACGCAGTCAGGTTATTTCCTCCCTCTGTAGCCCCAAAGTATGAGCGCATGACGTTTTCGATAATGGTTATTATTATTATTTTCCTGATCTTTGATTTTCTTCCCATATAAGAGAAGTCAATAAAACCTTACACACTGGCCGGGACCAAGTATGTAAGGCGGAATTTAAATAGAAAAGGTAGATGTCAGTGTTGAAGAAGTCAGAAACCTTTCGAATGATGCGACAGGTGTTAAAACCTGTGAAGCCCCGCGACTCACTGGTGAGTCGGACAACAAAAAAAAAAATTAAAGAGAACAAAAAAAAAATATCATCGGCTGTCAACCCGGGTTGTCGTCGGGGTTCAATTTGACAACCCGGATTTGGCCGCGGGGGTTGAGGGGAGCATGTATAGTGTTTTAGTTGGCATCTGCAGGGTATTGAGGCTCTGTGTTAGAGATTTTGGTATTAACCCAGTAGACGAAAGGACAATGCGCTTGTTCATATGACATGTCTAAGGAGAGAGAGTACGATATTCAAGAAGTCTCTGGCGAACGGCAGGTGAGACAAGACCACTGTCTTATAAAAGCATCTCTCACGTACTCACTTTGACTCTGCTCGGCGGTTACCTCATTAAACTTACATTCTTTTGACAATACTTTCAGTCCTGCAAATATTGATGAACGGGTTCTCCCGGCTGCTAAATTCTTTTCATTAAGCGGTGTCTCGAATAAATTTCATTAGAAGGTTTTATGAAAATATCATTGAGCTTCTGAATCGCAGTATCGTATGTAGCGCATCCTCTAACATGGGTTTATAGCGCTGGAGATAAATGATTTGGTACGACTTTAGTTAATGTGACGAGGAATTTAGGGATGAAATTTGGAGGGGAGGAGGGAGGGAGGTATAGACCCCTATGAAGTTAGAGAAATTAATTCATGGTTCGAATAATTATATATTTGCACGTCAATTAAAATGAAAGGAATGTAAAATAATTATAACTTTTAAATGATTGCATTTATTTTATTTTCAAAGTAAGAATACTGTGATATTATTTATTTACATATTAAATTTTAAATTGAAAGGGACGAAGGGGGAGGGGGGAAGTTGTACAACCCCTCATGAAGAAGTGTTGCGGGAACCCGCCCCCCCCCCCCCCCCCCCCCTTTTAAATCTTTTTTATAATACATTTTCTGAAGCAGACAATTTTTTTCTATATAATTTAGTCGTTTCTGGCTTAGCCGTCTGGGGGCACAGGTCTAACCTAACCTAACCACTTTTTTAAAAATAATTAACCTAATCTAACTAGTTCCGAGTGTTCTACTTAAAATAAAAGGTAGTCGCTTCTGTAGGGGGTCACAGTTTTATCCTAACCTAACCTAACCATTTTACTGAAGCAATTAAAGCCACTACAAATTAATCCACTAACAACTAAAACCAATATTTATTTGCTAAAAGGAAAATCTAAACCACCACATCTAGTGAAAAATTTACTGAGTTCGCAACACTGAATTAATGTGACAACACTTGTAAAATGGCGTCGTTTCACGTTTGGTTTCACATATCGGCAATAGACGATATATTATCTTATGTGCTAATTTAAATAGCACTTATTTAAATCAGTGAAATATATGTAATTTAATCAAATATGTCTTAAAACTATCTAAATCACTAGATATACATATTTATTTCATCATTATTAGGGAGTAAAACATTTTAGTGCCTTGAACTTTCTCTAGTAGGTATATCTATAGTAGTCTATGCTTACGTAAAACGAAACGTACAATGACGAGACATAACCACGACATAACGTCAAAAGAAATTATTATATTATTGTTGAAATTTATGGTTTTTTTTTTTTTCTCGTAAACCATTAATTTCCGTGCAAAAAGAACTTCACGTAGAAGCTTCTAATAATATTACCTTTCTGTGAAAAAAATATGGACTTGAAACTCCACGTCACGTCCATATTTCTTGTCTAATAAATTGTAATATGCTTAGCTAGTGATAAATAATTCATCCCAGAATAATATAGGATTTAATAGACAAGAAATCAGCGTACAATATTATTTGACATGTACAGCACTACAATGACAACCATAGAGTTACATAAATTTAGTCTATTACAGTAGTGCTATTCTGTAAAATCTCACCGTGAAAACTTAGGTGACGTGAACGTGAAGTGGGCTGTCAATCCATACAATCAACTTCAATCAAGGTGGAATGACAGATCACTTCACGCTCACTCCACCTAAGTTTTCACGGTGAGCTGTTAACCAGCCGGTCGATTCTGTTTGTGTGTGTTTTACAGAATAGCACTACAGAATCGATCGGCAGTAGGTCAACAACAAACAATCTTATATTGGTTTGAGGTCGCACAAATAATTGAGTTACAGACATAAAAAGACCAGTTTTACAGTTTACTAGGTAGATGATAGACACATAACTGAATATTTTTTGCTGAAATTGTTTAGAAACCATTAGAATAGAAGCCGACCATAAAATAGACGGGAAAGGAAAAGGCTATTTAAGCTAGTATGAACATGATAGACGTGACCGCTATTCGTTATTAATTTCCGTCAGCAGTTACTGTTGCAAAAAACGTAAGAAAATTTGAATTTCGCGTGTGTGGAAATTCATGTGACAGTTCAAAGTTAATTGTTCAAACATATAACACACCCTGAGAGTGGCGTTATGTAGGCTGAATGCCAAGAATACCGCCCCAAAATCCGACGGCTTACCTGAAAAACTCCTTAGCCTTGGAGGCTCGACTAAGGGGGTTCCTAAACGCATGCTTTGAGGGGCCAGTTCCCATTTCGTTGGAAGACGGTGAAACTGGTCCTCATTAGAAAGCGGAGTGGCCTGCAAACTTTCCGTCCGCTTATCAGCCCATCGTGCCGCTCGAGGAGGTGGGCAAGCTTTTTAAAAGTCATTGCAGACCGCCTCGTCGAGCGGCTGGTGCGGCTGGGGCCGGATCTAGTGGAGAGGCAGTTTGGTTTCCGGAGGGGGCGCTTGATGGTGTATGCCATCATGCGCATGCGAACCCTCACGACGTGGGATGCAGTGGCACGAGATGGGGTCATCTTGGCGGTATCTATCGACATCACAAATGCCTTCAATACCTTATTCTGGAGTTACATCCGGGAAGCACTCCGGGATCACCAGTTGCCGACCAACCTCGGTCACGTGGTCGAGGCTTATCTGATGGATAGGGCCGTCATCTACCCCAGCACCGGGGAGAGTGGAGCCGGTTAGAGATGTCGTGTGGTATCCCACAGCGATCGGTTCTGGGGCTGCTTCTTTAGGACATCGGGTACGACTGAGTGCTGCGCGTCGACCTCCCATAGCGGCAGCGTAGCATACTACGCTGACGACACGCTGGTCCTGTGGTGGCGGCTGAGCTAGTGACGTGCGGGGATCCGGCATTTGTAACTCGAGGTGCCCCTGCATAAGTCCGAGGTCATGTGTTTTCATGGTCCTCGGATCGCACCACTGTCGGGTTCCCAAATAACGGTAGGAAGGGTTCACATCGGCGTCGGGTCGACTTTGAAGTACCTGGGACTCGTCCTCGACTGGAGCAGGCCGGGGCCGCCTTCAAACAGCTCCTGTCCAATCTTCCCTAAAATCGGAAAGTCGTGCGGTCCATGGCACATTACGGGGTATCAGTACGTCTCCTTGAGGCAGCGACCAGCCCACCGCTAAATGCGCCTAAAAGGGTCATGGCCATCTGGCTGACCCGGGGATACCGCACGGTCTTTGGTAAGGCGGCGAGCCTTGCCGGATTGCCGCCATGGGATCTGAAAGGAAAAGTCCTCGCGCACATTTGGGAGTGGCGTGAAGTGAACTCCGCTGAAATTGCGGCACGGTGGACAGAGCGGCGGGATCTCATGGCGGCATGGAGTGAGCGATTGCCGCAACCCAGCGCTGGGCACTCCACGATTGCGGCGATAAATTCCCACTTTGAGAAGTGGCTGGATAGATGCCATGGCGTCTTCACCTTTCGCCTGACGCAGGTCCTCACCGGGCACGGTTGTTCCGGATTAGGCGGAAGGATACGCCCATTGTTTGGATCGCCTGGAGGACATAACTGAGCATACGGTGGAGGTCTGCTCCGCTTGGGCGGAGCACCGCTTTGTCCTCGTGGAGGGCCTGCGGGCCCCCCTAGAAAATAACCCTAGATACGCCAATGATAAAATTATGTTACTTAATGACTTTGTTGGTGTAACTAAGTAGATATTAGCTGTAGCCTAATTATATAATCATAATGTTCGTTACGCTCAGGCTATTATCAACGGTCATAAAAGATACAGGACATCTCCTTTAGAAAGCACATACAAGATATACTGACGCTGCGTCCGTTGAGGCGAAACCCACCAACAAAATAAAAATCTACGAAATGGACAGAAAAACATAAGTTTGTTGCAGCTTATAAGAAAGCTTGAGAGAATATATAAGAGAGCATCTATAAAACTTATTCGATTACACACCGAGTGTACAGGATTCACATAAGTGTGACCATCCATTTGTTTCCTACTCCTGCCCACAGAGAAGGCACAGTAATTTTATTGCTTCTGTGTACCCAGCTGGCATACCATACCCTGTACGATATGATTTGTATCTATTTTAATCCTAGTTAAAAAGCTTTTGAGTGCGTGTGTAACTCGAGTGAGTCTTTGAGTCTGTGATGCCGATGTCACAGGCAGACATCGGCATCAATAGAAAGGAACAAGGCAAGGTAGAGCATTACAGCTGACGACGTAGGTCGCGAGTTAGGGCCCGGCCGTGCACTCTTTTGTGCAATTAACTTTCTCATAACGGTGACGGACAACATCGAGAGAACACGAACGGTATCCGCCGGTCGATTCTGTTAACAGCTCACTGTGAAAACTTAGGTGGAGTGAGCGTGAAGTGAACTGTCATTCCGCCTTGATTGTATGGATTGACAGCCCACTTCACGTTCACTTCACCTAAATTATCACGGTGACATTTTACAGAATAGCACTACAGGCTTAGACTCCTAGAACCAAAAGAACAATATTATGTATCATCCATACTAGGCCCGTGTAGGTACTATACGTGTCCAAGCTGTGGGAAAACTATTCGCTGATTATGCTTACGCTTAGATTTTATGGTAACACACAGTAACAAGTTGCAGCAGTTTTAGTGTACCTACCATTTTAACTGTGTTGCTTTAGTCGATTTCATTGGTATAATGAAAGCATAAACCAAATAGAGTTTGCTACTTTATTTAAATTTTATGGAAGTAAATAATGGCAACACTAAAATATACCTCGCAAAAGAAAAATGCCGCTGCCAAGAAGAAACGTAACGATAAAGGTATTTTGATAATAATTATTACTGTTACAATCATCATCTTGTGTACATATACTGAGTGAGTGTTCAATTCGGATAATGTCCTTTATCGTATCCAAATGATTTGAAACAGCAAATAGGTAAAGAAACGCTTTGTTTTAGGTTGGTTTTCTGCGTTGACAGTGGAATTCGCGTATTTTCTTTTACAAGTCAAGTACACAATAGAAAATGTTCGAAATGGTAAGTATTCTCTCAATTAAGAACCTTTATAAACTAAGAAGAATAAACTGATTACCTATTCTGTATGTTTAGTCGCTCGACATAAACGGCTAACAAGTATCACGACATTCTTTATGTTTCAGAACACAGCTGAACCTATGCAGGTGGACGTTCCACCTGAAGATAATGAGAACAATGAAACAGAATGTTATGTGGTAGAAAATCCTACTCTAGATCTGGAAACGTACTCCGCTTCTTATACTGGTTTTGCAAAACTGTACAGATTAATGTTTGTAGCCGACCATTGCCCTTCCCTTCGATTGGAAGCCCTTAAAATGGCTATTTCTTACGTCATGACAACATACAATGTAAGTCTTTATCAAACACTTCACAAAAAGCTTGCTGAAGCAGTGGCATCCGCGGGCTTGCCAGATGTTGCAGTGCAAATGGGTTCACAGGATATCCCTGTTCTGGACACTATATGGATTGAATCAAAAACCAAGAAGGCTGCTATAAAGTTGGAAAAGTTAGATACAGATCTTAAAAATTACAAAACTAACTCAATAAAAGAGAGTATTCGAAGAGGTCATGATGACCTCGGTGATCATTATCTTGATTGTGGTGACCTAACAAGTGCATTGAAGTGTTATTCAAGAGCCAGAGATTACTGTACAAGTGGCAAGCACATTATAATGATGTGTCTGAATGTTGTGAAAGTGTCAGTGTATTTGCAGAACTGGGCTCATGTTCTTAACTATGTGTCTAAAGCAGAGGGTACTCCAGACTTCATTGAAGTCCCTGGCAAAGACTCCAACCAGTCAATATTGACACGATTAAAATGTGCTGCTGGTCTAGCGGAGTTAGCCACAAAGAAGTACAAGTCTGCTGCCAAACACTTCTTAGCAGCTAGCATTGATCACTGTGACTACCCAGAGCTTCTTAGCAGCAATAATGTTGCCATTTATGGTGGTTTGTGTGCACTTGCCACATTTGACCGTTCTGAATTACAAAAACAAGTCATAGTTAGCAGTTCTTTTAAATTATTTTTAGAATTAGAACCGCAGTTACGTGACATAATTTTTAAATTCTATGAATCTAAGTATGCTTCCTGCTTAAGGCTATTGGATGATATAAGAGATAATCTACTGTTAGACATGTATTTAGCTCCACATCTAAACTCACTTTACATGCAAATAAGGAACAGAGCGTTGATTCAGTACTTCAGTCCTTATCTGTCAGCTGACATGCGCCTGATGGCTGCTGCATTTAATCGAACTGTTACTGCCTTGGAAGATGAATTGATGTTGTTAATACTAGATGGCCAAATCCAGGCACGTATTGATTCTCACAACAAAATACTGTATGCTAAAGATGTGGATCAGAGGAGCACTACTTTTGAACGAAGTCTGGCCATGGGAAAGGAATACCAGCGAAGAACTTCGATGCTTATTCTACGTGCTGCAATGCTCAAAAATCAAATTCATGTCAAGGTGAGGCTCTAACCATTAGCAAGTTTTTATGGTCATTATAGTTAATCATTGAGTATAATATAATATTTGTTTGTTTACAGAATGTTGGCCGAGATACTGGCCCTCAAAGTGGTGAAGCACCTGGATCTAGCACCAGCCTCACTCCTCGTACTTTTGACACTGTGCCGTTGTGATGAATTTACTCATTAAATAGTCTACTAAATGTTTTATCGTGACAATTTAAGTACCATAATCAACCAATTTAGTCAGCATTTTCATGAATAATGAACAATTGTTATAAATTATTTTTTATGGGACCCATCAAGTGGACTGTATTTATATTGTCACGTGAAATCAGATCTTAATTTTAAAAGAACTCTTTTATGTACTGAGTATCTATCTGCTTTTGTTTTTTGTTTAATGAGACTGCAGGAGTAGGCCCGCAAAGTTTCAACAGTTTTGCCATTGCAAACTACTGATATAGTAATTATTGTTTTAAGGAAAATGTTTTATCAGCAATTACAGAAACTTGAACAGCTGGTGCAAGCATTATTCTCAACATTGTTTATACTGAATTATTCTATGTAACCACAAAATATTATGTCTACGTAATTTTTAATTAAAAAGTAAAGGCATAAATTGTTTCACTTCTATTGTCTTTGTAACAATTAGTACCACACTCACTTCTCAATCTATCCCTATTATATCCCATCTGTGGCCGAAAGAGTTAAAGAATAAACCAGTTTTCACTCTTGCGTTTAGACTTGCTCGTATTCGATTAACGTAGGTATTCGTTAATTTTTACGAAAATTGATAAAACTACCTATTTATTTATCAAATAAAAATGCTCTAAACACTTTTACCATACGAAACGGATACAAGTGAGTCTGAGTCGCAAACAAATGGTTCTTTGCCACCAACCCATCTATTCCCGGTTGTTACTACCGGCCGTCACCGTTAGTGACAAATGGGATAAAATAAAATAATCCCAACTGTTGCCAGTGGGGGACTTATGACACAAATATGTTCCCGAATGTCTCCATCTGCATTGCTATAGTACAGGTACCTACATACCAAGAAGATATCAAGCCTATCGGGAAGGCTCCGCTCAGCCGCCTACGCCGCGCCGTCAGAAAAGTTAGGACACTATAGAGTTGTTATGAACTGACGTTGACACAACACGGTTAGTCTATTTTAGTTATTTCCATAGCGTTGTCTTATGATAGGTATTATTTTGTGGGGTAATACTGCGGACTTACAAAATAAGTATATTTGTTTTTCAAAAATGTGCTGTAGGTACGAGCAATTTATGTACCTACCTACCTACAGGCTAGGGTCAAGAGTTTTTCAGAGATTGGAATTCTCACGGTGGCATCTGAATTCAGTTTTTCAAACCTAAGTAATAACATTAGACGTGAACTATACCCCAGCCAGATAATATCGAAATTAGTCATTTAAATGAAATAGATAATTAGTTGCCTAGCTTCTGTAATTGTTGCACACATTTTCAAATTTGTTGCACTTATAGTTTTTTAGTTGTGGGTAACGTTACCGCAGCCAGACATTTTCTTTTTTAATGGGAACATCGAAATAAGTATCACTACATAGTATAAAACAAAGTCGCTTTCTCTGTCCGTATATCCCTATGTATGCTTAAATCTTTAAAACTACGCAACGGATTTTGATGCGGTTTCTTTTAATAGATAGAGTGATTGAAGAGGAAGGTTTATATGTATAATTTGTACCCGAGCGAAGCTGGGGCGGGTCGCTAGTTCGCTATATAATTTGTTGTCTAGACGAGGTAAATGTTGCAACTTATTTTGTATTTGTTCGTTCTTCGGCTGCTAAGTTATTCGAGATCCTGCTGGAGTAACGTTTGTGGTTTTGCTGGATCTCTGAAACGGATAGGCGGATTCTTATCATCTTTTGTACATGACTTCTTAAGAATTAGTTTTAATTCGTTGTGCAATAAAAAAACTAAAATAATGAACCGTTCAAAGGTTATTTAATTAAATATAAAAACACTTCAATGTCCTAACACTTTGAATATGAGTTCTAAAGATTTACTTTAAACGTTATTTTGTAGCTTGTAACTGTTTTCAAATGTATGTGAAGTTTCATTTGCATCATGTTAGGAATTAACAAATTATGATGAAATTCAGTTCTCTACATGCATGGTCATAATGCGCGCGGAGTTATTTGGCCACCGATTAACCTGTATGTGGATATATAAACTTAATGATAGATCAATAGTTAGTTGCTTAGTTCAGTTTTATACCTGTAAAATTTCAGCGTAGTACATACTGTAATTAACGAGATAGTAAAATAAAAGTCATTAGGGATAGCAAGACCGTGGTAACCCGACCATGTTTAAGTGGTTACAAAAAAGCGACCGCGTAGTACATTATGCTATCTTCTATTTTTTATTGCACAACGAATTAAAACTCATTCTTTAGAAGTCATGTACAAAAGATGATATGAATCCGTTTCAGAGATCCAGCAAAACCACAAACGATACTGAAGCAGGATCTCGAATAACTTCGCAGCCGAAGAACGAACAAATACAAAATAAGTTGCAACATTAACCTCGTCCAGACAACTAATTATATAGCTAATACTTATTTCGATATTCCCATAAAAAAATAAAATGTCTGGCTGCGCTAACGTTTCCCCAGCAGGAAATGTTTTTGTGAAATAACTAAAAAACTTAAGTGCAACAAATTTGAAAATGTGTGCAACAATTACAGAAGCTATGCAACTAATTATCTATATTTAAATGACTAATTTCGACAATATCTGGCTGGGGTAACGTTCACACATTAGACAAAATAGGTATACTATACATATGTACACCAAGACCTGTGATATCCACTATTTTAACACCAGAAACAAGCATAAACTACATGCTCCTTCCCACCGTCTTCGTAAGGTTCATGGCCCGTTTGTGGATCTCTAATTATAATAATATTTAATTGAGCCAGCCGTCAACGTTTCGGCCCAACGACTGTCGGATCAGTGGGGTTAGACTAAATACTATTCTGTTATCGATCACGCCAACGCTTCGTGCAAAATGTATGGCAACTACATTACCTGCGTAGAAAACTGTCACGTGACTCGACTCACGCCCAGTAATGTCGTTGCCATACATTTTGCACGAAGCTTTAGACCACGGTCTATTCCGTGCTTTAGACAGAGAACTGTCTTGTGACTCACGTCCAGTAATGTCTTTGCCATACATTTTGCACGAAGCGTTAGCGTTAACATTAATAGAAAAGTATTTTGGCTAAAGGCTCAGCCCCCTTAGCCAAATAACTTTTATAATAGGGCTAACGCTTCGTGCAAAATGTAAGGCAACGACATTACCTGCGGACAGAACTGTCACGTGACTCACGCCCAGTAAGGGGGCTAAGGGGGCTGATGCGGGTCATCCAGCGTAATCATATGTTGGATGACACTACTTGATCGCCTCCGAACTGAAATGGCTAGCCATTTCATTGCCCCTCCGTCGCAGGCTGTGGTAGCAGTGGTGGTACCACCATCTAACCATGCTGCCAGCCACGCTGACGAGGAGTGTAATGATATGGTTACAAACGTAAGTACCCAGTGCAATGACGAATTGAGGAGTTCTTTGGAGTGTGCTACGGGAATATCGCAACATCCCACCTGAACTTAGGCCACGCTTGCCTCGTTTGCCTATGCATAACAGGAATAAGGCGCTGGTAGCTGCTCTGGATTCGCAGTTGTCAAATTATTTTGATAACTGCGAAGACCTCACCGACACACACTCGATAATGTACTGCGCGGCTGTAGCGGCATGTCTTGTAGCTCAAGTCAAATTCTCTAATGACAGAGCTACACAACCGAAACCAGCCGTGCCGGCTTGGCAGCGCAGGAACGAGTGTCGTATTAGTGCCGCCAGAGCACTCATCGGCTTCTACTAACTAATCTGCTTCAGGGAGGGCAACACTCGCCCAAGAGTGATGCGCTTTGTAAGACGCGTTTTCGGGGACTGATGTCAGCTCCCGAGACTATATGTCCCGTGTCACAGAGCGCATCGACTTCCTGATGCATGGCCAAACCGCATCCGTAGGTATAAGCGGCGGGTAGAGCGATACACCCAGAATCGCACATTCCGGAGTAATGAAAGAACGAAATGAAATGAAAAGAACGAATGAAAGAAGGCTTGGGAGCGACCGGCACAAGGTGTGACTGACACGCGTCTGCCGGATAATGACGCCATGAGTTCATTCTGGCGCAACATCTGGTCGGTGCCTGTCAGTCACTGGACTGGACTCGGGAGATCGAGCAAGCGTGCGATCCAATAACAGAAATGGGGGCAATAACCATCAGCCCCCAAGATGTAGCCCGTGCAGTACGTCCGTTGCCTAATTGGAAATCTCCAGGGCCGGACGGGTTGCACAATTTTTGGATAAAGTGGCTACAAAGGATTGTGGAATCCGTGGGAACACAACTCTCGGATTCCATAAACCTGAGATCCCTCTCTTCAACTGAAACATATAAGTATTTGGGTATGTCGGAAGCGTTAGGTATCAATGCCACTGACATGAAGTAATCGTTGAGGGAGCGCTTCTTTTTCCGCCTAAAGAAGGTATTCAATAGCCTTCTTTCAGGCGGAAACAAATTGCGCGCCTTCAACGGTTGGGTCATGCCGGTATTGATGTACTCTTTCTGCGTACTCAAATGGACTCAAACAGAACTTGACGTCCTGGATAGGCGGGTCCGTACACTACTAACTGCATACCGAATGCATCACCCACGTTCGTCAGTGATGAGACTGTATATCCAGCGGAAGTGTGGAGGTCGAGGCTTTTTAAGTGCTAAGACCCTCCACAACCGCGAAGTATGCAGTCTGAGGGAATATTTCCTAGCTGCTGACGTGGGTATTCATCGAGATGTAGTGGTGGTGGACAGGGACCTTACCCCACTCTCCTTGGCTAACGAGAACTGGCGCAAATCTCTAGTGCTTGACACTAACGATCGCAGGGAATTATGGCAGAGTAAGGAACTTCACGGACGCTTATTCCGAGCCCTACATGGGCCCGATGTAGACCAACTAGCGTCAGTAGCCTGGCTGCGTGTCGGTGACCGCTTTGGGGAAACCGAAGGTTTTGTCTATGCAATTATGGACGAAGTTATCATGACGAAAAACTATCGGAGATTTATTGTGAAGGACGGCACGGTTGACATCTGTCGGGCATGTCATCGTCCAGGAGAATCAATCCGCCACATAATCTCTGTTTGTTCTCGTCTAGCTAAAACGGCGAGTACTTACATAGGCACAATCTTGTAGCGAGGATTATCCATCAGCAACTTGCTCTGAAATACTGTCTTGTGGAATCGGAAGTGCCATACTACAGGTATGTGCCCGACCCAGTTCTCGATAATGGTCATATCTCATTGTACTGGGATCGTTCCATCATCACTGACAGGACTATTGTAGCCAATAAGCCTGATATAGTGGTGGTGGACAGAATCGAGAGGCGTGCAATGATTGTTGACATTACCATCCCATATGACGAGAACCTCGTGAAAGCCGAGAAAGATAAATAAATCAAGTATATTGACTTGGCTCGCGAGGTTGTTGACATGTAGGATGTGGACTCAGCGATCATTGTACCGATAGTCGTGTCAGCCAATGGCTTAACAGCCACGAGCCTCTGCCAACACCTCAGGAGGCTCTCGTTAGGTGGCTGGATCAAGGGACTTGATTCAGAAAGCAGTACTTCCGGGCACGGCTCGCATTGTCAGGCGGTTCCTCTCTCTGGAGCCCTGACCGCCCGCCGGTAGCTTGGACCCTGTTCTCGATACCAGTGGGATACTGTTTTTTATATTTTTAAATGTTTTTTTTTTTAACTTTTTCATTGAAATATTTAAAAATATAATCACCACTTTAGTGTTGTTGGTACTAAATAACTTCTGGGGTTCTCGTCGTAAATGAAAACTCAGGGCGACTGTATAGAATGATGATCTGCTGATATATATTTTATTGACAAAAACCACTTCTTATAAATACATTGTTCATGTTACATTTAGACATAGTTCTAGCTAGTGTTTACATCATTTCCACCAATAGCGACGCGCGTAGGGCAAGAAACGCGCGGGGCGCGGGGCGCTGTTTTGCACACGGCACTAATCCGTCTGCGCTTGATTGCGAATCTATAAATATGAGTCGCGCGCAGAGTGCGGTCCTTTTCCCCCAGCGCCGTCGACGAGTGGACACCTATACTGCTGCAGCTCTTGCTTGCTCTGCTTGCGCTAACCATCTGCTTCCGGAGCGAAACTCATTCTATCCTGTTTCTTGGCTGGTCAAAACGTGTTGCTCACTGCTTCTTACAGAGACTGTCAAAACGTGGTATTTGGTTCTGAGGTATTGGTAACTGTTATGGTGGTAAGGTAGTAAGGTGGTATATGGTTCTATGGTAACTGCGACAGGTACTGTGTCGCTACAAATGTATTTACAAATAAATAAACGAAACAATAATAATAGGTATTTATTTCATAAACAAGAACACATCGCACTGAATACATTGTAGGTTATAATTTTTTTACATTTGTCACAATAAAAAACACAATTATATAGACTCTATCCTATATAATTATATTCCCCTTCCCTTTGGACCGCGAAAGCGAACGGACGTGAATCCCATAAACAGTGTTTTAAATATTTTTTAAATAAAATTAATTTTGGCATAAAATTAAGTCGCTATAAAATTCACAAAATACTAGGCGCGCATAGTAGCGACGGCGCTGCGCAAGTCTCGGAGCAAAAAAGTGCGAGCTATAATAGCGAGTGAGTGTGCGCGTCGATCTTCATCTACTCCGCTTGCCATATAATAGTGCCACTGTATAGAGGGGTCAAGTTAGGCTGGCGGATAGAAAAAAAATACTAAATCCTCGATCGTCGACCAGTATAGTGACCCCTACGCATCTCGCACCGGTGAAACCTGCTCATAAGTATTGGACGCCTGGTACTTCTACACCGAGTGAACCATCCAACATGCCTCTTCGGCGGACTCCCCCGCCTACCATACCCGCACCCGCGCCCGCCCCTGAGCTCGGCCCCACCTTCTCTGAGGTATGTGCGCCGGATATATGTGAATCGGATACTGCATCTGAGAGAAGCGGTAGCTGAAATGTCAGTGTTAGACATAAACGTAGACATGGTGATGATGATATCAAGGAACTCAAAGGGTTGATCTCATCCTTATCATCCAAGGTAGACCAAAGCTTCCTTGAACTCAAGCAGAAAAATGAAGAGCTTAAAGAAAGTTTGCAGTTTATGTCAGATCAATATGACTTAATTTTTCAAGCACTTCAAAACCTGCAAGAAGATAGAGCAGAAGATAAGAAGACCATTCAGAAATTGGAAGAACACATTGAAGTTCTTGAGCGTAAAAGTAGATCGGCTAGCTTAGAGATACGAATTGTACCCATCTGCTTGCGAGAGGACAGGAAATTTGAGTCGAAGGAAGACGCTAGTTTGATAGTGAAAACCTTGTCGAAGGCTGTCGAGGTGGATATCCAAGACTGTGACATAAAAGACATATACAGATTCCAAACCCACAAAGAAGGCAGTAAACCCATCATAGTTGAACTGAACAGTGTCCTAAAAAAGGACAAAATAATGCAGGGGGTCAAGAATTTTAACAAGAAGAAACCAAATGAAGAAAAATTAAATACTGGACACCTCAGTATACCCGGACCTGTCAAACCTGTGTTCATATCAGAAGCCCTAACACCTAACGCGCAGAAACTATTCTATGCAGCTCGACAGTTTGCAAAGGAAAATAGTTACACGTACTGCTGGACTTCACGTGGTTCCATATTCCTGCGTAAAGCCGAAGGTGAGCCTCAAATTCGAATCGAATCCGCAATGAATCTTAAAGTCTTAGCTAAAAAATGACTATCCTATTCAAACTACCTAAACGACGTTTCTCACAGGTCATTCATTATACACTATTTTTATTTTAAGTTTGATAGTACAGTAAATGGTCTTGATGGTTCGCTGGTAACTTTTATGATTTATCTAAATATTATAGTTTGTCAATATTTAATAATTATTTGTTATTTATATCCAAAGTCTGTTCTTGTAGAAGCTGCCTTACTCAGTATTTCACTATGTTATGATATGGTTCAATTTGTAAACAACCGTAATCTATTTAACTTCTGGTATGAAACAAAATTTGTTATTAATCGCAACGCAACACAATTGCTGATACACACCCAAAACACTCACACCAAACATTACCACAAACCCCATTTATATAGACTGAACACACTAAATACCGTACTTATACAAATGATACTCTTCAGCACCAACATAAACTGGTCATTAGCATTTAAAATTATAAATTCGATAAGGACAACTTAAATACATTTATTAATTCTGTAGAATCATTTAATATCTCACGGGCGTATGTGAGTTTGCCAGACCAATGTTTGAAGCATATAAACACTACCCAACCAACCTTGAACATACTGCATGTTAACATCCGAAGCCTAAATCGCAACTTTGATGGCCTCAATGTCTTAATTCATTCCATGGATGTTAAGTGTGATATAGTAGTCCTCTCTGAGTGTTGGTTAAGTAAAGTGACAGATATTCCAGTATTAACCGGCTTTACGTCAGCTAGATCCTCATTTAACAATCAAAATGATGGGGTGGTAGTTTATGTGAACTCTGATGTGACTCACAGGATAGTTGAACCAGTTTTCCAGGACGCTAACTGTCTTATTTTGAGACTAGGTCTAGATACAGCTATTGTTGCAATATACCGTTCACCCGCAGTCAGATATATAGAAAATTTTCTTAACTCCTTAAACAGTATTTTAGAATCCCTGGCATCAATAGCATCTGTAGTAGTGATTGGAGATTCAAACATAAATATTAGACCAGATAATAAGGACCTAAACTCTGAAGAATATTTAAATACAATGGCTTTTCATGGGCTCCTACCTGCCCACGTTCTCCCCACTCGCATTGAAAACTGCCTGGATCATGTCTTTTTAAAAACAGATAGACCCTCCACTACTTTGGTTCTGGACTCATATTTTACTGATCATGCACCTATCCTGTTTTGCACTCAGCGAAACCCTCTTAATGCTACGAAACCTAAAAGTATGATACGGCATTTAAACTTTCAAAGTATTACTAGCTGCTTAGAAAACTGTGATTTCTCAAGTGTTTTATCTAGCACTGATCCCAATCAAAGTGCGGAACAACTCATCTCCATTATATCAGACGCAATAAATCAACACAGTACGCTAAAAAAGTCCCTAACAGGAAGCAGACTATTAAACCATGGATGACCACTTGCCTCCTAAGGTGCGTGCGAAATCGGGACCAACTCCATAAAAAAGCAATGCAAAATCCTAAAGACCATACTGCTAAATTAATATATTCTAGATACCGAAATTACTGTAACAATTTACTGAAGACTATTAAATGCAATTTTGACCAAAAAGAACTCCTGAAGGCCAACGGTAACCCCAAAGCAACTTGGGATATCATAAAATCTATCAGCTACAAGAACACCGCACCCATAAGTAGGTAAGTCAAGAGAGCTCCTTAATATGTGCAGCGATCCAAACTCCTCTGTCAATTTTATAAATAAGTATTTTGCAAACGTTGGAGCAGATCTTGCTAGGCAGGTTGCGCAGGGTCAGCGTGTAATTCGCCCAAACTTTGAATTTGACAGCTTAATAAATCCTCAAGGTAACTCATTCGTGTTACTTGAAACGAATATCTCAGAAATAGAAAATATAATTATAGAATTAAAAAATAATTGTGCAGTAGGTCACGATGGAATTCCAGCCTCAGTTATTAAGTCTGCCAGACATGTACTTGTTCCAGCAATAACGCATATCTGTAACCTATGTATCTTAAAAGGTATTTTCCCCGACACTTTTAAGAAGGCATTGGTCACACCAGTATTTAAGGGGGGAGATGGTGACCGTGTCGAGAACTATAGGCCTATATCTGTGCTCACCACACTGTCCAAAATTATGGAGAAGGTTCTGAATAAAAGGTTGCTTGATTATCTTGAATGCTACAACATAATTGCGCCAAACCAATACGGTTTTAGGAGAGGCGTATCAACAGCGGATGCTGTTCTTGAACTGACAAGCCGAATTGTTAATAATCTTGATTCTAGGACTAAAACTATAGGTATATTTCTAGATTTAGCCAAGGCTTTCGACACGGTCTCTACTCCCATCCTTCTACGAGAATTAGAAAGCTTAGGAATAAGAGATATCACTTTAAACCTCTTCCGTGACTATCTCACAAACCGTAACCAACGAGTTAAGGTAGACAACTACATCAGCGACGATGTGAATCTGACCTTTGGCGTACCACAGGGTAGCGTGCTGGGTCCCACTCTTTTTCTTCTATTTGTAAACAGATTGTGTCAGCTGTCAATCCCAAACTGCAAGATAGTCGTATATGCAGACGATACTGCCCTTATCATAAGTGGAGACACATGGGAATCTGCTCACCACGCAGCTGAGAATGCTCTCGGCATAGTGATGGATTGGCTTTCATTGAATTTACTAACACTAAATGTCACTAAAACCCACTATGTCCCCTTCTCAGCGAACTCTGCTACACAGCCTAGTATGCCAGACGTTAGAGCCCATAGTTGTCACCCTGCACTGACCCCTTGCAGCTGCCCTACTTTATACAGAAGTTCTTGTGTTAAATATTTGGGAGTGCACATCGATAACACATTGAGTTGGCAAGAGCATATCAGTGTGACAGTTACACGTGTTCGTAAGCTTATGTTCCCTTTAAAAAAACTAAGAAGAGTAGTTGACGACCGACTGTTAAAAACTATTTATTTTGCCTTGGCGCAGTCACTTCTCACCTATTGTATATCTGTCTGGGGCGGTACACTTAAAACGTATTTGCTTCGCCTTGAGAGGGCACAAAGAGCTGTCTTGAAAGTCATGCTTCAGAAACCTTATCGGTACCCCACTACCCAGCTGTATAAAGACATATCTGTACTCACTGTCCGACAGCTCTGTGCACTTAACATCACTCTACGTGTACACTCGTCATTGACCTATGACCCAAGCTTACTGGAGCAAAATAAACGTCGAAAAGATCCTGTATGCCCACCTGTCACTACCAAAACTACTTTGGCGAGGCGAAGCTACCCGTATCTTAGCAGCTACCTTTATAACACTATTAACGAAACCTGCAACGTATATTCTTTCCCTAAATTCAAATGTAAAACTGTAGTTAGAAGTTTTCTCCAAAAGTTAACATACGATGAGACTGAACAACTCTTTACAAAAAAAAAATTACTAACGTGTCATAAAACAGATTTGAATTGCTCCTTTACTTTTTTATTTATTTTTTCTATATTTTTTATTTTTTTTTTTTATTGTGACATGACATAATTATACGAAAAACACAACCAAACACACACACACACATACACCAACACTACACACACCCATTCCTTGCTTACATAAATTTTAATGTATTAAGTACTTAATTATATTAAACTAAGTTTTATGCCAGCCTAAACTGGTAACTGTCAGGTGCAGCAAATGGTCAATGAACTGTAAGAGGAAGGCGTCTGTGTCTGTAACACAGTTTATACTAGCACAGACACAGACGTTCACTCTGTCTCAAATAATGCATACTAGGTATACATACGCGTTGTACCTTATTGTTTTCGAGTTTGTTTGAGATGGACAAATTGTATTTGGCTTTTTGATGAATAAAGATTATTATTATTATTATCCCTTAAACTCACTGCGCGGATCGCCCAGAGGACACGGTGGAGGTCTGCCCCGCTTGGGTGGAGCACCGCCGTGTCCTCGTGGATGCGATAGGTGGCGGCGACCTCTCGCGCCCGGCCCTGGTTCAGGCCATGGTACGGAGCGAGAGGGAATGGGAGGCAGTCTCCGCCTTCTGCGAAGCAGTAATGCTCGTGAAGCCGGAGGCGGGACGCGTGAGGGAAGCTCAACGGAGTGGCCCTCACGACCCCGGCCGCTACCACCGCAGGAGAGGTACTGGGCGTAGGACGTCGCGAGACGATTTCCGGCCACTGTAGACCCGGGCCTGCGGACGGCGAGCAGTGGCTAGCTCGCCGTCCGGTGTGGTCATATTAGAACCGGTTCTGGTCATGGATATTAACAACTTACTCTAAGAAAAAAACTGAAATTCCCAAAAAAAAAAAGGATTTTATATACAAAGTTATCAGCTGAACAATATTTGTATGGGAGGTTAAAGTTTTCTTTTTTAGATGTTTTCAGATTTTCTTGAAGAAAGTTGTTCATATCGATGGGCAGATGCAGTTCTTAAAATATGACCACACCTTTCCGTTACACCTGTATAAAATTCGGCGCAAACAACAAGTGTAGCTTTAATAAATAATAAGTTTAATATTGGTGTCGGCAAAATAAGGCGGTAGCTGTATTAAAAAGTAACAAGTTTAATTGGTGTCGGCAAAATAAGACTGTAGCTGTATTAACTATCAAACGTAGTTGTTGTAGGCAAAATAAGGCAGTAGTTGTATTAAATAGAGCAAATTTGTCAGAACATGTGTAACAACTTGCGTTCAAGGTTAAGAAATAGTGAGTCTTGTAGTAAGTGTTGTAGTATCCACGCAATGTGTATAATAATAGTATTGAACTTGGCTTGCCAACGCACCACCGACCGCCTGTGCGGTGGTTTTCGTCATTCAACGAATGAAAAAATACAACAATTTCCTAGTAGTAGTGGCAAGTAAGTAGGTATTTTACCTATTTACATTTGATTGAATGATATCTTGAGCGAAGAACGTACTTGTTTCAAGGCAATACCGCATGCCACTTTCGATAGTGACATTTTTTTACGTTCTAAATACGTCCACCGCTGACGCCGCCGCGGTCGCAACTAGTCGAGCTATGGCATACCATCGCCGCCGCCGCCGCTACCGTCACCATCGCCGTCGCCGCCGCCGCCAAAAGCAGTAGCCAGGCCGTAAAATTCTCGTACTTACCAAAAAGAATTTCTGTCGTAATCAAGGCAACCCACAAAATATTATTTTTTATTAATAAATCGTTAAGTAACTTAGGTACCTTTAGAAAACATTTTATTTATTTTAGATACTCCTCAAAAAACTGAAAGATGTCAGGGGTGCTCAATCTTTTTGGTCAAGGCTGTATTTGGGACGAGCTGAAAAGGCGGGACGAGGAAGATGTCCAGATCCGGCGTCGATAGAAGACCTGAAAACTGCTTTAGTCGAAGAGAGGCAGGAAATCTCGCAGGATTCCATCGGGAAACTCATTCGGTCAATGAAAAATCGTTTACAGGCAGTCTTTATAGCCAGGGCGGGTAACACAAAATATTGAGGGGTAAATAACATACCTAAATTGTATTTTTTTTTTATCTTTTCATAGTAAGTACTTCTTTCATATAGACATCCACAACTTCGACTTTTTGCAATAATTCCCTAAATGTAAGTAGAAAATTAAATTAATTTTAAATCTTTTCAAATGATATATTATAGAATCCTTTTTTGCACAAAAATTGTAAATTAACAGTTTACAGTTAAAAAAAATAATTTTAAACAAATTTTTAGAATACCCGCTACTTGCGTGTCTGTGCTGTGAGCATTGAAGAGTACCTTTATCCGCTTCTCTGTCTACCGTCAACTGATGATTAGCTCAGTTGCAGCGAACCGTGCGCACGCATCGGATGCGGGGCGAATCGGTGGTGGATATCTCGTTCGCCAGCCCCGCTCTGTCACCGCGTGTAGTTGACTGGCGCGTAATGGAGGAGGTGGAGACGTATTCCGATCACAGGTATATCCGGTTTAACGTCTCCGCCCAGACCTCGAGCGTGCCGGTCCGACAGACCCCGAGTGGTCCGCGTTGGTCGCTGAAGCAGCTGGACCGGGAGCTACTCCTGGAAACCTCGATCGTGCAGGCCTGGGTGACATCACCGGACAGGCCTGCCGACATAAACGACGAGGCAGAGTGGTTCCAGGAGGCCATGTCCGAGATATGTGACGTGGCAATGCCCCGTGTCCAGCCTTGTGCTCGGCGACAAGTGTACCTACTGGTGGTCGACGGCGCTTACGGCTTTACGCCAAGGGTGTATTGCCGCGCGACGCCGGTACACCAGGTACCGCAGACGGCTCCGTTACCGTACGCCGGAAACGGAAGCCGTCGAGGCGGAGCTATACGAGGGGTACAGAGCTGCGAGGACCGCCCTCCGAACGGAGATCTTGCGGGCCAAGAGATCGGCCCGCGAGGAGTCGCTGGAGACTCTGAACAGAGATCCATGTGGGCGCCCGTACAAAGCGGTGCGGGGGAAACTCCGCCCATGGGCCCTCCCACTGACGCAGTCTCCGGCCGCAGATCGTGGAGGGCATGGTGAGCGCTCTGTTCCCCTCGCGAGGGGAACATACTCCTCCGCCTATGGCTCCGTCTCCTGCGGTACCTGACGCGGACCAAGACGACGACGACGATGCTCCCGAGGTGACCGAGGTAGAGCTGAGAGCGGCGGTGCGTAGGCTGAATGCCAAAAACACCGCCCCAGGACCCGATGGCTTTCATGGGAAAGCCTGGGTCCTGGCCTTGCAAGAGGCTCTCGGGCCTCGACTCAGAGGGCTTTTAAGCGCATGCTTGGAGAGGGGCCAGTTTCCACGTCGGTGGAAGACGGGGCAGCTGGTCCTGATCAAGAAGGTGGGGCGCCCTGCGGACTCTCCGTCCGCTTACCGGCCCATTGTGCTGCTCGACGAGGTGGGCAAGCTCTTTGAAAGAGTAATTGCAGACCGCCTCGTCGGGCAGATGGTGCGGGTGGGGCCGGAGCTGGCGGAGAGCCAGTACGGCTTCCGCAGGGGGCGCTCCACGGTGGACGCAGTCATGCGCGTAAGAGCCCTCACGACGGGGGATGCAGTGGCCCGGGGTAGGGTCGTCTTGGCGGTGTCCCTGGACATCGCCAATGCCTTTAACACCCTGCCCTGGAGTTGCATAGTGGAGGCACTCCGGTATCACCGGGTGCCGCCCTACCTCCGTCGCGTAGTCGAGGCGTATTTGACGAACAGAGCCGTCATCTACCCCGGTCATCAGGGAGTATGGAACCGGCGAGAGATGTCCTGCGGTGTTCCACAGGGATCGGTCCTGGGGCCGCCTTTGTGGAACATCGGATACGACTGGGTGCTGCGCGCCGACCTCCCCATTGGCGTCAGCGTAGTGTGCTACGCTGACGCCAATGAAGAAGTCATAGGATGATTTCCCACCCCCCAAAAAAAAAAAAAACCGTGCGCACGCATACGCTCTACGCTCCGTTTGTACTTATCGTTCGACAGGCAGCTATCGATTGGGCTCTGCTTAATACCCATTTGAGGAAACTAAAAACACATTTCAAAATCGTACACAAGCACACTACACAAAAAATATGTATGATGGATTTACCGGACATTCACAAATTCAAGACATAAACATGCGGTCGTAGGTACTTTGAAAATTACACAAATGAAAACAAATTACTTAACGAATCATCATCATTCTCCTGCCCTTTTCCCAATTTTTTGGACTATAATCAGAAAACACAAAGAGATACACTACGATCCATCTTATAGCAATGCAAAGCGCCTATCTGACAGAGTATGCAAAAATCTACCCTGTGGAATAGCAGTGGCGAGAAGACACTTCAGGTTTATCAGCTCCAAACTCTATAACAACATAAATAAGACCTTAAACATTTACCATTTACCCGGTGGTCTTTTGAGAAGGAATGACTGAGTGGTTAAATTCATTGTCATATGACGCAACTGAAAAAAATTTGGAAACTTAACTAGCTCTAACACTGACACACCTAAACCCTCACTCATACACAGATACATCCCCCACACTCCACACAAGCACACCATAACACTCACTTACACACACCCTCCCATGCACTCTCACTCCCACCCATACACAAACTCTCACACACACACACTCCCACACACCCCCTCTTTTCTACTATAGTTTACCCAAATGTAATAGTTTAAGTCTGGAACAATCGTTTTCTTGTTTAAATGGGCGTTGATAGCTGCGACACAGTTATAAACTTTTGTAGCTATCTTCGTTTTCTCTGTGATTGAGCCAACTGTCTATGTTCCAAATAAAACTTTTTAAACTTTAAAAAAAATAAAAATTTGGGGTCGGCGTAATTATGTCTTTTTCTTCCATACTCCTCTATTAGTCGTCATCTCTGTAGTCATCCCCTTTTTACCCAAATCCTCTTTCACACAGTCCAACCATCGTTTCTTTGGCCTTCCACTACTCTTATAGCCACCCACATCCATACAATCATTTTTTTTTTGTTTTTATTATAAAATAACAACAAATCATCGACAGTAATGATGAAAATTATGCTTTGCAATATCCTTTAAATATTTAAAAATTCCCACATTTTTAGGGTAATTCTCTGGCGCTGGTATTATACGCATGATGCACACAAACGCAAATGCGATACGTAATACACTCGCGAGCGTCGCGTTCACTCACACACGTATGAAAAAGTAGTTTCACGATAAACATTGAGTTTTGTATTGAACACGGAATCTGGACATTTATTAATCTAAGATTTTAACTAAACACACAAACTTTCACATGTCTATCACTAAAGCAAAGCGTAAACTGTCGTTGAAACGACATGGTCACGCGCACCGACACAGACTAAGAAAGCCAAGGTCCGTATCCGTATTTGCGGATTTAGGCACCAATGATCCGTATTCGTATCTGTCTGTATGCGTGGATTCATATTTTTAACGATACGAAAACGAACGAATGACGAATATCACTAGTATTCGTCCACCTAAATATTAAAGTACCGTAGTAACTTGTTAGTTCATTTTCAAGAGTGGGTTAGGGTCAGCGCAGACAGAGAGGAATAATCCCCGCGCGGTCTCGGGCATTTTCTTCACGGATCGCGTATGCTCCCCGCATATCTTCGAGGACGCGCGAGCATTTTTTGTCAGGCTCAAGCATTTATGCACTTTATTGTAATAATTTTAAAGTTTATTTTCAAGTGCGTTAGTAAAATTCTCTCCGCTGCGCTCCGTTTCGTCTGCGCTGAGCCTTACGTTAATGAAGGATAAAATTAAAGCTACACATTAATAATCAAATTCTTTATCACAGATCTGACGAATATCGTCGAGTTACAAGTATTGATGCGTCACAATTAAATGGAAGTCGATGCGATTGGCTATTCACAGTTAATTCCACTAATTGCAGCAGCCACGCTTTTAACAATTTTTCACTTCAGTTTTTAGATAATTGTCGTACCTGAAAGTGGGCTTTACTAACTACTTTATTTGCTACTATCATTTTAGTTATCCTTTTCGTTACATGTAATAGGCTGTAGACACGTGGGGCATCCTCCATTCGCAACGCCAAACGCAGGAGGCCGGTTACCTCCACACGCCACCAGCCACTGGAAAAAAATAACAATGTTCTTATTATACAGGCTGTAAGGAACATGAACGCACATACGTGTTCCATTGATTCAGTACATGATTCTGGACCCCCTAGCGTTGGAATTTTTCGTCGGCTTTTTCCTAATTTTTAAAAAAAAATCTGCGTTTTTTTACATTAAACTGTATAAAATAATTATACCTATCTACCTCAATGACATTTTTAATTAAAAAATAATTAGTTCGCTTTTTTCGCAAAAAAACGCAATGTAAATAAAATTACAAGAAGCTCCCTGCTCAGCTGATTTCCTAAGTTCACCGGAGGTCATCGCGAGCCCCGTAGGTACGCACGCAACATCGGCCAATGACCGCCGACGTTACTTTGTTGGCAAATGCTCACACAGACCTATGAATCTAACAGACGCGACATGTTAGGCATTTTAAGTGTACAAAAATTTATATCCCATTGACTACTTTTATTTGAACTTATTTTGATGGCAGGTTATTTTTATAAACCTTCATCGAAATAAGTGAAGATGTAAAAAAATGTGTTACAGTTTACTGACAACGACATAATTCTTAGATACATTTTTGTTATCAACAAAGTTAAGTAATACAATACAACGTTACTTACTCATTTCGTTAAAACCACATTCCTACATTTCGTATACGTACATCAAAATAATTACTGAGTGAGTAGGTAGTAGGTACAACTTAATGTAAAAACGTAACTACTCACTACCACGTACTACGCGCTCGCGCGCGCCTACATTCATTGCGAAGCGTTGAGATCGCATTGTTCACAATACATTGCGTGCTTGAAAATGTCAATTTCTGTTATCGATCATTACCGAGATTAATGACTATCATAATTTTGTTACTGACATTAGGTGTAACCTTTTCGCGAAGTTTGCGGTATCTTGTTCCTTACAGCCTGTATTTTGGTTAAATAATTTTTGTCACAGTGTACAAATACTTAACAAGGAATAAGCCGTTTGGGCCTTAGCTATTTGTCTGTTAAGAGTCATTATTTATATGTATAATCAATTGAGAAGTTAGACTGTGTATGATAGAAAATCCAGAACATCATAATAGGTACAGTCAACTTGCAGACAGTGTGTAGTGCAGTTGCACTCTCTCCTTAAAACTTCCTTGTAGAAGAAGGTTAACGGTCCACAACTAGTTCATTACAAACTTTCGATCATAAACTTTGCTTAGATTAAATCAGCTGTGGTTGTGTACCAATGACATACTAAGAAATTTTAGGCACTTCTTTGAGAGTGCAACTGCACTTTTGACCCTTGACTGTATCATTCTTAATTTCTTATAGTATAGAGATAGCTTCATTCTGCAGGATCCACTGAGCATTATTTTTTTTTAATCTTGAATAACAAAACTATTTTAAAAAAAATTAAGAGTAATGATAAAAATAGTACAATTACCTGATACAGACAGGACCTATGGTAATAAACCCCACAGGATGAATTTTGACAAAGAGGTAGCGGTAGACCTGACATGTCGGGCAAATCCGCACATAAACATATTCCACAGACTACTGAGCTCTCTGTGTTGTTATATTCAGTGTCCATTTTATGTTGCTCTAATTGTTTTGATGTAGGTTGTGGAAATTGACTTAAATCTGAAAGCAATATTTATACTATGTATTAAATCATTGAAATGATCTAAACTAAGTATATTGTAGGTATATTCAGAAATCATATTACCAAATATAGTCATAATATTGTCAACAATATTTTTATCATGATCCCAATTCAGAAGTCCTGCTTGTAACTTGTTGTGCCATTGTTCTGATTGTCCAACAAGATGGATATTTGTGGCTAAGCCTTCAGGAGTCACCTCTACATGCAGCCAAGTCCTATCATCTGGAAGAGGCAACAAATATATTTGGCTTTTGTTTTAACTCGTTCAAACCGGCGTGTACCACCGGTGGAGCACCGTGCTCCACCGGTGGTACACGCCGGTTTGAATGAGTTAAACTTGCAAGATTTTTAGCAATAAGGAAAAAATAAGCCATGCCAATCAAACCTCATAATAACCTCTTATTTCAGCAAATAAAAGAGGAATAAGTATATTACTATATTGAGTGGTATTGACCTTACCAAGAAAAATTCTTCTATATTCATCCTTGAATGATCCAATAACTGGCTCCATGACTGTACAGGACTGATCAATGTTTTCTAATTCATAAAAATACCTAGCTAACTCGTTCACATTTTGCCTGATTATCTCTATAATATCTTTGATACATCCGTATTCCTGATTGTGCATTGAAGAATAAGGTAATTTCACAGTAGTTATTAACAACTTTTTGGGAGCTTTATATTGTAAATATATTTCATGTTCCCTCAGTTCATCATCTTTTATCACAACTTTTATGTCTCGCAAAGTTTTGCCGAAATAAACACCTGTATTTTCATAACTAACAATCTTTTTTATTTCATCTATAGTTTCAACATCGATAAGATCCGATTTAACTGACTGCATAAGTTCTATATTAGATTGCAGTAAATCTTTTACGCTTTCAGAAACTAGCAATAAATCCTTGGGCTCTTCAGTCTTCATCGTGTTTATCTAGTTTATAATAACAACGAAATAGTGTGGCAATTAAGGATAAAGTAATAAACTCATGAGTAAGACTATGGAAGCAAACAAACAAAACCCCTCAGCAGAACATTTTAAAATTAATTATTGGTCTGTGATTTCAGATATCATTTCAATTTTTTTAACTTGATTTTTATCAGCTGCGTAAAGTGTAAAGTCTAGGTATCATCTATGGCTTTTTTTTTCTTTTTTTTTGTTCCTTTTGGAATAGGCTAAGGTCTGAGACCATACTGCCTAGTCATTAGTAGTGTATTTTAATTTCTTAGATTCTCCATTAGAATGCAGGTGTAACACATTCTTATGTTTTTTGCAGTATTTACACAACACAACAACTGCATGACAAGTAATAGTTTTATTTTTTATTAGTTCCTTTTTTTTTGTTCCATAGAAAACAGGCTCATTCCCAAAAAAAATTAAACTTGTCAAAATTGACACAACTGTCAGTCAATCAATACTTGATCGGAGGTTTTTGGCGGGATTTCTTCGACTGTCTCCCTTAGAATTGATGCCAATTAATGTCATGATTTCATGAAATACTTACATTTGGCATCAATTCTAACTGAAAGAGAGTAGTGAGAGGATGATTTTAATTATTATAATTCTTTATACATAATGGTGCCGATTCTCTTGTTGAATATCTAAACTAAAATTAGAATTGCTACGCTCGCGAATCAAATTTTGACCTAGACAGCAGCCAAGGCCAATATGGCGGCACCTTATTATTATACTCTTTGGCGGCGCCTATAGTTCGAGGCAGCTGACTACCCGTATACTTATAGTACCAAAGAGTATAATAATAATACGGGACTAGTACTCTTTGCAGCTGACCGTGTAGTGTATAGACCACAGATTACTAATATGTAGCTAGCTAGTATAGACTATTACTCATTTGTGCCAGTGCTCCACGCTATTTTGTTTCTTTTGTCAGTGTTTAATGTAAATGCCGTTATATTATTGAAAATATAACAACATTTAGGCGTAACAAAAATTGGTAGTGCGTAATCGTAGGCGTAGGTACCGACGAAGACTCAACGCACGAAGAACTCACGCAGAAGAAAATCCTTCATCGATCTATACATTATACGAGTATATAAGACATAACGGAGCTCATAATCTTTTTAAAAATTTAATATATTGAATTAATATTGATATATTATTATTGTTATATTATTGATTAATATTGATAATATTGATTGAAAAGTATTGGGAATCAGTCACCCCATGTAAACTGTATATCTATACAGGATGTAACGGAAAGGTGTGGTCATATTTTAAGAGCCGGTTCTGCCCATGAAAATGAACAACTTTCTCCAAGAAAAAATAGAAAATTCCAAAAAAAAATATTGTATTTTCCATACAAAGTTATCATCAGCTGATCAATATTTGGGAGTTAAAATTATTATTTTTTAATTTCCACGGATTTTCTTGAAGAAAGTTGTTTATATCGATGGGCAGATGCAGTTCTTAAAATATGACCACACCTTTTCGTTACATCCTGTATATACATGAAAAAGAATTGAAAGTATTCAAATTTCATCATTTTTAATCCTTTTCAATCAATATTTTTAACCAGGGCTAAGACACAGAGTTTAATAAAAATATTAGTTGGAGACTTAGTCTACTTTTATTATTTCCCATTATCATTCCAATTATCCAAGTATAAAATTAAGATTTTTATACCCTTATTGGAATATTATTCCAAAAATTTTTAGTTAAATGTCTAATAATGTGAATAAAAGTTTCACTTTTACCGTGGTTTCATAAAACCACATAATCCTTTTTAGTCAGTAAGAGTCTGACACGCCCTCCCGCTCCACCCAGAGCGAGAGAAACAACACTCAATTTATTTATTTTTAGACTAGTGAACACTTTTTTTTAAAAACGCCCTTATATATTCATTTACTATATTCTTCATTTTCAATGTAAAATGGGCGTTTTTTCAAAAAAAAATTGTTCTGAAGGCTAGGGGAATAAAAAGAATATGTTTTTGCCTAAAAACGATAATATAACTTCAAAAATGATTAATAATGTTAATAACAGTATTATCCTACATTATCTTCAACTTAGATTATAAATTGTCCAGATACCGTGTTCTACAAAACGCAACGTTTATCGTGAACTTGTGAAGCCAAATTTCATACGTGTGTGAGTGAACGCGACGCTCGTGAGTGTATTACGCATCGTTTTTGCGTTTGTGTGCATAATATAATACCACCGCCAGAGAATTGTCCTAAACATGTGGGAGTGTTTAAAATATAAGGATCATTTTCATCATTATTGTTGATGATTTGTTATGTTAATTGTGTAATTTTGAATGTGCCTACGACCGCATGTTTATGTCATGAATTTGTGAATATTCGGAAAATCCATCATACACATTTTTTGTGTAGTGTACTGCCCTGCTTGAGAATTATCCTGCGTGTACCTTTGCGCCCCATTTTCGCATCTTATAATAATTAATAAGTATTTTAATGCCTATGTCCGGCATAGCAAAGCCTAAAATACAGCAAATAACTTTTTTAGAGTTAACAGGCAAGGTTTCCAAGCCAAGGTTTGGGGATAAAATAAAAAAGTTAATTTCAATCATCATTGTCTATTTTTTTAAGAGGTGTACTTATTTTTTTCAATTCAACCATCGGCAGCTACGGGATCGGTAGGAAATCTATGTAAGTAAAAATGATAACTTTAAGAAAAAGAAAACGTTAGTGCTCCCGACATAAATACGAGTTATGTCGCAAAAAAATAC
Organism: Polia nebulosa; assembly: GCA_951329385.1. Taxonomy (NCBI): domain Eukaryota; kingdom Metazoa; phylum Arthropoda; class Insecta; order Lepidoptera; family Noctuidae; genus Polia; species Polia nebulosa. The sequence continues at coordinate 16,982,523 of OX589599.1, read as the reverse complement.
TTTCAAACTGTAAGAACCGCATCGAAATCGGTTCAGCGCTCAGATTGTTGTGAGGTTGAAGAAACAAACCCACAAAAACAATAATCGTTCATGTTATAAAACTCTTCTGTCATCCCTATTTTTTATCGAGAGGAGGTAAAAATATGGGTAAACTAGCTGCGCCCCGCGGTTTTACCCACCTAGACCGGAATAAAAGGTAGCCTAGGTATGTTAATCCAGGCTATAAGCTATCTACGTACTAAACTTCATCCAAATCGGTCCAACCGTTTGAGCGTGAAGAAGTAACAAACATACACGCTCACAAACTTTCACATTTATAATATTAGTAGGATATATTTCATGTCCTTGGCAACACTTCAACACTTATTGTGTCACATAGTCCAGTGGCATAGCCACAAAATAAAAAAAAAATGAAAAAATGTGTCACATTGCAAATTTTTCGTTTTCACATTTAACAAAGAAATACACGGTGAAAATGAATACTTGCATATGAAATGAGATGTTAATGCATTATTCTTTTTTTTACGTGTAATTTTGACACGATTGCTTAGCACAAACTGTATTTTTTTTTTAATTCAAAACTCCGACTCGTGACGCGTTTACGCGGCGAACGTTCCTTGGCGTGTGGCCCTTCTGGCCCTTCCCTCTATATTATATTACTCTTTGGCGTGTGGCGTGGGGATCAAACGAAGTAGTCAATATTGGCTACTTGTTTTTAACCGACTTTCGAAAAAGGAGGAGGTTCTATGTTCGACTGTATGTTTTTTTTTTTTTTTTATGTGTGTCCGCCGATTTCTCCGTCAGTTGTGGACCGATTTCCAAAATCCTTTTTTTACCCCAAAGAATATACTCCCCGAGGTGGTCCCATATAAATTTTATCGAAATTGCTTAAGCGCTTTTTGAGAAACTGAACAAAAACGAAAAATACGTTTACCTCGATGACGTTTTGGTGTACTCCAAATGTTTAAATTCTACGTTCCATGTTATTGGGGTTTTTAGTTGTGGGGCATAACAACTAAAAAGTGAAAAATAAAAAACTTTTTAACAAAAAAACAACCGACTTTAAAAAAAAATACACTAAAAATTAAAAAAATAACTTTTATTTCGGAAGTCGGTGTCAAATAACGAAAAAGTAAATTACAAACACCGACTTCCGAAATAAAAGTTATTTTTTTAATTTTTAGTGTATTTTTTTTTAAAGTCGGTTGTTTTTTTGTTAAAAAGTTTTTTATTTTTCACTGGCTGGAATTTACGGTGGCGTAGGTACTAGGAATCTGGACATTTTTTAATCTAAGATCTTCAATCATGTTTGTAATTTTGTAGGGTTAAGTGATCTGTACGGTGCAACCGCACATTGCATAATTGCAGTCTCATCAAAATTGAATTGTAATAAATTTATATTCATTTTACATCAAGTTTAGTTCACATTCGAACCGCGTCATAGCAACACCTCATCAATCGTTAGTTAAGGTCGTGGACTCAATACACGTATCAAGTGAAATACATTGTTTTATATCATTCAGCATCTCTATCAATCAGCAAAAGAAGTACGGTGTAAGTCGTACATCTTTTTGGTCCTTCGAGCATTGCTATCAGTGACTATCAAAAACTTTATCAGTGACTATCATATAGAATAATGTGAATGCGAGAACTATGTATGTCGTTATATTCATGTAGATTTTATGATTGTCTGGCAGTTTGAGTATTTTTTGCGGCCTACTCAAATGTCCTTACTTTGGTATTGTTCGTCGGTTCGTTGAGCACCTCAGAGTTCTGAGTTGAGCTTCGCGATGACTGACAAATGCTTGCACTGTCTGGACAGGTCCACTCGAATTCGTGTGTTGCTTTCTTCATAAAGCTCATCCCAGACATAAACGTACATGGTTCTCATATGATCTAACCAGTCCACATTGTATGGATTTGAACACTAAAAGAGACTTTGACCTCTGAGTTTGTTTCGGTGTTTCTTCTCAGGGTAGTCAGCTAGGAAACACCGGCCTCATCTAGCTTAAACTGACAAAAAACATTGACGTGTAAAAGTGTTCCTTGTAACCTATTTACTGAATAAACATCATTTATCATTTATCATTTATCAAAAACTCTATCAGTGACTATCAGTAACTTAATCAGTAAAATATTTAACTTTAAAACCGACAAGTGCCGCGTTCGATAACTCTAAAACCGTACAGTGCTACTAGCAAGAAAGGAGCATCTTCCGGGGAGTCGAGGATTCGAGAGTTAAGCAGCAAATAAGTAAGCCCGTTTTAGTTATCACTTCAGGAAGAAACTTCATCATCATGGAAGCTAGCCTATTCACGCGAACCAAGTTGAGATTTACGAGGCTATGAACAAGCTAGCCTCCAACCTCAAGAAAGACAGTTCGAGTCGTAAGGTAGGTGATTACTTTAAAAGGCGATTAGAAACTTTGGAAGCGCATTGGGCTGACTTCCAATATAATCATGATCGACTTAGTACCTACTAGAGGAAAGTAGGTCTCACCCGTACTTTACACAGAATGACTATGAGCGAGCAGCAGAGTTGTACAGGTCAGTTAGAGCATTAATCAATCAGCAGCAAGTACTGATGAAAGCAGGGCAATCAGGATTTTCGGAGTTAGAGACAAAGCACAGCAAGCATCAGGTACGTCTCTAACAAGCAAGCGAGATGAAGAAACAATAGAATAATTATCTAATCGATAATTGTCTCCAGAATTATTTTCAAGAGGAACATCCAGCAAGACGGATGATATGCTCAAAAAACAATCAAGCAACATCAGAGCATTACAGCGAACCATAGCTAGTCTAAATTTAGACGAAATTTCCGAGAAGTGGGAAATGGAAGATGCTCTGAAGACTTTGCATTCGAGATGGTCTGTAGTTGATACATTGCATTGGGAACTGGATGGAGAACTGGAAAGCATGGATGAACATTACGAACCAGCGTATTCCAAGCAGGAAAAAAATCTATAACAACATAAAAAGGGCAATAAATAGTAAGTTATGGTCTGTGGCCCACAAAGCAGACTCAACACCGAAATTAGACCTTCCAATTTTTAGCGGATCCTATCAACAATGGACGTCTTTCAAGAATTTATTTACCGAAACAATCCACTGTAACTATTCTCTGTCCAACGCTCAAAAAATGCAGTACCTCAAAAGCAAGTTGAGGGGAGAACCAGAAAAACTAATACAACATTTACAAATCATCATCATTCTCCTGCCCTTATCCCAATTTATTTGGGGTCGGCGCAACATGTCTTTTTCTTCCATACTCCTCTATTAGTCGTCATCTCTGTAGTCACCCCCATTTACAAATATCATCGGATAATTACAACATTAGTTGGGATATTCTAAATCATCGCTACAACAATCTCAACTTAATTTGTAGTTCTCATTTAGCCACATTTTAACAAACATCCCGGCGGCGCAGCAAGCAACTATCAACCACATCAAGAGTCTGCATGACACCACCGTCGAGAGTTTAAATGCTATCAAGAACTTAGGAGTTGAAGTTAGTTCCTGGGACCCTTTACTCATACATCTATTGTCTCCAAAATTGGATTCAGAAACCTATGACGACTACGTGGCATCTATCAAAGAACCCAGGGCAATACCTAAACTACAAGAATTCCTATCGTTCTTAGAAGGCAAGTTCACAGCAATGGAGTCTGCAGGTAGGAAACAAGACAATCAATCATACAAATCAAACAAGCAATTTTCTGGAAAAACATCAAGACCAAATTACAATTATCAAAAAACAACGACTGTGGATGGAGAAATCGTTTCGCAATCGACAAACAGCAAAAACCCCAATTCGAGGAAAATAATTTAGAAGTGCCCGATTTGCAAAACAAATGACCATGCCATTTATTATTGTCAGCAATTCCTCGAAATGGCACCACAAAATAGACGAAAAACACTGTCGAACCTCGATATATGCCAAAATTGCCTTTATTGGCATAATGGTAAAGCTTGCATTTCAAGTAAACGGTGTCGCGAATGCAACGGAAATCACAACACACTACTACATGCAGGATTTACACAATCGAACCGGACATCAGTTGCCAGCACAGCAAAAGCAAGCGACAACACGACGTCAGCAAACAGGACGGGGCCAGTAATGGCTGATGCCTGCCCGGGAGTTGAGGATAAATTCGAAAGAGTTACCTCGCCCCTGAGCATTCAGGGCAGGGAGGAACAGGGGTGGGTTTTAGTCAGTAAGAGTCTGACACGCCCTCCCGCTCCACCCAGAGTGGGAGAAGTCATTGGATGATTTCCCAGCCCACAAAAAAAAAAAGCGACAACACGACACGTGCCTCGAAATCCGAGAAGCCGCAGCTGTCACGTGGAAACTCGCACGCGTCACTACAGCAAGACAAGCCGGATGTACTTTTACCGACGGCGCTGATCAAGGTCCAAGCAGAGGATGGATCGTTCCAGATACTACGAGCACTGTTAGATCAAGGCTCACAAATGTCCCTAATCAGCGAAAACGCAGCACATATTTTGGGCATAGCACGCAAGAATAGCTCAGGCGTCATCTGGGGAATAGGAGAAAAGGAGACAAACTGCAAAGGAGTAGTAAATATTAAGTGTGCATCAGTTCACAACAACTTTGAGTTTGAAGTAGAGGCTTATGTCATAAACAAATTAATAAAAAAGTTACCTAATCGCACGTTCAAGAAACCAACATGGTCATTTTTGGACAATATCACTTTAGCAGACCGCGATTTTAACATAAGTCGATCAGTTGACTTACTTCTTGGCAGCAGTGTATACTCAAAATTATTATTAGAAGGGGTTTGCAGAGAGACTGAGGAGTCTGCATCAGCACAAAATACACGAGTAGGCTGGATATTAAGCGGAGATATCATACAGACGTTTCAGTGTAACGTCATCTTACATAACCTGGACGATATTCAGCAATTCTGGATCGTAATAAAGGAGTATGGAAGAAAAAGACATGTTGCGCCGACCCCAAATAAATTGGGATAAGGGCAGGAGAATGATGATTCAGCAATTCTGGGAAATAGAAGACATCTCAGACAAGACCACACTGTCATCAGGCGATCAGCATACACTTGACTACTATCAGGAAACTACAACACGACAAGAGGATGGTCGATATCAAGTAAGATTACCTCTGAAAAAAAATTTTGCAGAGATGCTGGGGGCTTCGAAACCAAAAGCTCCAGTCCCAACATCCAGGAAGAGTATCAAAAATTCATGACCGAATATCAAGAATTACGAGTAGGTCATATGAAAATTTCAAGAAATAATTTAAAGCCAGATTGTTTTTTGACCCATCACAGTGTACTGCGCCCCGATTCAACCACTACCAAATTGAGGGTAGTGTTCAATGCATTGGCTAAGACATCAACAGGCTACAGCCTAAATGACGTCATGGAAGCAGGACCAAACTTACAGCAAGACCTTTTGCCTCTGATTCTTAAATGGAGACAGTACAAATTCGCATACACAGCAGACATAGAAAAAATGTTCCGTCAAATTAAGATACATGAAGATGATCAAGCATTACAGAAGATAGTTTGGCGTAACTCAACAACAGAGCCCATACAGGAATATCAACTAACTACAGTAACCTATGGCACCAAGGCCGCACCATATTTATCATTAATGACATTGAAACAGCTTGCACGTGACGAAAAATCCAACTACACGAACAGTTTAGCGACAGATGTAGAAAACTTGTTTTACGTCGACGACTTAGTACACGGATCGTATTCAACAGAATCAGCACAAAAGCTTACAAGGGACTTAATCAAACTTTTGACGTCGGGAGGCTTCAACCTCAGGAAATGGAAATCAAATGTTCCTGAGTTATTAGATCACATACCAACCGAGAACAACGCTCAAGATAGTTTTAATTTCAAGCAATCAGAACAAGCAAAGACCTTAGGACTCATCTGGGACCCCAAGGAGGGCACCTTCCAATTTAAAATGAAAATCGAACAAACAACTACAAAAGATTGTTATCCGATATCTCAAAGCTATTCGACCCCTTGGGATGGCTATCAACACTGTCCACAAGGCTTAAAAACATTTTTCAAAACTTATGGCTGCGCAACCTCAATTGGGACGATCCCTTACCCGAAGATATAATAAATGAATGGATGGACATTAAAAGCAACATTAATCGTGTAAATCAACTACAAGTGCCGCGTTGGATAAACACAAGAGAACACGACAATATTGAATTACATGGTTTTTGCGACGCGTCACTGAAGACCTACGCGTGTGTAATATACGTTCATCAAGGGGAGTGAGCAGTCAAAACTAACACTGCTAGTTGGAAAGGCCAGACTTGTGCCGACCAGCAAATCAGTATCATTGCCAAAATTAGAGCTATCAGGGGGCTTACTATGAACTCTTAAAGCAGGTCAATTTTAGACGAAAAATAAACTGTCGTGCTAGTTCGTACCATGAGCGCGCTAATTAGCAGGCGAGCCAGCGATCACGTGGCCTAAGCCGGTGAGTGACTACGTCACAGCATTTCAGCACTGACCTGCGACTTATCCTACCATCAAGTATTTTTTGACATTTAAACATCCAACAATTGAACTGCCCTGCTGTCATAATTTGCAGCCTTGGGGCCTACTGTGAACTCTTAAAGCAGGTCAATTTTAGACGAAAAATAAACTGTCGTGCTAGTTCGTACCATGAGCGCACCAATTAGCAGGCGAGCCAGCGATCACGTGACCTAAGCCGGTGAGTGATTACGTCACAGCATTTCAGCAGACTGACCTGCGACATAACCTACCATTAAGTATTTTTGACATTTAAACATCCAACAATTGAACTGCCCCGCCGTCATAATTTGCAGCCTTGTGAAACTAACTTAAATTGACCTGTTTCAATTAAAAAATACAACAAAAACGTAAGTAATTGTAAAAATGTGCATAAAATATATTTCGGACGTTATTTCAAAGTATTGTTAAACATAGAAAATCCTCTATAAGCAGCTGTGTTATCCTTTATTTTAGATGTGTGATGAAGATGAAATTTTTGAGTTTCTCGAGGCAGATAATTGTTTCAATATTGTTAAACAAAACGCTAAAATTCAAAGAAATCTTATAGGAAACTCGATAAAACCATTTGCATGTCCTTTTGTTAAACGATATAGGCTCACTAAAGAGCTTGCACTTGAGCTCTGTAACGAGCTACGAGCTTTCATGCCACGCCCTACGAAATCAACAGATTTGTCGATTGAAGTCAAGGTTGGTACATACTAATTTATTCTATTTATCCGGCTAATCATCGTAATCATATGTACCTAATTGATTCTGTTGCTATGTTTCAGGTTTTATTAGCATTATCTTTTTACGCGAATGGTTCGTATCAAAGACCAACAGGTGATATCGCTGCACATTCTGTTGCACAGCAAACAGTATCAACTGCAATCGCACAAATAACAGAATGCCTGAATCTACCACATTTTCGCTGAAAATATATAAAATTCCCAGCTAGTCCTAGTGAACGGCGAGTAAATGTGGGTAAATCCTGTAAAATTCTTTTGATTTTATTACTTTGTTTTACTTATTTCAGATTTTTAAACAAGTTTGGTATGCCTGGAGTTTTAGGTTGCATTGATGGATGTAGCAATAAAACAGCCAACACACCATGAAGAACGTTTTTACTGTAGAAAACAATATCATTCTTTAAATGTGCATGTGGTAGGTATCTTTATTAAGTAATTAGAATAATGTACATTGCAATCATTTTTTAATGTAACACACAGAGTAGACCAAAAACAAAATAGATTAAAAAAGCATGACAATATATTACAGCCAATTTACACAACAATGATTTATATTTTATACTTTAAAGGTCTACTAACGGTCCAGTGGCGCCCTCATTGAATAAAAAATCGTAGCATAACACAGAAAATAAATATTAAAGAATCCAACGTCACGTTTGTTACAAATAGGATAAGTATTTTTACGTTGTTAAAACAGGTCTCAGAATGTTTCGTATCCAAAGTAGTAGGCAAAAGTGCCAGAAACGGCTGTTTTTGGTCACTGGATCGTTAGCAGGGCCTTAACACTAAATACTTGATTCTCAACAAAACCAGTTCAAAATGATTGTCTTGAATTTCTATTTAAAATTGTATAAACATATTATTATATGTCAATATAAAAACAATCATCCTATTTGACTATAAGACTACTACTAAGTAATAATAATATACATAATATTATATGTAGGTACACAAATGAAATGATATCAAACAGTTTTTCTTGTTTGATATAAATATATAAGATAGATTATTATAAGATAAAGTTATTATCCTAGTTAGTGATATTGTGTAAATTAAAAAAATGACTACAATTCTAGATTTGCAACTCAGACATGGAAATTATTAGCGTAGATGCCAGCAATGGAGGAGCAACCCGATCATTCATATGGACCATCCATCCATTAAAAGTACATATGGAGGAGTTTATGTGGCTTTTAGGTATGTAAAAACAAAAAAATACAAAGATTGTCTGAGAACATCTGAGTCTATAATAAAATAAAGTAATGTTTAGATCACCAATTTGTTTATTTTTTCTAGGTGATTCTGGATATCCGTTAAGGAAGACCATGATGACTCCTATTATAGATGCTTCTCTAGATTCACCTGAGGCTTACTACACTGGATTGCATGTGAGAACTCGTAATGTGATAGAACGAACAATTGGACTTCTTAAAGCACGCTTTAGATGCCTACTAGTACATAGGGTTCTACATTATGAACCTCAAGTAGCGGCATCTATTGTAAATGCATGTGTTGTACTGCACAACATTTGCAATAGGGCCAATGTTCCTGTGCAGGAGATCGATTCTGAAGAAGTTTTAGAAGAAGCGCAATTGCAACCTTCTACTCAAAATATGACAAACAGCACTTCAGAGACGTTCAGACATTCTTCCAGGAGGGCCCAAAATCTTGAACTGCAATATGGCCTCTCTACTAGAAGAGAGCTTATTGCACATTTGTGGGAGCGCCGACATGTAACCTAGAATGTTAAAATAATTTAAGTACATACATAGCTAACACCTGTAAACAAGCAATTCTTGTTTAAATACATATAATGTGAATCTCAGACAAGGCTCCAACGATTTAATGAAATTTAGTATGCTAAAGTTTCGATCTAGCTAGGTTTCATTTTTATAAAACGTCGTTTTATCCATGTAAAAACCGAGCAAAGCTCGGTCATGCAGGTACTATATTTTTAAATCAGTTATATAATTATTATTAGGAGATTACTAAGTTAATATAATATTTGTCGTCATTAGTAAATTTATGTTTTAAAGTGTATTGTAAGTCAGGAACTAATTACCTATTGTTTATGCTGTCTAATGTAGCTGCTATATGAGAAAGTACATTGCAAATATTTCTTAGGCCTGTGCTTATTTTTTGTGTTGCCTCTTCTCGCACTTGGCTTGATTGGAGGAGAGCTCTTCTTGCCATCTCTTGAGACATAGGTGCTGACCGACACCGCCGTCTCCGGGACTGAGTAGACGTCATAGCTTCTGCTGGCTGAGTGAGTTGGATTGACGTGTTGCCTTGTTGATGCACAAGATCTTCTTGAGACGACTGTTGGACGTGTGGTTCTTGGAAGGACGGTCCAACAGAAATGTTTTCCCCCACAACTTCATCAGGCATTAACAAAATAGATGGGGAGGGTACATTTTGAGAAGCACTTAATGTTGATGCCTGAAATTAATTAATACAAAACTTAGTGACTCTATTATATAACAAGACTAAGAAGTTAGTACCTATGTCATTCTAAATAATAGATAATTAAGTTGATAGACTGAAAATGAAGTCTCAAAAAATTCACTCTTTACCTTTAGGTTTTGCAAATAAATATTTGATTTGATAAAGAGTGAATTTTAATTATATTTAGTATGCTTTTAACTCTATGTCTAATAAGGATATTATAGTTAATTCTCTTACATATTGAGTGTCAAAACAAAAGTTCATGGCTACAAATTTTGAGTACTTTTAATTCTAATTTCTTCAACAAATTGGAGTACCTAATTACACCATTGCTATTTTAATAAAGTTGGAAATGTAAATCTATTTTTATTTACAAAAATTCTACTTACATGAGTGCTTTCTGTGTGAAATGGGTCCACTTGGATTCCTGGAAGACCCGCACCATAATTTAATCCTCACCAAGAATTGACAGATATTTTTTTTCTATATCTGTAAAAGCTGCCGGTTGATTCTGTTATCAGCTCACCGTGAAAACTTAGGTGGAGTGAGCGTTAAGTGAACTGTCATTCCACCTTGATTGTATGGACTGACAGCCCACTTCACATTTACTTCACCTAAGTTTGCACGGTGAGATTTTACAGAATAGCACTGCAGGTATATAACATGGTCCCCCACCAGTGTGTAATTGGGACGTTCGGATAGTGGCACATTTTCTTTTTAATTTTCCCTTGTAATCTATCCAATACTGCAAAAACAAAATAGTACATGTAAAACCTATCTATTTAAGTAGTAAGTCAAAGGTTGATTAATAATTAACATAATTTTATTCATGTAATTAATAATTTAAATAATTGTAAAACTTACAGCCCAAGTTTTCCTATCCTTGTTAGGCACCACCAACAACCGAATTTAGCTTTTCTGCCACCTCAGTCCACATTCTTCGGGACATTTCCCGAGCTTGAGCACATTTATTGTAGCCCATAGCGATCAATAGCGATGTCTTTGTGAGCATTCAAAAAATCCCACAAAGTTTCTAATTGTTCGTAAGAAACTCTTCTTGAAGGCATGATCACAAACATTTGCCTGCCACTTACAGACCACAGATTACTATTACAGACACGGCCGCAAAACTAATTTCTATTCTACTTTCAGTTTTTTTTTTTTTTCTTCCTTTTTGGCTTCGCACGGTTTGTGCATTCAGCCAATGTCACGTCAGGTTGATTTTACAGAAATCAAAGGTAGGGAAACCATATAAAAAATATTAAATTGAACGGAATTTAGGAAAGGATAGATAGATAGGATCAGTTCTTTTGGATGGTGATAACATGAAAATAGTGAGCAAATACAATGACGAAAATTATAGCTTAATATTATTTAAGGTGATGAATGAGACTATACATTTATATACAGAGAAGCTATTTGTACAAAGTAAGCAAAGTATTGAGGTAGGAAAAGGAATACGAAGGGACAAGAGGTCACAGAGAAAGGAGGAACGGTCATGTAAAGGACAGGAGAAAAATATGTGATCTAAGTCACCTACGTCTGTGCCACACGAGCAATAGGGGTCGTCGATGATATGAAGTTTGGCAAGATGGGCTGGAGAGCAAACATGGCCCAGTCTCAACCGTATCATAATGGAGGTCTCAACCTTGCCAAACTTTGCCCTGCCAAACCACGGTTTTTCTGGAATCTCGGGTTGAATAAAAGAAAAGTAACGGCCCTTGGATTTGCTGCTGATATCCCAAGCCACCTTCCAAGTGTCCCGAAGAAAATTCTTTGGCAGCGTCTCGAGGTCATAGCTAAAGTTCTTATATGGAACTAAGTCTCCACATTGCACCGCATCACCAGCGAGTGCATCAGCTACATCATTGCCATGGATTCCAGAATGGGCCGGAATCCAGGCAAATTGCAGTGTGTTACCCTCAGAGATGGTTTTGAACGCAAATTCTCTTATCACATAAATTATAGGAGACTGTGATTTGTGTTCAAAAGGGGATTTACTGATGGCTAGAAGAGCACTCTGTGAATCGGTAAAAATTATAGTTTTTTTGAGCCTAAAAACACGTGCATATTCTAAAGCTTTTAGAATTCCAAAACATTCTCCCGTAAAAACGGAAGTCTCCGGAGGCAGTTTTATTTTTTGCACGATGTTGTATTGAGTATGGTAGGTACCAATCCCAACACAACCCGTCGGAGAACGTTTGGCAGCATCCGTAAAAATATGGTGAAAGTCTGAATGTTCAATCAGAAATATATTAAAGCATGATTGGCAATCGGGATCTGATTTACTTACACAGTTATATTTAATATTGGGAGTGAACAGTAAACTCTCATAACTATTGTTAAATAGGGGAAGTTTATTTGAACGGTGAATAGGCGAAGAAAGTGAGAGGAATTTCTTGTAGCTTTCAACTAAACAAGGAGCACGTTTATGGGACCAGTAATCTGAAGATTCAATTTGAAACATTAAAGATTCCAGTTTAGGAATGAGAGGGTGAGTTGAGAACTGAAGAATCCGGAATAAATATTTGTCAGACAGGAATTGTCTTCTAAGGCCTAAAGGAGCTTCCCCACATTCGATTTGTAGTGCATTAATGGGACTAGATTTCATGGCACCTGAAATAATACGTAATGCTTTAGACTGGATCCGATCCAATTTTTTGAAAGCCATAACACTACCAGGTTCTAGAACGAACAATCCATAATCCAGAGTGCTTCTGATGATTGCGTTGTAAATTAGTTTCAAAGAAAATGGATGTGCACCCCACCACACACCTGAGAGACATCTGAGCATGTTTAAGTGATTTTCACATTTATTAACAATATAGTCACAATGAGGAGCACAGCTTAATTTAAAGTCAAATATTACACCTAGATATCTGAATTTATCTTTAACTGGAATAAGTATTCCCTTATAGAATAGGTTTACTAATGGAATAATTTTTTTTCTGGTGAATAAAACAGCCGCGCTTTTAGAAGTGGATAAATCTAAACCGTTTAAATATAACCATGACTCTAAAGTAGATAAAGCAGAATTAATAGCATAGCTCGCTTGTTCAACAGATTGACTTGAAGAATATAATAATAAATCGTCGGCGTATTGAAGAACCTTAACATGATTAGTTAAGGAAGAGTCCAAATCAAAAGTATAAATATTGTACAGAAGGGGACTGAGCACAGAACCCTGTGGGAGACCTCTCCATACAAGATGAGAGACATCATGATCTCCTATTGTCATGTTAACAGAGCGTTCAGTCAGGATGTTAATAATGAAATTCATCAAATTCGAGGGAACCTCTATAGCTTTTAATTTATTTTGTAAAACTGATAATACGACATTATCATAAGCTGCATTAATATCTAGGAAAACTGCAACAGTGGATTGGTTTTCAGAGAAGGATAACCGAATATCGGTTGAAAAAATACTTAAGCAGTCAGTGGTGCTTTTACCTTTTCTAAAGCCATATTGTGATGCCGCCAAAAGACCCTTACTTTCAACATACCATTCTAGGCGATTCTTAATTAGGTGTTCAGCTAATTTCATCAGAATAGAAGACAAAACTATAGGCCGGTACGAGGAAGCATCGGATGGAATTTTATTTGGTTTAAGGAATGGCAACACCATTTGACGTTTCCATTCAGTAGGAATGTTTCCTGTATTCATAATAGTATTAATAAGATCTAAATAATAATTGAGGACATTGTCATCTAAATTAGCAAAAAAGGAATACGGGATGCCATCAATGCCTGGCGCAGAATCCATAGTTCTACGAATAATACCCTTTAATTCAGTGAGAGAGAATGGAAGATCTAGCGTCGTATGTGTGTCTGAAGTGTCTTGGTTATTGGATATGGGAGACAGGATAATAGCCTCTGGAACCCAAGGAGGAGCCAATTTATCTAAAAAGTCACTGGCTAAAGAATCAGGAATAGGAGAAGGGTTGTTATAAATAGACCTAAATTTACGAATATTGCGCCAGACAATCGTAGCGTGAGTATTCGGTGAAATTGATGAGCAAAAGTTACGCCAAGATTCAAATTTTTTCTTCTTAAATATTTTAGACGTTTCATTAGTTATGTTAGTAACGGTTACAAAATTAATATCAGACATATTAAGGTTATAATTTAATTCAGCTTCTTTACGTTTTTTAATCATTTCAGTGCACTCGGAGTCCCACCATGGAGGCGAAGGAATTGTGCTCATATTGTTATTTTTAATAGGAAAGACTTCATCCGCCGCTGCAATTAATATGTGTGCTAAAGCTTCAGCACAACTATTTTCATTGCCGTCAGAAACAACAGGCAAGGAGCAAAGTTTTCTGTCAACAATGTTTCTAAATTTGTCCCAGTCATTATCATTTCTATTAGGTAGTTTATGTTTTAAATTTGATCTCCTTAATGGTGCCTTTGGTTTAGAAAGAGGATAAGATATGACTATTGGGAAATGGTCACTACCAAAAGTAGAAGTTAGAGTATCCCAAGTCAATGAAGAAGCTAAGCATGGTGAACATATAGAAAGGTCAACGGCACTTTGGTTTTGATTGGGACCACAACGACGTGTGGCAGCTCCTGAGTTCAAGATGCATAAATTATGTAGGTCTATTATATTTAATAATTCATTCCCATAACAAGTAGAAGTCGAGGAACCCCATGATTGGTGATGGCAATTAAGGTCCCCCAATATTAAACATGGCTTTGGAAGAAAGGAAAAGAGATTATTCATCTCTTGCAGAACAGAAGAAGAAGGGTGAGGAACATAGATAGAAACAAGACAAATATGATGCACTTTAATAGCTACAATTGAAATTTCTTCACTGTGAGGAGGCAGTGTAATAGTAGAGAAAGGGATAGAATTCTTGATAAGTATAGCTACTCCACCATACCTATCAGATCTATCCTCTCTAATGGTTAAATAACTATTGATTTAAAAAAAATGATTAGGTTTGAGCCAAGTCTCTGCTAAGGCAACAGCAAATGGCTCATATTTGTTTAAAAGATGTATAACATCACTCTTTTTGTTAATTAGACTGCGGCAGTTCCACTGGATTATTTTGGATGTGTTGTCCATTATGAATGGATTGAGATTCGTTGAAAGATGAAGCTACGTTGGACGGTGAAATATTGAACTGAGAGAGAAGATTATGTAAAGCAGAAAGAAAATCATTTATAGAAAAATTTGTGTCTTTTATGTCATTATTATGATTGTTAGAAAAAGCACAACCATTGGATGGTTGAGGAATATTGAGATCTTTAATGATGGCATTATGAGCCTCTTTGTTATATCCTTGTATAGATTTAGGAGGGGGGTGAGGTTTGAGAAAGACAGTCTTTCTATAGCTACTTGAAGTAGGTGTTTTGTTAGGTGAAGAGACTAAAGGAGTATTTGCAAAGTTTTTGGAGGGAGAAGATAAAAGTGCATCAGCATATGATTTTGTTACAGGGGGATATACTTTTGCTGCTTCAGCATATGATACTGAACTTTGTGCCATGTAAGTTTTAATTAATTTTTGCCTAGAGAATTCTGGGCAAGATTTATTAATAGCAAAATGTAAACCAGAGCAAAGGCAGCAGGATGTATTTTCTTGTTGTCTATCACAACTGTCCCCAGTATGGTCTTGGCCACATTTATAGCAACGAGGTTTAGACCTGCACTGTATTTTAGTATGACCAAATCTACAACAATTGAAGCACTGTATGGTAGGGAAAATATATAACTCAACAGGTAAAGCATTATAGCACATAAAAATTCTTTTTGGTAAGACCTGCCCGTCAAATGTAACAACTATAGATTGGGATGGTTTCCAAATGGTTGAACCATCAACAATGGTTTTAAAATTAAGGCGTCTGACTTTTAAAATTGGACCGCACCCAATTGGTACTGTTATATTATCAATAACTTCCTCTGGAGACCATTCTGCAGGAACACCACGTACTAAACCCATTCTGGTAACATTAAAAGTGGGTATAAAAGCTTTAAAATTGTATTTTTCAAGACTATTATGAGAAATAAAAGAATTTGCGTCCAGAAAACTAGAAAAAGATAATGAAATTTTATTGCGTCCGATTTTTTTGACGCTGCCATTAATAACATTTTGGAAGGCGTTGTGCTTCAAAAACTTGCCAAATGTGATTGGGTGCAATGTCGAACCATCATCTGGTGAAGTTATTATTTTTTGTACATGTATTACAAAAGGCGCGCTGTCCGTTTTTTCGTAGGTTTTTCTACCTATCTGAGTGGGATTAACTATGGAAGGAACGGGAATATCAGTAGGCAATGCATTGGAAACCTTATTAACGGAATGAATAGGAGCAGATTCCACAACTTGAGTCGAGTGTGAGTCTACACAATTACAACCCGAAGACTCGGAACCGTGGTTTTTACGGGTACGACGACGTTTATTGCAATGCTTACAGACGTGCACGCGGCTTCTTTTTAAATTGCGAGCCGAAGACGACCCATCAGTATCCATACCAGATTCATTATTTGATACTGTGACAAAAACGCCGGCCGGGGGAACAAAGTCCCCCGGGTCGGGCGGGTCTTTCATCCTTAGACACTAAAAAGAAAAGAAATAACTTACCACTATCGAAGAATGTACAAAACTAAATATTAACTACTTACTATACTTATATATAACTACTACTATGTATTACTGATCTTATATATAACTGTAAACTTTTACTGAATAAAATTCCAAAAATAACGCGTCCGCCAAGTTGGAAGTTTCCCGCGCTTTTTTTTTCTACTTTCAGTTAATATTCTAAAGTTAAACTTGAAACCACAGATTAGATACTACTTGAAACAACAAAAACTAACTTACACCTAAATGCTCGTAATTTTTTTTTGATTTACCCTGAAGGGAAGGCTCAAGTCTTATGATCATATTGCCTAGTCTTACGTAGTGTATTTTTACTTTTTTTCCATGATAATGCAGATGTAACACATTCTAATGTTTTTTGCAGTCTTTGGCAACAAATGTGTTGAGTCAGCCTTCTCGGCAAACTTCGCTGAGGTAGTCGATACTACAATAAAATTCTCAGCTCCAATTTACCGACATCGCGCCTGTTTCAATGATTCCACATATTGTTCGATTGCGTATACACTTGAGACACAAAACTACACCAATTCGCTCTCACCAATAATGTCAAATTCCTTTTTTTGCCACGAAACAATGTTTCCTTCATCACTCTTTTTAACTGTTATCTTAGACACCTAATTAATTTGTATTAAAACCGTAAAACCGCTTATGTATTTTAGAACGTTTAATTTTTATTAATCTTACTTAATCTGTGCTGCCAGCTTACTGAGCCGTATGTAGCAGGCCAACAGTTGACCTGCTGCAGGTCAAATATTGGCCTGCTGCAGGTCAGTGGGAAATGCTCATGGTACAAACACAAAACCTGTCAGGTTAACATGCTGTGTTGAACTGCCCTGCACTTGGCAAATATTTTTAAAGTTTATGGTAGGCCCCCAGGAGCTCTCCTGCTATCAAAACTAATGAAAAAGGTCCAGCAGTGTCTATCAAATTACAACCTCAGCATTTACGGATGGGCTGACTCCATGATTGTGGTGAACCAACAAGGTGGAAAACATTTGTTGCCAATCGTGTACGTCAGATAACTACTATCATGCCTGCCAATTGCTGGCACTACTTTAAATCAGCAGACAATCCAGCGGATTGTGCCAGTCGAGGCTTGAACATGAGTCAGCTTGAGGAACACACTCTGTGGTGGATTGATCCTTCGTGGCTTCCTAGTATCATCGCAGAGAAAGAGCCAAAATCAAATTTCACAACAGATGAAGAAATCAAAAATAATAAGAACAATAAATTACTAGTGAATGCAACTCATCACTGTGACGACAGCAGCAGTGTAATACGTCACCTGACATAATAATAATATAATTAAATTAACATTAAATTAACATCCATTCTGAGAGCTAAAATTAACACCCATATTGATAAAAATCGTATCATGTCAGCCTCCCAGAATGGATGTAGGAATGGGTCCCGTGGTACTAAGGAGCTGCTCCTCATCGATATTGCTATTAGCCAACAGGTTCGTCGTTCTCGAAGAGATCTGTCGACATGTTGGATAGATTACAAGAAGGCCTATGACTC
This sequence comes from Polia nebulosa, assembly GCA_951329385.1. Taxonomy (NCBI): domain Eukaryota; kingdom Metazoa; phylum Arthropoda; class Insecta; order Lepidoptera; family Noctuidae; genus Polia; species Polia nebulosa. The sequence continues at coordinate 16,964,680 of OX589599.1, read as the reverse complement.
GGTGCCACATACATGGCTCATGAGGGTGCTGGAGTTGTACAAAGTTGATGCAACTCTGCGCACCTTCCTGATGTCGTGTATGAGGCAGTGGAGTACAGTCCTTCACTATCCAGGATGTCGTCAGATACAGGAGAACAGCGAACCGATAAGGATCGAGCGTGGCATATTCCAGGGCGACAGTCTAAGTCCACTGTGGTTTTGTCTGGCCCTCAACCCTCTCAGTACACTACTGGAGGGTTCGGGACAGGGCTATCGGTTGAGAAGAGGTGGTCAGGTCATATCACACCTCCTTTACATGGATGATTTGAAACTCTTTGCCCCCAACAACTTGCAACTGATGAAGCTACTGAAGGTAACAGAAACCTTCAGTAGCGCCATCAGAATGGAATTTGGGGTGGACAAATGTGCAGTCATGCATGTAAAGCGAGGGGAGATTATGGAATCCGTGGGAACTCAACTCTCGGATTCCATACACCTTAGATCCCTCTCCTCAACCGAAACCTACAAGTATTTGGGTATGTCGGAAGCGTTAGGCATCAATACTGCTGACGTGAAACAGTCGCTGAAGGAGCGCTTCTTTGGCCGCCTGAATAAAGTACTAAATAGTCTTTTATCAGGCGGGAACAAGGTGCGCGCCTTCAATGGTTGGGTCATGCCGGTATTGATGTACTCTTTCGGCATACTCAAATGGACTCAGACGGAACTTGACGCCCTGGATAGGAGGGTCCGCACACTGCTGACCGCAAATCGGATGCATCACCCACGATCATCGGTGATGAGGCTGTATATCCCGCGGAAATGTGGGGGTCGTGGTTTCTTAAATGCTAAGACCCTACACAACCGCGAGGTATGCAGCCTTAGGGAATATTTCCTAGAAACCGACGTGGGTATGCATCGAGATGTGGTCGCTGTGGACAAGGGCCTCACCTCGCTCTCCTTGGCAAACGAGAACTGGCGCAAACTTAAAGTACTGGATACTAATGATCGCAGGGAAGTATGGCAGAGCAAGGAGCTTCACGGACGCTTTTACCGGGTCCTACATGGACCCGATGTAGATTTCTTAGCGTCCGTATCCTGGCTGCGCTTTGGTGACCTATTCGGGGAAACCGAAGGTTTTGTCTGTGCGATTATGGACGAAGTTATGATGACGAATAACTACCGGAAATACATTGTGAAGGACGGTACGGTTGACATCTGTCGGGCATGCCACCGGCCCGGGGAATCAATCCGACACATTATTTCTGGTTGTTCTCGTCTAGCTAACGGAGACTATTTGCACAGACACAACCTTGTAGCCAGGATTATCCACCAGCAACTTGCTCTTAAATACAATCTTGTGGAATCTGAAGTACCGTACTATAGGTATGAGCCCGACCCAGTCCTCGAAAATAGCAATATCACGTTGTATTGGGATCGATCTATCATCACTGATAGGACTATTGTTGCCAATAAGCCTGACATAGTGGTGATAGATCGACAAGAGCGTCGCACAATGATTGTTGACATAGCTGTCCCTCATGACGAGAACCTCGTGAAGGCTGAGAAAGATAAAAAAACAAAGTATCTTGATCTGGCTCGCGAGATTGTCGACATGTGGGAGGTGGATACAGCAGTCATTGTGCCGATAGTCGTGACGGCCAATGGCTTAATAGCCAAGAGCCTCGACCAACATCTCAGGAGGCTCTCGTTGGGCAGTTGGATCAAGGGCTTGATCCAGAAAGCAGTACTCCTGGACACGGCGCGTATTGTTAGGAGATTCCTTTCTCAGGAGCCCTGACCACCGGTAGCTTGGACCCTATTCCCGATACCGGTGGGCAACTACTTTTTATATTTTTAAATGTTTTTGTATTTATTTATGTTTTTCTAAGTACCTAAATATTTAAAAATTTAAAATTGTATGTATATAAAATTGAATAAATGGAATATAATTATATTCCACAACTATCACACAACGCCATCTAGTCCCAAGCTAAGCAGAGCTTGTGTTATGGGTACTAGACAACTGATAAACATACTTATATATTTCTAAATACATAAATATTATAGATAAATTACACCCAGACACAGAACAAATGACCGTGCTCATTACACAAACATTTGTCCTGGGTGGGAATCGAACCCACGACCTCCGGCATAGCAGTCAGGGTCACTAACCACTAGACCAACAGGCCAGTCAAAATACAGTTCATTCACACAACTTATAAATGTTTACGCTATGCTTTTACGATTGTATAGACGTTTGCGATTTAAAGAAATAGCACAAGCAAAACATTTGACTCTCCAAGAAATAAGAGTCGCAAAATTAATGTTAATTAAATATGTTCAAGAAACCGACTTCTCACAGGAAATACATAAATTGCAAGAGAGCAAACCTATATCAAGCAAGAGCAAAATACTGGACTTAAATCCGTTTCTTGATCAAGACGGCACTCTTCGAGTCGGCGGGAGGCTCAAACATGCCAACATAGATCATCAGATGAAACATCCAATAATCCTATCAAAAAGCAGTCGTGTAACGGAAGTACTGATTGACGAGGCTCACGTTCTAGCATTTCATGGTGGACCTCAGCTAACTTCAGCATTTATACGCCAAAAGTATTGGATTGTAGGCGGAATCAGAGCAGTTAAATTCCGAGTTCGACGTTGCATTAAGTGCCGTCGCCACAATCCAAGTAATCAGCATCAAATTATGGGAGATCTACCACCTGAAAGGACGAATCCGTCACGCCCTTTCCAAAATGTAGGTATAGACTATACGGGTCATGTCTTTATCAAAGCCAACAAGGGTCGTGGAATAAGAACCACCAAGGGTTATGTCGCCACCGTGGGATCTGGAGGCAAAAATCCTCGCGCACCTCTACGAGTGGCGCGAGGAGGCAAAACGCCGGGGCGAAACTCCGCTGCCGCGACAACTCGCGGCTCGGCGGACAGAGCTCCGGCAGGATCTCATGGTGACATGGAGAGAGCGACTGTCGCAACCCAGCGCTGGGCACGCCACCATCGCGGCGGTAGTGCCCCTCTTTGAGGAGTGGCTGGAGAGGCGCCATGGCGCCCTTACCTTCCGTCTGACGCAGGTCCTCACCGGACATGGCTGTTTCGGGAGGTACCTGTGTCGGATCAAGGCGGAGGTGACCCCTGCGTGTTTCCACTGCGAGGATCGCCCAGAGGACACGGTGTAGCATACGGTGGAGGTTTGCCCCACTTGGGCAGAACACCGCCGTGTCCTCGTGGATGCGATAGGCGGCAGCGACCTGTCGCGCCGTGCCCTGGTTCAGGCCATGGTACGGAGCGAGAGGGAGTGGGGAGCCGTCTCCTCCTTCTGCGAAGCAGTAATGCTAGCGAAGAGGGAGGCGGCACACGTTAGGGAGACTCAACAACGGCAGAGTCGCCCTAGCGCCCTCAGCAGCAGCCGCCGCAGGAGACGCCAGGGGCTGCGAGACGATCTCCGGCCACCGTAGACCCGGGCCTGCGGACGGCGAGTAGTGGGTAACTCGCCGTCCGATCAGCACCAGGCCCGAGAGTCGACGGCGCGTAGTGTTCCACGCGCGCCTCAAAGAGTTGTCAGCAAAGGACGGGGCCTGCCACGGCCAATGCCTGCCCGGGGGTTGAGGATAAATTCCAAAGAGTTACCTCGCCCCCGGGCGCGTAGGGCAGGGAGGAATAGGGGTAGGTTTTAGTCAGTAAGAGTCTGACACGCCCTTCCGCTCCACCCTAGAGCGGAAGAAGTCATAAGATGATTTCCCACCCCCAAAAAAAAAAAAAAAAGAGTTATGTCGCCGTATTTATTTGCAAACTCGATAATATTCCATATTAAAGAAACATTGAACCGTCTTGATAAAGACGCATGTTATCAACTCTATTAAAGAAACAGGGCTGCCTTTAGAAAGACATTGGGTAGAAACAAGATGAGGGCGACGCACTTACCAGTTCGCTCTGAAAAGAACTGTTTGCAAGAGTGCTGCACTCGATGCACAGTCTTCGTGACAGCAGACGCGGACACGCGGCAACCCAACTCTTCACTCGCAGACGATCAGCACTCGACGACGGCGCTCGGGCAAAAGGATGGATCTCGCGCGCCAACTTTCGCAACGTATGCTGACGTCTTCAAAATAGCGCCATGCGCATTGTTTCCGCGCACGCATGACACGCCACTTGTATAGTTGTTGTAAATATAAATAGAGCATTATTGAATAAAAAACAAGAGTTATCGACTGTCATCAGAACATTTAATATTGCGTTTTATTCTACCAAAGACCTCTCCACTACTGTCCACGAATTCTATTGTTCGAGTAGGTACTCAATAAGATAATCAATCTGCCTCGCCTTTTCCCAACTAACATGGGGTCGGCTTCCAGTCTAACCGGATGCAGCTGAATACCAGTATTTTACGTGGAGCGACTGCCTATCTGTTGTTCGAATACTAATTAGTAGCAATTGAGTACTTATACTTACTAATTATTTACCAAATATGGAAGCGATTGGTGCTGGTGGTCCGACGGTAGTCACGGACATTGAAAACCGAGAAGGCTCAGAATTATGAAATGTGTTATGGCAGTATTTTGAGAAGAGCGGATTGAGTAGGTACTTTTTAAGCACAAGGTTAACATTTAAGAAGTTATTACTTATATTATTTACTAAAACCCTCCCAATTTTTGTAGATAAAACGAACTTTTTAAAAAAAGATCACTCAATCCACACACGCACGTCCCACATTTTTTTTTTTGTGTGGTTGGGAAATCATCAAATGACTTCTCCCGCTCTAGGTGGAGCGGGAGGGCGTGTCAGACTCTTACTGACTAAAACCCACCCCTGTTCCTTCCTTGCCTGAGTGCCCAGGGAAGCGGTAACTCTGTTTCGAATTTATCCGCTACCCTTTGGCATGCAGGCACTGGCCATGATGGGCCCCGTCAGAGGTGGCCGACATTTTCTCTTAGAGGCGCGCGTGGAACACTACGCGCCGTCGACTCACGGCCCTGCCCCCTCAGCCAAAATACATTTCTATTAACGTTAACGCTTCGTGCAAAATGTATGGCAACGACATTACTGGGCGTGAGTCACGTGACAGTTCTCTGTCTAACGCTTCGTGCGAAACGTCGTTATCATACATTTTGCACGAAGCGTTAGCGTTAACGTTAACAGAAAAGTATTTTGTCTAAAGGCTCTGGTGCTGATCGGACGGCGAGCTACCCATTACTCGCCGTCCGCAGGCCCGCGTCTACGATGGCCGGAGATCGTCCTGCGGTTGGGGGCGTGAGGGCCACTCCGTAGAGGGAGACTCTCACCCGTTCCTTCTCCTTCGCGAGCATTACTGCTTCGCAGAAGGAGGAGACTACTCCCCATTCCCTCTCGCTCCGTACCATGGCCTGGACCAGGGCCGGGCGCGAGAGGTCGCTGCCGCCTATCGCATCCACGAGGACACGGCGGTGCACCGCCCAAGCGGGGCAGACCTCCACCGTGTCCTCTGGGTGATTCGCGCAGGAGTGACACCCGGCGTTTCCTCCCGCCTTACCCGACACAGGAACCGCCCGAAACAACCGTGTCCGGTCCTCACAGGACACGGTGGTTTCAGTTCCTCACCTGCGTCAGGCGGAAGGTGTGAACGCCGTGGCGCCTCTCCAGCCACTCCTCAAAGAGGAGCACTACCGCCGCAATGGTGGCGTGCCCAGCGCTGGGTTGCGACAGTCGCTCTCTCCATGTCACCATGAGATCCTGCCGGAGCGCAGTCCGCCGAGCCGCGAGGTGAGTTTTGACCCAGCGTTTCGCTTCCTCGCGCCACTCCCAGAGGAGCGCGAGGACCTTAGCCTTTAGATCCCATGGCGACAGTCCGGCAAGGAGGCTTGCCGCTTCACCGGAGACCGTGCGGTATATGACCCTTTGGGACGCGCTCAACCGGCGTGCTGGTCGCCGCCTCAAGGAGCGTGCCCACACCGGTGTCCCGTAAAGGGCCATGGACCGCACGACCCCCGCGTAGAGCCTACGGCAGGAGGCGTTTAGACCTCCCAGATTGGGCAGGAGCCGCTTCAAAACAGCCCCGGGCCGCTCCAGTCTGGGAGCCAAACGTCGGAAATGCTCTACGAAGTTCCACCAGCTGTCGAGGACGAGTCCCAGGTATTTTATCGTCCCCTGTCGATGGCCGCTGTGGGGGCCGATGTGATGTGAACCCCTCCTACCGTTATCTGGGAACCCGATGGTGGCGCTTTCCGAGGACCATGAAAACACATGGCCTCGGACTTGTGCAATGCCACCTCGAGTCCCAGTTGCCGGATCCTCTCCACGACTGTCGCAACCCCGCGTGTCATCAGATCAGCCGCCGTCTCATGCGACCTCCCCCTACGCCAGGACCAGCGTGTCGTCAGCGTAGCAAACTACGCTGACGCCGCTGGGGAGGTCGGCGCGCAGCACCCAGCCGTAACCGATGTTCCACAGAAGCGGCCCCAGGACCCATCCCTGTGGGACACCGCACGACATCGCTCGCCGGTTCCACTCTCCCTGGTGACCGGGGTAGATGACGAGTGTGCGGTACTTAAGTTTGATTTGACGACACGGTTGGCGCAGTGGTTGAGCGTTCGGCTGCTGCAAATATTTGTATGACCTACAGATAGTTGTTCCGGGTCTGGGTGTCTTGAGTATGTGAGTATACATGTTTGTGAACGCACCCACGATACAGGAGTAATTCCTAGTGTGGGGCAACGTTTAAAAAAAAAAAAAAAACCGAGTGGGCAGCATAGATTATACGCTATATGTTATGTGAGTTTTCTAAGCAGCTGAGAGCAGAGTACATTGCCCATAAATTGAAATACATAAGAATTTAAACATTTATAAATGTCTGGTGATCAGAGAAATAGGTAAGTATTGAAATAGGTAGTGGAAAAAAAAATTGATAAAAAGAAAAAAAAAACGACACTTCTTACTAGTTTAGATTATTTAATTAGGCAAAATATAACAAACAATACCCTATGTACAATTTCATTATTTTATTACATAATGCCGCGGTTTGGCGGTGTTCAAAAATTGATTGAGCGTTTTGCCCTAGAACTAAGAAAAGATTTTTTTCTTTACTTGTACTACGTAAAAAGTCTAAAATAGAATTGAAATTACCACACACATTATGATACAAATACATATAGTAAAATTAAATTATCGTAAAATGTAATAAAATCACACGTTACTTCGTCATACAAAAACGGTAAAATAACACACACACACGACAAAACTTAATTTTAATAAAAAAATTAATTGAACCTACGGGAAAGTCTGCTAATATGGAAATTCATTTATTATGATAAGTTGACTTCTAAAACATAACACAATTGAAAAGAGTAGGTATATCTTTTAAGTCAGCAAAAAATATTTAAAAAAATGACATACCATCACATCGAGACCACTATGCACATTTTGGCTAATGTAGGTATGCAAGTATACATTTATATTAGGAGGATGTTGCCGGCTGCGGCCTGACAAGTTTGGTTTCAACCTTTACCATGTCATCCCCTCTGTAGAGTTCAACTTGCAAAATGGAAAACACTTGAATAACCTGTTTGACTTCCGGTAAACCATTTGCAGCAGTCCATGTCAATTCCATTTTAGAGAGTCGATAACACTCTTCGTTTTTAATACATTGGTATTTTCCTGGAAAATCCTGCAAATCGAAAAAGAGCAAAGGCTTAGTTTTATTACTCAAAAATTTCAGATGCTTGAAAATTTCAACCCTTAGATGGATTTTGGTATATCATGACTAACTTTTGCCAGCAACACTTCGCTCGCGTGAAATCCCGCGGAAACGTAAGTACTACCGAGAATAGAATAAACTTTATTGTACACCAAAAAGTTACACAACTTTATACACCAACTTCAATCTATGGGTCCTTATCGCTGACAACGATATCTACTAGACAACTTTTGGATGGACTGGAAGAGCTTAAAATAAATAGGGGGTAGTCAGTACAGATATAAAAATAAAAAAACTTTTTTACAAACAATAGAACCGACTTCCAAAAGAAAACAAAAAATAGCAAATTAACTTTAATTTTGGAAGTCGGTGTTTTGTGGTTTAGTTTCTCCGTTTTTTGACACCGACTTCCGAAATTAAAGTTATTTTGCACTTTTTAGGGTTCCGTACCCGAAGGGTCCAAACGGAGCCCTATTGTTGTCACTCACTTGTCTGTCCGTCTGTCTGTCTGTCCGTCCGTCGTCTGTCACAAAATTTTGTTACGAAGAATTTTTTAACTTCACACTGACCGAACTTGAAATTTAGTGATAATGTTTATTATAACGTATACTTTACTAACAAATACCAATATTTAGTACGGAACCCTTAATGTGCGAAATCCGATACGCACTTGGCCAGTTTTTCAAGTATCTTATCTTCTGAAGGCTGCTCATATGATTTTTATTTTATTAGCTTAATGGGATGCCCAGCAGAGGCAGTACGGGCTATGTAATTCAGTTCAACCATGCGATGTTCCGGCGTTGACGACAAAACGAATTAAATATGAGGTTGCGGCGTAAAATAATAAATTGCACCATATTTCAGAATATTTTTTCGTAAACCAAAAAACAGTATATTGATAAGGATTCTGAGTTCAGATACCGCTCCTGCCAGGGTAGTGGGACTAGTGGGAGTGATCGGAAGAGTCACCACGGCTCCTGGCATAGGCAAAAGGAACACGGGTGGGTTTTAGTCAGTAAGAGTCTGACACGCTCTCCCGGTCCGACCAGAGCGGAAGAAGTTATTTGACGAAAGATACCGCTCCTTGATTTTTGAGGGGAGCTTACATCTCTGCCTAACCTGTTACAATAATTATGACTATGACTTTGAAGATAAACCGAAATGACAATGGGTGACTAAGCCAATTTGGTTTAATGCCCTTTTTGATTGATAGGATTATAATATTAGTAGGATATTTTTTCCATCTGTAATGGTTAGCACAGCTTATTTTTTTTTTTGGGGTTGGGTAATCATACAATGACATCTCCCGCTCTGAGTGGAGCGGGAGGGTGTGTCAGACTCTTACTGACTAAAACCCACCCCTTTACTACATATTATAAAACAAAGTCCCCCGCCGCGTCTGTACATTAGAAACTCAAAAACTGGTGAACGGATTTTCATGTGGTTTTCACCAATAGACAGTGATTTATGAGGAAGGTTTATGGTGTGTCTATCTGGCAGGCCCCAACGAGAAATATCAACAGGTGATAGCTTTTCATAAAGACATTATTTTGTACCTAAAGAAAATAAATAATAAAACATTTTATACCTCGACAGTTTTTGATTAAATGACGTTTTTATGAAGTGTCTAGCTAGCGGGCCTCTTATGATTATTTTTATTGTTATTATACTTTCAGATCGGCCGTGCTCAGGGTTAGAAACTATTATGTACCTTACAAATCCAAAATTTCGACTTTCTGTGAGCTTTACTTTAGAAGTTATTCGTTATTTAGTCAAATGTCTAGCCAGGGGCCCCTTCTTTAAATACTTTTTTTTTTATGTCATACAATACATTAGGAGCTTGATACTATTATGTACCTTACAAATACAAAATTTCGACTTTCTGTGAGCTATACTTCAGAAGATATTCGTTATTTAAACAAAGGTCCAGCCAGCGGCCCCTTTTTTAAATACTACTATTATATCTTACAATAGTGTTAGGAGCTTAATACTATTATGTACCTTACAAATCCAAAATTTCTACTAATATGTACCTTACAAATATAAATTTCTACTTTCTGTGAGATATACAGCTCACAGAAAGTTTATATTTAAAAAAATCCCACTGGCTGGATGTTTGTCTAAATAACGAATATCTTCAAAAGTATAGCTCACAGATAGTCGAAATTTTGGATTTGTAAGATACATAATAGTATCAAGCTCCGAGCTCTATTGGGCGATCTCAAAGTATAATAACAATAAAAATAATCATAAGGGGCCTGCTAGCTAGACACTTCATAGAAACATCATTTAATCAAAAACTTTCAAGGTACAAAATATATCTTATTTATTTCCTTTAGGGACCAAATAATGTCTTTATGAAAAGCGATTAGCTGTTGATAAATCTCGTTGGGGCCTGCCAGATAGATTCACACAGGTTTATGTGTTTAGTTTAATTAATAGTTTGTACCCGAGCGCAGCTGGGGCGGTCGCTAGTTATAGTAAAAATTGTCTTACATTATTGAAGAAAATTCGTCTATTCAGTCCCATGGCAATGATAATGACATCAATGTACTTCTCCCTCACTTCTACAACGGCTGCATCAGTCACTACTGGAGACTTCATTTCAATGTACTTTAGTGTGTACATTTCTGTAGACAATTCGCTTGCTTTTTTAGCATTGTATTTTTGTTTATTACATTGGGCTGCAATCATACGGACTTTGTCAACATCCCAGTTAGGGTTGTCTCTGTATTTTAAACTTGCTGCCAACAACCTGAAAATATGTAACAATAATTAATTCCCTTGTAGTGCAGTGAAAATGCATACATATCGAAAAAATTAATGTAAGTTTCTTACCTGTGAACCATAATATCGGCATATCTTCGTATAGGGCTAGTAAAATGTGTATAAAGTGGAACATTCAAGGCATAGTGATGGAAGTCGTCATCGTGGCACCCATCAGCACAGAAATATTTAGCCCTTGTCATTGGCTTAGCACACAACATGTTTAAAACCATCACTTTACCTTGGTCCGCGTCTACAGGACCAATATGTTTTAACAGGGAGCGATGTAAATCTCCAGCAGAGTCAATATCTAAGTCAATACCCATAGGCTTCAAGGACTTAGCAAGTTGCTTCAACATGTATTCGCTAGGTTTTGGATGACATCTCAAAAATGCTAATGATGGATGATCCTCCCGAATTCGTTCAGCAACTGTCATATTTGCAAGTAACATAAATTCTTCAATAAGTTGGTGGCTTTCTTTACTTTCATAAATCCAAAACGAATCAGGTAAACCATTAGTGGTATTCAAATGAAAAGCCACTTTGGGTTGGTCAATCCTTAAAGCTCCACTATCAAATCTATTACTTCTAAATTTAGCAGCAATACTTCCAATAATTTTTATAGTTTTTGATATATCTGTAAACCCAAAACCATTGTATGTTTCAGGAAAGCTTGCCTTGGCATCTTCTTTATCTTCAAGTACTGATTGTGCATGTTCATAGGCAAGTTGAGCACAAGAGTTAATTACTGTTTTTGAAAATCTATGATTAAGTACTTTTGCATCTTTAGTTATTTCCCAGAATACAGAAAATGCCAATTTGTCTACACCCGGAAATAGAGAACAAAGCATGCAGAGATCATCAGGTAACATGTGATATGCTTTTTCAACCAAATAGATTGTTGTGGCTTTGTCTGCCACTTTTTCATCTAGTATTGTATCTTCTGTTAAAAAGTGAGCTACATCAGCTATATGAACTCCAATTTCGTAATTTCCATTCTCAAGTTCTCTGCAAGACATAGCATCATCAATATCACGACAGTTGAATGGATCAATGCTAAACACACACAGTTTGCGGCAGTCCTCTCTGATTGCAATTTCCTCATCAGGTATTTGGTAGTCTAAACGTGGATATAAATGTCTTACTTCAGGACCAAATGGAGTTATATCTAAATCTGTTTGGGCCAATATTGCTTTAGTTTCTGTTACCATGTCTCCACACTGTCCTATGTTGGAAATTATTTTCCCAATAGCAAATCTGGTATCTGTCCAATCTGATATTTTGGCTAAAAATAATGTGTTTTCATAACTCGTAGCATCAACGTAAAAGTTATCAGGCCAGCTTGTGAATGGTACATTGAGCCTTGGCATTCTGAGATCACGAGGAATAAACAAAGCTTTCTGTCTATTTTTATCTGCCATCAACTTTAAAGTGCCAATGCAAGTTCTATTGTGAACTGTTTCTTTGATATACACAACTTTTCCTTTCTTTTGTTTAGTTTCCTCACCACTGTCTTCATTATCACTATCTGTAAACTGCACAACTACAATATCACCTTCCAAAGCACGATTTCGATTTTTTAACCCATCAATAAGAATATCCTGTTCACTTCTGTTGCTACTAGATACATAAGCATGCTGGAATTGTTTAGGGTTTATCCTTATTACACCTTCAATCAAAACATTATCTTTTAGACCAGCCTCCATATTTTCTGCTGATATATAAGGATCAAATTTCATGTCACTCTCCTTTCCTCTTTTCCTGTTCTTCTTCTTAGCTTTAGGAGTTGCATTTGTATCAATGTTAGCTTCTCCTTGTATCGGCACATACCTAAAAGGTTCTCCACTCCTCATATTAAAGGACTGGCTGAGTAATGGATGTTGTAAAAAGTTTTGGATACATTTGGGAGTCATGTCAGGTTGAACAACTGGTGTATTAGGTATACTCACAGATGTTTGTGTTTGTGGTCCTTGAAAAATAGGAGTATTTGGCAAACTTGCAGCATGCTGAGAGTTCATTAAAAACTGGTTACTTTGGGACACCTGAAATTGTGGATGATGGCGAAGGTTTTCAAGATACCTTGAATTTGTAGTAGCATACAATGGACTTATTTGTTGAGAAAAAAACTCTTGCAAATATAAGAGATCATTTTGTGGTGGTAGCCCCATGTGGGACCCGGATGGTTGAGGTGAGTTGTTCATGGCTTCTCTTGAGGGTATTTTCAAATTTTTTATTCTCCCTTTCTTCTTTGCATTTTTTCTTTTCGGAAATGCAGGAGTGTCTCCTTGGTCTACTTCATCGTTTTCACTGTTTAAATTTATGTTTTGGCTCTGTGTCGTTAGATCACTAATTGACGAATTAGTAAATGTTTGGGAATTAACTCCGGCCTCACCTTGTGATTGTTTATGCCGTGACAGTGAAGAATGCTTTTGAGTCTTTTTACCTGGGCAGTTTTGATGTTCTTGAATCCTATTATTGAGAGAACTTTTAGAACGAAAAGGTTGCGACGTGGAAAGTTGTGAACCCGATGGTCTATTTACGTCAAAATTTCTTTCAGATACACAATCAGTCAAGTGAGACATTGTTATTCTTATATCGTAAAGCGTGATACCAGAAATATGATGATACCAGAAATTTCCATAAAAATATTAAACGTACAAATAATTAAAATTTTCTGGTAGGTATTTTTGAGATCTCTTTACCAAAATTTTAGGTTGACAAAATAGACCAAGGTTACCAGCCTAAAATTAAATCTTGCTATCATAGACAGTAGAGTGAATCCGGAACCGCGCGAAAATGAGCAAGCGAAACTCAAAAAAGTAATACCTACCTACATCACTATAAAAAACATAACCTGTTTTTTTTTTTCCTTCGCCCTTCATGGGCAGGCTAAGGTCTTGGACCATACCGCCTCGTCTTCAGTGATAAAAAAAAAAAAAAAAAAAACAACCTGGCGCGAACCTCACTGACAGTGACAGGCTGACAGCACAGTCAAGCACAACAACTCCCATAAGAGTGAAAATTATTTATGAATTGAAGGAATCTAACCTACCCACCCAGACAAGTTAAGCAGCTTGGTGTTGACAAAAATTGCTGAATCTTGGGAAGTAACATTATCGTCGATTATAACTGCTACTTGCTAAAAAAGTAACAACTACTGCAAAGAAGTTCGGCAAACATTTACTTCTTATCATGAAACTCATAACACATAACATGTTAACATCTAAGTGTCTAAAAGGTGTAATGACTGGATATCCACTTGCTATCAATGCTACAGATATAAAAGTAACAGAAGTAGATTTCAATCCAGAATTTATTACCCGTGTAATTCCAAAATTGGACTGGGAAGTTCTATGGGCTGCTGCTAATAGCATTGGTCATGGTGAGGGACTACCAAAAAATTTAGAGCCCAAGTTCGAAGAAGATGAAGACTTGCTTAAGAAAGTTCACAAAGTGTTATTAGAAGTGGAGGTTGAAGAAGGAAATCTAACATGCCCAGAATCAGGAAGGCAGTTCCCTATCTCAAAAGGAATTCCAAACATGTTATTAACTGAAGCGGAAGTTCAGTAAACTTATGTATCATTCTTTCTTTGTGTAAGTGTTAACTTTATTTCTAAGCATACTATTTTTATTTTAGCCAATATGTGTACAGACTTTGGGTGTAAAAGAAACTGTGTTTAATCCATATTGTAACAAAATAAATATATTTTTGTTCTAAATACATGTAATAATTTTGTGTACTTTAACGCATCTGGAATAGCAACCTATGTCACAGTCATTACAATTTCACCAAGATAGAGCTGAGAAATAGTTGCTGTGTTTTTGGGGATACTTGGCAGGCACAGGGATTTTCTACATAATAGCTGATCAAGTAGTACTCACAGGTTTTTTGGGTACCAATACAAACTGTATTAATTTAATGAACAGCACAACTGCTTATGCAGAAAAAAGGCTTAATTGTCTATATCAGAACCAAGATGTGCACTACGTTGTCCTCTATAAAAATCCTAGTAATATGCAACATGGTGTTGAAACACCATAGTGGCGCTTGAGCTGCAACTCATATTGAGATAACCTGTGTTTATGTAAACAACCTGTGTTTATGTAAACACTTGTACACTGTCATATCAACGACAATATCACCTGCGTTGATGGCATGATGAATGATGATAAAAATGAGGCCAGAAGGATGTAACAGACTTATTATTATTCATTCAAGCCAGGCATCGACTCTGCGACGTAGTGCCAAAGTTGCGATCGAAATCGACGCATTTTCGAAAATAGTTAGGTACCTACATATTATATGAGTATCTTGGTCTTTTTTTTTATTTGTATCGCGTAGGTACTTGTTGTTACGGTCAAACAGATGGGCGCGAAAAAAGCAAGGGCTGTGACTGTTAACTGAGAGTAATGCGTTTTATGAGTATTACATCGCGTTTATGAATAAACAATGAACTTTCCTTCATACTTGCAGGCTTAGGACTAAAAAAAGGACTGCCTATAATTGATTACTGTGTTATTTTGTGTTACTATGAAATAAATGATATATTATTTAGAGCAACGGCGTATTTAAAAGTTCATTGATTGTATGTACAAAAATCGACTATTTACATAATTATTGTCATTTACCATGATTTTGTTTGAAATCAGTTAAAAAAATCATTGTTCTTTCTAAACATTTTCGTCCGTTAAAATTTAAAAAACACAAAACAACAACACAATCTCTCACTCAATCTCAATCAATCGTCCTTACACAATTAAAGATTCAATAATGCGTGTCCTATCACTGTTTATTTACACAAAAAACATTAAGCAAAACTTTACATCATATAAGTGATCGTAAATTCGCGCGCAGCGCTTAAAACATTTACGCACGCGAACGACAGCAAGCGCTATGATGCAACGACTGGCGCGCCGCGCCGCTCCTGCTTACGAGTGCTTAGCGCTTACACCGAGTTTACGCGAATGGGTCGAGTGAACTAAGTAAAACCAAATAAGCAATTAGCAAAAAGCAGGGAGCAGCAGTAGTGGCCCAGTGGTATTGGCCGCGACTTACAAGTTGTAGGTCGTGAGTTCAAACCCCGGCAGGCGCTTTACTTTGTGTAAATTATTTCATCACCACTACTCTGAAAACGGTGAAGGAAAACATCGTGAGGAAACCGGCATGTCCTAGAACTAAAAATTCGAAGACATGTGACATCCACCAATCCGCATTGGGCCTGCGTGGTGGATTACGGCCCACACCCTCTCACAGAGAGGAGGCCCCAGCAGTGAGGACATTAAAAAAGGATGATGAACAAGTGAGAGCCACGATAGCATTTGCTTTACGATATTTTTAAAAAGCAAGTTATTTGTAATGCTTTATGACATATTAACCACCACTATTACTAAGCCGCTGTCTGTCTGCCTGTCTGTCAGCAGCCTGTATCTCATGATCCGTAATAAGTAGACAGTTGAAAATTTCACAATGTGTATTTCTGTTGCCACTATAAAAAATTATAAAAATAAATTAAAAATTAAAGCTCCTCTACTAGAAACGTGTTTTTTTGGTTTATGGTACGGAACCCTTCGTGTGTGGGTCCGACTCGCACTTGGCCGGTTTTTTTTATGTTGGTTGGTAGGTAAGTGGTAGCTAGTGTAAGTTTTTTTTGTACTGAGGCTTCCAGCAAAGACCATCTAGGGTTCTTCTAACAGTCCAGTGCAATTATCTTATTGCACTGGACTATGGGAAACAAAGGAAAATTATGGAATTCAGTTTTAATATATGAATTTGAACTATTATTTTTTTGTTGTTTCTGAAGCCATGAACATTAAAAATGCCATAGATAAACAACAATCTGCTCAGCATTTTTTTTTTTAATATCAAAAGCTTGATCTTGACAAATGGCCAACGCTTAGTCACGAGCATAATCAATGTCTCATTGCATTTCAGTAGAAATAAACCTTTTTTAACCCTTATTAGATAACTACAGGATCGATTGACATTTTTTTAGGGTTCCGTACCCGAAGGGTCCAAACGGAGCCCTATTGCTGTCACTCACGTGTCCGTTTGTCTGTTTATCCGTAGTCTGTCACAAAATTTTATTTCGAAGAATTTTTTAACTTCCCTAACTAACCAGGAACTTGAAAGGACGAAAACGTTTATTATTATAAAATACCAATATATTGATTAATCAGATTTTTTCTTTGACAATTCCCACTTCTGGTACGGAACCCTAAATGTGCGAAGTCCGTCACGCACTTTGCCGGTTTTATTTTTTATAAATTTCGCCAATGTTCTTGCTAACTGTACATTTCCGAAAATCTGTGAAAATTTCGCAGTTTGCAAACTGCGAAATTTTCAAAGATTTTCAAATATGTATAACTCAAAAATGTAAGGAGTAAGGACAGTCTCATAAAAACGTTTGCCCGCTGCCGGGCCAATTAGCTATGGCGCCCTACGCTGACTTGGAAAAAAAAAGCGAAAAATGGGGTTTGCAAAAAAAATCTTATAATGCAGTTAAAATGTTCCAAAAAGTCACAAACAAAAAAAAAATACTGTTCTTTGTAGAAAAATCATCAAAAACAAATCCCAAAAAATCCAGAAAGTAAAAGTGTAGTCGTGTGCGTGTCCAATATAGATATGAACTTGCAATCACAAGCATACCTACGTATCATATGCTCCGACCACTCGGCTAAGCTCACTTGTAACGAAACTGTTGAAATAGAGAGGTTTAATGTACTAAGGACGGTCGTAAGCAAGAAAAGCCGACGGAGGCCTATCCTGTCTGCAGGGTATAAAGGAACCTGACACGAAAATGATGAAGGGGGCTTCGTTCTCTCGCTTCTCGCATCGCCGTCGAACCTAACCTGTCCGTGTCGGGGTGCCCTAAGTTCCCGAGCTCGCTTCGTTCGCTCTTGACCTAAATACTGAGAGAAGAAAAGTACTGCCGGTTCCCAACAGCGTTATTTTTGGGTGCCGCCGCCGGCTGCAGAGGCACTCCCTTAAAATTGACTTTTCGTAAACTGATAAAAACATGGTCGGCCATGATGATCCATGGATTATAACGGCTAAAAGTAATATACTATCGGTGTCATGACCAAAGAGTATATAATTTTCGTCAGTCATGACGTCAACGTTTGTTCATAGTGAGTGACGTTGTCGTAAGTAGATACATAAATCACGACGGATAGCGTTCTATATTATTGTAGTCTTTACGTTATATGATGCATGGAAGATGGAAACATTAGTTACCATATTTTCGCCGATTCAAATTATGGTATTTACAGATTTAAAAAAATATTTACCGGACTGCCCGGGGGACTTTAGGCTCAACAACAGCTCTCGTTGTTGTTACGGCGCGCGGCGACGTCCGCCCCCAATAGCGTATCGAAGTCAACCGCAAAAAAAAAAAAAAAGGTGATTTCTTGTTTTTTAACCGACTTTGAAAAAGGAGGAGGTTCTATTTTCGACTGTATGTATGTCAATTGAGGACCGATTTTCAAAATTCTTTTTTTATCCGATAGAATATACTTCCGAGGTGGTACCATATGAATTTTATCGAAATCGCTTCAGCGCTTTTTGAAAAACTGAACAAAAACGAAAAATACGTATACCTAGATGACGTTTTGGTGTTCTCCAATTACGAGTATGTTTAAATTCCACGTTCCATGTTATTGGGGTTTTGAGTTCTGGGGAATAACTATATAAAATAAAAAAAACAACCGACTTAGTAAAAAAAAATAAGTAGGTACCTACTTACACTAAAAACTAAAAAATAACTTTAATTTCGGAAGTCGGTGTCAAATAACAAAGAAATAAAATACAAACACCGACTTCCGAAATTAAAGTTATTTTTTAATTTGTAGGTACCTACCACCTATTTTTTTTTTTGGAAGTCGGTTGTTTTTTTTTGTGTTAAAATTTTCGAGCTCGCTTACTCATCCTCCCAACCGATAAGATAGACAAAGGTACTTGTATAACAGTTCTTAGAAATACTAAAAAGAAAACCTATCCAAGACAGGTGGTTATAATTTTTGAGCTCGCTCGCATTTTTACTTTTTCATGTTTTGTATTTCGAGGTGCTAAAATTTTCGGGCTGACTTTTGTATTTTTTTAACCGACTTTCGAAAACGGAGGAGGTTCGTGTTCGACTGTATGTATGTTTTTTTTTAATGATCACTGTTTTATCATAATCATGGCGAGGCGATGAGATTTTCTTCTTGTTTTGCTATTAGGCTATTTGATTAATTAGTTGGTGGCAGTTATTTTACTTCAATCATGGGTCGCATGCCACCAACTGCATCAGACTGCTTGAAAAGTGCATTATTGAAATCCATTCAGCCGTTTATGCTACAGAGCCTGCCAAAGAAATAGACATACTTATATACAAACTCTCGAAAAACATTACCTACCTTCCTTCTGGGGCAGTCGGGTAAAAACATAAGGGGTATGTTTGTTTGAAAGTTTGGCAAACAATTTTATCGTTTACAGGGCACTTTACAGCTGTCAGGAAAGAATAAGCCATAGTGTGACGTACAACGTCTATGGTTCCAGTTGTTGCTGAAGACGCTAAGGAGCTAGGAGGGCTAGGTAGCAAGATGTAATTTTTTTGGGACGAAGTTTAACCTACAGGCTCAGTTCGAGCTGACAACAGCCATCTGTGTTCCCCGGTATTGTATCCATATTCCTTGTCTAGCTGACTGTACCTACCTACCTACGGATGTACAGATGGCTATCTACGTTATTACAATTAGTTAGTAACGAGTTATTTGTTATAAAAATTCAGCTAAGGTAGCATTTATACTCGAACAAGCGAGCTATATTTTTAGTTTTTAGCAAACTATGAAATGAAAGTGATAAAAATACAACGTAATAATTTAGCTGACTGAGGGCGGGCTTATGGGCATTGCTCTCAAATATCTACTGTACTTACGCAGGCGAAACTATGATCCCTAGGTAGGTACCTACTACCTACCTATTGACCTATGATATGAAACAAGGCAACTTAACAAGTAACTTGGTATTAAAACTAAAGTATCTATCTAGAAATAAAAGGTTGTTTTCTGTGCCTCTATAAAAAACAAAAAATGGGGGTATTGATTTCTGCGCGCACTAAGGTGCGTTATGCTACGTTTACACGAGCGATCACAATCACTGGACACCTCACACGATCCTCGCCTGTTTAACTTGATGCCATAAACTAAAACAATTCATCGCTATCATTGATGTTAGGTTCGAAATAGTTCGAATGAACTCCGGATATGTTTAGACAAAAACATAGAGATTGCTTTGACAGTTGACACAGGTGGCGCAGGGCGTCCAATACAAGCATTATATCACGTTTCCTATCGTAGGTCTGTGTTTAATAATAAATCAGAAAAACACGTTTTTATATGATTTTGATATTGTGTCTAGATTCATCATCATCAGCCTTTTAATGTTCCCACTGCTGGGGCACAGGCCTCCTCTCTGTGAGAGGGTGTGGGCCGTAATCCACTACGCGGGCCCCATGCGAGTTGGTGGATGTCACATGTCTTCGATTTTTTGGTTCTAGGACATGCCGGTGTGTGCACGATGTTTACTTTCACCGTTTCTAGATTCTTTAGCAGCAAATAAGAATGTCCAACCAAGATTTAACCATTTTTGTATCCAGACTATAATATAGTCACATAGAGTGTAGAAAGCTAAGATAGTTGATTTTTAAAGTCGTCTAAAGGCACTAGCCGTGTTAGGAAAAATCATTCAAAGGCAGCCAAAACAATTATCCTAGAGGGCCTTTTCCTGTCATGTGCATATTCACCCGCGCGCGGATCCGGTCCGCATGCGGATGATAGCACAGTCCTGGCCACACGCAGGAAAAAATTTCGTTCACAGCTGCAGTGTCGTGCGTGTTACACTATGCGTACATCGGTCTGAGACAAAATACTTTTCTGTTAGCGTTCACGCTAACGCTTAGTACAAAATGTATTGCAATGACATTACCTGGACGTGAGTCACGTGACAATTCTCCCCGCAGGTAATGTCATTGCCATACATTTTGTACTAAGCGTAAGCGTGAACGCTAACAATCAGGCCCCTCTACTGTTCGCTAATCTGGAGGCTAAGGTCGTCGCGCTCCTCTGGGAGTGGCGCGAGAAGACGAAACGCCGGGGCGAAACTCCGCTGCCGCGACATCTTGCGGCTCGGCGGACAGAGCTCCTGCAGGATCTCATGGCGACATGGAGAGAGTCAAAGAGCGACTGTCGCAACCCAGCGCTGGGCACGCCACCTTTGCGGCGGTAGTGCCCCTCTTTGAGGAGTGGCTGGAGAGGCGCCACGGCGTCCTCACCTTCCGCCTGACGCAGGTCCTCACCGGACGCGGTTGTTTCGGGAGGTTCCTGTGTCGGATAAGGCGGGAGGAAACGCCCGGGTGTCACCATTGTGCGGATCGCCCAGAGGACACGGTGGAGATCTGCCCCGCTTGGGCGGAGCACCACCGTGTCCTCGTAGATGCGATAGGCGGCTGCGACCTCTCACGTCCGGCCCTGGTCCAGGCCATGGTACGGAGCGGGAGCGAATGAGAATCAGTCTCCTCCTTCTGCAAACCAGTAATGCTCGCGAAGGAGGAGAGGAACGGCGAAACGGGTGAGGGACTCAACGGAGTGGCCCTCACGTCCCCAGCCGCAGCCGCCCTTTGCGTCGCAGGTCGCAGGACGATCTCCGGCTGCCGTAGACGCGGGCCTGCGGACGGCGAGTAATGGGTAGCTCGCTGTCCGATCAGCACCAGGCCCGGGAGTCGACGGCGCGTAGTGTTCCACGCGCGCCTCAAAGAGATGTCAGCCACCACTGACGGCGCCCATCATGGCCAATGCCTGCATGCCAAGGGGCGCGGGTAAATTCGTAACAGAGTTACCTCGCCCCTGGGCACTCAGCTAAGGAAGGCACAGGGGTGGGTTTTAGTCAGTAAAAGTCTGACACGCCCTCCCCCAAAAAATAAATAAAAATAAAATTCATTTATTTCAGGCATAGCCCATAGTGAT
This sequence comes from Polia nebulosa, assembly GCA_951329385.1. Classification (NCBI taxonomy): domain Eukaryota; kingdom Metazoa; phylum Arthropoda; class Insecta; order Lepidoptera; family Noctuidae; genus Polia; species Polia nebulosa. The sequence continues at coordinate 16,943,244 of OX589599.1, read as the reverse complement.
CATAGCACAACACAATAAAGAACAAAAAAAAAACAGCTTAAATAAATATCTACAATTAAAATTAAAATTACGGCTCATTTGTATCATTTTTTTATTAAAAGTCATTAGAAATAGAAAATTAAATTAAATTAAAACGCGGTATGTGAATGTCAAAAATTAATTTAAAAAAATAAATAAATAAAATATGTTAATGATGTCAAATAGGTAGTAAAATGTCAAGCCGTGCGCCTAACCTAATAATTCAACGTGCCTGTCACAACGAAATTATATTCTCTTTGGTCACAACAGTGTCGAATGTACGGACAGTTGAGTTGTCCCGTATTATTATTATACTCTTTGGTTGAGTCGATCAGCGATCATCGCCAGGACAGCATTGGAGCTGGCCCGCACCCTGCGCACCACGGACACGGACGCGCACCGCTTACGCATGGTGGTGTGGAAACAGTCGGTGCGCGCTTCTGCAAACATGCCCGGGGCGCTGCAGAATCGGGGCAACCCCAACACCGCCCTGAACGCGTTGTTGTACTGGACGCGGAGGGCGCCGTACCTAAATTGCGCATAACTAGCCCACACGCTACACGTGTACAACGACGTGCAATATGCTTTAAAAAGAGTGATCTTTACTTAACCAGAACAACGTGCAAACCTGCGGGCCAGCATATTCGCCCTCACTGACAGGGCCCTCCGCTCCCGTTCAATGTCAGCATGATCTCTGAGATCAGTAGTGACAATGTGCCCTAAGTACTTAAATTGGTCCACTCTGTCTAGCGGCAAACCGTTAAGAAAGACAGGTGGCACGCTTTCTGGACATTTTACACCCCTGGCCTCAAATACCATACCTTAACTTTTAACCACATTATACCTAAACCCGTGTCTACAAGCATAGTCCTCACAGACCTGCAGCAGCTTCCTTAACCCACATACCGACGCGCTCAGCAGCACCATGTCGTCAGCATAGCTAAGATTGTTGACACAAACGCCACCATCAACATAGCAGCCAACATGTTGACTGCTGAGCGCGACAATTAGTGCATCCATGTACAGGTTGAACAGAGTCGCCGAGGTCAAACCGCCCTGCCTCACCCCGCACATAAGCCGATACGGCTCCGACATTGCCCCCGCCCATCTGAAAGTATTGACCTGGCCCTGGGCCTGCAGTCTCGACATTGATAGCGATCGCTAAGTCCTAACGATCGGTAAATCGGTCGGAAAAATAATTGATTTTCTTGAAATATGTACGGAGACGGCGTAATATTTAACTTGCAAGCACTATTTTTCATGAAAACTGATCTGCTGGTCTCTGTGACTAGTGCAAATACCGTGGCATGGCAATGCCATTCAGCTTTTCCCACAGAATATCATACGCCACCAGGTCAAAGGCCCTGGAAAGGTCAAGAAAACACGCGTACACGGGTGTTCTACGATCCGTGTAGTACCTGACAGTATGCTTAAGACACAGTATAGCACTTTCAGTGGACAGTTGAGGTCTAAAACCAAACTGGTTACTATGCAGGCTAACATATTTAACTGTGTGTTAAGCAAACCGTCGATCACTTTCGCCACGATCGTGGCTAGCGAGATTGGCCTGTAGTTACTTTTATCAGCGAGGTCCCCAGATTTATTTTTCACAACCACGGCTTTCATAAGATCCGATGGCAAGTAAGAGTGGCTCACGCACAGCGATAAGAACATTGCCAAGACCCTGAAGATATGCGGGCCAGCATGTTGCAGGTGCTCAATACTGAGGCCGTCGTGGAATCAAACTTGCGTACACAGAGCCTTTAGACAAAACACTTTTCTGTTAACGTTAACGCTTCGTGCAAAATGTATGGCAGACATTACTGGGCGTGAGTCACGTGACAGTTCTCTGTCTAACGCTTCGTGCAAAATGTCGTTGCCATTTATTATGCACGAAGCGTTAGCGTTAACGTTAACAGAACAGTATTTTGTGTAAAGGCTCAGCCCCCCTAGTCAAATAACTATAATAATAGCGCTAACGCTAACGCTTCGTGCAAAATGTATGGCAAGGACATTAACTGCGGAGAGAACTGTCACGTGACTCATGCCCAGCAATGTCGTTGCCATACATTTTGCACGAAGCGTTAGCGTTAACAGAAAAGTATTTTGTCTAACCTCTCTGGTCTGTTGGCGCCACAGAACATATATACCCTGACGGGGTTGGCGGTAAAGCCAAATGGTCAGGCACTTCGCCAAATGGTTTTGGGGATATTTGTTGATGTAAGGTCCCACCCAAAGAGTAATATAATATAGAGTTCCTACCCTAGCCTCTTCTACAGCCATTTGTAGGGTATTGGTTGTCACGTTGCGGAGCCGGAGTGGTGGTGTGACACGTAGAGGAGGTCGTAGAGGACGACCGTAGATGGGGAGTTGGATGAAGATAAAAACACGAGTTCAGACGTATATTTTAATATTTACTGTAGGGTGCATATATAAAGTACTTATTAATCGTACACCATACACTGTGAGTGGGTACAAAATATTTAAATTGTATTACTACACAACTCTTGGAAACTGGTAACTATCCATTATTGAAGAGTATGAAGATGACAATGATAGAGCTCTCTCTAGTCTCTTAGTCTAGCTCGGCAGCAGAATTGGAACTGATTTTAAGGCACTATTAACTGCCAATGAGCTTGCGTGTTCTGTGCTGAGCTCACGTAACGCGTCGTACGTACACCCAGTAATAGGACTCTCCCATCAAGGAGCGCTGTCCGAAATTAGACGCATTATTAAGGCGCAGTAATACGACTTTTAAAGGTTTTTAATTGAACATCACGTCTAAACGACTGGTCTTATTTCTTTGAAAAAAATATATGTTACGCTAAACTATTTCCGTCGTAATTTTATCTCAGAAAATTTGAAATCATATTTTTATAACATAGTGTAATTAATTTGTAAAGTTACTATTAAGCGTATTTTTATGAAACCTTTACCATTTTAAAGATCATTTAATTATTTATAATATAGTCTCAGAGTTTTAGTTTACTACCTGTTGTTTTATGTGTAATAAATTATAACTGCGCCTTAATATAAAAACAGAGACTATTGAGAGAGAAAACAAGTAATAATTGAATTTTAAATTAAAAAAGGTAGGAAAGAACGTAATTTTGGAATAGAGGTCATACAATAAACAAGGCACTGCCTTGTTACAATACCCGGCTGCCCCGGCAAGAAAAAATTGAGCTGCAGGTGAGCTATTATAATATTAGTGGTTTGCATTTCTTCTCTTGCTCAAATGATACGGAATCATAAATGATGCCTCGATGATGTAGTATGCACCTTCGTACGAGTGTATAATAAATAGTATACTTAAGTAATGATTTATTTATTTCGGTTGAACAATAAATTACAATCAATAATGGTCACATTATACTATATTGGTAGTTTCTCACATCATGTTCCGTACTATTAAATAAAATGATTATCAACTATAAAAGGCGTAATTTATAATTCATCTACATATGGAACAAATGCAAGATTTCCTGCAGCACCCATGGAAACTTTGTTACCACCAGCAGCAGAAAGAGCCTGTAAATAAAGATATTAATGTGCATTAATAATACAGTTCCAGTATAGTTTAATTTACTTATAATGATGAATGGTGAAAAAAAAAAATTGTCGCGAGGCAGCCGATTGAAACAGCGGTTGCCTGAAAGTGTGTACGCTAATTATAATTATAATGAAATTTTTATGCCATCCCTCCTGGGTCGGCCGGCCCTGTAAAAGAGCGAAGAAAAAAAAAAGATTGTCAGGCAGCCATTGGGAAATTGGCATGCTTGTTCTTCATCACTGACTCAAGAAACAAAGAGCCATTGTTATCGATCCATCAGACTTGGAAGCCGGGAAAAAATTTAATTTTTCGAGCGGTGGACGAGGACTTAGGAAAAATGCACTTATATCATTGCAATCGGATGTCATTTGTTTTTTGAGTCTTGTATGATGTGAAAAACGATATGCAGAAATGCCATCCCTCTCCCATGAAATTCCATCCCCCCTGTGACCACCACTACAAACGCGACATTCTTCAAATTGGAATACGCTTTTGATCCTACATTACCGGTCGCAAAAATAGGAAATGTGCATGAAAAAAATATTTATTGACTAACCGGTTTATATGCAAAAATAGAATACGAACAGTGAAAGCAGATAGAAATTTGATCAAAAATCAAACGAGATTATTATAACAATTTTAAAGAACTATATGTGTCCCAATCTCGAAAACGCTGTTTTGTATGGTAGTTGTATGGGCGTCACGTTATTTGACGTCACGTCGGCACACGTCAGACTTCTCTTTCTAATGTTCAACATTAAAATTTTATAACTTCGTCGCTGATGAAGATATTTTGAGAATTCCTTCATATTTGTTCACTATCCTACTGAATTATAAATGCGTTTGTATGTTTGTGTTTCAATCATGCAAAAACGGCTGAAGGGATTTGAATGAAATTTTGCATTCCCGACTCCACGTCACACCAGTGTGACGACGAGTATTTTTTTCCCTCGTCGTCACACTGCTGGTTTTACAACACCTTTTATAAATAATAGAGAGGTACCTAAGTATTACTTGTATCACCCGACTGCGCTACGCAAGGGAGAGTACCTAATGTTTTCTATCATAGGATAGATGGGAGTTTAATTTGTTCTATCATGATGGGGTCTATCGATTTATTTTTTATGCAGATTTTGTGACAAATATTGACGGCCCCCTATTTATCTCATTTATATTTGTAATCTACTCAATGAGCTCTAGGCAGGGACTTCTTTGTGCGCGAGTCCGACTTGCACTTCCCCAAATTATATATGATTGGGAAAAACGCTGAAAAAAAAAACGGGAGTGCCGGCAGAAGTGAAAACTTGAACATTAACGTTGTGCATTTTTGAATATTTAAGAATCGTCTTACGAATTTTCTATAAGGTCACGTGCCCTGACGCGAGTTTAACATTTTATACCCATCCTAAGAAAAATGCTCAACGCCGCTAAAGAAGTTTTTACTTCAAAATAGCATTTTTATATAGATATTAGGTTTTGAACGTTTTACACCAAAAATAATAAAATTTAAGGTCTGTAGATATATGGACAGCCCCTTTTATCCTTCGGGTACGGGATAACGGAATCCTAAAACCTCTTTGGTAATTTCTTTATAGGCTATATATATTCTATATAGGCATAATTTATCTTTATTGATGCAAAACGGTCGACCACAGCGAACTTTTTTTAATTTTTATTATAGATCACTGTCAGTGTCATTGCATTACAATTTTGTATGCATCCACAGAGTACTTTTTATTTAGGGGCATAATATGCATCTCGGAATCTTATCTTATGACTATGGAGATTATTATAATTAAAAGGAATGGTGGCGTGGTTTTGCTGTATAATGGGCATCAATTTTACAAACAGAAAGAATACAAAAACCTGTCGCAAATTTGGTTTCACCGAAATCGTCGTACTAGCATAAAGTGTACTGGTTCTCTAACAATAAAAGTATGTAAACTTGTATGTACGGTGTGTACGGCACACCGTACATACAAGTTTTGTTTTCAGATTTCAGACATTAAAATTTTATCGTGATATTGATGACAATCTTTTCCAGTTTTAATAATTAAACTATTATATTCTAGAACGAAAATGTCATAAAAAAATTCAGAAATTCTGACTGCAAACCGAAAGAATTTATTAATAAAACTTATCGGTGGACGAAATGAAAACAACTGCGGGTACTTCGTCTGACTCAATGCCACGAATTTACAGGAAACAAAAGCACAGGGTGTACAGCTACCACCATTCATCAGCGTTAAATGTAGCCTCTATATAACGCACGTAAAATAAAACTGAGAGTTAAAAAAAACTGTCTTTAAAGAAGCGGCTGAAGTGGAAATGCCTACCACTTTTCAAGATTTTTTACTTGCAGATTATCAAGATGGTGACAATAGGATAATAATATTTTGTACTAATGATGCCAGGAAATTACTGGAAACCACAGACGAATATTTTGGCGATGCTAGGTTTAAGAGTGTTCCTCACCCTTTTGCATAATTATTTTCAATCCACGGTGACATAGGAAGCACATCCAATACGACTAAAGCGATTCCTTTGATTCATACTGTCATGAATGATAAAAAAAAGCATCATATATAGCATTATTCGACATAATTAAAAGTATTTTTCCCACTTGGTGTCCTAAAAAATTTCACACAGATTTCGAAATTGGCGTGACAAATGCTTTAAAAAGTATTTGTCCTGGTGTAGTAATAAAAAAATGTTACTATCATTTCTGTAACAGTTTGTGGCGAAAAGCAAAATCTATTGGTATAAAGGGTAAGTTACGTGGTCGAATTGTTGTTTTATGCACTGTGTTGCCACTCGCACCTCGTGAACTAATTGGTGAAGGATGGAATTACAAAAAAAATTAAGGCGATGAAATGGACGCTACGGGTGGGAAATTAGAAAAATTTTTCTTTCTTTCTTTTTCTTTTCTTATTCTTAAATTGTTAATTTGTGTTTTATTTATATGTTATATGTGTACAATAAAGAATAATAATAATAAGAATTCATCACTGACTGGAATGTACTTGGAGAAAGGCATAGAACTAATAACATTTGCGAAAGTTGGCATTCTCAGTTGAATAAGTCTATAAATAAGAATTATGTGACTCTAAATAACTGTTAACAGCGTTAAACGAAGACACGGAAATTTACGTGAAGAAGAAACCAAGAAAAAAAGAACAAATTGAGACAGACAACTTTGTACTAACGTCGCAATTAAAAATTTTGAACAATGAAATATCGTTCGGTCATTTCATGGAAATGCTGCGGTAAATACTAATAATGTATGTTAGCATAAAATATATTTAATTAGCTAAAACATTTCGTTTTTTTTAAGAGTTTTATACTAAAAGAAGGAAGGTAGGTAGATAGAATAGGTAGATGGGGGATTTATCTATTACAAGCACAACACTATGTTGTGCTATAAAAGGTGTAGTAAAAGTAACGTTGTGACGACAAGGAAAAAAAATACTCGTCGTCACACAGGTGTGATAAGCTGGTGTGACGTGGAGTCGGGAATGAAATTTTTCACACAGATAAATTATAACCTGGATTAAAACATAGGCTACTTTTTGCCATGCGGGCGAAGCGGCTGGCATAAGCTAGTAGCTAATAATTATTCAATTTAGCATATTAAAAAATCTCGTGCATATGCTCTATTATATATTTAAAGACTAGTAAGGGAGCATTACTTGTCACTGTGACCATGTTCTTGTTCTAGCTGTTTTTTTTTTTAATTTAAATTTTCTTTTTTTTATCATCAATTGTTGTCACTTATTTTCTTGTTCTAGTTAGTATGTATGTATTTATGTATCTATAACTGTATTGTATTCTTTATATTTGCACCAAGTGCAGCCCCATTTTGTGTCCAGGCAATCTCTGTCCATTCCAGGTTGCCTGGAAGAGATCGCGGAATGCGATAAGGCCGCCAATTGTATGTTTTTAGTATAAGTTTTCCTTAATGTGTGTATTTTTTTTGGTGTACAATAAAGTATATAATAAATATTTTATATATGTTGTTTAGTATATAATATATTTTTTTTTTCTGTGCTCCTGTAAGCTTACCGATTGAATATCATTCGCAGAAAGGGCATCAATATCCTTAGCAATGTCAGCGGGTGACTTGATACTGCCGGTGTAAAAGCCTTGCGCAGCCAGCGACTCGGCGAGGGATGTTCCCGCGTCCGCTTCGCTCAGGATCTGCACCTTCAGTTGGCTCTTACCAGCCTTGATGGCTTCGGGGCTCAAAGATGCCTTCTTCAGGAAACTGGCACACACCTTCACCGCCTAGAATTCATTTCAAAATTCATGCAGTAGCTGGGTCAAAAATATATAAAAGTTAACCATTGACTACCTTACACACCAATTTTTTTAAATGTTACAATACCTCTCCCTGGTTAAAAAAAAAAATTAATAGAAAGATTTGTTTTTATCAACCAAAACTATATTGCCATATACATTGACAATCCCACCAAATCCCTCGACAGAATCTGAGGTAACCCGAAACAAATTTGTATCTAGATTACATTCAGTCACGATGATTAACTTTTAATAAATCAATTAAGAAAGTACTAAATTAGTCTTTGTTTTTTTTTTGTGGGGTGGGAAATCATCCAATGACTCTCGCTCTGGGTGGAGCGGGAGGGCGTGTCAAACTCTTACTGACTAAAGCCCACCCCTGTTCCTTCCCTGCCTGAGTGCCCAGAGGTGCGGTAACTCATGTTGAGAATTTATCTATATAGCTTTGTATGGAAAGTCCAATTTTTTTTTTGGGAATTTTCTATTTGTTCTTAGGGAAAGTTGTTCATTTCCATGGGCAGAACCGGCTCTTAAAATATGACCACACCTTTCCGTTACACCGTTAAAAATAACGAATGAAATAAGTACTAACGTTGTTGGCTTCATCCTTGGGCACAGAGAGCACGACTCCGAAGAGGCCGCTGTCTGAGTATGACACGTTGAAGCCGGCGGCCGCGAACGGCCCGACGTTGCCGATAGCCTTAGCTAGGGGCGAGTTCGATGCGCCCCACTTGGTGACAGGCCCGCTGCCAAGAGCTGAAATAGGTTGACAGAATGTCCTTTACTGTACACCATTGAATTATTTGGGTTCGGCGCAGCATTTCTTCATCCATACATCTCTACTAGTCACTTCCTTCTTAGCGAAATCCTTTTTCATAGAATTTAAAATTCTTTGGTATTTTATCAATGGGCAGCAAGGGACATACGTACTCGAAACGATGGAAAGGAAAATGAAGGAAATGTTTAAGTATGTATATCCGCCGCCAGCAATTTATAACTTTATTTAACAATAAACGGCAGATTTACTAATGATTTATGTATACACGAGTTATTAACAAAAAGTAATACGGCGTAACCCCGTATTACTTTCTGTTTTGGCACACTTAGTACAATATGATACAAATAATAATTATATTGAGTATGGGTTCCCGTAACATTAATACAAGATTCATTGATTACCTTTGGCAGCTACAGCTAAGGCGAGCGACTGTGGAGTGCCAGCCTGAGCGCCCTGGACAGCAACCGCAACGTGCGCCAGATCACCACCCATTTCTTTCCTGGTTGCCAAACATTTAACAATAAAGGTATATTGTACCTAATTACATATTGGCCGATTTCAATTTAATTTCGGCTCGGGACACGAGGCGAGTCACTGTACACACAAGGGTGGGAAGTGTTATACTGTGCAGCGAAAAATGCACTTCACATCCGCCATTAAGTTCGAATTGTACTATTCTAAGGTAAAAAAGGTGTAATTACGTACTTATTAGTTTTTAATGTAGGTATTGTTGAAAGTTTTTGTGCACAATTTGAATGTTCAGTTCCAAGAATCGATCTAGTGTACTTTACGGTAGGGAGCAGCACACTGATAGAATGGCACCTTGAGGTGTTTTCCCTCCATTTCAGTGACTGAAACTTATTGAATATAATAACCTATAACATTAATAATGTATTATATTACCTCAACTCTCCACCATAGTATTTGGTGTTGCTTTCGAATTTATTATCGCCGGTGCCGAGTTGAAGATTCTGAGCAATCATGTTGGCTCTCTCCTGAAATAACAATACAATTTCTATTTTCAATATAATAGGTATTAGTTAAACTTTAGTTTTTACTAATCAGCTCTTTAGGGCCAAAGAATGCTGGCGCTGTTGCTGAAATAGGCTTGATGTCATCATCCTGATTAGTTTTACCTGAGAGTCTCCAACGACGGTAACAGCGCAGTTCGCGGCAGTTAATAAGTTGCCTACATAGTGCTGCAGTGACTCTGAAGAAATCTTGCCGATCTTCTTGGGCGAGATGAATAGTGAGTTGCCCAAGCCGCGGCGGTAAGCGGCCTTGTGGAGCAGGTCAACTGCACGAACCTATGAGGAGTAATAACATTGTAGATTTGATTATTGTTTTTTTTTCGTAATTATTACACATTTACAAAAATAGACTGAAGACAACATAAGATCAAGATAAGATCACACATCTTGTCAAAAAAAAAAACAAAAAAATTATGTAAGTATACCAGAACTTTAGTGTTTTTGGGTATGTTGTTTTTTTAAGGTTTTAATATTCTTACTCCCAACAATCAAGATGCTTCTTGAACAGTCTGGCTACTATGATGCCGGGAAACAAGAGGAATTCTAAACTCTTGTTAACATACATAATTACTAACATAAACTCGCACCTTTTCCTGTAAGCAGAAACTACAAAATTCCACCTAGTACATCCTTACATATTTCTTTTGCTTTGTTTATACATCCCAATAGCTCTCTACAATTCTGTAATGTTATCTATTATAGGTATGTATTTTATATATAAGTAAAGGTGTATCTATTTGTCTATTGTAACATTAGGTATATATTACGTATGAATTAGTTAGGTATTATAGTCTTTATCTTTTATCCAACTTACCAGTCACAGGTCTGCTGGAATAAATTTCTTTTGTAATAAGCAGCACCTTTGAAGAGCACAAGCTTTTCTGTATTTGTTCTTTTCTCTTTTCAGTGTTTTTTGTGTACATAAATAAATAAATAATAACTGTTTTTTATTTAAGTACGAACTGTTTAGCAACCTCCTTGTTTGAAAACCAAAAGAAAGGCAAGTACCTGTGGGGGAAGAGCAGCAATGTCAAACTGAAGGCGTGGCACATTGTCTGCCAGTTCCCAAGCTCTGAACTCCTGAGCGCTGACCATTTTGCTCAGGATAGCCACAGCCTCATTTACATTGTCTTGGGTAGTCTGAAACAGTTCAAAAATGTCTTTAAAATAATAATATTAACTTACTTCTTTTATTTGACGGGCAAAGGCCTCTTTCAATTCAATACAAAAACAAGTTTTTTTATTACTTTATTATTGTAAATGTGGGGATTATGTGGGTTATTTTTTTATTGTTTCTATTTCCAGTATTTTTTTAACGTTGTCTGACAGTTTGAGTACTTTTGCGGCCTACACAAATGTCCTGTCTTTGTTATTATCCGTCGAGTCATTGAGCTCCTTAGTAGTTTTAAGTTGAGCTATTCGTCTACTAACAGATGCTTGCACTGACTGGACAGGTCCACTCCACAAGACCATTACAGACACTAATCTGCATGGTCCTCAGCCTCCTGGTCCTTCAGCATATTGTGAATGTGAGAACTATGTATAATGTAGGTCGTTATATTCACGTAGATTTCATGACTGTCTGGCAGTTTGAGTACTTTTGCGGCCTACCCAAATGTCCTTACTTTGGTATTGTTCGTCGGTTCGTTGAGCTCCTTAAAGTTCTGAGTTGAGCGACACGATAACTGACAAATGCTTGCACTGTCTGGACAGGCCCTCTCAACTCTGCGTGGTGCTTTCCTTAAAAGCTCATCTCAGACATTAACGTACATGGTTCTCATATGATTTGACCAGTACATATTGTATGAATTAGAACACTTCAAAAGAGACTTTGACCTCTGAGTTTGTTTCGGTGTTTCTTCTCAGGGTAGTCAGCTAGGAAACACCGGCCTCATCTAGCTTAAACTGACAAAAAACATTGACGTGTAAAAGTGTTCCTTGTAACCTATTTACTAAATAAACATCATTTATCAATCAATTGAAAAATCAACATATTATAACTGTTAAGAGTTCAAGAAGTTAGCAAATACATGCAGTTCACATTTTCTTAGATTTTTAAAATTTCTATTCTAGTGCCCTCATGATGTTGTCTCAGTAGACTGAAATTTTGCACTAGGGATTCTTAGGTTATGGATCAACTACTGATTATACAGGAAAACCCAAATTCAACAAAATTGTTTTTCGCTCCACCCTACTGTACAGTTAAGTTTCTCAGACCAACTATTATCAAATACTTATAAATATAAAAAGTTACCTCAAGAGTATAGTAGATAAACTCCCGATCTCCAGAGGCGGTTACAGAGGCACCAATCTGTGCCAGTTTACGTGCCATTATGAAAGAACTGGCATTTTTGGTGCTGAGCCCGGCTGCTGATCGTAGCACATGGGCGAGACCCAGCTCTGCCTGAGGCTCATAACGTGAACCAGCCCTGGAAAAAATATGTTGGACTTTGTAATGTAGTAAACTCCATAATAATCGTTTTTGCTGATTCATCATCATTCATTTCAGCCGAAAAACGTCCACTGCTGGACATAGGCCTTCTCCAAGTGTCGCCACATACCGGTCCTGTGCGTCTCGCATCCATCGGCTACCCGCGACCCTCACAAGGCCTTCAAACGCTGCGTCTTCCGGTACGCGGTCACCACTCCAGAACCTTTCGTCCCCATCGACCGTCCGTTCTGCGAGCAATGTGCCCAGCCCACTGCCACTTTAGTCTGGCGATTCTTCGGGCTATGTCAGTAACCTTGGTTCTCATGCGGATCTCATCATTCCTGATTCGATCCCGCAAGGAAACTCCGAACATAGCCCTTTCCTTTGCCCTTTGGCTGACTTTAAGCCTTCTGATGAGGCCCATTGTGAGCGACCACGTTTCGGTTCCATAAGTCATGACTGGCAACACGCACTGGTCATAGACTTTTGTCTTGAGACACTGTGGTATGTGGGACGAGAACATACCGCGCAGCCTCCCGAACGCCGTCCAGCCGGGTCGGACTAGACGATTGACCTCTTTCTCGAATTCAGGCTTACCAAACTGGACCGTTTGTCCCAGGTAAACGTACTCGTCTACAACTTCGAGTGTAGAGTCTCCGATCTTGATAGGAGTGGGTGCTACATGTTACCATGATCTTGGTTTTGTCCATGTACTATTTTAAGACCCACTCTTTCGAAAGCTCTACTGAGGTCCTCCATAGTCTCAGCCATGACCACTATAGCGTCCGCAAATCGAAGGTGGGTGATGTACTCGCCATTGATGTTAATGCCTAGAACTCTCCATTTCAGAATCTTGAAGACATCCTCCATTGCGGCCGTGAACAGTTTCGGAGAAATAACGCCTTACACCCCGCAGCAGGAGGACAGGTTTCGAGGTCTGGTTCTGAAGTCAGACTGACATGATGGCGTTCTCGTACAAACACTTCAGCACCTCGATGTACCTATAGTCGATCTGGCACCGTTGGAGAGACTGCAGTACAGCCCAAGTCTCAATCGAATCAAAGGCTTTCTTGTAGTCCACATACGCTCAGCAAAGTGGCAGGTTATACTCTTCGGTCTTCTGTATAACCTGCCGCAGCGTATGTATGTGATCTACGGTGCTGAAGCCTTTTAGGAATTCGGCTTGCTCGGGAGGCTGGAAGTCGTCAAACCTGTGCACGAGACGGTTCGTGATGACTCTGGAAAACAGCTTCTAGGCATAGCTCAGAAGTGAGATGGGCCTGTAATTCTTAAGCAGGGGATTGTCGCCCTTTTTAAAGAAGATTACCACCACACCTTTGCCCTATGCCTGTGACGTTTTTCCCTCAAGTATGACGCAATCCAACAACCTCTGAAGGGCATTAAGGACCGGTCTTCTACCCGCCTCCAGGAGTTCGGCCGTGAATCCGTCATCACCCGACGCCTTTAAGCTGTTTCAGAGTCATCCTAATCTCATACAGGACTTTTTTTTTTGCCAGTCCTCTTGGATCGTTAGCTAGATTCGCAGCGGGTTTAGTCATTGACGTGTACATGTACAACTGTCCAAAGAACACCTCGATCTCTCTCAGAAGCTCCGGTTTGGCGGATATGGTTCTGCCATCGTCGGTCTTCAGCTTCGTGAGCTGGCTCTGCCCAATGGACAGATCTCTTGCAAAGACCTTGGAACCATTATGCCGCTCTATCGCGTCTTTAATACGCTTGGTATTAAAGCGGCGGAGGTCACTTTTCAAGGACTTTGAGATCCATCTATTGAGCTGCCGGTGCATTCACGCATCGTCTGAAAACTGCAGAATCATGTCCCGCCTCTCCTTCATGAGCTTGAGAGTAGGATCAGAGAGCCTCTTGTTCTTATCTGTACGGTGAGTCTTGAAGAACTTAGACCCGTATGGATAGTTTCCACAAACCCATCGTTGTATTCGTCCATGGAGCTCCCTTGGCACTCGAAACGATTTTGAAGTTCGAGCTGAAAGCTCTTGGAGTTATGGATCTGTGCTGGACGGAGCGAAGATTTCATCAGTGGAGACTTTTCCAGCTTGATATTTAGATTTTACTACGACTACGTCGAATCTAGCATCACAGTAGAAACGGATTGGATAAAACTGCATTGAATATGGCAATTCGGGAGTTGAAAAATCTAATCCGTAACTGGCAAGACGATACATTGCAGTCTAAGCTGGAATCACTGTCTGCTACGCCTTCAACAAACTACTCCTTATGGAAATTTACGAAAACATACGACAGACCGCAGATTGCAATACCACCCTAAGGATAAACGACAATGCCTGGGCTCGAACTGCTCAGGAAAAGGCCGATGCATTTCCAGAACACCAGTCGAGTATATATTCACCCCAAACGTGACTGGCAATCTTGAATCTGAATCGAATGTGAATACAGCACTTAACGAGACCTATAAAATTTCAATGCTCCCAAAACTAGTACCGGTGAGAGGTTGCCAAAAGTATTAGGGAGCTCAAGGACAAAAAAGCACCTGGCTTCGACTTGATAACTAAATAAATCCTAAAAGAATGGCCTAAGCAGGCCTTAATACAAATATATAACCATCTTGTTTAACGCAATCCTCAGAGTGCAATACTTGCCCAGAATATGGAATGTCTCACAGATATTGATGATACGCAAAATGGGTAAGCCAGCGAGCGAAGTAACATCGTATAGACCAATCAGCCTTCAACCAAATCTGTCAAAACTGTTTGAGAAAGTGCTGCTACGCAGAATCTTACCAACACTGACAGAAAACAAGATAATATCTGACCATCAGTTTGGTTTCCGAAAACAACACTCTACAATCAAGCAAATCTATCGATTTTGTGAGACAGTAAAAAAAGTTCTGGAACAGAAAGAATATTGCTCATTCGTGTTTTTGGACATCCAACAGGCATTTGACAAGGTATGGCATAATGGCCTCCTCTACAAAATTAGGAAAAGCTTGCCACATAGCTTTCACATGTTGATGACATCATATCTCTGCTCTCGGACAGATTGTTCCAAGTGAAAGAGGCGGGCTCGACTTCTAGCTTTTACAATATAAAAGCGGGAGTACCACAGGGATCATAATGTATACAGAATGGGTCATTATGCCCATATTACATATGGCAGATCTTCCAATATTGCCCGACCTAACCACGGCAACGTCCGCTGACGACACCGCCATTCTCATGTTCCCGTTGCCGCATCAAACACCTTACAGCAAGGACTTCACAAGATCAATGCGTGCCTACAAACATGAAAAAAAAACCCAGCACATCTAAGTCTGTGCAAATCACCTTTACACTGAGAAGGGACAACTGCCCACCTGTAGAACTAGGAGGCACCACCATACCGCACGAGGACAATGACAGGTACCTGCATGCATTTGGACCCCTGCTTGACATGGAATCAGCATATCAAGACTACGGACTCAGCATATCAAGTGTACGGCATACAATTGTGGGGCAGTTCCAATGATACAAATATCTCGATGCTCCAACGACTGCAGAACATCATACTAAGAACGATAAGCAATGCTCATTGGTTCATCACTAATAACGAAATACACCAACACCTACAAACACCACATTTAAAGATGAGATTCGAGTAGCTGTGGAGAAATACAAACAGCAACTGTCTGTCACCCAAATGAACTAGCAGTCAAACTGATGTCCCAAAATTACTCAAACCGTCTTAAAAGGCATGCCATAATGGAGCTGCATAACAGGTGGTAAATATGTTCTACAGAAGAGTAGCTGTCCTTGCTGGAGGAAGCACTCTACAAGACACCGACCCGAGAACACTCCTGATTATAGTCTATGAAGACTGATTGCAGATACATAATTATATAAACAAAAAAAAAAAAAAATTTGATTAATGTGCCTCTTACTATGCGTTGATCACCGCGTTGATCACAGACAGAGACATCATTGAATATTTGCTTCTTCGTCAACATGATGAAGTCAATCTCATTTTTATTTGCACCGTCAGGGCTCTGCCAGGTCCACTTCCTGCGATCATGCTTTTTGAAGGAGTTCATCATAAAGAGGCACTCCTTCTCCACCATACTGGCCAGTAGGTGTCCCCAGTGGTTCCGACGTCCAAATCCAAATTGCCCCACTTGCAGCTCATCACTGTCTCAATTGCCCAGTTTTGCATTGAAACCTGTATGAGCTTCAAGGAACATCTTTTTTTTTAAATAGTTGATAGGCACGCATTTGACTGGTAAGCGATGATGTGGTTGAAGATGGAGCATGCTTGCCTAGAAGTAACCTATTCACTCTTGACTTAAAGACTCCCAGGTTGTAGCAATCAGGAAACACAGACTCCGGAAGGGAATTCCACTCCCTTGCTGTACGCACAATGAATGAATCTTGATGATATTCTGAGTATAAGGTACTCCAACCTGGTTGACACACTCTCGATCCTCACCACATTGTTCACAAGGGACTTGTGGACGATAAACCCGACACCACCCTGAGACTTCTGGTCACCCTCCCGGAAACAGAGCAGGTTACCGGATTTGAGAAATATCACATCCTCCCCCTCTCTTGGGACTTAAGATAATCCCACAATACTCCATCGCAACCTGCCTAATTCCTCCTCAAGTTCGGTGATCTTCTCCTCAGTATGCAATGTTCTCATGTTCAGTGTTGCCAGATCCAGTTGTTGGTTGTTGGGGTAGCCGTATTGCTGATCAGTTAGTATAAATTTAAAACAGAAAGAAAACTGAAGGCAAATCACTAGAATTCTTATGATTACTGTGCCAAGAATGGTGTTAATTCCTGGTTGACTTATGGAAAACAATTTTCCATGTTTATCATCATCCCCAGCAATCATTGTATATTGAAGACTTATGTACTTCCAAATTAATCAAAGGTACTTACTTGAAGGCTACGGTCACTCGAGTGACTGGGGACCCGTTGTCGAAAGCAGCAACAAAGGTTTTGTTGGGCAGGATCGTCTTTGAGATCTTGGATTCACTACTAAGAGCAGGTGCAGCCTGGGCATAGCCCCTGGTCTGAAAGCCAGTAACACATGTTTTAGAATTATTTAATCACGGAAAATGTCAAAAAGGTTTACATAATAGGGGTTTGACAGTTCAGATTATTGTACTAAAATCGATCTTATATAAGCTGGCTGATATCAGATGATTCCTAGATATTTACCGTAACATGACGAACAAAGGGAGTTACGAAAGTTTTCGTTTTCGATGCCATTTCAATTTTCCAATTTTAGACTGCGCTGCAATCGGCACTTCGGTAGCACGTCGGATTTGGGGTGAGGTGGGGTGAGGTACCGAAAACTTCAAAATCAATATGACACATGATATGACAGTCGACCAGTAGACAGACAAATGACAGTCACTCTTTGATAACAGTTGAGCAGTGAAACAAACTAACAATTATTTTAGTCGATTATCGCAGCGTTTCGAGTCAAGCCAACATCAATATTAGCGAACACAGCGCTAAAAGGCGTATGTACGCTCTTATGACAGAAATACAGAAAGAGGCACCCTGGTGCATGCTGTTTGCCAACGACATTGTTCTTGTCGGTAAAGATAGACCTGAGATCCAGAGCAGATTGAAGAAATGGCAACAGAAGCTGGAGGAAGTTGACTTGAAAATCAATTTCGGTGGTCGGTGGTCACTCCAGTTCTGAAGCTATAGCGCTAGATGGCGCGCTTCTCCCAGTCTACTCCTATTTTCAGTATCTCGGTTCACTCGTGCAAAGCAATGGCGAAAAAGATGGGACTGTTAAGCACAGAATTAACACTGAATGGGTGAAATGGCGGCAGGTCACCGGGACTATCTGCGAATCCCGCATTCCCCTTAAACTTAAGGTGGAAGCGCCAGGGTAGCACGCGAATTTACATTAATTTTCCTTTTTTAACCGACTTCGAAAAAGGAGGAGGTTATCAATTCGGATGTTTGTATTTTTTTTTTTTTTTTTTATGTATGGGCATAACTCCGTCATATATTGACGGATTTGCAAAATTCTTTTTTTGTTTGAAAGCGGTTTATTCCGAAATGGTCCCATTTAAATTTCAAAAAGATCTGATGATGGGTTTCGGAGACAGACAACGGAACTCTTCAAAAATTGACAGCAAATCAACCGCGATTGCTGCTATCGTATGTTTATGAATTGTTAACACAGTTTAATGAGGAACCACAACTAAAAAGTGAAAAATAAAAAACTTTTTTACAAAAAAATAGAACCGACTTCCAAAAAAAGTGCAAAATAACTTTAATTTCGGAAGTCGGTGTCAAAAACCGAAGACACAAAACGAGAACACCGACTTCCGAAATTAAAGTTATTTTGCACTTTTTTTGGAAGTCGGTTCTATTTTTTTGTAAAAAAGTTTTTTTTTATTGTTGATAGGCACGCGTTTGACCACTATCTCACCTGATGATAAGCGATGATGACATCGAAAGAGTTATATTGATGATTTTCATGATTCATCATCTTCGTGCCCTTATCCAATGTTACTTGGGGTCGGCGCAACACGTTTTTTTCTTCCATTCTATCCTGTCAGCCGTCACGCTATCACTAACTCCCTTTTCTTTCATATCACTCCTCACACAATCCATCCATCCTTTCTTTGGCCTCCCTCTCCATCCATCCACATTTATATTCATAACTCTTCTAGATGATTGATGATCTTGTAGATGATTTTAATGATTATAATTCTATAATTCTTGCTACGGCCGCGAATCAAACTTTGACCAAGATACAACCTGACACTGACCTGCACAAGAAAATTTGAATTTCGCGGGCTACCCTGGAGCTTTCACCTTAAGGGGAAGATTTGTAAAACAATGGTCAGACCTGCTGTCTTGTATGGTTCAGAATATTGGGCCACAAAAGAGATGAATGAAAAGCAATTAGCATGCAGCTGAGATGAGAATACTAAAAGCGATGTGTGGTGTTACGCGCATGGATAGAATTGATTCCCAATTGAAGAGTATTGTACATAAGAGGAAGTCAGAAAGTGGCACCGCTGACTGAAAACTTGTGTGGGAATCGGTTGTCGTGGTATGGACATGTGATGCGGAGAAGTGAAGAAAATGTCGTGAGGAAAGTCTTATAAATGGATGTCCCGTCAGCTACCGTAAGGCCCTTTCGGACCTCGAACCCAGAATACGGACCACTTCCCGTAAGGCCCTTTCGGGCCGCGGGTGGCACGCGTTCTTTCAACCTCTATGATTACATAACGAAACGTCATATTCCTGTGGAAATTTTACACACTCGGAGCGTGATAGTATCGTACTTTTACAAACATTTCCATAGAGAAATACTGTTTTGAAAAATTTTGAAAAAATGTTTTTATTTGCATGTTTATGTTTGTCAACGGCGGACGACAATTTGTTGATATTGTGTGTTTTAATTAGTTTCGTGTTTGTTTATGTGATATGTTGTGTTTATATATTCATTACTATGTTGTTATTACGTCATTATAACATCGTTTTAGATAAATATTTTGAAAAATGATTACGTTATGACATTTCTTGTCAAGGTCAAACGGTTTTGTTTACATTGTTATTGTGAGGGTGAATGATGTGACTTTCTGTGTGTTTGAACACAGTGTGAAGGTATTTATTTATTGTTAGGTAGTTATTACATAGTATTAGAAAAAAAACGCATCACAAAACGCAACGCAAACGTTTGAGAATGAATAATAGGAAAATATTATATCGGACTCTACAAAAAAAACATTGTTATTAAACTACTTGTATATTCATAGTATAACATGCAAAATTTCGTTTAAATTGATACAGTGGTTTTATTAGAAATGAACCTAATACGTGAACAAATACTATTCCCGCCAAATCGTTGATAACAGCATTTGATTAGAATTCAACTCTCGTAACACAAGACTTTGACCTCTGAGTTTGTTTCGGTGTTTCTTCTCAGGGTAGTCAGCTAGGAAACACCGGCCTCATCTAGCTTAAACTAACAAAAAACATTGACGTGTAAAAGTGTTCCTTGTAACCTATTTACTGAATAAACATCATTTATCATTTATCATTTATCAAGTATTGTTTACATTTTATGATAAGGTCTGTTTATTCAACAACCCAATAAAAAAAACTTCAAGTGCCTAGCACCAATAGAAGCGTCAGCGAACCGTTTTATGTAAACAAAGTCATAAACATGTCAATGGCGGGAAAATAGCGCGGGTATGGGATGGATGATGGATGATGGATGGTAGGGATGTGCGAGTTTCGCGCGCGCGGGCGCTAACGGGTTAAGAGTAAGGGAAGGCCATAGAATGGTTATACAGCTATTAATCAGTAGTCAGAGCCTCGTTTGTTGTTCAGCAGGGCTTGGGGCACTGAGATGGTAAGTGTGCCCCCTATACGATGATGATTGTTATTTGAGTTTTCCATAATACTGTTATTACACTATTAGTTCTGACGAAGCAACGTGTTTTTCACTGCACCCTATCCCGGCCTCATTTTATCGTTTCTTTTGTTTTGCTTATCTTGTCCCCACCCCCGCGCCGCATAGTTTCCGTGCAGAGTGCAGACGTGCAGTGTATAGATGATACACTTTGTAAATAAGTAGTGCAGTGCCCAGGCTTTGTTAAAATATTTTTAAACCTACACAGTCTTCAAAATCACAAACTTACCTAATAGTCATTTAAATAAAAAAACGTTTTCTCTACGAAAACTACTCCTATAAGCTACGTATGGTACATTTTATCGCACATTTTAGTCTTTCCTTTGGAATTGTTCTTTTTAATATACGCTATTTAAATTAATAATAAAAGAAGGTTTAATATATATATTTTTAGCTCTCTTTTGCCGTGCTAGTGTATTAAAGTTGAATATCCCACGATTCGTCATTATTGGCAGCACTCCGTCATTATTTTCTGCTAAACGCCATCTAAACGCCTGGAGATTCACCCGCCTACACTGTAGTTATAATAATATACGAGTACATTCACTCGTAGCGTAGAGTAGGTACCTACGCGCACGATAAGTCTTGGCCCGGCTGGTGGCGCTGCTTCTAATTGCCAGCCTAACTAAATAACTAAATCTATTTTCCTCCATTACATTATAAACAATATTGTAACTCAAATTGTGATTGAAAGAATTAATTTTCTAGGTTTAATGTAACAGTTTGTTTTTATTAGCATAATTATAAACGTTTAGTGCCGAGTTTCACCGCGTGTAGACTTATTGTGCACGTGCTAGAACTTCGTAAGGCCGAGTTTACATCACCATCACAAATTCAAAATCCACAGTAATATTCGGATCTGACAGACCCGACTTTCTATAGTGCCTTAAAAAAACAGACTGAAGTGTTCACATGATGCATCATGGAAAAGAGATACAAGGGAACGTTTCAATGACAATGCAGGGGTGCATTATAGTGAAATTGTTCCTGTTTTGGCCACTTGTCAACCGTAGTGCTATTCTGTAAAATCTCACCGTGAAAACTTAGGTGAAGTAAACGTGAAGTGGGCTGTCAATCCATACAATCAAGGTGGAGTGACAGTTCACTTCACGCTCAATCCGCCTAAGTTTTCACGGTGAGCTATTAACAGAATCGACCGGCTGATCCTTGTAATGTTACGCTCTACCAAAGTTATTTATCTTGCGTTATTTACGTTGAAGAAGGATTTTTCACATTTTTGAAAAAAATCTAAATAAAAAATTTGCTGATGGCAAATCAGTTGATATTTTGGTTCAATGACCGCAAATGTTGATGTTCTATGGACATTCCCGGGATTCTTACTGAAACTGGGATTCGAAAAAATAAATATTTTTTTTTAGAATAAGTTCGTATCGCATATTGATACATGTCTATATACAAAATTTAAAAACTATAAAAATAAAATTATAAAATAGATACACTAATTAAAATAAAGTTTTATTTTCATTAACCCTAAATCTGCTTACGTAATACTAGAACGGCCCTTATGTTGCGCAATTGATTTCATTACTTAATCTGCCTAGCCTTGTCCCAACTATCTTAGGGTCGGCTTTCAATCTAACCGGATGCAGCTGAATACCAATATTTTACATGGAGCGACTGCCTATCTGATCTCCACAACCTAGTTACTGGGTAATACGATACCCCTTGGTAAGACTGGTTGTCAGACTTTCGTGCTTCTGACGACCCGTAACGACTGTCTAAGATCCACGATTGACAGCCGTGACCAACGTTTTACCGTGCTTTCCGAGGCACGGAGGAGTCTCGGTATGTAAAGATGGTCACCCACCCATGGACCAATCCCGGCAAGCGTAGCTTAACCTGATAGATCGACACATGCGGCTGTTATTATTTATTTCATTATTATTATCCTCAAAACTGTCATATTCTACAAATAAACACTGGAAGATAAAATATGTTGCATCAACTTGCAGTGGGCCGCACTGCACAGTTGATAATGCCAAAATGTGGTGTGCTACAGCAATATTTCTAGAAAACTTAAAAAATATTTCAATGTCAAACTGTCAAAGTCAAACTTCTGTCAACAGTCAACAAAGTGCAATAATGCCGCCAAATTGATTTTCGGTATGTATTCATTACAATTTTTACTAAATTTACTAGTAACTCATCAAAATCTATTCATGTACTACCTATACATAAAGCAAAATCTTTATGATAATGAGAGTATAGTGCACACAACTCAATAAAAACCACTGAAGCCAACCTAACAGCACTTCAAATGGGATCACGCATTCACGTCTAATCATCAACACACGTTTACTGTAAATGTTAAACTGATTTTGTGGAATTTCCAGGGAAGGAATGACAACTCTGGCAGCAACTGAGTCCGCCACAGTGATCGACGATATCAATTCAGTAATTGAATCTGAAAAAAATTGCTGTAAGAATCGTCCACGAAGACACATCCTTAAGTCCAAGGAAAATACTTACAAACACAAATGTAATAAAGTGCTTCGAAGAAAACTAAAGAAGTACAAACTTAGACAAGATGGCCAGGAAGATCAAGATATTTTAGATGTATCGAAAATTCTCGTTTCGTCACTAATAATAAAATCACCAAATAATCGAAAGCAACCCATTTTATGTGAAGGTGATTTAAGTGAGTTTGAAGATCTAAGACCGCGAAACTACCTTTTCAAAATGGTAAAAAGAAAGGAATCTGTTAAAATAAGTGAAAGCTTAAAAACTTCCAATACAAATGTGAACATCCAAGATGTAACTATTACCATTCCTGAACTCAGTAGTCAAGAAAAGAAACAAACAAACGCCTTCAAACTGTTAATGGACTCTAGAAATAAGACTCTTGGAAGCAACTCTCCAGGGAAAGATAAAAGTAATGATAACTCTGATGTTGAAGAGGTAGCTGAAAGGAAAAATATGAAAGCTAAAAGGCACTTACTTCTACAGAAAATGGCAGAAGCAAAAGGTTCTTTAAAGAACAAAGAAAAAGAAGAATACCAGGATAGTATAATTAAAAAGCAAATGGAAAAACGAGCAGAAAAATTGAAAAGTATGATATCAAAAGATGTTAAATCAGTAAAAGAAAATGAAAGCACAAGCGAGACAGTTTCCAGTAAAGATGAAAATTCAAAATCACCACCAAAAGATAAAGCAGAAGTTGTTAATAATAAAAAAACAAATAAACAAGCCCATACATTGACTATTGTTGATATATTTAACACAATTGAAGATCCTGTAAATATATCTAGCAGAGTTAATTCAGTGAAAACATTTATACCTAAGGAAGACCAAGAATTTCTTAGCAAGTTATCCCCATCTTTAAAAAAAAAGGAAAGCATGCTCTGTTATTTTAAAAAACTAGATAAAGATACTGAGTGTTCACCTCCTAATTCTGAAAATGATAATGTTATAAAGGTAAAGCTACAACCTAGAAACAAAAAGAGAAGCAAGAAGAAAAAGTTAAGCCTAAAAAGGGACACTTTAGACTCTTGTGATTCGATAGAAAATAATGAAGAAGATACTAATGGAGTAACTAGCAGTATTATTGAGGAAATTATAGATATTAGAAAGGAAAACATCAAAACAATAAAAGAAGAGAACAATATTGATGTTGTGCTTGGTACGGTTGATGTTCATATATCTGAAACAGCATCAGTGGACAGTGCTTCTATAAATGATGATGTTAGGGTGGAATATACAGAAGTCAAGAGTGAGAGACAAAAGCGAAAACGAAAATCTAAAGTTGATGCCAAAGTGACTGTTTCTGAGGATACAAATGCACTACTCAACATTGAGAACAGACCTAAGAGGTCAGTGAAAAGACCTGTTAAATACAGTGATGATGCAAATTTAACAAGTTCTGATGAAGAATTACATATTTTTACTCCAAAAAAGAAAAAGTATGTTGAAGTGGCCGAGAATGACAAAAATCCTGTTCTTTTAAAATCAACACCATCTCTTGATGAACCTGTGAAACTAAAATCTAACAAGAAAGAAGAGAAGAGTCTAAAGGACACAATAACATCCAGGAAACCCGCCAAACTGGCTCCCATATTTGCATCTAAGCAGTCCGAACTAGCTGCTTTAGAAGCTAAACAGAAATTTCTGCAAAGCGGAGTTCCTGAGAAACTAAAGAAAATAATTCAACAGCAAAAAAATTGCATCACTCCAGTCAATAGCTTTCCTGTTGTTGTTCACGTGCAACAAGGCAATGGAATTTCTGAAGGAAATAAACATGTTTTCAATATACCTATGATGAATATGATTGAAGAGACTTGTCAATTGAGTTATGAAAAGAATGCATTTAAAAAATTACTGCATCTTAATCAAGCAATCAGTGCTTGTAACATAGATGCTAAAAACAAGAAAAGCACACAGACAATGTTACAGAATATGAAACAATTAATTCCCAA
This sequence comes from Polia nebulosa, assembly GCA_951329385.1. NCBI lineage: Eukaryota > Metazoa > Arthropoda > Insecta > Lepidoptera > Noctuidae > Polia > Polia nebulosa. The sequence goes on along the minus strand of OX589599.1, from coordinate 16,918,277 downwards.
GTTTCCAGTCTATAGGACATATAGGTATTTAAAAGGTAAAGGAAAGGGAGAATTTAAAGACTGTACATATGTAGATGTAGATAACAGTATTGAAATTATGAGTGATATGGTGGATGTTATCAATGATAGCCCTGACAGATTAAATTGGACTGACAAATACAAGGCTACTTCAACAAATCAAATTATAGGCAATTTTGAAACTATAAAAGAATTAAGGAAATGGCTGGTTTCATGGACTGAAAATGAGTTGAAGTCAAAAGCAAAATGTAAAGCTGGGTCTGATTCATCAGACTACTATCAATCTGAATCAGACAGTCAAGAGAGTATGAAGACCATGAGTAATCTTCTAGTATTGACTGGGCCCACAGGATGTGGTAAAACTGCAAGTGTATATGCTGTTGCTTCAGATTTAGCCATGAAGGTGATTGAAGTTAATGCTAGCAGTAGAAGAACAGGGAAAATAATGTTGCAGGACTTGCAGGAAGCCACCCAATCTCATAAGGTTAATAGAGGCACCGGCAATTCAGACAATAGTCAGAAATCACAAGAAAAACTTCGACCTGGTTTGTCAAAAAAGAATAAAAAGCGCGGAAGACCAAAAAAGGCAAATGATAATGAGAAAACTAAAAAATCATCAAGTAAAACTGAAGTCTTATGTGGTGCAACTTTGAGTCAAGAAAGTACACGAACAGATTCATCTCTTATCCTTATTGATGATGCTGATATAGTTTTTGATCAGGATGACGGATTTTCTTCAGCTATTGTGCAGCTGGTACAGAGTTCCAAACGACCTGTCATATTGATAACATCCTCCTTGGTGTGTCCTCATTTGCAAAGATTCCAGCAAAATGGAAAACTATTGAAGATGTGTCCCCTTTTACCAAGGATGCTTGGGACCTGGCTAGATATAATGTGCCTAGCAGATAGTGGTATTTGCTGGCCCGGGGTTGGAGCCAAATTCTTAAATTATTTTAAAGGAGATATTAGAAAAACCATTAATTACTTACAGTTCTGTATACCTAGTTATGTACATGGTGCTACCTCAGACGATGAAACAGCTTCACAAAATATTGATTTTTATAAGAGCAACATTGATGAAGAAAGCTCATGCCCATCCTGGGCAGAAAATGATGACTCTGAAGGGACAACAATTGCTTTAGTAAATAATAATGTTGATTTGGAAACAAATATATGGACGGATTTTGCTTCTAAACATTCGAATTTGTTAAATTTTACATGTCCTTTACAGTTATTTAATATTTGGTGGAGTATGCCAGGTCTTTTGACTGCAGTTCATAAGATTGATAAACCTTTAGAAAAAGTTAATACTAACGCCAAAAAGGATAAGGCTAGCCGTGAACTGGAAGCAATGTCTAATGCAGTAGATGCTTTCTCATTGTCAGACTATTTTAGTCATAACAACCCTGATACAAACATCTACATTACATCACAACCCTGGTGCTATCCTGAAGGGCACAGTGTATCAGAAAAAGAAAACTCCGACTATTATCATAAAGAATATGAAGTCACCAATGAGATTTGTCAGACAATGGTGACGAGTTCTATTGAGACAGCACAAGATGTTTTAAGCTGTGAAAGAAAAACGGATATAAGTTTTCCGGGAATGACATTACACAGGTAATTATTATTATTTGAATGTTCCTGACTGTGTTCATACTGTAACGAGGCCAGGCGATGAACAGCGCAGCGCGATGCATCCTGGCGTATTTCGACCCGTTTGCATTTTGTTTTAATGCTCTCACTGATATTATGTGTGTACTTTTTTGTGGTAGTAATTAAGTTCAGCTTTTGTTCATTTTTAGGGTTCCGAAAGTCCGAATGAAAAAACGGAACCGTTATAGTTTCACTCATGTGTCTGTCTGTCCCTCTGTAACAGCCAATTTGCTCCAAACATTTTGGACCGAAAGGGTTGAAATTTGGTGTACACATGAATATCTGTGACCCTAACACGAACTTGTACGCTAAATAAATGAATTTGAAATATGGGGTCACTTTTGGGGTGAAAATCGAAAAATTAAAAAACAAAGTTTTTCAAACTGTGCCGTGCAACATAAGTACATAACAAATATAAAAGGGCACATTGTGAGGGTCTTGAATGTATTTTTTTTTTATAATTTTAAAATATATGGAAGTTATTTAAGAACATAGATGAAAATTATCGTTCCTCCTTTATCTCCGAAACCACTGGGCCTGAAATTTTGAAAAAAAAAATACAGAATTAGAGTTCTTTATTTATCGATAACAGGAAAACCTTTATGGAGTACTTAGGTAGTTTAAAAAAAGCCTGAAAAAAATATGATTTGTTTGGAACCCTTTGCACGCAAGTCCGACTCGCTCTTGGCCGGTTTTAGTTGTTACTTAGCCATCCGCTTCTTGGTAAACAATGGCTAGCGCAAGTCATTGAGCAGATTCGGGAGTATTACATTAAAAATAATCTGAGTTCCATTTCAATTACTGCATGGATGAAATTTTATCTTGCTTTAAATTTTACTATGCACGGAATCGCCGCCAGCGCGTTTTGTGTAGGATGAAAACACAATCTAATCAATACATCTACTTTAATGTATCAAGAGGTTTGGTAACTAGGTGTCAAAACTGTACCTAGGTATGTCAGTCAAGGGTCAAGATTTCATCCATCTCATCTCGAGATTTTATGCATTAAAATTAAGTTTATCTTGTAAAATTTGGGATTATGTAATGGCTAATTGTAATTTCATGTACTTTCCTTTACAGGCAAAGGGACAGGATAGTATCGCGGCACAACAGCCTGACTGGCTTTTTGAATGCGTCAGCAGTATTGGACAGGAGAGCTCTTGCATTAGACTACTGGCCCTCCTGCCGAACTATATGCAGGCTAGAGAAGTCCCAGAAAGACACAAATATGAAGAGGAACAATCGCTTCTGCCACTATCTCAAATCCCTGAGTGTTCTTTGTAAAAGTGATACTTTTGATAACCTCTGTGACAGTTTATGTTCTAATGAAGGAACTGAATTAAACATCAATAATTGTAATGAATGATAGATAATATTATATTATTTCTCTACTATGTTTCCTGTACTTGTAAAATATTGAATATCAATTTTAGTTAATTCGTGATTATAATAAATGGTAGTTATTCTATTAGGTATTTTGAAGTTTAGTTTTATAATTAGGTGTAGATATGGTTATGGTAGCAGAGTGGCGAATTATACCGATCAAATAAAATGTTCAGATTTGTATAGTTGTTGTTTATACGTGATTTGTTGTCAGTACTGGTGGTTGATTGTGTAAAAATCAAATTATGTGATAATACAATTTTACTACAAAGGGAAACATTTTGCTAATCAAATCACCTAGCCGCAAAAAGTGCACGAACTTCGACCATGGCTCGTTAGCACTGAACAATACACATAATTACGCAACATTTGATAATTCGGCTATTTCTGATCATCATGTTGCTAAAATTAAATTGTTTTTCGAAGAACTTAAGCCCATTTATCTGTTGGCAACTGGTACCTATTCCTGTTTTGTCTGTCTGAGAACAAACTTATTGCTTTATCACGTACGTAGATAACAATATCTGTAAAATAACAAATTTGTCTTAAATTTCATGTTTTTGATATGTAATTAATTACTTGGTAACAGGCAATTTATATAAACATACGAACTTACATCGCGGCATCGCCCCATTTCAGATCTTTATTTTGTAGATTAAACCTTGGCGCACACTTATAGCGATGCATCGCTACGGCTAGGTACGATTTAATAAAACAATATGGAAATACATCAACTTCATCTTTTGGTGCATATTTTATCTAAATAAATGTTAAAGGATTATCTAGACACTTTTGCAAAGCAACAAATCTTTTATCAATCTTAAAAGATTATGTGACTAAGTATACATACAAAATGAGTTTCTATAATCTACATTAGAATCGCCGCTAGTGTGCGCCAAGGCTAACATCGCAGAAACCATTTTTATAAAGCCGCAAGTCTCCACGTAGACCAAAAAAGAGAGCAGAGGTTTTATGATCAATATTAAATAATACACTTTAGCACAATGTCAGAAAGTGTAAAGTACAGCAGATGAAACGGGTCGTGTTGAAGGCGATCTCTCGCAGGCTCGTTTACTCTTTAAGTGACTGATTATAAGGTTTATTATTCCACGTCCCAATAAAACTGCGTTCTACTTTGGTCTACGCGGAACGTAAGGATGGGAGTAGGCAGACTGACTGGTGTAAACTGCTTGAGTAGTTCTTCGTTCTGTCAAACGCTAGCGCTGCCGCCTATCCCTGGGCTTTAATAATGTATATGTCTTGGTACTCTTTTACCAATATCTTTATCTTTTATCTTTACTTTCTGGCATTTCTGTTCTGTCTTGGTTCACAGTAAGGTATAAATTTTATTAGATTTACATATTTATTTATTAATTATTAGAAACCCTAAATTATAATTATTAGGTACTATTTAATACTGTCTGTATTAAATAGTACCTAATAATTATAATTTAGGGTTTCTCGGACTGGATAAAAAGCGTAAACTTCTAGGTGAGTGTAATTGTAGGAGCTATCGTCCAGTTAGTCAGATAAAAGAAGGAATAGGGGAATAGCTTGATGTTGTACCGACTATAATTATGTAATTCTGCCACTTAGCACGTCTAATTATGATTATTTATTTACGTAGTTGTTATTTGTTACCGCTAGAGAAATAAGCAATTTACTTTTTAACAGAATTAAATAGCCTATAGGCAAGCCCTGCTGGTCTGCTATAGAAAGTTAATTTGACTTCTCTTTACTTCACAGCCGTTGGCGCCTACTTGTATTTCACTTGTCATGCCTCGAACATGTTCTTCTCACACTAAAGTGACCTTAAAACACAGATGGACATTATACTCGGTATAAATTCCGAAGTAAATGACCTCTTATCTTGATATTATTTACTTTTTCTAAATTTTAATGAGGGCTCAGACGTGCGCAGATTTTCCAGTAAGTATCTACATTGCGAATAATCTTATTCAGAAAAAATACTTTTTCAATAAAAATATAAGAAAAAGAAAAAGAGCAACCACTTATCTTTCTTATGACCTGAACAGTCTTGATTCTTGGAGACTTGTGTTTTTTCTGTAAAAAGTGATAAGAAACACTTGGATACGCGGGCACTCCCGTCCCAATCTTATTTTATGACTCAGGTAGAACATATTGTAACTTTTGTTTAATAGGTAGGATAAAGGAGGATGTCCTATGATCTTGGATAATCAAAAATAAAAATATGCGTGATGATAAATTTGTACTTTTCAATAATATTTTGATCACAGAGAATTTGTCCTTATTACATCATTTGGCTGTCTGCAAGAGCGTTGTCGTGTTACTCATGCACTAAAAAATATCCGAGGTATAATCCGCTCGCAAGAAGATACGACAGTTTCATCATCTCCTAGGGCGCTCAATCAATGAATGACTGACTTACTAATCGAACTACTTTGTTTAGAGACGACGCGTGTAACATTTGTTTAGATCGAATTATAGCTTTAATCTCGTCTATTGTGTTATTGATAGATAGCGGAGCATTGTGGGTGGCAACAACGACCTAGAGTAAGGCTTTGATAGGCCCGATGGGTCACAAAGTGTGGTCAAGTTATTCGCAGGACTTTATAAATAGTAGAGTTGTTTACACCACGTTGCCCGATAGATAAGAGGCACAGGCACAGAGCTTCGTCCAGATGATTCCAGAATGTAATTCTCGATTTGTTCTGAGACGAGCGAGATAGAATAACTTTGTTTCAATTATAGCTATGAGTTTTGCGAAACATTTCAACTTCTGAATGGACTTCTTTATTATAAATAAGGAATCTATATTAGTGCAGTTAGTTAGTAGATAATGTCCTCCTTATGCTTGAATTAGAATTAATAGATCACACTTCGCCCAATTTATTTGTAAATAGAGCTAAGTTATTTACATAACGAATCAATGCAATACGATCACTAGCGAGTATGACGGACTGGTAATAACCGGCCGGGATGTGGAGCAGCTGCCTTTATCTAGAATATGCTATAAACAATCGTACCTAATTTTCTACCTACCTCTACTGATCGATATGTTAATTTTATTAGGTACGTAATAAAAGTTGTGTTCGTGAAATTATTTGTTTAGTTGCAAAATATGAATAGGTAGGTACGTACGAACAGCTGTGCAATTATTAATTTAGGCATCTATTTTCATAATAAATATTAAAAAATGTCTCGTAGTAACTACATAATAAATCTGGAAAAATGTGTTCTTAGCGTGATTCGATTCCTCTAGTCTCCTCTAGTCCTTACTCTAAACATAAAATATACATATAGTTAGGTTACTACCTACCTAGGTATATGTTTTACTAGCGACAAGCGGCGAGGGACTTTGTTTTATAATATGTAGTGATGTGAAAACCAAGGAAGTAGTAGGTACCTACAGAGGCCTGCGTTGGCTTGTGATAGGTAGGTACCTATTAGGTGCTGGTTATCTCCCCGTTTGTAGCCAAGTGCAACAATAACTCGTAAATTAATATCTCTTGAATACACACTTTATACCTACTAGGTACTTATTACAAGATAATTTACTACTAGTGTAACACGCTTATTAAATGCCACATTCGTCAGAGTTAGGTACGTATCTACATTTGTATATTCACGGTAACTTGAAATTCTTGGGTAGGTACATATGCTTCATCTTCTTTAAGGTATATTTTACATTGGTAGGTACTACTTATTGGTAGATACGTACCTACTTTAATCACTTGATGTGTTTAGGATGTTATCCGTCTGTAAAAGGTATGGACGATCTTTTTAGGGTACCCGAAGGGTAACCAATGGGACCCTATTACTACACCTCCGCTGTCCGTCTGTCCGTCCGTCTGTCTGCTCCTCTACTAGAACCGTGTTTTTATTTGGCTTTTTTTGCTCGATCTTAATAATGGCAACAAGCAGACGCATATAATCTTGTACGAGGGTACGGAACTCTTCATGCGCGAGTCCGACTCGCACTTGGCCGGTTTTTATTTAGTCACCTCTAGTCTAGTCTACATCATAGATAGAACAACTCCCTGCTCTCACATACTTACAGGTGGGTTTTAGTCAGTAAGAGTCTGACACCCAACTTCCGATCCACCCAGAGCGGAGAAGTCATCTGATGAATTCCTACCCTAAAAAAAAGCCTGGCCTGTTCCTTGGAGATTTGATTTAAACCTTGGCTAGCTACTGAGTCTAAGTAGCTGGGAAATTAACTTTTTTCATGTCATCCATTGGTAATTTGGAACAGGTTACTATTATGGTAGGTACAATTCCAAATATGCACAAAGGTCATGAAATATTTTTTTAATCCAACATTATATAGCAATAACAGACGTACGTAAGCACTGAACAATCATTACAGTATTGGATTAGGTACATTGGTGTAGGTAGTTTTATTATAAAGTAAAGGGATATTTTTATTTTTTTGGTAGCACCGCAGTTGCTAGTTAGCGCGGTCGGCGCGGTCGCCGCGCGGTGCCGGGGTTATCGGCGGGCGCGTGCGCGACGCCGGCGGCGCATAAATATCATCGCTCTCTGACAACCGGCTTCAGTCCTCTCAGTGCGTCACGTATTCACACATTATTCAAAATGGTTCGCAGTGCTCTTAGCGAAGATAGTTGTGGTTACTGCACCGCCTGCGTGCGTGCCCGTCTGAGTGCCGCTCGAGGCAGGTGCCCTGAGCCTTCGGAGTGCGCCTACAAGCATATTCTAGAGTCATACAGTCCAAGTGGAAAGCCGGGGAAGGTGCCGGAGACGCCGAAATCAGCGTGTGACTCGTGCCGGTGGACCTCACACGCGCAGTTCCCGGAGACTCCACCATCGTCCAGCGACCTCAGCCTGGAGTGGAGCTCACGCTCGTCGCAGACGTCCCGCACGCGCCGCCGCAAAAGATAGCACAGTGTGACAGTGTTGAACACACCACTCGAGTTTTCATCTAGGGATGCAACCCTCAACAGCGTCGGTAGACGATACAACGCCTGACGACTTCGCGGCGGCTCTTGAAGCCACTCCAATTGTGATATTATAATGTATACTACTGTTAATTAAATAATAATTTACAATCAATTCTGTGTATTATTTATTTCACCTTCAAAATGTTTTTGTAAAATTCTGTTCGAAATTCTATGGTTAAACCCTTAAACGCCCCCTGGCGGCTTGGATTGCTCGTTATGGTACCTATCTGTTTAAAATGAAATAGATGTACCTACCTAGTCTATAATGTGTTAAAATGAAAATGTAATTGGACTTTTTTCTGTGTAGATTAATAGCTTTGTCTATGGCAATAATAAATTAAGGTAATTTGCATCTTTCTCGCAACAGTAACGCTGGGTGATAATACGATTGCCGACAATATATTGTCACATCCTGACAGGAAGCCGTGAATCATAAATTTATAATAACTGATAGGACTGCTGCTCGTAAATCACAAACATCCAGAACGGATGCTAACATTGATGTTCAGGTACAAAGGTCAATGTGGTTGTTTGGCATATCATGTGGTGGGAATCAAGGTCAGGGTGATAATATGAGGCAGCAACATGGAATGGTTCAGGTTCTACTTTTCGTGTCGTGTGAACAATGATAGGTAGGTACTGTTTGGACCCGGTAGGTGGCTATGATTTGTTTTTTTGTTTTTTTTCGGAGGCGTTGTTCAGGTCATCAAGGTTGCAGATGAACGGATATTGTGGAACACTCCAGCAAATGGGACCTACCTAGTCTGAACAGGTTTGGGTACACCCATGGCCATGGTCTCACCCTGATAGGTACCTACCTATCTGTGTATTACGTACGTATCTCCACTTGTGTGAAACCCTAGTTAAGGAAAAATATTTAAATGACAATAGGTACCATCAAAATCAATTGTTGGTTGCAGCTAACCAACCTTTGAATTAATTTTCTGTGTTTCTCATCTCATTATCATGTGTCTTACACATGCTCATAATGAAACAGCTATACTTACATAAAGTTTCTTAAAAATAAGTCTATGTAGTAAATGTATTAATACATTTACCTATTAAGTAACTAGGCTCTACTAATCAATTACGTATTTGCGAAATCTGCAGGAACGTGCTGAATACAAAAATAATGTAGTTTATCAAATCAACCCCGCCTCTGGTTGGCTGGCAAGGTAACCCTAATAGATGCGAGTTCGCCATAAAATGCATAGAGGAAAATCTCAATTTAATAAAGGTACCTAGTTTGGTCTAATTTTTTCTAATCTTCGCACAAAACCATGGTGCACAAAACCAGGTTTTGCGCTCCGTGCACAAAACTCATTGCAATAGGTTGTGATGAAGCTCCGAAAGTGTACTTAAACGTGTCCGATACAGATAGTTCATAGGTCAGGTTATACAATGAAATCCGTAAGTAATAAACTATGTACGTCATTAATTGTACGCAATTACATAGGTATGCCTAACTTCCACAATATGGCGCTTGTATTCGATTAAGAGTTAGGCAGAGGTGTATTATGATTGTAGGTGAGGTAGGTATGTAGTAGGTTTCGTACGTATTCGTACATAAGCAATCTAAGTATCTGATATCACATATGGCGGCAGCAATATTAAGAACATATATCTCTTTAAAAAATATAACTTGGATTGTAAATATACATGACATAAGTTACTTCGAAAACGCGAGGCTTCAATTACGCGAAAACTACGATGCTACATGGCACCTACTTCCCTCACGACGGGGGATGCAGTGGCCCGGGGTAGGGTCGTCTTGGCGGTGTCTCTGGACATCGCCAATGCCTTCAACACCCTGCCCTGGAGTTGTATAGTGGAGGCACTCCGGTATCACCGGGTGCCGCCCTACCTCCGTCGCGTAGTCGAGGCGTATCTGACGGACAGAGCCGTCATCTACCCCGGTCATCAGGGAGTATGGAACCGGCGAGAGATGTCGTGCGGTGTTCCACAGGGATCGGTCCTGGGGCCGCCCTTGTGGAACATCGGATACGACTGGGTGCTGCGCGCCGACCTCCCCACTGGCGTCAGCGTAGTGTGCTACGCTGACGACACGCTGGTCTTAGCGCAGGGGAGGTCGCACGAGGCGGTGGCCGACCGTATGACACGCGGGGTTGCGACAGTCATAGGGAGGATCCGGCAACTGGGACTCGAGGTGGCATTGCACAAGTCCGAGGCCATGTGTTTTCATGGTCCTCGGAACGCGCCACCTGCGGGTTCCCAGATCACGGTAGGAGGGGTTCGCATCGGCGTCGAGGGTACGATGAAGTACCTGGGACTCGTCCTCGACAGCCGGTGGAACTTCGTCGAACATTTTCGACGTTTGGCTCCCAGATTGGACAGGGCCGGGGCCGCCTTGAAGCGGCTCCTACCCAATCTGAGGGGGCCAAACGCCTCCTGCCGGAGGCTCTACGCGGGGATCGTGCGGTCCATGGCCCTCTACGGGGCACCGGTGTGGGCGCGTTCGCTGAGGCAGCGATCAGCTCGCCTGATGAACGCGTCCCAGAGGGTCATGGCGATCCGCATCATCCGAGGATACCGCACGATCTCCCGTGAGGCGGCGAGCCTCCTTGCCGGACTGTCACCGTGGGATCTGGAGGCAAAAATCCTCGCGCACCTGTACGAGTGGCGCGAGGAGGCCAAACGCCGGGGCGAAACTCCGCTGCCGCGACAACTCGCGGCTCGGCGGACCGAGCTCCGGCAGGATCTCATGGTGACATGGAGAGAGCGACTGTCGCAACCCAGCGCTGGGCACGCCACCATCGAGGCGGTAGTGCCCCTCTTTGAGGAGTGGCTGGAGAGGCGTCACGGCGCCCTCACCTTCCGCCTGACGCAGGTGCTCACCGGACACGGCTGTTTCGGTAAGTACCTGTGTCGGATCAAGGCGGAGGTGACCCCCGGGTGTTTCCATTGCGAGGATCGCCCAGAGGACACGGTGGTGCATACGGTGGAGGTTTGCCCCGCTTGGGCAGAACACCGCCGTGTCCTCGTGGATGCGATAGGCGGCAGCGACCTCTCGCGCCGTGCCCTGGTTCAGGCCATGGTACGGAGCGAGAGGGAATGGGAGGCCGTCTCCTCCTTTTGCGAAGCAGTAATGCTCGCGAAGAGGGAGGCGGCATACGCTGGGGAGACTCGAACACAGCCGAGTCGCCCTAGCGCTCCCAGCCGCAACCGCCGCCTGAGACGCCAGGGGGTTCGGGCGCCGCGAGACGATCTCCGGCCACCGTAGACTCGGGCCTGCGGACGGCGAGAAGTGGGTAACTCGCCGTCCGATCAGCACCAGGCCCGAGAGTCGACGGCGCGTAGTGTTCCACGCGCGCCTCAAGGAGTTGTCAGCCAAGGGAAGGGGCCTGCCACGGCCGATGCCTGCCCGGGGGTGGAGGATAAATTCGAAAGAGTTACCTCGCCCCCGGGCACTCGAGGCAGGGAGGAACAGGGGTGGGTTTTAGTCAGTAAGAGTCTGACACACCCTTCCGCTCCACCCTAGAGCGGAAGAAGTCATAGGATGATTTCCCACCCCCCCATAAAAAAAAAAATAAACATGGCACCTACTTTGCTTCGCGAAGCTGTTACGCGCAGGCTACTCTGCGCTTACAACGCCAACCTTCCCAGAGATGACGCTGTCTCTACTACACGGGGTCTACGCTGTAGCTACTTGGAGCCTAAGCTCATAAGCTGTGTGTGTGTGTGTTGTCGAGGACCTACCTAAATTTATTGATGGAGTGTGTCCAATATGAGTCCAGTAGAAATAATTTAGTGAGGTCGCTTTGAACAGAACTGATGTGTGTTCCATACAATTCTATCCCACCTAAATGGCGACGATGCAAAAGGTTTGTTCAAATTCATGGCCCACGTCTTTCGAAAGTGAAATTGTTTAGGATAAGATGGGAATGACATACGCTATGCGTAAAAGGCCCTATAAATCAATAAAGAAAAAAAAAACTGACCACAACGATGACCTACGCCGCTGCAACGACGCTAGCCTACGCCGCTGCTACGACGCGAGCCTACGCTGCTACTACGACGTGAGCCTACGCTGCTGCTACGACGCGAGCCAACGCCAAAGCGAAGACGCGAGTCTACGCTACTGCTACGCTGCGAGCCTACGCCGTTGCTACGATGCGAGCCTACGCTGTTGCTACGATGCGAGTCAACGCCGAAGCTACGACGCGAGCGTAAGCTGTTGCTTATAATATGTTGCTATCATGATGTTTTGGTGCACCTATCTACTCTTAAGTAACTACCTCGTTGATTAAGCTTAACAATGAACTTTTGGCGTGGCGTGTGGCGAAAATAAGGGGCCACCTTCACGAGTGAGTGAATCGCCGCGAGTTCACTCTCCTATCTCTACGAGACGATTATTCTTCCTCAAGCATACCGTCGGTGTCGTGTATTATGTAAAGTAACAACATTTTTTGCCTCGTTATTATTACGTAAAAGATTCATAAATTGTAATTTATAAAATTATGTCGAGTTCCCGATAGACAAGACTTAATTGATTGTACATTGAAGAATTTTATTATTGCTAACTTAGTTATAGGCACTGATTAAACCGTAATAACACCATTTACACAGAGTAAATTGATTTATTAATGTAACATTGAATAAAACACGTACCTAAGTAGTGCAAATAGGCACTTATGGATGAATGACAAAGAAGATTATAAATGGCATGTATGAGACGTAGGGACATTGCCCTCGGATCAGACGAACGCTGCAGATAAATATTTTGAAATAAGTCAGTAATGTAATGTTGTACACAAATTATACTATTAAAATTACTTTTCAGAATCAAATCTTATTTGTATATTCATTGAATTATCGGATTATTTCAAACCAGCTTCTGCCAGCGGCTTCGCCCGCGTGAAAATCGAAAATCATCCCAAAGGTACATGCTCCTGGGATAAGAAGTTCTATGTGCTATTCCAGACACTAATCTATCTCTGTGCCTAATTTCATACAGATCTGTTCTGCTGTTCTGGCGTGATTGAGTAACGAACATCCATTCATCCATCCATCCAAACTTTCGCATTTCTAATATCAGTAGGATAAGTAAGAGTAAGATAGTAAGAACGAGAAACCGCCTGTAACTTGATCTTTTGTTTGACAGATCTCTTTAAAAATAGGACGACCTTTGCCATGAATTTATCAATTTACTTAACGTTAATTAAACTTTATCAATTAATGTCACATCAAGTTTTGTTTCCCTAGTTAAAAAGAAATTTTTATTTCCGAACTTTGTTTAGCACTTGTGTTTTATTTTATACACATGGGTCAATAAAAACAAAATTGATAAGGTATTAGTTATAGTACTTCTGGGCAGACATACCAGCACTTATATTATACACCGTGTAACTTTACGTTACTTCCCTGCCCTGAATACCCAGGGACGCGGTAACTCACTTTAGAATTTATCCACAACCCCTGGGCAGGCATCGGCCATGACGGGCCCTGTCATGGTTTGCTGACAACTCTTTGAGGCGCGCGTGGAACACTACGCGCCGTCGACTCTCGGGCGTGGTGCTAATCGGACGGTGATTTACCCACTACTCGCCGTCCGCAGGCCCGGGTATTCTGGACCCCCTAGCGTTGGAATTTTTCGTCGACAGTTTCCTGAATTTTTAATTTATTCTGCAGTTTTTTTTACTTTAGACTGTTCAAAATCGTTATTCCTATCCAACCCAATGAGAGTTTAAATTAAAAAGTACAGCCGTTTCGCTAGAGTTCATTCACGTCGCCCGCCGTCCTAATACGTAAATACCTACGGGCGGCGCGGCGCGCTCGACTGGAGCTCAGTATAAACATGGACAGTACGGAAACTACGTACAAACATTCGAAACGGCACACTCACACAGACGCGCGTGTTAGAATCTTTATATGTGTATGTATAGATATGTAACCAGATATATGTAAATATTTAATATTCGTTACTTATCTATCTATTTACCTATTTATTGATCTTTTATTTATTTATATACTTTACGTATATACATTATTTATTTATATACATTACGTATATACTTTATTTACTTATATACTTTGCGTATATACTTTATTTACTTATATACTTTGCGTATATACTTTATTTAATTATTGTGAATGTAGTGTTTTAAGGAAGGGACTTATTAAGAAAAAGCACAAAGACAAGACTATGTATTTATTTCCAATAGGCTTGTAATCAATCGAAATCTAATTGCCTGTTCGCAAATCTAGGTCTTCGTGGAGAAGAACGGCAAGAAACTCCACGGTAGCTCTCTTTTATTATTGTATCGACACATCATAAATAATCGTTTATCATAATACATCTAATTATTGGATCTATTACATAAGCCATATTTACAACGATAAATAACTTGTGGTATATAACAACCACTATCGTAGTAGTGTATATAACACAACGTTACGTTAATAAACAAGTTATTATGACCTGTGTTTTAAATACAACAATCATCATAACAACATTACATGGCTCATAAATATGATATAAATATACCTCATCATCAACAATAAATTAACAATAGTCAGAATAATATCATACCTTAGATGTTAACGCCTTGAAAGCCGAACAGCAACTCAACAACTCCACTGTGACTTCGATCTTTTATACACGTCAACAAACAAGTATGACGCACAAGTGACAGTTGATTCAAATCAGTGTTTTACTTATAGACAAATAAGTTTGTTTTAAAAATCATTTAGTAATTTCATTAATTAATCTCAACAATTGAATATATGATATTAAACAGACAATAATTGCATAATAATTGAGTATGTTTGGAATCAAAATGGTTTGAGTAATAACCATATTCTAACACGCGCATCTACGCTAGCCCTAAGCGATAGTCGCGGTGCACGCAGTTGTGGCTGCCGTGTCGAGACGAGTGGTCGTTTTATCTCCTGAGCCACGGACCGTTTTAAAATGCCACGAGCGTATTGCGCAGTGTGCTGTTGTATGAACTCGGTTTCTTAAAATCCGGGGCTTTCGTTTTTTAATCTCCCTGCTGATCTTGAAAGGTACCTAATAATGATTGAATTATGAAAAATAAAGACGTTTTTTAAAATGTTAATGGTTTTTCATGTACATCACACGCATTTTCAGGTTGAAACGCGGTACGGTGCACTGCCGCAGGGTTAACTAGCTATCGGCCCGAGCGCCGCGCATTTTGACTTCACTTTAACACCCTCGAAAACCATGAAAATATTTGCGTGACGTGAAAAAAAAAGGGTACAGGCCTTTGTGGGTTAATGTTTTTCAAATTGCGCGGCAACTTTGAAGCGTCTTCCATATGACGGCGGCAGCTGACATTCAGTGCAAGAAAGAGACAGTGATATCAAGCGCTAGCAGCACGTGCACCGGACGTCATCGCCCCCACCTACCTCCCACTACGCTTGGAGAGTATAAAACGGGCCGTTCCGTTGTATCGGCACGCATTTCGAACGGATGCGTCTCGGTGCACGGACTGCTGTCTCGTACGAGTCTCTGCCTCCCTCACTGCCATTAGTCGGTACTCTTGCTAACTATTTGGCTTGTGTAAAATCTTGATTTACTGTTTAATCTATGTTTAAATAGTGATACTGATTGTGTGTGCACTTACTATAAAATTATTGCTGATTTAGTGTAATTAATAGGGTTGAAATTAATAAACAACTTATAACCATACCTATCCTTGTGTTTTACTTCTGATGTCTGAGCCTATCCCGACATCAGAAGTGGGATACGAAGATCACCCCACTTCTGGAGACTCGGCTTCCAATGCCATGCAAGACCAAATGCTCTTGTTTAGTAACGGCATGGAAGCCATATTTTCTAAAATCGCTGAAAATTTGTCTTCTACCTCCCGTACACTAAGCCCATTAGTCTCATTCGACCCAGACGATCCTAATTCAGATATAGAGGGTTGGTGTCAGCTTTCAGAGATTATAGTTGAGAATAAAAAATTAAAAGGGGTAGACCTAATAATAGCACTAACACATTGTCTAAAAGGACGGGCTGCAACGTTTTTAACGAAAATTCCTCCTGACCAATTTGAATGGACCAAAGTTAAGGAAGTTTTAAAGGCTCAATTTGCCCGGCCCATGCTTATACAGGACCATTTTGATCAAATTTTGAAATTTCAAATCAAACCTGAAGAAACGCCGGCCCAAGCAGGCGTACGTCTATGGCAATTTATCGAAAAAATTCCCGATGCTAATTTATCCAACAAAGTGATAACTGGCTTCGCCGTCTCTGTTTTATCACAATGCGATGCCATAATTCGTCGTGAATTAAATTCCACTATTGTAAGCGATAAAACACAACTTTTCCGTGTATTGCGTGGAATTTCCTTAAAACGTAAAAACGAATCTTCTGATCATTATGAATTTGATCCAAAACGTCCTCGGAATACTCCCAGTTTCCGGGGAAATTGCAATAATTGTGGTAAACTAGGACATCGAGCTTCAGACTGTCGGGACAAAAAGAAAAACCTCAACCCAAGCATGAGTGTTGCAGACAAACGCCTCAACCAGAAACCTCAAGTCACATGCTACGTGTGCGGCGAACCAGGCCACGTGGTCTCCAGCTGCCCTACGAGGACCGATGGCACAAAAAAGGAGCAACCGGCGGCAGGGAGTAAGGAAGTCAACGTGTGCTCCAAGAGTGTTCGTGGTGTCATGGACTGCAGTGGTATGAGCTTACAGTTTATTTTTGACTCTGGTTCTGAATGTAGCTTAATAAAAGAAAGCTGTTCGCATTTAGTAAATGGGCAAAGATCGCATGACTTAATAAATATGACTGGTATAGGCAAAAGCAGCGTCAGTAGCACTGAGCAAATCACTAGTACAGTTATGATTAGATATTGATATTGCGACTGAAATTACTTTCCATGTCCTTCCAGACGATTATTTAAAAGATACTGTCTTATTGGGTCGAGACGTGCTTCAAAATAACATTTCTGTTGAAATTTGCGAAAATAAAATGAAATTTACCCGCCTTAAAGAGACTAATATATGTTCTAAAATAAGTGATACTCTTAATATCGATTCTATTAATACTGACCTAACCGGAACCGACTTAGAAAAACTGTACAATATCTTAACTAAATATTCGGGCAATTTTATTGAAACATTACCTACGACACGTATAAAGACGGGCGAATTAAAAATAGACTTGATCGACCCCCATAAAACAGTACAACGACGGCCTTATAGGTTGTCTTTAGAAGAATCTAAGATCGTTGATGAAAAAATTAGCGAGTTATTAATGGCTAATATTATCAGAGAAAGTATGTCTCCTTTCGCAAGCCCTATAATACTAGTAGAAAAAAAAGATGGTACCAAGCGCATGTATGTCGATTTCAGAGAATTGAACAGTAATACCAAACCAGACAATTATCCCTTGCCTTTGATTAGTGAACAGATAGATAAGCTACATGGAGCTCATTATTTTTCCACTATAGATATGGCTTCAGGATTCCATCAGCTAGGTGTACATAAAGACTCTATAGAAAAAACTGCTTTTGTCACTCCCAAGGGACAGTACGAATATCTTACTATGCCTTTTGGTCTTCGTAATGCCCCTCCCGTTTTTCAGAGAGCAATTAATAATGCGCTTAAGCCTCTAGCTGATGACAGGATTCAGGTTTATATGGACGATGTACTCTCTGCATCAAAAACAGTCGATGAGGGTTTGTGTCGTTTAGATAAATTATTAAAAACACTGTCTGAATCAGGTTTTTCTTTTAATATTAAAAAATGTTTTTTTATGAAAACTCAAACTGAATATCTCGGTTATGTTATTTCCGCTGGTGAAATTAGACCAAATCCAAAGAAAATCATAGCTTTAACTAATGTTCCTGCTCCAAGTTCCGTAACACAAGTCAGACAACTTATAGGCCTAGCTACCTATTTTCGACAGTTTATTCAAAATTTCTCTCAGCTAATAAGACCATTATATCTGTTAACCAAAGGAAAAGGTAAAATCCAATGGACGGCTGACCATGATCGAATACATAAAGAAATTATTAATATATTGACCTCTGAGCCTGTTCTAAAAATATTTGACCCTTCCTTACCAGTCGAACTCCACACTGATGCCAGTTCTGATGGGTACGGTGCAGTACTCATTCAGAAGCAAAACAATAGACCTCATGTAGTTGCGTATTTTAGTCGTAAAACAACCGATGCGGAGAGCCGATGTCACTCGTATGAACTGGAGACTTTAGCTGTTGTAAAAGCAGTGGAACAATTCAGACATTATTTATATGGCCGAAAGTTTACTGTTCTTTCTGATTGTAATTCTCTGAAAGCCTCTCATTCAAAACGAGATTTGACTCCTAGGGTGCACCGATGGTGGGCTATACTTTAGGCATACGATTTTGAGATAGTGTATAAAGAAGGTCATAAAATGGCCCATGCAGACTTCTTATCGCGAAATTTGTCTAATGATAATTCTGAACCCAGAAAAATAAATTTTCTCGAATTAGATAAAGGTTGGTTGATTGTTGAACAAGAGAGGGACTCCGAAATTTCTGATTTAATATCTAAATTTCGTAACAATCAACTACCAGAAGATATAGCCCAAACGTATGATTTAAGACAAGGCATCTTATACAGAAAAATCGTGCGCAGGGCAGTAACTAGTTGGCTGCCTATCATACCCCGCTCTCTCGTTTGGTCTCTCATCAGTCACGTACATAGCGAAATTAAACATTTAGGTTTCGATAAAACATTGGATAAGCTATACGAGTTTTATTGGTTCTCTGACATGTCTAAATTTGTCAAAAAGTTTATTAATTGCTGCGTTGTTTGTAAAACCTCCAAGGGCCCTTCAGGTGCTCAGCAAATGCAGCTTCATCCAATTCCTAAAGAACCAATACCATGGCACACTATTCACATGGATCTTACTGGAAAATTGAGTGGTAAAAGTCATCGAAAAGAATATTGCTCTGTGTTGATAGACGCTTTTACAAAGTTTGTTCTTCTCGAATATGCCCCGACTTTAACTTCCTCTCATGCGGTAAACGCCATTAAAAATGCCGTTAATCTTTTTGGTGCTCCAAAACGTATTATAGCTGATAGAGGCCGCTGCTATGATTCTGGTGAATTTAAAGATTTTTGTAAAGAAAATAATATAGAACTTCATTTAATAGCTACAGGATCCAGTCGTGCCAATGGGCAGGTGGAGAGGGTCATGCGAACTTTGAAAAATATCCTTACTATAATAGAATGTAACTCTAATAATACCTGGCAGGATCAACTGGGAGAGATTCAGCAAGCTCTTAATAGCACTCGCTCCCGTGTCACAGGTTTCACACCTACAGAATTAATGTTCGGTATTCAGGGTAATTCCTTAAACCTAGCTAGAATATCTCCTGGTTCATCTGAGTCAAGCAGGGTTAATGTTGAACTGGCCCGTTTATCTGCATCAGACAACATAAAACGATTGGCTAGGGCTGATACTGTTCGGTTTAATCGAGGGAGGGCACAAATAAAACCATTCAAAGTGGGTGATTTTGCCTTCGTGAAATGCGAAGAAAGACACCAAAGAAAATTAGACAAAAAATTTAAGGGACCTTTCAAAATTATTACAGTTTTAGATAACGATCGTTATGAACTGAAAAATATGAATGGCTCTAATAGGATTTACAAGTACGCACATGAAAATTTGAGAGAAGTACCTAGAGGTCAACAAGGTTTTCTTGAAATTTCTGAAAATTATGACTCTGATGGTGATGAACGGTCCGTGACGGCGGATAGTGTACCTAATATAGATGATGATTTACATAATGTTGCTTCGGGCGAATTAGCAGAAAACTCTTTGCCATATTTAAGAGATCATAGTTTTCAAAACTTAAATGCCAGTCGAGTCTCGGAATCTGAAGAAACATTATCTATTGGTTCACAAACAGTAACTATTAATTCTGAAGATACTTTATCTATAGATTCTGAAGCGACTTTATCTTGTGATTCTGTTCTGTATAACCCAGTACCGGAACAAGGTCCCTTGCTGGATGACTAAATTAGTTTATACTGTAGGGGTTGCAAGAGTTGTGACCTAGCCCAGTTGTAGCTGAAGGGGTCTCATCTGCTTTTGTGGGTTGATGACCTAGTCCAGCGCTTTGTGAGCTGCAGGGATCTCGTCCATGGGATGATTATCTAGACCAGCAATTGTGAGCTGCAGGGATCTCATCCATGGGATGATTATCTAGACCAGCAAATATGTGCTGTAGGGGTATCGCTATGTACCTGAAAGACGATGACCCAGTCCAGCAGTACTATACAGTATGTCTTATATCTAATTTATGAAAATTTTCTGTTGTCTAGATTGAAGAAACTTTTGCGCGCGAGGACGTGCGATTGTCAGAATGGCCGTGACGGCGGCAGCTGACATTCAGTGCAAGAAAGAGACAGTGATATCAAGCGCTAGCAGCACGTGCACCGGACGTCATCGCCCCCACCTACCTCCCACTACGCTTGGAGAGTATAAAACGGGCCGTTCCGTTGTATCGGCAAGCATTTCGAACGGATGCGTCTCGGTGCACGGACTGCTGTCTCGTACGAGTCTCTGCCTCCCTCACTGCCATTAGTCGGTACTCTTGCTAACTATTTGGCTTGTGTAAAATCTTGATTTACTGTTTAATCTATGTTTAAATAGTGATACTGATTGTGTGTGCACTTACTATAAAATTATTGCTGATTTAGTGTAATTAATAGGGTTGAAATTAATAAACAACTTATAACCATACCTATCCTTGTGTTTTACTTCTGATGTCTGAGCCTATCCCGACACATATATTTTTTTTCCAAACATTAACAGTGACAACCCTAGCTCTCTAATGGAGCGTAGGTAATTATCTCAACAAATAGGCTTAGTTTCCATACTGTCCATATTTATACTGTGGCTGGAGCGAGTGTAGGTAAGTAGTAGTGCGGAGCGTTGAGATCGCATTATTTACAATACATTGCGCGCTCAAAAATGTCGATTTCTGTAACCGATCATTACCGAGATTAATGACTAATTGACTATCATAATTTGGTTAGTGGCATTAGGTGTAACCTTTTCGCGAAGTTTGCGGTATCTTGTAGATCACCGCCTGTATTATTGTTTGATAAATAAATAAATATTGTTGCCTCTTTAAAAAGATATGTTTAAGAGTTCTTTACAAAATTACCTTCAACAAAGTTACTTGAATATCTTTACTGAAAAAACAAGTCGAAAGGTCTATATCTAAGTTTGATTTTATTCTGGTATATAATTGAGGTAGGTATTTATGCAGCAGGTATCAATATATCTTTAAAATTAACTCAATAATAGGTACGCTCATTAGTAAACTTCAAATTTATTCGATAAGGTTGAGTTGAATTTTTACTGGTTTGATACATACCTAAGTGTAAGTTACGTCTACTTTAAGCAATAATAAATAGTTATCCACTTGCACGTCCAGTCCGCTGAGCTCGGGGCTTATAAAGACATGTATTCTTCCGCCAAAGTGACGTCAGCCGATGTAGCCAGTGACTCGCCAACGTTTCAATGTCCGGTCCGACGCAGGTGGCAGCACTGGACCCAGGTGGAAGCAGTGGCGCCAACATCCGGCCCTCCTGAACTGTATCTGTCCCTAGACACACCGTCATCTGTAATGTGAAAATAAACATGTTAACTTTGGTGACTAGGTATAATAGGTATTATGTTACCTTATGTTGAATAAGTTCCCACCACTGAGCCAATGAATAGCACATGCAAAAGTGTGATCCCTGACTTCACACCACCATGCGCAGACTCGCAGCCCACAAATTAGCCGAAGCTTTCCAGTTCATCAACTTTTATCTGCATGAACCACATTTTCACCCACAACAAGCTCAAGGTCGAACCTCACTTGATTGTGTAGTGGAAACGCCATTACAACTGCAACATTTTTATTCCATCAAGTGTTACTAGTTAAAGTAATTATTGCAGACCAAAATATTGTACAAGTTTCATTCTCATAATTATTAGTAATCATTTAAAACCAAAATGTGAAGCTGTAATAATAAATTAAAAATAAACAATAATTTTACCTTTTGAAGTTTTATTAAATTAGTCTTTTATACATACCAATCACGCCAACATCCTCATCCCAATCGGTTATCTTAATCCATGGTTTCATGTTTTCTGCACAGGTAGTAC
Source organism: Polia nebulosa (assembly GCA_951329385.1). Taxonomy (NCBI): domain Eukaryota; kingdom Metazoa; phylum Arthropoda; class Insecta; order Lepidoptera; family Noctuidae; genus Polia; species Polia nebulosa. The sequence goes on along the minus strand of OX589599.1, from coordinate 16,896,122 downwards.
CAAAATATTTCTTGTGTGATCACTCACTGCCTATGATGTCAACTAAGTGGTATCTATCTTTCCCGAGTATTTTTGTAACTTTGAAAGGGCCCTTGAACACCGGTAGGAGTTTAGTACTACTGCCATTACTAGCCTGGCTAACCTTTACATGAACCAAGTCCCCAATATCACTTTTCACACTCATTCAATCTTCTATTATATTTATACTTAACTAATAGCTTAAATTGTTTTTGATAAATACTTATTTTTGTCTATTTTTGGTTTTGAACGGGGCAATTTTATGTGTACCTATTCGGTTGTTATTATGACTACTTTTACTTTTTACTTTATATTTTAATATCATATCATTTCGGTGGGGACCTGGTGTCCTGAAGTACAGGCTTCGGCTTAGTTTAGGCACCAGTCTGAACAAATAAAATATTTTTCCTATGTATGTCATTTCTAATAATACTTACTTACTGGAGTCATCTGGATTTTGGAGCTGAGTTCCTATATTTTGTATGTATTAAGTTTTTCATTTTGTTCTATTTGTGGATGAGAAAATAAACGATTTTATTATTATTATATTATATCATAATATTTGGCCACACAACGTTTTGCATCAAAACTTTCTTTTTGATGTCTAGCATCTAGTTGTGTCCCGTCGCACTGTGTGGTGTGACGTCTATATTTTCTTCTTATTCGAGTAGAAATATATCGCTCTCTATTCTAAGGCGGTAGCCAAAGAATGCTTCACTTGGGACTGCACTGATGGTTTTCTGCAATGTGCTATTCATACCTTGTTGTAAGCACGTTAGAACATCATCCCAGTGTGTGTAGTCGTTGTCTGCACCCAACGAACGCAGTGCCTCTACTATGGTTTTATTGTAGCGTTCGACTTGTCTGTTCGACCTCGGCATGCCAGTTGCTATAATATTTGCACGAATGTTTTTGCTGTCACAGTATGTTTGAAATGCCTTTGCCATAAAAGCAGAACCAGCGTCAGTAATTAGTCTTCGCGGATTGCCAAAAATCTTAAACAAGTGGTCTAATTCTTTTATGACACAAGCAGTGCCTGTATCACGCACCGGAGATACGAAGACGAACTTTGTAAATGCATAAAAACCACAATATGACAATTTAGCCTTTGATGATTTCACAAATGGACCCACATGGTCCATATGGAGGGTATGAAAGGGGCGAGCATATTTTGGAGTTGGAAACAACTGACCTTCCTTTTTACCACTTTTATTTTTATTGTATAGGTAGTGTAAACAATTTTTTATGTAGGTATTTAGTAACTGTTTTTTTCATTTTAGGAAACCAATATTTATGTTTATTTCTTTCTAATACACTACGTCTACAGCGAAGTGACCTATTTTGTCATGATTGTACATAATTACTTGCCAGATACAACTTTTTGGTACAACTCATCTACGACCTATTTCAGATGCCAGTGAACTTAGCAGATAATTTTCCAGCAGAGCATGAAAAAATGTGAGTTCTATTCGCATGCAGCATAGTTCTGGAGTTCCTGATACTTTTTGGAAATAGTTCTGTTGTTTTTCCCGGAAAAAAGTTCATTGAAAATATGATCTGCTAACTTCCGGTAGCAGATCATTTTTTCCAAAACCAAAATTAAAAATGTATTTTCGATGGACAAGAGCTAGTTCTATAGTTCCTGATATAAATTAGAAATAGTTCTGTCAATTGAAGCTCAAAAAAAACCAAATATGTTAAAGTAAGATACCGCGAATAAAATAAAATAAATCTTACAACTCACGTCAAAACCAAAATACGACAGTTTGTTCTAACTATTCTAGCCAAAATAAGTAGCTTAGAACTCTAATTAACTGAAAAGTTGAATGAATACAACGAACCACTCTCAAGTATCAACAGATTATGGTTGAAAACTGAGATTATTAGAAATCACGAAAATTTAAGAATTAATAATAAAAAAAAAATCATAAGAGACGTTTAAAAGTATGTAGGACCAAAAACTCTTCAGTTTCTGATACAAATATAAAATTGCTATTTAAAAATATGCATATCAAGCCTAAAACATCCACTCAAATATCAGCAGAGCGTGGTCGAAAATTTAGATTAACAGAATTCCTAACAATTTTCAAAGTTCAGTTTAAAAAAAATCATAAGAAATAAAAGAAAGTAGGTAGGACTAAGAAATTCTCGCTTACAGATACACCTAATTGCATAATAATAAAAAACTGGCATAATTAGCCTAGAACTCCCACGAAAGTATCAGCAGAGCATGGTCAAAGATTTAGATTAGCAGAATTCCTAACAATTTTCTATGATCATTTCAAAAATTCATAAGAAATGTTAGAAAGTAGGTAAGAGCTGGAACTCTTCGTTTTCTGATACATACGATAAAATACTAATTAAAAACTAGCATAACTAGCCTAGAACTCCCACGTAAGTATCAGCAGAGTATGGTTGAAGATTTAGATTAGCAGAATTCCAAACAATTTTCTGTGATCAATTCAAAAATTCATAAGAAATGTTAGAAATTAGGTAAAAGCTATAACTCCTCGTTTTCTGATACATCTGATAAATGACTTATGAAAAATTAGCATAACCTGCCTAGAACTCTCAAAGAAGTAGTAGCAGAGCATGGTCGAATATTTAGAATAGAAAATTTTCTATGATCACTTCAAAAATTCATAAGAAATGTTAGAAATTAAGTAAAAGCTAGAACTCCTCGTTTTCTGATACAACTGATAAATAAAGAACTCCTCGTTTTCTGATACAACTGATAAATGACTAATAATCAACTAGCATAACCTGCCTAAAACTCTCAACGAAGTAGTAGCAGAGCATGGTCGAAGATTTAGATTAGCAGAAATCCTAACAATTTTCTATGATCATTTCAAAAATTTATGCTAGTTGTTTATTAGTCATTTATCAGATCTATCAGAAAACGAGGAGTTCTAGCTCTTACCTAATTTCTAACATTTCTTATGAATTTTTGAAGTGATCATAGAAAATTTTTAGAAATTTTTCTATTCTAAATATTCGACCATGCTCTGCTACTACTTCGTTGAGAGTTCTAGGCTAATTATACTAGTTTTTTATTAGTCATTTATCAGATGTATCAGAAAACGAGGAGTTCTAGCTTTTACCTAATTTCTAACATTTCTTATGAATTTTTGAAATGATCACAGAAAATTGTTTGGAATTCTGCTAATCTAAATATTTGACCATGCTCTGCTGATACTTACGTGGGAGTTCTGGGCTAGTTATGCTAGTTTTAAATTAGTCTTTTATCATATGTATCAGAAAACTAAGAGTTCCAGCTCATACCTACTTTCTAACATTTCTTATGAATTTTTGAAATGATCACAGAAAATTGTTAGTATTTCTGCTAATCTAAATCTTCGACCATGCTCTGCTACTACTTCGTTGAGAGTTCTAGGCTAATTATACTAGTTTTTTATTAGTCATTTATCAGATGTATCAGAAAAGCGATGGCGAAATAGATCGGACTGTTAAGCACAGAATTAACACTGGATGGATGAAATGGCGGCAGGTCACCGGGACTATCTGTGATTCCCGCATTTACCTAAAACTTAAGGGGAAGATTTATAAAACAATGGTCAGACCTGCTGTCTTGTATGGTTCAGAATGTTGGGCCACAAAAGGGATGAATGAAAAGCAATTGCATGTAGCTGAGATGAGAATGCTAAGAGCGATGTGTGGTGTTGCGCGCATGGATAGAATTAGGAATGAGTATATAAGAGGAAGTCTGAAAGTGGCACCGCTGACTGAAAAGTTGTGTGGAAATCGGTTGTCGTGGTATGGGCATGTGATGCGGTGGAATGAAGAAAATGTCGTGAGGAAAGTCTTGTGTATGGATGTGGATGGCTATAAGAGTAGGGGAAGGCCAAAGAAACGATAATTGGACTGTGTGAAAGAGGATATGGGTAAAAAAGGGGTGACTACAGAGATGACGACTAATAGAGGAGTATGGAAGGAAAAGACATGTTGCGCCGACCCCAAATAAATTGGGATAAGGGCAGGAGAATGATGATGATCAGATGTATCAGAAAACGAGGAGTTCTAGCTTTTACTTAATTTCTAACATTTCTTATGAATTTTTGAAATGATCACAGAAAATTGTTTGGAATTCTGGTAATCTAAATCTTCGACCATGCTCTGCTGATACTTACGTGGGAGTTCCAGGCTAGTTACGCTAGTTCTTTTTTTGAAATGATCATAGAAAATTGTTAGGATTTCTGCTTATCTAAATCTTCGACCATGCTCTGCTACTACTTCGTTGACAGTTCTAGGCAGGTTATGCTAGTTGTTTATTAGTCATTTATCAGGTGTATCAGAAAGCGAGGAATTTTAGCTCTTACCTACTTTCTAACATTTCTTATGAATTTTTGAAATGATCATAGAAAATTGTTAGGATTTCTGCTAATCTAAATCTTCGACCATGCTCTGCTGATACTTGCGTGGGAGTTCTAGGCTAGTTATGCTAATTTCTAATTAGTCTTTTATCATATGTATTAGAAAACGAAGAGTTCCAGCTCTTACCTACTTTCTGACATTTCTTATGAATTTTTGAAATGATCATAGAAAATTGTTAGGAATTCTGCTAATCTAAATTTTCGACCATGCTCTGCTGATACTTACGTGAGAGGTCTAGGCTAGTTGTGCTAATTTTTAATTAGTCTTTTATAATATGTATCAGAAAAGGAAGAGTTCTAGCTTTTACCTACTTTCTAACATTTCTTATGAATTTTTGAAATGATCATAGAAAATTGTTAGGAATTCTGCTAATCTAAATCTTCAACCATGCTCTGCTGATACTTACGTGGGAGTTCTAGGCTAGTTATGCTAGTTTTTAATTAGTCTTTTATCATATGTATCAGAAAACGAAGAGTTCCAGCTCTTACCTACTTTCTAACATTTCTTATGAATTTTTGAAATGATCATAGAAAATTGTTAGGAATTCTGCTAATCTAAATCTTTGACCATGTTCTGCTGATACTTACGTGGGAGTTCTAGGCTAGTTATGCTAGTTTTTTATTATTATGCAATTAGGTGTATCTGTAAGCGAGAATTTCTTAGTCCTACCTACTTTCTTTTATTTCTTATGATTTTTTTAACCTAAACATTGAAAATTGTTAGGAATTCTGTTAATCTAAATTTTCGACCACGCTCTGCTGATATTTGAGTGGTTGTTTTAGGCTTGATATGCATATTTTTAAATAGCAATTTTATATTTGTATCAGAAACTGAAGAGGTTTTGGTCCTACATACTTTTAAACGTTTCTTATGATTTTTTTAAATTATTAATTCTTAAATTTTCGTGATTTCTAATAATCTCAGTTTTCAACCATAATCTGTTGATACTTGAGAGTGGTTCGTTGTGTTCATTTAACTTTTCAGTTAATTAGAGTTCTAAGCTACTGATTTTTGCTAGAATAGTTAGAACAAACTGTCGTATTTTGGTTTTGACGTGAGTTGTAAGATTTATTTTATTTTATTCGCGGTATCTTACTTTAACATATTTGGTTTTTTTTTGAGCTTCAATTGACAGAACTATTTCTAATTTATATCAGGAACTATAGAACTAGCTCTTGTCCATCGAAAATACATTTTTAATTTTGGTTTTGGAAAAAATGATCTGCTACCGGAAGTTAGCAGATCATATTTTCAATCAACTTTTTTCCCGGAAAACAACAGAACTATTTCCAAAAAGTATCAGGAACTCCAGAACTATGCTGCATGCGAATAGAACTCACATTTTTTCATGCTCTGCTGGAAAATGATCTGCTAAGTTCACTGGCATCTATTTCAGTGCGTCGGTAGATTTTATTTTCAAGCAATTCGTACTCGTTAAAAATATTCCAATTCGCATCGGCGTGATATTAAATATCTCTGATTTTACATAGATTTGGGTCCTTGTTGCTGAACACTCAAAAGCCAGTCAGCTTCGGTTGTTTTTCACAAACTTCACCACTATAGGAGGGATTTCTGCTCAGTGGATCAACATGTTGCATTTTAGCGCCGGGTTTATGACAAATCTTATAGTCAAATTCTTGAGTCAGGAGCACCCATCTGGCTATTCGTGGCAACACTTTTTTTTTGTAAGCGAGTATCTGACGGCATTACAATGAGTTATTAATTTAAACTTACGGCCTAGTAAATATAAACGAAATTTTTGAAGTGATGCCACACTTGCAAGAAGCTCAAGTTCAAACGAGTGGTAACGCTTTTCTTCGTTAGTCGTTTGCCTGCTATAGTAATATACCGGTCGCTCACCATGTTCATGCACTTGTACCATAATTCCGGCTAACCCCTTCCTACTTGGGTGTTACCACTGCGCGAATCGCCCAGAGGACACGGTGGAGCATACGGTGGTGGTCTGCCCCGCTTGGGCGGAGCACCGACGTGTCCTCGTGGATGCGATAGGTGGTAGGATAGGTCAGGCCATGGTACGGAACGAGAGAGAATGGGAAGAAGTCTCCGCCTTCTGCGAAGCAGTAATGCTCGCGAAGGCGGAGGCGGAGGCGGGACGCGTGAGGGAAGCTCAATGGAGTGGCTCTCACGGCCCCGGCCGCTACCACCGCAGGAGAGGTACTGGGCGTAGGACGTCGCGAGACTATCTCCGGCCACCGTAGACCCGGGCCTGCGGATGGCGAGCAGTGTGTAGCTCGCCGTCCGATCAGCACCAGGCCCGTGAGTCGACGGCGCGTAGTGTTCCGCGCACGCCTCAAAGAGATGAGTGTCAGCCACCACTGACGGGGCCCATCGTGGCCGGTGCCTGCATGCCTAGGGGTAGCGGATAAATTCTGAAAATGAGTTACCGCACCCCTGGGCACTCAGGCAGGGAAGGAACAGGGGTGGGTTTTAGTAAGTAAGAGCCTGACACGCCCTCCCGCTCCACCCAGAGTGGGAGAAGTCATTGGATGACTTCCCAACCCACAAAAAAAAAGAATCATCTGTATAAAGTATGGCTTATTTTTTTTGGGTCAAAGATAGCCAAAGTAGAATCGAAAGTTAAGGCTTCTTTTAATAGATTTACCGTGCGATCTTGTTCGTCTGTCCATTGTCACTTTTGGCCTTTTTAATAATTTTGTATTGTACAGTCCTTAATAAATTTACGGAAATAGTTAACTAACCCTAAGACAGTTCTTAGGCACTCAGCTGATGAACCGTTTTGGGTACTGAGAGCTGCTTTATAGCATCAATTTTCTTTGGTGTGGGTTTCATTCCACTACCATTTACTTCATATCCAAGAAATGTGATGTCAGTTAAAAAGAAAGAACACTTTTTTAGGTTAAGAGTTAAACCGTTCTCTTTAAATATTAGTACCGATTTCAGAATGTTTATGTTTTCTGCAACGGTTTCTGTTGCGATTACCAGATCATCCAAATAAATAATGACATTTTTGAAGCGTAAGTTACCTAAAATCTGGTTCATCATGCGTTGAAAAACCAATGGCCCCTTCGACAACCCAAATGGCATGCGCAAAAACTCGTAATGTCCATCTTCCGTTATGAATGCAGTTTTGTCTATTGAACCCTCATTTACAAGTAATTGATAATATCCACTCTTCATATCTAAGCTGGTAAAATAATTGCACCCTTTTAATCTATCTAACAAGTCCTCTATGCGTGGCATAGGGTATTTTTCTTCAGTAGTTATTTTGTTCAATAACCTGTAATCGACACACAGTCGCTTTTCACCCCCCTTTTTTCTACCAATAGTACAGGACTAGCGAGGGGACTTGCTTTCGCGAATGATGTTATTTTTAAGGAGCTCGTCAATTATTTTACGTAACGATGTCATAACAGGCTCTCATAACCTGTATGGTGTAAATAAGCTTGTTTGATTCAAGTCCGATCTCAATTTCAAAATCATTAACTTTACCTAATGAACTTAAATCAACCGCGATTGTTTCGGGATATTTTTCAAACAAATTCTTTAAAGCATCATGATATTTATCCGGTACGTTGAATTCTACTTCACTAGACAAAACTGCTCGGCAGTTTTGTCACATTCATGGTTTTCTGAAAAATTAGTTGATTTCCTATTCTCGTATACATAACTGACATATCTTCGGTCACATTCCGGCCTATGAGGACGTTACGACCCGATAAAATGTCAATAATATATAAATCTATACTTTCGAATTCTATACCGTCTAAAATGAGAGAGGTCGTTGCGTAATCTTCTACCAAAACCACAGAACAATTCGAGAATCCCTGCAAATGAATCGATATTGCCAACTTTAGTTTCATTAACCTTAATAGTTCTACTAAATCCGACGTTATTAAGGAGCAATCACTGCCCATATCAATAAAAACTTTTTGAGAAAAGCCCCCTATACAGGCAACTTTATTAAATTTATTTTTATTTTCGGTATACTTTATAAATTTTATTCCTTTTTTTACTTTGTCAGATTTTTTTGGTTTCTCCAATAGTTTTCTGAATGTGCCTTCCTACTGCAATATTAACAAATTTCTGTACATTCATTTCGTTTGTGATTACCCCCACATCTGAAACAAGTTATCTGCTTTGTGGTCCTGACAGTCGTTGAACTTTGATTTGACACAGAAATACGACTCGACTGTTCCGATTTTAATGAATTTCCTAGATCAATTCGTTTAGACGGGGATTGAAGCACCTTCTGTTCACTGACAGCGCCGTTAATCGTATTATGAGAACTACTTAAACGACCGTGGAGGAAAGATGCCAGTTGGTTGCATGTATTTATACTTCCGCCATCCACCGACGCACTTATGTTAGGATCGTTGATGTTGCCCGTAATGATAGAAATTATATCCCGATCAGAAAAATTCACACTTGTCAATTTTACATTTTTGTTGAAAGTAAAATTCGTACAAATTTTGCTGTGCTGTAGGTTTGCCATCAATGATTTCTTTAAGCAACGCGAACATGTTACGTTTTGTTTGAAATGTAAACGATATTTTATATCGCCATTGTTTCTATTTCCAACTAGCCCAACTACTCTTATTTTAAAAAAATGAATCATATCAAGTTTTTGCCGTCCCTTTCAATTTATTGACGGCCTGGTAAATTATCACCTGATCTTTCCAATTAAATATTTTAGCATGCAAATCAACAATATTGAGCCAATTGTTTACTTTATCTGTAAGAGAGTCAAATTCTGGTACCATTGAGTTCAAAACCATACTATTGCAACCCGCTACTTGACTATCGACTGATTTCTTCGCTTTTTTACCAATGAGAGATGGCGTGTAACTTGTACTGGACTTACTGCTTGACGATGATGATGATAATGATCTTGTGCGTTTCCTTCCTTTCCGTTACCGTTGACGGGCACGTGACTTTCGGCCCATTTATAGGCTTGAATTCGAAGCACTTCTGATGCGAGTTACGTCTACTTTAAGCAATAATAAATAGATCACTTCTTTAATTCACAACCAGTTAATTAATTACAATAAGTATTTGACAGTAATGAACGATATATACGTTGTTTCTACGACGAGGCGCAAGTGAAAAAGAGCGTCCAGTCCGCTGAGCTCGGAGTTTATAAAGACATGTATTCTCCCGCCAAAGTGACGTCAGCCGATGCAGCCAGTGACTCGCCAACGTATCAACGTCCGGTCCGACGCAGGTGGCAGCACTGGACCCACGGTGCGTCGCTTGACTCGTGATACTGGCGCTATGTTTGGTCGCCGGAAGCAGTGGCGCCAACATAAGTTAGGTACAGAAGTCATTTAAAAAAAAATACTAAAGCAACGATAAAATGTAATACCCTCGTTTGATTTGTAATGAAAGGATAAGGAGATGAATGCGGAATTGCGTGATCTATGTGTGATGAGTGTTTGGTCAAAGATAAAAAGTTATTTGATGAAATGTAGTTAATAAGAATGTGTAAAAAAAAGTTGCCCACACCATAAATTACTCCAGGGTCGTGGGTACGTTCACAAACATATAAACTCACCTGCACAAGAAACCCAGACTCGGTACAACCACCTGTACATCATAAAAATTTTTGTTCGTATGGGAATCGAACCCGCGACACGCAGCGCAGCAGCCGTGCCGTGTTAAATCCAATAGGATAGGCCCATAACCCATTGGTCACATTTTTAGCGGAGCGGTGTTGGCCAAGTACACTTGCCATAGGTATACGTCCCAGGGTTCCGGGTCATCAGAATAAAACAAAGAAATATCCAGATATGTATCTATTTAATTGATAATATTATTTACACTGGTGCTATGTACATTCAAATATCTACACTGTAGAACAAAATCTTTCGTAGAAAAGCAAGAGGTAGCCATTTCATAGGTTGATATTTTACATTAATACATTATAACAGTCATAAGTCACTCCACTCACTTATCATTTTTTTTTCAGTCTCACTAAGTTTATCATTTTACATTACAACCATTTACCATCCCATTTCAAGATTAATATTAGTACATTAGTGACACCATCATCATTTACTTCAACAAGTTACCTTTTAAAAAGTCAGTAAGTTTAAAATTGTAACCATTATTTTATTATTTTCATTACCTACTCTAGGTAACAATGCGAAGTGCCTATTTAACTTCATTAGCAATATTTCGCAGGCAAGAAATACTTAACATAATTATTATGACGGCGGATAACGCAGTTTTATTAAATAATTTACAGCTCCACAAGGAATTTTGTAGGTATAGGTCTGTATAGTTCCACATCCGATTTCAATCAGGTACTTTTGTTAAAAAGTATTGAGTAAATACTTTCAGCCTTATATACAAAACTCGCTAACCATATGCTTAGTTTAAATACTGATTAGTGGATTCTAAATTAAACATTCTCTTTAGATAATTTTAGAATAAGAACCCGCTAATCAGTGTTTAAATACTGATTAGTGGATTCTAAATTAAACATTCTCTTTAGATAATTTTGGAATAAGAACCCGCTAGTCAGTGTTTAAATACTGATCAGTGGATTCTAAATTAAACATTCTCTTTAGATAATTTTGGATCAAGAACCTGCTAGACAGTGTTTAAATTAATCACATGGTTATTTTTGTTTCGTTTAGGAAAAATATAGCGCGTTTACGATCGCAAAAGGAAAATCCTAAAATAAACTAAATATGCGTTCGGTCGGTAGGCAAATTCAACTTTTCTATAAGTTAATTTTAGGGAAAGGGACCAAGATGAAAAATGTTATCATACAAAGTTATTTGTCATTTTAATTATAAACGTCGAAAGACCGTATACTTATAGTAGTTAAAGTTCTTATTTTGTAAATAATTTATATTAGATACTTATACCGAAAATATACATTGATTTTTACTGGGTAGGAATTTTCTAGTAGCTAAAACAATTTTCTTGATTATATATTTAAGGCTGAAATGGCTATGGCCTATATCTATTGCATAATAAATATTTTAAAATGAGCCAGCAATGAGTTGACAGTTGACAACTTGACACAAACCATTCTGCATGGCCTTTTAAGAAGGTTGATAGGTATGGACCTACCCACCTTCCATAGGAACCTATGTCGCAGGACGGTTTGCAAACCTGCAAGTTTTCTGCACTGTTGGACACTATGCAGGTGCAGGGCAAGCGCGTCTTTTTCTGAACTATTAAGCTGTAATGAGAACATAAAACATTGAGACAATTCGTAAAAATAATTTTTATGCGTGTGTGTTTTAATGACCCGCTTGACCGCATTTGGTTGTCCAATGTCTAAATTACTGGTCACAACTACCCATTTTAGCAGTAAACTCGGCCTGCAGAATGAGAGGTTTACGTAGTGACAATGGGTCGTTCGTAACCAAGTGGGTTAAATTTCTAGACTAATAGTAGGTACCTTTAATTTGTAGCTAAGTAAACTAAATTCCAATTTAACTGGTTCCGGTTCGACATAACGAATATTGTGATTTAGGGTACTTAAATTACAAAAATAGGGGTCCGAAAATTTATAAATTATGGTATGGTTTAATAGCAACTTGTGATTTTCTGAATACCTTCAGTTTTGCAACTAACCCAAAACACCTCATACATGTGCTGCCATCTTTATTTTGCGTCGGGTATTACATAAGCGGTTAGTGCGACACGGTGACAGCGTAGGTGATGTTGGGTGGCGTGGCGGGCGGGAGCGTGGGCAGCGGAGGCGTAGGATACACGCGGCACGGCGCGCCCGCCGGGGGCCCCAGCATGCCCAGCAGCAGGTACGACACCAGCGAGCCCGACAGCAGCCCGCCGTTGTACGACAGCGTCATCATGTTACCTGGAAATGCGATGGGAAATATTGATTACATTGATTAAATCAGATTCCCAAGTCACAGCGGCATTTGAAAATTTATTTGCTGAGATTCCCGAATCGACTACAAAATCTCTTAATTCATCACCAACTGCTGCAGAAAGAGTACTTAAAGCAAACGTTAGAATTTGTAAATCCCAATTTAATTTCCAATATGTCACTTGTAATTGGAGAGCAGTGGTGGCCCAGTGGTAACGGCCGTGACTAACAAGTTGTAGGTCGTGAGTTCAAACCCAGGCAGGCGCTTCACTTTATGTAGATTTTCATCACCACTGCTCTCAAAAACGGTGAAGGAAAACATTAATTAGGAAACCGGTATGTCCTAGAACCAAAAATTTGAAGACATGTGACATCCACCAACCCGCATTGGGCCCGTGTGGTAGATTACGACCCACACCCTCTCACAGGGAGGAGGCCTGTGCCTCAGTAGTAGGGACATTAAAAGGCTGATGATGATGACTTGTAATGATGTAGGTAATTAAAACTTTTAATACTTTAAATGTTAAAACACTGCAGATCTATGGGGTAATTCTGTTGACGTTGCTAGGTCTATTATACACAGTGTAGTACCTACTTTAGCAGTAATTTTTAATAATTGATTGTGGTGAGTTTCCTGATCTAATGAAATACAGTAAAATAATACCATTGTTTAAATCGAGTAGTACATCAGACCCTACTAATTGTAGACCTACATTAGTGCTACCTACTTTTAGTCTACGTAAAATTTTTGAAAAACTTATTTTAGGTTAAATTGAAAGATATTTTAATAAACACAAATTATTACGCAACAAACACAAAGGGTCGTTCAACAACTGATGCTGGTGTTGAACTTTTAGGACACATTTATAATGTATGGGAAGATAAATGCGATGTTTTGGGCATTTTTTGTAATTTGTCTAAGGCTTTCGATTGTGTTCTCCATGAAACATTGATCAGGAAGTTGCACTACTATGGAATCCGGGGCACCTCTATGGATCTTCGTACTTCATACTTGAGTAATAGGATTCAGAGAGTTGATGTGAACGGCAAAAGATCTCCCGGATCTGCTGTCTGAATGGGGGTTCCCCAAGGTTCAATTCTAGGTCTTTTTTTGTTTCTAATTATAAAGGATAAACATGATATAGTGTTGTTTGCAGAAGACACTTCACTTGTATTTAAACTCAAACGTCAGCAGGTGTTCATTGATGACGTAAATAGGGCACTATTTACATCATCAATAAACACCGGTTCCCGTTATTGCTAAGCCTTATAATTTCCTAAGCTGTTTATTTAAACCCCTTGCAATCTCAGTGCACAAGGAGCAGTGCCACTCCCTGCACAAGGACCTGGGTGGTATCTTGGGTGTCTTGAGGCTATCTGTTAGAACTTCAACCGACGGGGTGCCTGCGCAGACTCGGCTACACCGATGCCCTGATGATCCTTTTCTAAAAGTACAATACAGCAATAATCTAACTTTGGTGGCAATATTGTAAGGTAAACAAAATAATGTATTTGTCCTCTCGAAATCTTATGATAAATTAAGACCTTTAGTCCCATGTATTCCACCATCTGGAATCGCCAATTGGTTTTAAACTCTATTTTAACATGGTTATATTTATTTTGGCAGCTCACAGGGTTTAAACTTAATTAAACTCGAGAACAAACGATTTTCAGATAAAAACATAAAAATCACTAAATCCTCGTATAATACACATCATCAAGACATCCGCAACCGGCAGGGACCGCGGCGGGCTGTCTTGTTTCTACCATATTTCAGCGAAAATATCCCAATGTGCCCAGCGGCAGTCAATTCAGTTTATATTTCTTCTATAACTAAAATCATAGGACCTCAGACGACAAACAATCTGTTTTTAAGATAGGTACAAACATCCACACAAACCTGCTACTACACAAACTACCAGCAGATGAATCAAATAAATGCTATCAGAGTGCCTTAGACATCAGTGTCTTTGGCGCGCACAGCACATTTGACCGTCGTTATAACAGGCCTAGTCTGATCTTGGTCATTAGTAATAAAAGTGAATTTGTCAGGTTTGCTTGCTTATCAATACAAGAACATTCGTGATTTTGTATTCACAAAAATGTTTCTTAGTATTGAGTTTGTTGACTACAGAGATGACGACTAATAGAGGAGTATGGGAAAAAAGACATGTTGCGCCGACCCCAAATAAAAGGGATAAGGGCAGGAGAATGATGATGAGAATGATGATTGAGTTTGTTGTAATCAATGTTATGAGCTATTTGTTATTTCATATAATCTAATAGGCAAAAAAATTCTGTGCATTACGGAAACGCAACAATAACTACAAGGCTTATTTATTGATAAATAAAAGGATAATGTTTGTAACCTTATCGTTTATTCTAATTGCAATTCTAACACTTTCTGACTCTCTATACATCTACGTTGTTATAATCATATCTGAAAAATGAAGCAACGAAATATAATCTATGATTAAACGAACTTACAAGTGAAGTTCGATCATGATTATATGTATAAGTTGCTTCATTTGAAGATATGAGCTCTCCCTCCCATCCCTGACACTAGAAGATTCCCAGATACACAGAAAGTTTTATAATATCGTTAACATGTCTTTAAAAAATGAGCTAAATGTCAGTGCCAACACGAGGCAGACATACAGCCAGTAAGTCACTACCGTTTTAAAATTGAAAAATCTTTAAAATACGTGTGAAGTTACCGAGTAGGTAAGGGTACTACGTTGTCATAAGCATATCTTCAAATGAAGCAACTCATATAATCATGATCGAACTTCACTTGTAAGTTCGTTTAATCATTTAGTACTCTTTATTATTGTAAATGTGGGGACTATATTTTATTTGGTTTTTTGTTTTCCAGTAATTTTTTAACGTTATCTGACAGTTTGAGTACTTTTGAGGACTACACAAATGTCCTGTCCTTGGTTTTGTTCGTTGAGTCATTGAGCTCCTTAGTAGTTCTAAGTTGAGCTATTCGACTACTACCAGATGCTTGCACTGACTGGACAGGTCAACTCAAATATGTGTGGTTCTTTCTTCAAAAGACCATTACAGACAGTAATGTGCATGGTGCTCAGCATATTGTGAATGTAAGAACTATACTATAACTTTTTTATATATATATATTTTTTTTAATATTCGTTTTTGACATGAATACTTGTATAGTATTGCATTATATTTTTTATTTTATTTTTTTATTGACATTTTATTATTATTATTATTTTTTTTGACTTGAATACTTTATTAAGTATTATATTTATTTTTATTTTTTGATTGACATATTATGATTACTATTTTGTTTGACACAAATATTTACTTTGTAAAGTATTATATTTTTATTTTTTTTTGATTACTTAATTATTGTAAATGTGAGGACTATGTGGGTTATTATTATTATTTTCTCCTCCTTTTTACAGTAATTTTCAACGTTGTCTGACAGTTTGAGTACTTTTGCGGCCTACCCAAATGTCTTTTCTTTGGTATTGTTCGTCATGTCATTGAGCTCCTTAGTGGTTTTTAAGTTGAGCTATTCGACTATTGACAAATGCTTGCACTGACTGGACAGGTCCACTCAAATATGTTTGGTTCTTTCTTCAAAAGACCACTACAGACACTAAGCTGCATGGTCCTCATATAGAATAATGTGAATGCGAGAACTATGTATGTCGTTATATTCATGTAGATTTTATGATTGTCTGGCAGTTTGAGTATTTTTTGCGGCCTACTCAAATGTCCTTACTTTGGTATTGTTCGTCGGTTCGTTGAGCACCTCAGAGTTCTGAGTTGAGCTTCGCGATGACTGACAAATGCTTGCACTGTCTGGACAGGTCCACTCGAATTCGTGTGTTGCTTTCTTCATAAAGCTCATCCCAGACATAAACGTACATGGTTCTCATAGGATCTAACCAGTCCACATTGTATGGATTTGAACACTAAAAGAGACTTTGACCTCTGAGTTTGTTTCGGTGTTTCTTCTCAGGGTAGTCAGCTAGGAAACACCGGCCTCATCTAGCTTAAACTGACAAAAAAACATTGACGTGTAAAAGTGTTCCTTGTAACCTATTTACTGAATAAACATCATTTATCATTTATCATTTATGTAGGTCGTTATATTCACATAAATTTCATGATTGTCTGGCAGTTTGAGTACTTTTGCGGCGTACCCAAATGTCCTTACTTTGGTATTGTTCGTCGGTTCGTTGAGCTCCTTAAAGTTCTGAGTTGAGCTATATGACAACTTAAAAATGCTTGCACAGTCTGGACAGGTCCACTCAAACTTGCGTGGTGCTTTCCTCAAAAGCTCATCTTAGACATTAACGTACATGGTTCTCATATGATTTGACCCGTACATTTTGTATGGATTAGAACCCTTTAAAAGAGACTTTGACCTCTGAGTTTGTTTCGGTGTTTCTTCTCAGGGTAGTCAGCTAGGAAACACCGGCCTCATCTAGCTTAAACTGACAAAAAAACATTGTCGTGTAAAAGTGTTCCTTGTAACCTATTTACTGAATAAACATCATTTATCATTGGGGTATGGTAACTCGACGTATTCCTGGTAGGACGTGATAGTATGACCTCATCATCAGCCTCTTAATGTGCCCACTACTGGAGCACAGACCACTTCTCTGTGAGAGGGTGTGGGCCGTAATCTGTCACGCGGGCCCAATGCGGGTTCAGGATGTCACATGTCTTCAAATTTTTGGGCATAGGAAATGCTGGTTTCCTCATGATGTTTTCCTTCACCGTTTTGAGAGCAGTAGTGATGAAATAATTTACACAAAGAAGCTTTACTTTGTGTAAATTATTTTATCATCAGCCTGCCTGGGTTTGAATTCACGACCTACAACTTGCAAGTCGCGGGTTACCTCTGGGCCACCACTGCTCTCCAATGGGCCACCACTGCTCTTGTGTGACTTATTTGCAACAATTAGGCACCCAAGGAAAACTAGGCAGAAACCCATGGTTTTCGAGAAATACCAAGTTGAAGAGAAAAATGATGTTTAGAGACGAATTCTGGAAAAATTACAAAAAAAAACATAATTATTTGCCTCGGGTGCTTAATAGTTGCAATTAGGACACCTTATCAGGTCCTGCCTAAACCTCAAGAAATCTGGGTAAGCCACAACTCCCGAATGGTTGCTGCGCTGCGTGTCGCGGGTCCGATTCCCGAGTCGATCAAATATTTGTATGATCAACAATTATAGTTTTTCCGGGTCTGGGTGTCTTTTGTACTTATGTGAATTTAAATGTTTGTGAACACATCGATACAGGAGTAATTGCTAGAGAGGTGATAGTTTTTCCTTAAAGAAAAAGTCAGCCTGTGCCCCACAGGCTGAAAATAATTCCGAAAATAAAATAACTATTACTTAAAATCTATTTTATTCTCACCAGCGATCTCTCGATGCTCGCGCCCGACACGAGATGGCGCTAGAATCATGGGTACGGAGCCAAACAGGCCATTTGTGAAACCTAGCACCACGGAGAATAATATTGGGTAAACCTGAAAAAACATTAAAAAACGAGTTAGAAAAGTAATAAAAATAATGTTACTATAGTAAATAGGTAGATATACGTACGTCCCCAACAATGTGTGGTGAATGTCTGGGAGCGGCGCATAGCAGCATCAGAGGTACAAGAAGTAACCGAAGGCCACTCGCCATCAGGAGCTGACTGCGACTCCATTCATAGGGCCAAGCAGCCGCAATCTAAAACAAAACATTATTAATTGAGATTAATAATGATGATGATTGATTTTTTTTTTCATTATTTTTTTTTTCTAGTGTGGGGCAACGTTTAAAAAAAAAAAAAAAAAATTAAAGAAAAAATTCTGTTCGTCCCAGAAAACCCTTTCATTTGATACCATAACATGGAGGTGCATAAAAATTAAATCGTCACCCATCTTTGAGAGTCCGCCTTATTCGAATTAGAATGATGTCACTTAGCCTTTTTTTTTGCATTGGGAAATCATCCAATAACTTAACCCGCTCTGGGTGGAGCGTGTCAGACTTTTACTGACTAAAACCCACACCTGTCCATCAGCTGCCTGAGTGCCCAGGGGCGCGGTAACTCTGTTTCGAATTTATCCACGGCCCCTGGGCAGGCATCGGCCATAACGGGCCCCGTCAGGTATTGCTGAGTGGAACATTACTAGGTTAGGAAATAGTTATTTATGATACTAGTGCGGTAAGTAAGTTTTTACAAACGAGTAGACGATTGTAAGCCCGGGTCGACAAAGTCGAGGGCTTACCATAGTCACGAGTTTGTAAATACCAATTTCCGCACGTGTATCATACAACGTTTTTCAACACATTTGCGAAAAAAGCTTTTTGTCTTTAGATATCAGTAGGAAAGTAGCAACAATCCTTGACGGTTCTAATATGAAAATGGCGCGAATTTGCAAATGGCGCCATGTGCGTGTGATGAAAATTAGAACAACATCTTTCGTTTCATTTTCTCTTTAATATTAAATGACACAAACGCATCGATATATAAAAAACCCAAGATACACAGTCTCGAACATAAGTAACACTCGAAACCATCTGCAAAAAAAACCTATTTATTTATTAAACAATTAATGTATGTACACGTACAAAAAACAGGTAAGAAGAAGGAAACAGAGAAATATGTACAAAGGTTATGCTTATTTCTAAAGCTGCTGCAGTTGCTTGTTTCTTAGTTATAGTTATGCCAAAAACATGTTTTTTTGCAAATTTAACCTTACGCGCATGATTTATAGTTGTTTTTATAAAGCAGTGTACGAAAAACAACAAAATTTGACGACCCAAGTTTGTCGGTAGGACAAGGCATGGAGTGGAGACGAATATTTTTATACTTTTTATTTTTTTTAAACTAAATTGAGTTAGTTTATTAAGAAGTTTCTTAAAGTGTGTTCTAAACATATAATTATACTTTTAACTGAGCTTAAATATATTATTGGATAAAACGCGTATAATATAGCAATGAAAAAAATTAATAGTAATCGTTAAAATCATTTATTAATATTTTTGGTTTAAGGTGGAAGCGCCTGGGGTATCCCGCGAAATTCATATTTTCTGAAGTTTTTGCAATTTGCAGGTTAGTGTCTGGTTGTATCTTGGTCAAAATTTGATTCGTAGCCGTAGCAAGTATATATTTATAGAATTATAATCATTAAAATCATCAATACAACTCGTTCAGTTAGAATTGATGTCAAACGTAGTAGTTTCATGATATCATGACATTTGGCACCAATTCTAAGTGAGGGAGTTGTCTTGATGATTGTAATGATTACAGTTCTTTAGATACGTACTTGCTACGGCCGCGAATCATATGTTGACCAACATACAACCTGATACTGACCTGCAAGTTGCCAAAAACGTAAAAAGGAAATGAATTTTGGCGGGCTACTCTGGAGCTTTCACCTTAAAAAGTATTGGTATAACATATCAAAACTAAACAACTACCTTTTTAGATTAAAACTTAAAAAATATAATTGTCATAGTGGTTAGGTTAAAACATAAATGAAAATTTTAGTAGTCCAAGTAACACCGTAGGAAACATTAATTTCCTTGAAATAAGTTTAGTTTATTGTACAATATTGTCTTTTTGAATTATATTTCAGCTTTTCTGTGGTTTTTTTTTGCGATATAATGTAAACGAACATCTATAAACTTTTCTATATTAGCATTTATGATACTAATTTTGTGATTGAATAGAGCAGGTTGTTGAAGGGAATGTGCATCAGTATTAGAAAATATATTTAAATTTAACGTACATTTTAAAACTAAGGAACACAAATTGGCCTTGGTTGTGTTTTTTTGACCATGTATGCGTTCTTCTCGTCTTATTATCTCTTCGAATCGACTCCATTGACTAGAACAGGGTCATTTGTATTATGCGAACAAAAACAAACGAGGTTGTAATGCATTGTTCTTGCACTAAAAAAGCGGCCATTTCAATTTGTCGTATAATACTTGGATCGCTGAGTGAAGTTTCAAATTAAATCAAAATCACATATTGCTTCCAGTGTTTAGTCATAAAAACATCAAAAACCAATTAATAAACTGTTTTACTTACCGAAAATACGATAGCCCATCATTTTTTAACGTTCTTGACGTAAAATTCTTACAATTTCTGAACGAACATTTCGGCATTTTTGACGTGCGTGCAGTGACGTGAGCAATAGAAGACTATTTGAAATGAGCGCTCAATTTGAATTTGAGCGCTCAGTTTATGCGGACGGTTTTGAGACGCTGAGTGTGGATCTTGTGTTTTTTTTTGTGTGTGTTCAATGCACAAACGCATTGAATAAAGCACTTCCAAGGAGGTTCGATCACTCAGCTTATTTATACTCGTAATGTGAGACTCCTTGGTGGAATTCTTATATATTTTTTATGGAAATAAAAAAAAAACCGTAAATGATACGCACGGCGCTATACAACGAAGTGTGCGGTAAAATAGGTACTTAGTTGAGAGTACCTATTTTACCGCACGTTCCATGGTATGCGTAATTTTTAACTTTCGAATAATGTAAGTATACAGGGCTTCGTAAATGCATTTTTTGAACAAATGTGTTGAAAAAGTTTTTAAGTTTTATGGTTTAGGTGAAAAAAATAGTAAATCTTAATGGCATCCCAATTATTTTGTAGTAAATCGCCAATGAGTTTTGATTGGAAACGAAGAAGGTTAAATATACCTACACTTCTCATCAAAAAAATTGAAACGGTACTGCAAGTACTATTTAGGCGAAATTTAAATAAAAACTGCGTGTCGGATTTTGCACATTCCGCACGAAATATTGGTATTTCGCCCCCTTCCAGGGCAAACCAATTATCTGACATGAACTTTACAATACTGCAATTTAAAAGTTTGACGCTATAAATAAGTATTAAGATTTAGTAATCCTTTTGATTGAAGGTTTAATTATGGAGGAAAGGGAAACAGTTATTGAATTTTAATAATTCCGCTCTATCGAAAGCAGGTCTCATTAGAGCCCGGGGAGGAAATACGAGATACTGAATAAACTTTTATTAAACAGCTTTTTGTTTTATGTCTTTGTTTCTAACATTTTACAAATTCTTCTCAAATGATATATCTGTTGAACAAACCACGATAGCTAAAGAAATTAAATTTTAATTTGAAACATTTATACTCGTTAAACGATACCTTATAATATCCACAGTTAACTGGCGTCATTTTTTTTTTTAAACTCATACAAAACCAAACGTCAGAGGTGTTTCGATTTTTTTGATGAGAAGTGTATTTTTTCATTGAATAATATTATATAAACTAGCACTTTGCCCGCGACTTCGTCCGCGTGGATTTCGATAATAAATATAATGTATAGCACTCAGAAATAATGTATAAGGTGAAATATTTTTTTAAATCGGTTCAGTAGTTCCAGAGATTACTTCCTACAAACCAACTTACAAACTTTAGCTCTATATAATATTAATAGTACCTATGATGAATCATTAAAAAAAAATGATGGTTATGTATCACAACGCTTATACAGCATGTAACAGAAACCCTGTCCGATCCTAAAGGATATTATTTGGTATCGTACTGCGTACACATATACGTAACCATTTCATGGATATGAGATTATTATTTTCCCCAATTAAAAATGATTAATTTAAAAAAAAAACTTTTTAACAAAAAAAATTAACCGACGAAAAAGAACTAAAAAGCAAAAAATAAATAAACCTTTTAAGTCTTGAGTAATGAGCTTATTTACCTACATAAAATATCAAATTTTATATAAACTAATTTTGAGTCGGCGCCAAACAACAATCTGATTATTAAATATCTAAATTTTATAAGTACTTACAAATGAAGAGGGCTGTAAGTAGGTAATTAATCATTTTATTAATTGGCGCCGACTCAAAATTAGTTTATATAAAATTTGATATTTTATGTAGGTAAATAAGCTCATTACTCAAGACTTAAAAGGTTTATTTATTTTTTGCTTTTTAGTTCTTTTTCGTCGGTTAATTTTTTTGTTAAAAAGTTTTTTATTTCATGATTGTTTGTGGCTCGCATCATCTTTTAACACTCTGAGGCTAATTTCTAATTCTTCATCATTCCTCTTGCCACTGAGCTGATGATATAACAATCCTTCCATGAAGTTCCCAGGATATTGACCAGTTGAGGTTACCTCCAATATTGTAAAGACGTCTTTTCGTCAAAGCATATTAAGTGGTATTTGTCACTAAAACCAGTTTTTATATCTGACTTCTATTGTTTAGGAAAGGTATGGTTTCCATCATCAGCTCAGTTTCATGATGTGATGGTTCCTAAATGCAAATACCTGATTCAGTTATGAAAAGTAAACAGAAACAATATTCGTGCCCAATTTTCGAGGTTCTCTCTCAATTTTTTCAGGATCCCATGAGCAAATCCTGATATCCTTGACATGGGACAATCCTTGAGGTATTCCCTGTCTAAGAAAAACAGAATTATCAAAATCGGTTCATAAATAACGGTGTGAGGGCCGAACATACATACAGAAACGCTAAACGTGCCCACAATTTTCGAGGTTTTCTCTAGATTTTCTCAGGATTCCATTGTCAGATCCTGATTTCCTTAACATGGGACTACCCTTGAGGTATACCCTATCTAACAAAAAAAGAATAATCAAAATCGGTTCATAAATGACGGAGTGAGGGCTGAACACACATACAGAAACGCTAAACGTGCCCACAATTTTCGAGGTTTTCTCTCAATTTTGTCAGGATTCCATTGTCAGATCCTGATTTCCTTGACATGGGACCACCCTTGAGGTGTACCCTATCTAACAAAAAAAGAATAATCAAAATCGGTTCATAAATGACGGAGTGAGGGCTGAACATACACAAAAAAAAAAAAAAAAACATATATACGGTCGAATTGAGAACCTCCTTTTTTTTCGTCGGTTAAAAAAACTTTTTTACAAAAAACAACAACCGACTTCCAAAAAAAAAATACACTAATAATTAATAAATAACTTTAATTTCGGAAGTCGGTGTCAAATAACGAATAAGTAAAATACAAACACCGACTTCCGAAATTAAAGTTATTTATTAATTTTTAGTGTATTTTTTTTTGGAAGTCAGTTGTTGTTTTTTGTAAAAAAGTTTTTTATTTTTCACTTTTTCTCTACCTAACTTCGGTGGGAACGGAGACTGTTATATTAAAACTAACTAATAAGAAATCTATTTTATCATTTTTATGTGAAATTTGTTTTCTTTCAAATATTTTTCGTAACCTAAAAGGACTTACTCATTGAAGAGTTTCCCGACACACGCCCCCACACATATCTAGTGAATAAATAAGTTAAATAGTAAATGCTAAAGTCCAATCCAGTCCAGGCCATGGTACGGGGCGAGAGGGAATGGGAAGCAGTCTCCTCCTTCTGCGAAGCAGTAATGCTCGCAAAGGAGGAGGCGGAACGGTGAGGGAGGTGCTCAACAACAGAGTCGCCCACACACCCTCAGCAGTAGCCGCCGCAGGAGATGCCCTGGGCGTAGGACGTCGCGAGACGATCTCTGGTCACCGTAGACCCGGGCCTGCGGACGGCGAGTAGTGGGTCGCCGTCCGATCAGCACCAGGCCCGAGAGTCGACGGCGCGTAGTGTTCCACGCGCGCCTCAAAGCGTTGTCAGCAAATCATGACGGGGTCCGTCATGGCCGATGCCTGCCCAGGGGTTGTGGATAAATTTGAAACAGAGTTACCGCGCCCCTGGGCACTCCAGGCAGGGAAAGAACAGGGGTGGGTTTTAGTCAGTAAGAGTCTGACACGCCCTCTCGCTCCACTCAGAGCGGGAGATGTCATTGGATGATTTCAAAAAAAATATTTAAATAAAACATAAAAAATGTCCAGTTCTCGGCATTTAGTTCATCAGTTACTTAGAAGTAATGTCAAATGTAGGAATTTCATGAAATCATGACATTTGGCATCAATTCGAGCTGAAAGAGTTGTACTGATGATTTAAATGATTACGGTTCTGTAAATACGTACTTGCTACGGCCGGGAATCATATTTTGACCAACATAAAACCTGATAGTGACCTGCAAATTGAAAAAAACGTAAGAAAATTGAATTTCGCGGGCTACCCTGACGCTTTCACCTTAAGGAGACGCGACAATAGGTTTTAATTGTGTCTGCTTGCCGGGTTAATGGTTGAATCGCGATCATCGGGCGACCACTAATAAAACTTTTTTACAAAAAAATAGAACCGACTTCCAAAAAAAGTGCAAAATAACTTTAATTTCGGAAGTCGGTGTTCCTGTTTTTGTGTCTTCGTTTTTTGACACCGACTTCCGAAATTAAAGTTATTTTGCACTTTTTTTGGAAGTCGGTTCTATTTTTTTGTAAAAAAGTTTTTTATTTTTCACTTTTTAGTTGTGGTTCCCCATTAAACTGTGTTAACAATTCATAGACATACGATAGCAGCAATCGCGGTTGATTTGCTGTCAATTTTTGAAGAGTTCCGTTGTCTGTCTCCGAAACCCATCATCTTTTTGAAATTTAAATGGGACCATTTCGGAATAAACCCCTTTCGAACAAAAAAAGAATTTTGCAAATCCGTCAATATATGACGGAGTTATGCCCGAACATACATAAAAAAAAATAAAAAAAAATACAAACATCCGAATTGATAACCTCCTCCTTTTTCGAAGTCGGTTAAAAAAGAAAAACTTATTAAAGGCAACACTGATCGCTCGACAAAGTTTACCTACAGTTTTGTGTCAAAAAAGCCGCCTGAGTGAGACGGTATTTTTGATCCTTTGTTATGCGTCCTTTGTCGCGTGCCGCCAAAGCGATAAATTGTGCCTACAGCCAGCCTGCGCAGGGCGGTATCGTTTAAAATAAAAATAAGTAAAAATGATTTCACCGGCCGGTGGAGTGTTGTCAACTTATGAAAATTTGCCATATTTAGTGAAAAAATCAACCACTTTTGGTTTTTACGAGTTACATTTTTTTTTACTATTTTGTCTAGTGCATATATTAAACCAGGAATACGCCTTTATTGGTTCGGACAGGGGTTTTGTTACATGCTGTACAAGTAAAAGAAATTAACAAGGCGCTTACTTTTCCAATGAAGTCGAAGAGATTGAAGGCGGACATAAGTATGATGGGCATCCACGTCCCAAGGCGGCAAGAAGGCACCTCGGACGCGATGCCAGGGTACAGGCTGAGGGTCGTGAAGTACACCAGCCCGATCGATACCATGTATGGGTAGATCGCGCGAGCTACTGCCCAGCGCGCCAATACTCCGCCTACAAAGACAGGCTTGATGTAAATATACTTTTTAATAATAATTTGAAGTCTGTTTCCAGCCTTTGCTACGTAAAATTTTATCTGTATGCAATGCTAGCATCTGTTATGCAGTAGATAATCTGATTAGAAGAAGAAACTCCCTCACACCGGAAGTTATTCGGGTCCAAACTCCAATTTGTAGATTAGCGTAGAAGGGGTGTTAAAAAACTTGTATCCTCGTAAGCTTTACGCGGTTAAAGTACGTTTTGATTTGGTCTTCAGAACTCTATTACACTCTTTGATTTAATAAGATAAGAAGTTGTTTTGTTACGCTTGAATGCTCTCCAGGAGGTAGGCCTCTCGGGCGACTCAAAGACGACATCTTCAACTTTGTAGGAAGGTCGAGGGGTTCGCAGTGCTGACGAGGGCTCTGACGTCACACTATCCGGGAAGGGTTCCACAGCGCCCTCTGCTGGTGCGGGCACGACGGCTGTCGGCGAGTACACCGGGTTGGCAAAGCTGAAGGCGTTTGTCTCGATTTCTCCTGAAATACAAAGTTATAATCATGGGTAATATATTGCAAGGATAAAGGTTCGCTTTGCGAAAATAATATGGTAAACATTTCAAAGAAGTCGTCAGTGATTTATAAAGAAAAGAGCATAAAAAAAAGACTTTACCTTGCCCGGTAGTTGAAAGTACAGGACTCTGCAGTTTTAACACCCCATAGCTTGCTTCCCCAGCCTCGCTCTCCATCTAAACAATATTATACTAAGTAAGGAATTACAGTTTTAGGACGGTACAGTAGGACACCCTTCTAACTAACAATGTATAGTCATTTAATTTTTTTTATTCACTGCGTAACACAATGCTGAGTTTAATCTCTTGTTAGTATGACAACTTTTAATTTCCGATGGTAAGAGAAAATTATTTGATTACTCCATTCTGATATATTTCAGAGGATATGATTAAACTTAACGTAAAAGTCATTTAAAATGTTTGTAAATCTTACCAAAGTAGCATCTTCGTTAGGGTTCAAGTGCAGCTGAATGCGCCTCCGGTGTCGCGACTCGTTAGTCAGTCGCAGATAATGTTGCACGAGGGGATGGCGCATCATGACATGATGCAGCATCGAGTGCCCCAGCAGGATCAGTATGGAGAACACGAAGAACATAAAGGTACTTCGCTGCGGCTGACGGAATCCGTACTTGGTGACGATGCGGTCTAGTGACACCCAAAACCCGGCAGCACCTAAGAATTATTTTGATGACACACATAATAATAATAACAGCATCGGCGCATCGTATTTCAATACAAAAAATGCCAAAACGCCTATTGTGAGCGAGGGACCATCCAAAATATACGGAAGCAATTTACGACGATTTTTGCTTTAAAGTACAAAAATAACTTGAATTTTTCATTTTATAGATACATCGTCATGGCATAAGATCAGGTAATGTAGAAGTAACGCGCAAATATATAGGGGTCTTTGTTCAAAATAATCTTCAAGTTTGTAACATAGCTTACTTTCGCCCGCCATCACCGCTTGTGTATACCTCGGCGGCAGGCAGCCTGTGAACCCGTAGTACGAGGCCTGCTGCACGGTGCAGCCGAATGCGACCACCCCGATGGCGACTAGGTTGATTGTGTAGGAGACGCGCGTCGAGAATCCGTCCCAGCCGATATTGCACACTGCTACGAACAACATAGTCGCTAGGGATACCAGGATACCTGAAAGTTTACATAATATGGATTGCAGAGACGTTTCACAACTTACTTTCTGTAGTTTGCTCACAGAAAACATAATTAACGACAAGCTAGTAATTGTATTCGGGCGAACGCATCAACACTTCTAAACTGATGACTGCACTGCAAAAAACAACATTCATTCTTTGTGTGTTTTTCATTTAGAAGGTAGTTCTGAATTGTCGTGAATTGACTAGGACTATAGCAAAGATACAATTTGTATTTAAAAAGTGGATATTACGAAATGACTTGACAAACAAGAAAAAAAACACAGAAGAAGAAAAGAAAGAGCGCAACTATGTTATTAGTGCCAGCTATATAATAATATCTACAAATAAATTAAGAAAGAACGAAATGAACACATAATTAAAACAATAGAAAACCATCTAAAAATTATCAGGAAACCTAAAAAAAATTTCAAAGCGCTCTAAACTCTACCAAAAAATGGATTACCTGCCTGAAAGAAGACTCTACCAACAACAAAACATTCTGTATATCAAAGATTATAGAAACAGCCACAACATTTTATACAAACCTTTACTCAACTCAAGAAACCTAAAAAGGCCGGTTACCCAAATCCCCCCTATTAAGTGTGAAAACGGGCAATGGGCAATTAGTAATCAGCAAAAAGCTAAGAGGTTTGCAGAGCATCTAAAAATATATATTTCAACCAAAAGACGAGGAAATCATTGAAGATCACACTTTGGCTAATATGGTCACATCAGAAAATGAAGTTACAATAAAACAATTAACACCGCGAGAAGTCGCACGAAAAATAAAACGTAATATAATAAGTACACGAAAATCACCAGGTTACGATTTGATAACAGAAGAAATACTTCATAACCTTCCAAGAAAGGGTCTGGTTAGTTTAACGACCCTTATCAATGCTGCACTAAGGCTACAATATGTACCAGACTTATGGAAGGTGGCTGAAATAATAATGATAGCCAAGCCAGGGAAACTGGATCACGAAACATCATCATATAGGCCCATTTCCTTACTACCAATCTTGTCCAAGCTATTGGAAAAGCTGTTATTCAAACGGCTTAATCCAATAATAGATAATAGAAACATCAAAACCAGAGCACCAATTTGGTTTTCGAGAAAAACACTCTATCATCGTTCAAGTGCCCTATGCACTAGTACTACTACACACATCACAAACGTAATAGAAAACGCCCTTGAAGACAAGAAAGTATGTGCTACTGTATTCCTAGACGTGGCGTTAGCGTTTGACAAAGTATGGTATGAAGGCATTATACATAAATTGAAAGCCTGTTACCAAAACAGTTTGCAGATATATCTATTAGAATGTTACATTCTGAATAGAGCCTTTAGAATAAGACAAGAAGACGCCTACTCAGAACTGAAACAAAATAACGCTGGCAAACCGCAAGGAAGTGTGTTAGGTCCGGTCCTGTACCTACTATACACTTGCGATATTCCTGAATTAGAGCAAAACACGATTTAGACCTTTGCTGATGACAGTAGATAAGCTTCAAATAGCTGTAAATCAAAATTATAACAGGACCAAAAAATGGAGGATTAAGCTAAATTAAACGAAATATGTTCACATAGACAAGACAAGAAAACATAAGTATTCTCCAGTTTACATAAACAATAAACAAGTCCCATACGAGCATATAGCCAAGTATCTTGGTATGACCCTTGACGTAAAGTTAGACTGGAAAGCCCAAATCAAGAAGAAAACAGATGAACTCGTGGTCGAGTTCGTCGATTCAAAATAATGTATTGGCTGCTTGGAAGCCATGGTGTCCGTGCAAAACAAATTGTTGTTATACAGACAATAGCCAGTTTGCACCTTGGTACATACGAAATGATGACCTCTATCGGGATCTAAAAGTTGAGTTCATCGAAAAAGTGATCCAGAAATTTGCAGAAGCTCACGAAAAGCGCTTCATCAGCATGTGAACGTCGAGGCAATCCAGCATCTCGATTACACAAACATAGTAAGAAGACTAAAAAGAACAAAATCGTTTAGTGTTATTGAATAGTGTAAAGTTCAAGAGTGCCAAACAAACACAAGAGTGAAGTGTATTTGCCTTAATAGAGACAATAAGAAAAGTGCTATTGGACACATTCTTAGTAAAGACAATTTAATAGTCTAGGTTATAATTTAATTACTTATTAGTCTATCTATAAGGCTACATTGTAATAAGATTAGGGTCCATCTCATTGATAAATCCTAGGACAAGGGAAAAAAAACTCAAGAAACAAACCACGAATTATACCACTCGGGAAAGATTTTCTACCTTCGAGGTTATTAAGTAAATGGAACGTTTAAAGTCCGAAAATAGCAATGGACTGGATGGCATCCCAAATGAGGCATAGCATCGCCTCTAACTACACAATATGTGGTTTTATTTCAACTCGATACCTCCACGCGTTCCCGAGATAAAGGGTCTTGACAGACAGACAGACGGATGGACAGACGGACGGACGGATCCTATAAGGGTTCCATTTTTTCCTTTTGAGGTACGAAACCCTAAAAACGAGGCCCTGAAATAAAAATATGTAGAGGCGTTAGTCAAGGCGATCCTCGTTTGTCTTTTGTCTTTATAACAGTCCTGCAAAGCATCATGAAAAATCTAAACTCGGAAAGTAAAGGTATCAACAGATAAGGCAAATTTCTAAGCAACTTTCGGTTTGCAGATGATATAATCCGTTTTTCTGAAACATCAACTCAACTGCGAGCAGAAAAGTTGGCTCAGAACTAAATACCACAAAAACAGAGATTATCACTAACCACCAATAAATACCCATTAAAGTCAACAATGGCTCTTTAGAGTATGAACAGGATTATATTTACTTGGGTAAACAGATATCATTTGCTGCAACCAGACACCATAATGTACTACACAGACGAATAAATGCTTCGTGGAACAAATTTTGGAGCAAAGAAGTACTTAAATTGAACCTCCCTTTAAAACTGAAAAGAAATAGACTAGACTCCTGTATACTACCGTGTCTTACTATGCCTGTCAAACTTGGATTTTTAATAAGCACACAATAAATAAATTACATGTATGCCAAAGGATAATGGAACGTAATAAACCTTAACTTAAAAAAAAAAACAAAGTAAGAAATAAAGATATAAGAAAGCAACGAAAGATATACCTAAACCAAATAAACATAAACGCTAGACTCGAACTTCCATCTTCGCACTTTCAAGTCAGTCCTGAAATCTACTACGAACTTTGCTGATATAATATCAAAATAGGGGTTCTTAAATACACGTCATTATTGATTGCTTGGCTCCTTGTAGATGATAGCGTGATGATTTTAATTTCAGAAGTTAAATTCGTAACTATACAGGGTGTAAAAAGACACATCACAAAGCCGTCAAATAAGCATACTGTACATCTAACAAAGTGGCTTTGCGCAAAAATTATTGCTGGGAAACGACTTTTATTTTTAGGTATGAAAATTAAAACAATTTTTTTTTGCACGCAATGTAGCGCGAACCCAGGCAATCGGAGTTAATCTCCGCCCCTTCGCTCTAAGCCGCGTAGGTACTTGTCGGATATGTTTGATATTCATTGCGTTTTTGTAACTTCAAATGCGTACCTAATTTGTAAAGAAAAATCAAAAATTCTGGTAAGTGTGTTTGGAAAAAAGTTAAGTAACTTGGAATTCATTTTCGTAAAAAATGCGACTTTGACCTTCAATATCTCCAGAACCAGTGGATTCCCAGGTATGGTCTAGTAGAAAAAAAATCCAAATATTGGGCTTTCGGCTTCCTAAACTGTATTTTTGTTGATGTTATGTTAAAAAGTCGTTTCATTATTATTTTTAAAATATCAGCGTACATTAACCGCTTAGGATCCGCGGAAAAACCCGTGTTGTCAGCCGATCACGCTTTTTTTTTCACTTAATTATTTTTTTTTGTTTTCAAACTCACAGTTGAGTTTCGGTTCCTAAGAGGTTAATTATATTATACAGATAAAATAATTACAAAAATACATAATTTGTTATAGCTGGAGATCTAACTCGCGGTAAAGTGTCGTTCATAACAGACATAATGCAATACTGCTCACCCCCCATAGCAAATATTGTGACAATTTATAAAATGACCAAACCTATAATAGTTATTTATGATACTAGTGCGGTAAGTTGGTTTTTGTTACTCTATGTTATTTGTGTCTATGTGTATTCTATGACTGGATTTTGCTCAGTGTGTAATGGTGGACATTTCTTTGTAATACCATCCGTATTAATCTGCAAGTTGTTCTTAAATAAAGTGTAAGAACCATAATATCTGTGTTCTAATTCCAAGACCTAATAACAGGTTATGGGCCCGGTGCTCTAGACAAACACAGAGGTGGAAACTGCAGATTGAGAGAGATTGAGTTTTCCTGTCGAGCCGGTGTAAAAACGGCAAATCGGCGGCGTAATCAGACAAAGCACGGAAGCTGTGCGATTGTCGCTAGCGGGGTCTGGAGGTGGTCGTTTGAAGACTGGTAAGGCATCAGGCTTGAGCAGGGTGAAAATTGACACGCGTTGAAGATGGGTTCCACTGCACCACCAGCCATCAAGCTGGAAAGGCAGAAAAATTGGAGCGTCTGGAAATTCCAGGTTTCAGTCATACTGAGAGGGGCTGACTTATTTAGTGAATGGCCAGGAAAAGCAAGCCGACAATGCAAAGAATTGGACGTCTAGAGATCTAAGGGCACAAACTATCATTGTGTCCAGGCTAAGTGAGGCAGCCATGCTCCATATGCTGACATGTGAGACGGCGGAGGCAATGTGGAAAAAGCTCAATAGTATATATGAAGCGAGTTCTGCAACAAGCACCTTGATGTTGCAACAAATATTCTTTCAATACAAATATGAAGACGGGGACTTATCAACACACTTATCAAAGCTACAAGAAATGGCTTGTCAACTGAAACAAGCTGGTGAGGAGGTATCAGAAAAAAAGTTCTTTATCACTAAAGTATTGATGTCGTTACCAGATAGTTACATTCATTTTATCTCTGCATAGGAATCGGTGGAGAGTGATAAAGAAAAATTATGATGCGTTAGTTGCTAGACATCTAGTAGAGGAAGAGAGAGTAAAGGCAAGAGATACAATACAAAAGGTAGAAAATACAGCTTTATATGCACATCTAAACAGGAAACAGTTTTTAAAGAGATGTTGAAGATGTTGATGTGGACATTATGCACAACAATTGTAGAAGTGAGTCTGAAAAACGTAAATGTTTCGAGTGCAATAAGATAGGGCACCTAAAACATGAGTGTCCTAAAGTTTCGAAGTTTCAAAACAACAATTAGGACGAGAGAACCTGAAAAATCAACAAAAAGGGGTCATGCATTTACGATGACAGCTATGACATCCAACTGTGACAGTGACATTTTGAGTCAAAATAAGCAACCATTCGGTCAAAGATGGTTGATAGACAGTGTTGCGAGACTTGCGAGTGAACGATAGTGAACGTTCTTTGTTTACGAACTATCAATCAGTGTCATGTGATCTGTATATATATTTATTTTCGGTACCTTGTGTTACGAGAAGAGATTATGAAGTCAAAATGTCCTAAGAACAATGCTTCATCTACAAAGAAAATGAGGTGTGTGTTATTGAAAATCTACAAGGGAAGTCATACGTACCTACTAGATGTGTTGTATGAAGGACATGCTGCTGCTGTTTCAACATTAACATCTTGGCACGAAAGGCTATGTCACCAAAATGTTGAGTATGTTAAAAGGGTCCTAAACAGTAACAATATCCAGTATAAAAGCGTGGACTTCCAATGTGAATCATGTTTGCAAGGTAAATCACATAGGTTACCTTTTTCAAATAAAGTGCAGCACACCACAAAAGCATTAGATATAGTGCACGCTGATGTATGCGGCCCGATGGAGGTTGATAGTGTCGGTGGTTTAAATTATCGAGTAGTATATTTTCTAAAGAAGAAAGGAGATACTGTTACTCAAATAAAGCAGTTTGTCGCTTGAGCAGAAACACAAACAGAAAATAAAGTGATAGTAATTCCTAGCGACAATGGAGGGGAGTTGGTCAGTTTGTTAAAGAAAACTACAACTTCCTTAATCTTAAGAGAGAAAAGTCAGAGAGTACATCAATAGAAAATAAATGTAGAAAGCTAGTGGGGAGTTTACTGTACGCTGCTATGGGTAGATATTTATGCTGTGGTTAACATATTAAGTAGGTATCAGAGCTGTGCTTCTGAACTTTTATACAAATTATTGTTGAATGTTTTAAGATACTTCATACACTTGATTTATGTTTATTGTACTCATACTATAAATACTGCAATAATGAAGTAATAGTCTATGTTGATAGTGACTGGGGTAGTTGAATGATAGAAAATCAACGTCAGGGTGTATTTTCAAAGTGTTTGGGAGTTCTGTGATTTGGTTTTCGAAGAAACAGCACACAGTAGCTTTGTCTTCAACAGAGGCGGAGTAC
Organism: Polia nebulosa; assembly: GCA_951329385.1. NCBI lineage: Eukaryota > Metazoa > Arthropoda > Insecta > Lepidoptera > Noctuidae > Polia > Polia nebulosa. Next base: position 16,862,454 of record OX589599.1, on the reverse strand, counting down.
ATTGCCATGCTCAGCCACTAGTGAAGCTTGTTGGCTGAAAGACATTTTCAACTTTTTTGGTTTGAAGCTAATATAATTTTGTATGAGGACAACCAGTCAACTATTAAGATGGCTCATATGGCCACTGGTAATTCAAGAGTAAAATATTTGGAAATTAAACAAGCTTTTGTAAAAGAAAAATTAGAAAATAAAACTAATTGAACTAAAATATGTGAATACCAGTGAGCAAGTTGCAGACATCCTAACAAAGTCGTTAGGAGGCATATTATTTAAAAAATTAAGAGAGAAATTGTTTAAAAATTCCAATTTCTTTGGGGTCGGCGCAACATGTCTTTTTCTTCCATACACTTCTATTAGTCGTCATCTCTGTAGTCACTCCCTTTATACCCATATCCTCTTTCACACAGTCCAACCATCGTTTCTTTGGCCTTGCCCTACTCTTACAGCCATCCACATCTATACACAAGACTTTCCTTTTAAGACCTAATAACAGTCCTTGTGTCGCTTGTGACTTCAATGCCAAGAACGTTTCTTGGGGTTCCCGGTACACGGACACACGGGTAGGATGGTGGAGGACTGGGCTCTGGAGACAGGCCTGGTCGTCCAAAACCAGGGTTCTGTCTCCACGTGTGTGCGGATGTGGGGTGACTCGGTGGTGGAGATCACGTTTGCCAGCCCCGCTCTATCACCGCGTGTCGTCGACTGGCGCGTCATGGAGGGGGTGGAGACTTATTCCGACCACCGTTATATCCGGTTTGACGTCTCCGCCCAGACCTCGAGCGTGCCGGTCCGACAGACCCCGAGTGGTCCGCGTTGGTCACTGAAGCAGTTGGACCGGGAGCTACTCCTGGTCGTTGGGGACTCTGAAAAGAGATCCGTGGGTGCGCCCATACAAAGTGGTGCATGATAAACTCCGCCCATGGGCGCCTCCGCTGCGCAGAGTCTCCGGCCTCAGCTCGTAGTGGGCATGGTGAGCGCTTTGTTCCCTTCGAGAGGGGAATATACTCTCCCGCCTATGGCTCCGCCTCCTGCGGTGCCTGACGCGGACCAACCTGACGACTGAGAGCAGCGGTGCGTGGGTTGAATGCCAAAAACACCGCCCCAGGACCCGATGGCTTTCATGGGAAAGTCTGGGTCCTGGCCTTGGAAGAGGCTCTCGGGCCTCGACTAACTGGGCTTCTAAGCACATGCATGGAGAGGGGCCAGTTTCCGCTTCGTTGGAGGATGGAGAAGCTGATCCTGATCAAGAAGCCGGGGCGCCCCGCGGACTCTCCGTTCGCTTACCGGCGAGTATGCTACGCTGACGACACGCTGGTCCTGGTGCAGAGGAGGTCGCACGAGGCGGCGGCCAACCTCATGACACGCGGTGTTGTGACAGTCGTGGATAGGATCCGGCAACTGGGACTTTAGGTGGCATTGCACAAGTCCGAGGCCATGTGTTTTCATGGACCTCGGAACGCGCCACCGTCGTGTTCCCAGATAACGGTAGGAGGGGTTCACATCGGCGACGATGAGGTACCTGGGACTCGTCGTCGACGGCCGGTGGAACTTCGTCGAGCATTTCCGACGTTTGGTTCCCAGACTGAAGCGGGCTAGTGCTGCTTTGAAGCGGCTCCTGCCCAATCTGGGAGGTCCAAACGCCTCCTGCTGCTCTACGCTGGGGACGTGTGGTCCATGGCCCTTTACGGTGTGGGCGCGTTCCCTGAGACGGTGACCAGCTCGCCGGTTGAACGCGTCCCGAAGGGTCATGGCCATTTGGCTGATCCGAGGATACCGCACGGCCTCCTGTGAGGCGGCGAGCCTCCTTGCCGGACTGTCGCCATGGGATCTGGAGGCCAAGGTCCTTGCGCTGCTCTGGGAGTGGCGCGAGGAGGCCAAACGCCGGGGTGAAATTCCGCTGCCGCGGCTCCTCGCGGCTCGGCGGACGTAGCTCTGGCAAGATCTCACGGCAACATGGAGACAGTGACTGTCGCAACCCAGCGCTGGGCACGCCACCATTGCGGCGGTAGTGCCCCTCTTTGAGGAGTGGCTGGAGAGGCGTCACGGCGTCCTCACCTTCCGCCTGACGCAGGTTCTCACCGGACACGATTGTTTCGGGGGTTCCTGTTTCAGATAAGGCAGGAGGAAACGCTCGGGTGTTACAACTGTGCGGATCGCCCAGAGGACACGGTGGAGTTTACGGTGGAGGTCTGCCCCGCTTCGGCTGAACACTGCCGTGTCCTCGTGGATGCGATAGGTGGCGGCGACCTCTCGCGCCCGGCCCTGGTTCAGGCCATGTTACGGAGCGAGAGGGAATGGGAAGCAGTCTCCTCCTTCTGCGAAGCAGTAATGCTCGCGAAGGCGGAGGCGGGGACGGGTGAGGGAAGCTCAACGGAGTGGTCCCCACGGCGCCGGCCGCTACCACCGCAGGGGTAGGGACCGGGTGGACGTGGGCGTAGGACGTCGCGACGATCCTCGGCCACCGTAGTCCCGGGCCTGCGGACGACGAGCAGTGGGAAGCTCGCCGTCCGATCAGCACCAGGCCCGTGAGTCGTGAGTCGACGGTGCGTAGTGTTCCACGCGCGCCTCAAAGAGATGATTGTCAGCCACCACTGACGGGGCTCATCGTAGGCGGTGCCTGCAGGGGTAGCGGATAAATTCGTAACAGAGTTACCGTACCCCTGGGTACTCAGGTAGGGAAGGAACAGGGGTGGGTTTTAGTCAGTAAGAGTCTGACACGCCTTCCCGCTCCACCCAGAGCGGGAGATGTCATTGGATGATTTCCCACACCGCAAAAAAAAAGACCTAATAACAGTGAAAACATCTCCACAATTCTACTGTTTAATTTTATGTTTAGACTAAACCCACCCTATAAAAATAAGTATTTTAATAATAATTGTTGCAATCTTTATTATTTACCCAGGTAAGTAATTTTCTTTCGTCAATCACTCTTTCAGTTATGTGTTGATTACGAAAATTTCGTTTGACCTGTTAAAATTGCTTTTGTTTAAGACTGTTTATACCAGTTTTCGAGTTAACTGAAGCTAGCAAAAAATTATGCCCTAAAAACTTAAACACCCCTTTTCCCCACCCCATTAAGAGTTGATTTTCGAAAACGTTATTCTTATTTTTTATCAAGATTATTCGTGCCGAGTTTTAAGTTTATCGAACCAAACGTTTTTCGATTTTTCATACAAACTTTAACACCCTCTAAACCACATTTGGGAGTAGTTATGGCAAACTAATTATGCCGAATCTTTTTATTTACTTAGATACACGTTTCAGCTAAGTTTCAAGTTTTTAAACCCAAGCAGTAAGATTTTTCATACAAACTTTCATCCTCTATTTTACCCCTATAGGGGTGGAATTTCCAAAAGTCCTTCCTTAGTGGATGCCTACATTGTATAAGGTATCTAGATGCGCAAAATGTCAAGTCTCTAGGTCCAGCGGATTGGGCTGTGCGTTGATATATCAGTCAGTCAGGACTTTTAATTTTATATACAGCATGTAACAAAAACCCTGTCCGATCCTAAAGGGTATTATTTGGTATCGTACTGCGTACACTTATACGTAATCATTTCATGTATATGAGATTACTATTTTTCCCCAATGACAATAATTAATTAAAAACAAAGAAAAACTTGTCAAAGCATCTATCATTTGGTTTATAAAAATAAAAATCAATAACTTTTGGTTTTTAACCGACGAAAAAAAAGGAAGAGGTTCTCAATTCGACCGTATTTTTTTCTAGTACGTATGTTAAACCAGGAATACGCCTTTATTGGATCGGACAGGGTTTTTGTTACATGTTGTATACAGATAAACGATTGTTTATTTATTGTTGAAATAGAAGAATTAATTAATTAAATTATTATGACTGAAATGTAAAAATTAAATTAAATGTAACTATGCATGGATATTATGGAAATAAAAGGCTATTATTATTATTACGAAATGACACGACATGTATAGGAAACATCGCCTTTAATAATAATCATCATCATCATCTCTGGGATAGAATTTGAAGGAGCGTGTTATTTATTTATTTACACTTCATGCAACTAAAGTACAAAGGCGGACTTAATGCTTTGGCTTTTTCTTGTTGGCATCATTCCAAACTTACCGAAAGTGATCCTAGTGTTGTAAGTAAACAGATCGAGCAAGAGGTTGTTGAGGCAGACAGCGACGCACGCTGAGGCGATGTATACAGTGGACATGTCGAACATTATCGTGGTGTTGGGGTAGTGCATCTGGAAGTAGTCCACGGCCATGATGAAACTGAAATATTAGATATTAGGTATTAAAGCCTCACAGTGCTCACAGTAAAAGGAAAAGGGGGTTGTTGGGCGGCAATAAAGGGTTATTGGCGCCCAACAGACTTGCGTCCGCTTGTTGTCGCTCAACAAATCCTTTTGGCTCCGCTTGATGGCGCCCAACAAACCAATAATACTCTTATCTCCGCAAAGGCTCGCAGTTTAAGAAATATATTATTGGCATAACAAATAACGCATGTTTCCCCCCAGATTTTTCTTTTTTTGTTGTGTTTCTGTCTTTGTGTCATGTTTACCGCAAATAAACGTATTTTCTTTCTTTTTTCTTTTCTTTCAAATAATTGCGAGAATTGTTTCATTCATGAGCCAGCCTAATTTCCAACTTGTAATACCGAGGTTAATCTATAAGTTAGCACTGTTACCGTTAAGTTAAGAGACGCTCTTACCTGCCCTTTATTCCCCACTATGGTAAAAAGGGACAGTGGCTGGCGCTGGGCCAGCTTTAATAGAGGCTGTACTAAGCTAAGTGGAGAAAAGTTGAGTTATGTATGAAAGAAAGAGAAAGAAATAATATTTATTTGAACCTCACAACAAGAACATGGTAACTCTAAAAACAAACAAAAAAATAAAAACTGTGCGAGGCCAAAAAGGCTCCTAACTCAGCGTTATGCTGCGATAATTATGCAATAAATAACGCAGCGCTGGTATTCTGTTAGGGCCCGTTCCCACAGACATACTCACGGGACACGGTACAAAATTACTAAAACAAAAACAAATATGAATAAATAACAAATGAAAATAAGCCATAACACAAAAAACCAAAGGAGTGCATTTTTGCAGACACGCAAAATAAAAATTATAAAACAAAATTTAATTAACATCAGATAAATCTACTCTGTGGTATTTATAATTAAGATGCATTGGTGCAACGCGCAGCTAAACGTTATATATTCTATGGTCGCATATTAGTAAATAGTAATCTGTGCATGGTCGATCGGCAATTCGGCATTCGGCTGTCAAAAACCATAAATAGAAAGTGTCATATTTGGTGTTATATATAAATGAAATAAATAATTTGTGTCTTGGTTAGATTGTGTAATTGACTAAAAATTATGTATCTAAAACAGTACTATGTTTGTTTGTGAAGTGTAAGTGTTGTGTTTGTGTGGTCACAAGAAAAAGATGTTACAGGTTGGCAAAATGATAATGTCACCAATACTGACTGCGTGCAGATCCCAGGTAAATTATGTGGTTGTTTCCTTTTGAATTCGTAGTAAATGTTGCTTGTACTTGGAACTAAAAGCACCAACCGTCTTTATAGCACGAAAAGGAGGTGGCAGGTCGTTCCAGCAGCGGCTGGCAGCAAATTTAAAACTTCCACGGAATGCAGCTGTTTTGTTGGTCAAGGTCAACAGAAGGTAAGCAGATGCTCTTGTTTTAACCTTGTTTATGTCACGCGACCAAGTCAGTTTGCTATATAGATAATCTGGTTTTTTTGTGAGAATTGTGCCAAAGAGTAGGGTGGCCAGATGCAGCTTTCTGCGATCTGACATTCTCATCAAATTACCCTTATTTAAAAATGGTGTTATGTGAGACCTTGGAGGAACATTAAAACAAAATCTAGCACAAGCATTTTGTACTCGCTGGATCAGCTTCTCGCTTCTACCGAGAATGCACGCCCCATACACAGTGTCAGCATAGTTTAGCTTGGATAATACTAGTGATTCACAGAGCATGGTACGCATATCGACACTTATGTAGGGACGTACACGGTATAGAAGTTTGAGACGATAGAAGCAGTTGCGTACAGCCTCCATTACATGAGTCTCAAAATGCAGTTGCTCGTCAAAGACCACCCCAAGATTTCTGGCTTCCTGTACCCTCTCAATGGGACACCCATCAATCTTCAAGTCCAGATCAACATCGACTATTCCCTTGAGAAAGTCTCTAGAACCCAAAACCATATATTTGGACTTAACTGGGTTCAAAACTAGAGAGTTCCTAATAGACCATGCTGAAATTCTGTCCAAATCCTCATTTATTTCGTTTACAGTGTTCACCGTTTGCTGCGGGCGGAAAGAGTGATACAGCTGTAAATCGTCGGCATACAAGTGGAACTTGGTGTTGACGAGGCAGTTGGTGATGTCGGCACTGTACAGAATGAAAAGCAGAGGGCCCAGGATCGATCCCTGCGGTACTCCCCTGCTCACCCACTCAGGAGAAGAGGACTTGACGGCCCCATCACCATCGCTTGTCACTTGTACAAACTGAGAACGGTGAGTCAGGTAACTTTGGAACCATTGAACTGTTTCGGGCTGACATCCATAGTATGAAAGCTTGGAGAGGAGAAGCGAGGTATTGATTGAGTCAAACGCACGTGAAAAGTCCAGTAGGACAAGTATGGTTCCCATGCTCTTCTCTCTGGCTTCCAGGATATTACCAACTACATCAAGAAGAGCTGTGGCTGTGCTGTGCCCCTTACGAAATCCAGACTGAGCACGTGGCAAAATACCATGCTGCTCGAGGTATGCCCGAAACTGATTGGAGACAACCTTCTCAAGAATCTTGGAGAGACATGGCAAGAGGCTAATAGGGCGAAGATCTTTCACACTGGTAGGATTGGGAACCTTAGGGATGGGTCTAACAATTGCTAACTTCCACAGATCCGGAAAAGAGGAGGTAGTGATGGAACGATTGATGATGGCCGTTATAGTTGCAAGAGTACGAGGAAGAGTCATCATGAGCATCTCAAGCGAAATATGATCCGACCCCTGAGCATTGGACTTCAGACCATGTAAAAGCCTCAGCACCAAGTCCTCCTGGACCGGCTCTAGCTGGAAATGACAATTGCCAAATCTGTGGTGCTCATAGTATGACAAGTCGGCGGAAGCAACCTTACCACTACCAGGTACATCCAAAAAATGATCATTTATTTTATTTGGATCATTACAAAAGTGCGGTAGGCTGTGCTCGGGTTTTTTTGAGATAGCTATAGAAGATTTGATATGACTCCACAGCTTCTTAGGCTTATTAATATTTTTATTTATATAATTTTTAAAATAAGCACTTTTCTCACTTTCGAGGGCAGCCCTAACAAGGTATTTAAGTTCTTTATAGGAATCGTAATGTCGTGAGGCTTTAGTAGCTTTGGCCTTATTATGGCATTTGTCACGCAGCTTCATCATATCCTTGACAGTATCTGTTATCCAAGGGTGGGATTTCTCCTTGATTAAAACTTTTTTAATGGGTGCATGTAAATCAAAAAGTTGCATCATGTAATTATTAAAAGTTTCTACCATGGAATTAACATCCTTAAGACTTTGAATGTATTCCCAATCCATCCCATTCAAGTCCTTGTTAAAATGGTCCAGTAAAATGTCTCTGAGGGGCCTGTAGGTGACCCAGTGCGGTGACGGCTTCTCTAGCTTAAAATTAAATTCCACTGATATGACTGCATGGTGACCAAGCTCTGGTATGTGTGAAACAGAGACCTCACGCACACGGGCGTCAGTGCATACAACGTCAATTAGTGTCTCACTATGGCCAGTGAAATGGGTTGGCTCACAAACAATTTGATTCAGTTTGCAGCAAAGTAAAAAATTGTTAAGCAGTTTGGTTTTGTTTTCAGAATGGTCCAACATGTTAATGTTAAAATCACCTAACAAGATAATCTTATCCGCGCCATGAAAAGAGGAAAGAGAGTCAGTAATTGCATCCAGGAAGACATTTACATTAAGCCACTGCGGTCTATACGCAGTGCCAACGATAACTGAATGAGAGTTAACGTTCAGTCGGAGCCACATCTGCTCGACCTGCGGCGCAACCGGGTGTGGCACGGCGAGTGCGCGCACTCCGCGGCGCACGTAGAAGCCCACGCCGCCACCGTGACCGCGGCGCACGGCGCGCGGGCGCGGCACGTGACGCAGCCGGTAGCCGGGCACGCAGGGCGCGCGACCCTCCTCGCCCTGCCTGAGCCAGGTCTCATTTATCGCCATGATGTCCACCGCAATGTCCTCCATAGCCACAAGAAACTCGTCATGGCCCGTCCCCAGCGACCCCGCGTTAAACAAACCAACTTTTAAATTTTTTGTCTTAATCATTGAAAAGTGTACATAATATAATAGATGTAGATAAATGTGTGATGATAGGTGATGTAGAATGTAGTAATGATTTTGATAAATATATAAGATTCTATTAACATTATGTAAAAATAAGCAGTAAGCTGAAATTTCTTATATAAGTAATATATATATATATAGTTAATGCTCGGATTGCCGGACCAATAGTGTATGTATGTAAATTGGTTAAAGAGTAACGCTAAATGCACGATGTTTACGTATGTAAATAATTTAATTTTATGATTAAGTTCAAACCAGTTCACGCGACCACTGAGTTGCACCACCATGATACAATTATAGACTACAACTAAATAATACATCAGAAACCTATACAAGCATGACACCTTATAAATAAACACGTTAACATAATAACCCGTTCGTTTGCAGTACAAACCGGCTATTACCCAAAAATCCTGCCGATGTCGCCCTCACTTCTAACGCGTTCGATCCTCTGGCCATCCCCCTTGCGCGCCAAGATTCTCCCATCCCTCGTCCACACGTACTTCCATTGGTGCCGAATCCCCGCCTGCCGAGCACGATAAAATAACTGGCGGTTTGTCCGTGTGAGACGTTCATTAACGTAAACACGGTGCGTCGGCACAGTCATATCTAGGTCGTCAGTACTTAGACCCCGTCGCACTCGGGCCGCGCGCAGTACAGCGTCGCGCGTAGCTCGCCTAGCGAATCGCACGGAAATACTACGCGGCCGCTGCGACGCAGGGTCGGCAGAGATGGAGCTGCTGGGAAGAACTCGGTTACGGTGCGTGGATCCGACTCGCTCAACATTTACAATGTCCCTCTCGTCAATAACGACGCCAAGCTTAATGGAGAGAACATTCACCAGGTGTTGCAGGCTCTCGTCCCTAGTTTCAGGAATTCCAGTCACCTCGATGTCGTTGAGCAGCAGTTCCTGATCGCGCTCATTCAGCTGGCACCTCAGCTCACCAAGGGTATCCTCTAGTGGATCTCTATCCGGCTGAACCTTCTGCTCCAGCTTTTGCTCAAGGGTGCCCACTCGTGCTTCTAAGCTCTCCATTCGCTCGTCAGAGGTTTTCAAAGATTCCCTGAGTTGTGCCATTTCCGTGCGCAGTTGCTGGAACTCCCGATGCATCAGGCCAAACTCCTTACGCAGCTCCTCCTTAAACAGCCGGAACTCGTCCGCCAAGCCAAGAGGGAGATTTGTGGTGGCGTCCGGGGCCGCGCAGTCCAACGCCTTGTTTTCCAAGAGCTCTTCAGAGCTCATGTGTTCCTCCACCTGGGCAGCCCTTGTACGAACTGGTGTGTCTGCCTTGTTGTCCCTCACCTGATTTTTGTCACACTCGGGGCAGCGCCAGGTTGGTTTAATAAGACCAGTGCTCGGAAGACAGACACAAGCACGATGATAAAAACCATTACACCGGTTGCATTTAGCTGCATCTATCGACGACAAAAATTTGGCGCAACCACCACACTTTGCTGCAGGCATGTTTTGTTACTGCCTAATCGCTCACCCAAAACAATAAAATTCCTGATAATGACTAGTTCAGTAGTTCCGTGCAGTACCAATAGATGGCGCTGTTTTAAAGTATGTGTTTAATGGTTTTATGGGGTTCTACACTATATCAACACCACACATCTGCCACTGGGCCAAGCAGAGTTAGACGCACTCTCTCCGGCGACACTTCAGGGTTAGGTAAATTGTAAGTTTACTTGAAAGTTCTAATATTTTTAATGTTTAAGGTAGATTAATGTCACTTTGGTTTAGTTTTAAGTTTACACATAAATTACTTTAAGCACACTGCACTTGCACAATAGATAACGCTTTATGTAATAATAAACTGTTTGTTGTAACTTTCTGACGTATAATTGTTCTTTAACTTGGCTAATCTTAATTGAAATCTTGACTCAACAGTAAAGAGTACCGTCCCCGGTAAAGAGTACCGACATTTTTTTTTGTATTTCATTTTTGTTTTTCATGAATTGTGAGAGAAGAGTAGGAAGCGAAAGCTAGTTACCTGTTAAAGGGCAGTAAGAAGGCAGCGCCTGCGACAAAGAGCGTCAGGTAGACGGAGTTGTACCGGTCCGGCGGTGGCGCCCCCGGGTCCGGCATGCTCGACAAGGGCTCGCCCCTCGCAGCCCGGATCGCCTCGATGCGGGCGTACCCACGACCCAGCGTCTCATTCATTTTGGCAAGCTTTCGACACCACTAACATCTACATCATTTATTTACTTTGAAGCTCAAGTTAATTGTTAACAACTGACGTTCTTATTAACACAATCAGATAGTATTGTGTGCGAAATAAAGTATTAGCATGTTCGTTTATTTTTGCGTTATCAAATTTTGTTTTAAAGTATACAAGAATCAATTAATCACACCTACACACATCGCTACAATTCAGTGGTAAGATGTTAACTAACGTTAGATACACTGACTATTTACGTCTTTTGCATTTGGTTTCGTTAAAGTTATTCGTTTGTTTTGAATGGATTTGTTTTCAAGATATTTAATATTCACTGTGTTATAAACAATATACTTCGCCGGCGCTCTTGACAGCGGCGTAAGAAAACTTGCGACGCATGCGCGATACACATTGATTTTCAGTGAGGAGACATTGCAACCCTCGCCCACTGTACGGCGAGCGATTCGATATCTTTGTTTTATTTGTCGAAGGCGTCATATGTAGCAGTTAGAACTTACTAAACTTCAAATTACATTTATGATCATGTTTATTTTTGTGTTTTTTAAAAATAGGTTTTTTTAAGCCTAGGGGTACATAATTTAATAGTAATTTAGTCGAATTTTCAGCCCTTTCGTGCTACGCTTATCAGTTTTTTTTTTTTTTTGGGGGGTGTGAAATCATCCAATGACTTCTTCCGCTCTAGGGTCGAGCGGAAGGGCGTGTCAGACTCTTACTGACTAAAACCCACCCCTGTTCCTTCCTGCCTTGAGTGCCCAGGGGCGAGGTAACTCTTTCGAATTTATCCTCCACCCCCGGGCAGGCATCGGCCGTGGCAGGCCCCGTCCCTATTGCTGACAACTCTTTAAGGCGCGCGTGGAACACTACGCGCCGTCGACTCTCGGGCCTGGTGCTGATCGGGCGGCGAGTTACCCACTACTCGTCGTCCGCAGGCCCGGGTCTACGGTGGCCGGAGATCGTCTCGCGGCCCCTGGCGTCTCCTGCGGCGGTCGCGGCTGGGGGCGCTAGGGCGACTCGGCTGTTGTTGAGTCTCCCCAACGTATGCCGCCTCCCTCTTCGCGAGCATTACTGCTTCGCAGAAGGAGGAGACGGCCTCCCATTCCCTCTCGCTCCGTACCATGGCCTGAACCAGGGCACGGCGCGAGAGGTCGCTGTCGCCTATCGCATCCACGAGGACACGGCGGTGTTCTGCCCAAGCGGGGCAAAACCTCCACCGTATGCTCCACCGTGTCCTCTGGGTACGCTTATCAGTTAATTAACTTTCTTTAAAATTAAGTGTAAATAATTACAATCTCATCGGAAAAAAAACGATTTGGTGTTTTGATTGAGGTAATTATAACCCACTTGTAGGTAATGTCGTATAATGTTTCACAATAACTCTTTAGGTGTCGTCAATAAAACAAGGTGTGCGGGTGTTAACGACCTTTAATTAACAAAGCCGTCCGTACATTCAAAGTAAATCAGTTTTATTCCATTAATTGTAAGTCATTATTTAAATCACAATCAGTATTAACTGATGACGTTAAAACCATTACATTTTTACATTCTTGCTTCAAAGACGACGCGGAAAGGTTTAGCAGAGAGCGAGAGACCGTTGTTAGGTTTGATAGAGGGAATGGTGTCGCCATCTGGTATCTTCAATAGGAACTTTTGGAGAATATGAGTTAGGAACATGAACAGTTCAGAACGTGCCAACCCTTCGCCTATGCAACGTCTTCTTCCTAGAAATCAAATAAAGAGTGATTCAAAATATTTAAGTTATATCCCTGAGTCAGAAAAACAGATTTTCACTTAGGCAATGGAACCCTTTGACACTCTATGGCTACGGAACCCTGATAAAAGACAGGTAGTAGGAGGTACTTCAACTTATTGTGTTCTGAATTTATTTTAATAAGACTCGTTTCTTGTGGAACATGTTGAGGGAACCTTTAGGGCTCAGATAACACAAAACCAGTTTTCTTTAATCATACCATAAAGTGTCGAACTAAAAATAGAAAATTGCTTGCTTATTTATAAAGAGCCAACCTGTTCCAAAAGGCATCAGCCACTCGTCTTGAATCAGATTCCCTTCTTTAGTGATGAATCTCTCTGGTCGGAATGTTTCGGGATCCTTCCAGTGGCCACCGTTGTGAAGGTCGAACATAGACAAAAGGATAAATGTGCCCTGGGAATTACAAAACCTTGTTAGTGTTATTTAACGTTTTCAGTTAGGTATTTAATAGTGTACCTTCGCTTTAATTATGAGATATTAAATGGTTTCATAAACTAAGTTTTTAATTGCGTTTTCTACTAGATAATGTCTTAGAACAAAGAAAATAATGTATAAATTATTAATTAGTCAAGGTACAGTTTCTCATTAATTGTAGTGATCATGAACAGCATTAGAGCTATTGCTGATTTCTGATCTCGTTTTGTATTTACATTGCTATGCAGAAAATGATCAATTTTAATAGATACAGCACGGAGGGGGCATAAGAATAGATGGATGGATTGTTTGTTTGAGAAATGGTAAGAAAGAAAAGCGAGTCAGTGCTAGCGTGACTGCTGATAGGACGGACTGGAAGGAGGCGCAATGCGCCGACCCCAACCATGTTGCAACATGCGACAAGAACAGGGAGATGATGATGATTCATTAGGAAATATGTCCAATACGAGCCTATCACTGATAAAAAAAAATACTCTACCTTGGGTATGATATAATTCCCGAGCCGTGCGTCGTTGAGCGCCATGTGCGGGATGCCCATAGCCGCGACGCTTGAAATGCGTAGTGATTCCAAAAGCACGGCTTCGGTGTACACCATCCTTTAGAGATAAATAAGCAACTTATACCCAAATGCTTAGACTCTCGGTGAACTCACAACAGCTGTAGATATGTTCAGAAACGCCATATAGTTATTAGGGTCAAATTCGAGACCTCAATACTTGGCGTTTCTGCGCCTAAACACCGTATAAAATCCAAACTGAGGCATTGTTGCCAAAACCTTGTTTAGCAGTAAGGTACTCTAAAATAAATCCTTTCTAAAGTTCATAATTAAACGGATGTTTTCAGATAACGAGATGTCAATAACGCTGGTGATGTCTTCACATATTATGAGCATGTAGTCCAGCATAGGCGTTGACAGGCGTCGCGTGCATGTCTCATAGATGTCGCTCGAGTAAATTCATCCGCTGCACGCTGCGCTGGAGTATTCGTCCAAAGCAAATAAAAAAAAAACCTGGCTCTATCGCTAAGCGCGGAGGGTCTTAAGGGTCCGATGGCGTTATCGGTCTCCTCGTGCAGCCATCGCTGTACGTGCAGCAGCATGAACACGGCTGTGTTGGGCACAGTCTTAAGTAATTAAACAATAAACCTAGTCCTATCGCTAAGGGCGGGTGATCTCAGGGCTCCGATGACGTTATCAATCTCGTCGTGCAGTCGTCGCTGTACGTCGTCGTTGCACACGACATGCAGCAGCATGAACACGACTGTATTGGACATAGTCTTAAGTAATTAAACAATAAACCTGGTCCTATCGCTAAGGGCGGGTGATCTCCGGGGTCCAATGACGTTATCGATTTCGTCGTGCAGTCGTCGCTGTACGTCCTCGTTGCACACGATGTGCAGCAGCATGAACACGGCTGTGTTGGACACAGTCTCCATACCGGCCTCCAGTAGGTCTAGGCACACTACTTGCAGTTCCTCGTCTGTAACTAAAGATGTCGGTAATGTTTTATTTTATCTAGTTATTTTAAAATAGGCTCACAAAAATTTGCACCATGGCATCGTATCACCTTTCAACAAGCCTACCTAGGTAGAGCCTCTGTAAGTCGGAGGCCTGAAAAGCATTGTTTTTAGGTTTTGGGATTTTTAATAAATTATCGACATACTTTAGCATACCTAAGATATGTACATTAAAATAAGTACCTTCCTCGAAACTATAGATAGTTATTTTAAATGGTTAATAAAATAAAATTAAATAAAATAGAATCTAAATGAGACCCTGAAAAGTGCATCGAGCGTGCCAAGGGTCGCAAGATTGACAGTACAGTAAGTACCTACAGATTCCGTTGAAGATGAAACCCATAATTAATTAAGTAATGTTGTATTATAATGAAGATAGGTACTAAACTAACGATGAGCCGATAAAATCACAAAAAAGACAATTCTCACGATTGATAATTATGAAAAAAAAAACCAAACAAATTAGGGTGTTAATTTCAAGTAATAATGTCAAGTTGACATTTGAATATGTAGCCAGAGATGGAGATGAAACACGATGTTTGTTATTCGACAAGTTTTTTGCAACAACCCAGAATTAAAATTATTATTTATTGGAAGATAATTGGCTTTTATTAATAACTTGTTTTTTTTGAGGTTTCGCTCGCGTGAAAGTTTAAAATTGTCTACGGGAATATAATGCTGGTATAAGAGTATACTACGTCTTGATCCCGGGCATTGTTTACCCGTGCACACCCATTTTTTTTTTTTTTTTTTGTTGCCGGGGTGGAAAATCCTCATGGATGTCCTTCGCCCGGGCGGGCAAAGGGGTCTGTCAGACTCTTACTGACTAAAAACCACCCCGGTGTTCCGTCCCACACTTGGACCGGGGATCGTGAGAGCTAGTACGACTTCCATGATCCCCGGCTGGTGCCGGCCCGCCTATGCGGGCCACCTCTGGTCCGCGGGGAGAGTGAGGTGTCCTCCCCCCCGCGACGTCTAATAGGGGCGCACGCGGAACACTACGCGCAGCCGCCTCGGGTCCTGCTGGATGGGGGGCGGCGGACGACCCCGAGTCCACCGGCCCTCCGGACCCACCCGTGCACACCCATGTGCCAAGTTTCATCCAAATCCGTTCAGCTGCCATGTTCAGACGTGTTTTTGGCTGCTAAGTGGTCACCGTCGCCGCATGTAAACATTCGCGATACTGGGGTACCGCATCTATCCTTTCCAAATTTGAAGATTGAAGAGACCTCACTCTTCAATTTTGATTGCATAACAAACATTAAAAAATCCCTAACATTAATCTATCTAGTAATATAATAAGAAAAGTATTTTTGGTTTGTTTGTACCGAATAAGCTCTGAAACGAATGGACTGGTTTGTCATTTTTTCACCAATAGAAACCTAAATTATTAGCGGATAACATAGGCTACATTTTATCCCGGGAAAAATAACAGTTCTCCATGGGATAAGTCACGAGAGCGAAGTCGCGGGCAAAGGCAAAACTACTAACTCTCTCTCTCTCTCTCTCGCTAGCTAATATCGTAACGTATGTATCGTATCGTATGTAATAGCTTATATACTATGTACTTATAAGTACATAGTATATTAGCTATTACATGTAGTAACTACGTACAAAATTGATCTTTGCATTCCATCTGTTCAATGAGAAAGGCATCGATGACGTCCCTCGGGTTGTTGACGTCGATGCTTTGTTGATGCTGCTCTATGGTTTCCTGTTGATAACACATTCGTCACAAATCTGCATTAAATTAAATATAGTCGTTCTAATTGTAGGAGGTGTGCTCGACCTCGGATGAAGTACCTATTATTATATCTTTTTCTTTATTCTTTGAATTTTACCATTCATTTTTATGGATAATTTTGCATGTTATTATTGAGGGGTAATCATATGTTGCTCTAATGTGAAACCTACAAATAATAAAAAAAGCAAATACAAGGAGAGCTTAGCTCCCAGCGCTGGGCACGCCTCCATAGCGGCGGTACTCTTTGAGGAGTGGCTGGAGAGGCGTCACGGCGTCCTCACCTTCCGCCTGACGCAGGTTCTCATCGGACATGGTTGTTTCGGAGGGTTCCTGTTTCGGACAAGGCGGCAGGAAACGCGGCGGGTGTCACCACTGCGCGGATCGCCCAGAGGACACGGTGGAGCATACGGTGGAGGTCTGCCCCGCTTAGGCGGAGCACCGCCGTATCCTCGTGGATGCGATAGGCGGAAGCGACCTCTCGCGCCCAGCCCTGGTTCATGCCATGGTACGGAGCAAGAGGGAATGGGAAGCAGTATTCTCCTTATGCGAAGCGGTAATGCTCGCGAAGGCGGAGGCGGGATGGGTGAGGGAGACTCAACGGAGTGGCTCTCACCGTAGGACGTTGCGAGACGATCTCCGGCCACCGTAGACCCGGGCCTGCGGACGGCGAGTAGTGGGTAGCTCGCCGTCCGATCAGCACCAGGCCCGTGAGTCGACGGCGCGTAGTATTCCACGCGCGTCTCAAAGAGATGATTGTCAGCCACCACTGACGGGGCCCATCGTGGCCGGTGCCTGCATGCCTATAGGAGTAGCGGATAAATTCGTAACAGAGTTATCGCTCCCCTGGGCACACAGGCAGGCAAGGAACAGGGATGGGTTTTAGTCAGTAATAGTCTGACACGCCCGCCCGCTCCACCCAGAGCGGAAGATGTCATTGAATGATTGCCGACCCCGACCCCACAAAAAAAAAAGGATAGCTTAGCTCCGAAATTAGGTAGAACAGAGTTTTGAAAATTAATTGTAAAATAAGTGAACTATTTATCAAAATGTATGATGGCATAATTATGAAAAATGAATGTTCAATTCAACAAAACAAAAAACACAATAACAAAAATGTAAAACTATCAACACTATCCAGAGTTTCTTACGCAAAACACCCGTCCCTGAACTAACTTTAATAACAGCTTATCTTATTTGTTGAGATAGGTACGTTGTTATTGTGAACTTCACCTCGCCATCATGTCATTTTTACATATTTTTCTATCAACTCACTCTCAGGAAGTCGTGGAGTGCTTTGTGAATAGAACTCAGTTCGGTGTACCCTGAAATTCCTGGTAGCACATGCCTCATAAAAGGCATAAAGTTCAGGATGCCTCCACTCATGTCCACTGCTCGAAATAGCCTCATTATTAAATCACACAATGAGTTGAGTTTTCTGTCTTCTAAATCGTATCTGGAATTCATAAATGAATAATTTAGCAACTTATTAAAATAATATAAAATTGTTATTTATGCCGTAGGGACATAAATATGTATGTGGTGGTATTTCTGACACAAATCTATTTCTGAAGGCTCAACAAAGACATGAAATGTGTCCGTGGCGGGCAATCCTCATTATTTATCGTCATCTTTGAGAGAAACTCTGGGAGGTGATAGCCCACAAGGATAGCTGATATTGATTGATAAATGAGCTATAAGGGATGATTTTGCTCTCCAAAGACTGTATATACGTATTGATTGCAAAAACCTTTGTGAAAACATCAATAATAAAAAACCCGTTTTATAATAGTTAAGCTATAAAGTTGTGACCTTTTCCCAGCGACGAGCCTCCACAGTATATTGAAGATCGTGATATTAAACATGTTATTGACTAGTATCGGCTGCCCGGCGTCGCTTATCCTCAGTTTTACGAGAGCTCTACACTCCTCGCTGATATAGTTCTCCATACAGCGGGTGTTGTATCCAAAGCTCTTTAGATATTTCAGTACGATGCGCCTTGTCTTATTCCAAGAGGCTCCGTCGTTGAAGACGATTCCTATAATATGCACCAAGAGTCCTTTTGAAAACAAATCACCGATACATCTTTTAAATACAGATAACGTACGTGAAAGAGTTAATTATCAAATCAAAATCAAACTAAATTATTTTTATTTTAGGCCTAATGACCTATATAAATAAATTTAAAATATTACAAAATTGAATTATTAAATTACCATTAAATTAATTAGAAATTATTTAATTAATTATCTTACTAACGAGTACATAATAATTATTATGTAGGTACATAGTAACAGCGAAACATAATATTGCTTAGCAGGTGGTAATCAATACGTGGGTTAATCAACACGTAGATGAAATCTTTATGACTTTTTCAACCTAGTTGTACGTCGTTATTCTATAACATTGTGAAATATGTTGAAAATAATTAAAATGCTTACCAAGTTTTCTACCAAACGATCTCATCATAAAGAAAAATCCATCTGGTCTTCCGTCGAAAACTTCGCGAGTCGACACCTCCTTTATCAAGTCTTTGCCGGAGACGATCACAACGTTGATAAGTCCCAATCTTAAACCAAGAACATTTCCGTACAATCGAGTCCAGGAACGCCATAACGTATGGTGGAGGATACCAGACCTCAAGTTAAATGCAACGGATAACAAGTTCCCCAAAAGCGGCAATGGTGTTGGTCCTAAAAATGTACAATTAATTTAATATATTTTACAACATTAATTTCAAAGCCATTTAAACACAACCTGGAGGATAGAGACGTGGTCTGCTGAACTTGTGCTTTAACAAGTAGAAGAGGAAACACACTGCTGAGAACGCTATGAAAGGCCACATCGTGCCTGTCTACAGGGAACCAAATGAAGTCATGTCCTGAATACGTCCCTACTTATTGTATGTAGGTACAATAGACCTTTAAAAGATGTAATCTCTAATGTTTGAATATGTTATATTTGTATTTCCTCATGCGTATTTCCTCATGCGTATTCAGTTACTTTGTTTCCTAAAATCACACACATGAGTTTCTTCTTTTATTGTTTTTTTTTGTGATGGGCTTCAATTAGAAGCCCATCCTGATTTTGTAATGTTCAATGGGTTATGAAAAAATCTAGACAGTGTATAAATATTTAAATAATATTTCAGAAGAAATTATTAATAATTACACAGTGGTTTTGCTGCATGAGCACCTTGCTGACTTTTTCGACAGCATCGCTACTTATTGAGATATGACGACATTTTTTTTAAGAAAAATAATCAGTTTTCTAGTTAAAATATTTTACACCAAACTAATTAGAAAAAAAACTCGGTGTTATACATTTTTAGGGTTCCGAACATCCGAATATAAAAACGGAACCCTTATAGGATCACTCGTGCATCTGTCTGTTTATCCGTCCGCCTTTACTCCGAATCTACTCGACCGATTGAGTTCAAATTTGGTACACACATGAGAATATCTGTGACCCAAACATGAACGTGTAACGTAAATAAATTAATTTGGAATATGTGAGTCACCAGAGCGATGTGTGGTGTTACGCGCATGGATAGAATTAGGAATGAGTATATAAGAGGAAGTCTGAAAGTGGCACCGCTGACTGAAAAGTTGTGTGGAAATCGGTTGTCGTGGTATGGGCATGTGATGCGGAGGAATGAAGAAAATGTCGTGAGGAAAGTCTTGTGTATGGATGTGGATGGCTATAAGAGTAGGGGAAGGCCAAAGAAACGATGGTTGGACTGTGTGAAAGAGGATATGGGTAAAAAAGGGGTGACTACAGAGATGACGACTAATAGAGGAGTATGGAAGAAAAAGACATGTTGCGCCGACCCCAAATAAATTGGGATAAGGGCAGGAGAATGATGATGGGAGTCACCTTGCAAATCAGAAAATAAAAATATATATTTTTTTAAACTGTTATGTGCATAAGTTTGAGAGTCTCGAAATCCGCTTTTACAATAAGCTACCCTTTTCTTTTCTTGACCTGCCGAAAAATGCATTAAACATTTAAAACTAAAGTTATATCTAGTCTGTTGAAAGGTATACTATTCCATCAACGACTATTTAGATGATTAGATAGTGGGTCGCTCTGTTAGACAATGTTACATACACTTGATCTTCTTTCCCCATATTTAGCAGACAGGTTATATGAGCTCATAATATAATAATTGTTTACTGATTTTACTATGATGGCTAGTTTATCACTTGTGGCTTCGAATCACAGCCCTATCGATAGATTCCACCGTTGCACGTGTAAGCGGGCACACCAGTTATGTATGAAGGCTTATTTAATTTGGTTTAATGTTTATGCTTGAGTTTTTTTTTTCGTTTTTGATGGCATAATGGAGTTAGCAAACTCCATGCTAACAAATGGCGGATACTTTAATTTTATGATGATATTTAGGACGGTATATCTTTATTTTTCTGTTTTACATAATATGTTAGATAGGTACAAATATGTTAAGATTGTTGCATACAATTACGTATATACATTAAAGTTCTTAAAACTTTGTTAACAGACTTCTTCTTCACAGCTAAAACACTAGGAAGTGGGGGCGGGCGGGCGTTTTTGGGGGACTGTTTTTATGTAGAACGTCTCAGACGTTGAAAAAGTGCTGGCTCTCAACCAAATTTGAAAAATTACTTTTGAATGTGATACAAAAAAAAAAGAAATTTTAAAATCACTGTAGACTTATCTATCCTCATTCCTATCGTACTTTCTACTATGTAATATTATTAATGTTAAAGTCCCTCTAAAATCCAACAGATATTTAGGAGATGTTTTGAAGGCTTGTGAATCCATCGACCTGCAGGTAACAGACTTGAAACACATAACAGACTTGAAACACGTAACAGACGTGAAATGCCCGAGAAGGCCGGCGGCGCGCCGTGTTCCGCGAGCCCCTGTCTAGAAGAATTGCTGCCGGACGCGGCTGCAGAGGGTGACGGGATGCGCATGAATTCATGCGGGCCAATATCTGATCGGGGGAGCGTGACAACATGCGGAAGTACTCCAGCAGCGCCCCGGCCAAAGGTAAGCTGCAGAACGCCGTGTGGTTTTAATAATAATAATAATAATGATTTATTATCAAGCAACTAAGGCCCATAAATAAAATACAATAAATAATCTTAAAAAATAAGTCAGTAAGAGTCTGACAGACCCCTGCGCCATGAGGACGGACGTCTTGGATGAGGATTTTCAACGTTAAAAAAAGTCCATTATATACTTTTTATTCCAGTAGGTAATGAGTTTCCGTGGGATAATTTTCGAGGGTGTAGCCGCTGGCAAAAGCTAGGTGAATTTTTTTCTCCAGAATAATTATAAGTTGGTAAAATATCACAAAACTGCAATACCTACTTATAACTTTGTTAAAATATTATACGTTTGTGTTGGGTCAGCATTACTCCGCCCCTATGACGACCCGTCATAGGGGCGGAGTAATGCTGGTGTTGATAATGCAATCCTATCGGATCTATATATTATCTATTACTGGCGTAGGTAAACTAACCACCTGCCCAGGGGTCGCGGATAAATTCGAAACAGAGTTACCGCGCCCCTAGGCACTCAGGAAACTGAAGGAACAGGGGTGCGTTTTAGTCAGTAAAAGTCTGAAACGCCCTCCCGCTCCACCCAGAGCGGACGAAGTCATTGGATAATTTGACACAAACACAAAAAAAAAATGTATATGAACCTCGGAACGGTCAACAAAGTTTTGATTGCGTCAGTTAAACTCTACACCAGATACCTAATATATAATAGGAAAAAAATAATTGAAAAAATAAAAACGCTGAGAACTCTAAATATGACACACATTGATATCTAGACAAAATTATTGTAACAAACAAGTTGGTTTTCGTTTTTACGCAACAAATACAAGCGCAGAGTGTAAAGAGAGCCGCAATTATCGAGAATAATACGAGTAGGCATATCTTTATGTGTCAAGAAGCTTCTTTACTGACTGACGTTAATGTAGCGTAAAACTATAGTGTGTTTTTCGACCGATAAGATGACCGATCGACAATGAGGCGCTAGCCTTTTCTCAACTGTTTTTGTAAGTAAGTAAATTAGTTATCATTTATTTTCGCAAAAAGATTAGTCTATAGGTAACGTGTGTTAGGTAAATGGCAGTGGCTATTTCACATAAATAAGACCCCTGTCCTTCAAACTAGGACACTATCCTGTACCTTAAAGCACAGGGTAGCTCGCCGTCCGATCAACACCAGGCCCGAGAGTCAACGGCGCGTAGTGTTCCACGCGCGCCTCAAAGAGTTGTCAGCAAAACATGACGGGGCCCGTCATGGCCGATGCCTGCCCAGGTGTTGTAGATAAATTCGAAACAGAGTTACCGCGCCCCTGGGCACTCAGGGCAGGGAAGGAACAGGGGTGGGTTTTAGTCAGTAAGAGTCTGACACGCCCTCCCGCTCCACCCAGAGCGAGAGATGTCATTGGATGATTTTTCACTATAAAAAAAAAGTGTAGGTACTTATTGGTACAGATTTTTTAGGGTGCCGTACCCGAAGGTTAAAAACGGAGCCCTATTGTTGTCATTCACGCGTCCGTCTGTCGTCTGTCACAAAATTTTGATACGAAAAATTTTTTAACTTCCTATTGACCTAGAACTTGAAATTTGGTGATAATGTTTATTATTACGTATACTTTACTAACAAATACCAATTTAAGGTACGGAACCGTTAATGTGAGAAATCCGACACGCACTTGGCCAGTTTTTAGGGTTCCGTACCCGAAGGGTCCAAACGGAGCCCTATTGTTGTCACTCACGTGTCCGTCTGTCCGTCTGTCAAGCGGTCGCAAAGACCAGAGTGGCATCTTCTGCCCCAAGTCACGGAGGTTATATTCAAAGTGTGGGGCGTCCCGGACGTACATCTATTCGTGTCAAGAGAAGCGGCTATCGTACGTAACATTGGATGCCAGAGACTATTGCGCCGTTTTCTGCGAAACTTTCAGCCGACCATGGGACTATCAGCTGGGCTGGGCATTCCCTCCACCCAGCTTATTTAATATTTTAATTAAGTAAGCAGGTAAGTAATTATTGTCGCAGACCACACAAGTTAGTTTTAATCCCTTAACAGTCCACCACTTATTTTATTCAGGGTTGGCAGAAGCAGCTTAACAAAATAGAAAATTTTCAAAAAACCCGAATAAAAATTCCAAACAAGTCACTTTTCAAGCAGTCTGATGCAGTTGGTGGCATAAAATCTGTGATTGAACTAAAATAAATTCCACGGGGTCTAAGTTCCCGAGCTCACTTCGTTCGCTCTTGGAAATAATACTAAAAAAATTACAAAGAAAAAAGTAGTGCCGGTTCCCATCGGCGTTATTTTTGGGTGACCCCAGTGGCTGCGGGGGCAATACCTTTTTTATTTTATCTTACAAACTAACCTCACTTTTTATATAGCACTTCGAGTTTTTTTGAGATATCCAATATTATTTTACGTCTTAGTTGACAAATTGTTACGAATGTTGGCAAAATTAAAAATAAATTAAAAACCTATCGTGATGTCGTCATCAAGTTCCTTTATTTGTGGCAAGTACACGGTTCAGGAATAATTGTTTTAATTTGAATTCTATTTTATTGGGGTTATCGATTCGGGTATAACTTTTTAGTTAAGTTTTAATTCTGGGGTGCAACAACTAAAGTGAAAAATAAAAAACTTTTTTTCGGAAGTCGGTGTCAAATAACGAAGAAACAAAATACAAACAACGACTTCCTAAATTAAAGTTATTTTAAAATTTTTAGTGTATTTTCTATTTTGGAAGTCGGTTGTATTTTTTGTTAAAAAGTTTTTTATTGTTGTTTTTTCTGTCGTTTTTTTTTATTTCTTTTTATTTATTTATTTTCTATGTTTCATTTTTATAATCTTTACAACGAGCTCTTTATTTTGATACCCCACTCATGTGGGGTCCCAAAAAAATACAACTAGGTACCTACACTTACTGGCGGTCGCCATTTTGTTTTTTTTTTCAAAATTCATATAGCCCATGTCACTTCGGCGGTTAAGACCAATCTAATGATACCATATTTGTTAAGATCCATCCAGCTGTTTAGGCTACAGCGAGTGCCAAAGAAATAAACATACACACATATAATATACTAGCTGACCCGACAGACGTTGTCCTGTCTTAGCTATGAACTGTTAAATTTTCTGAAATTTTCAAGTTTTCCGCGCAACTTTCTTAATTTTTTCTTTCATAGGAACCTTCTCCTGACAGTAAGAAATACAACAAAGGATAATAAGAATTAGCGAAATCGGTCCAGCCGCTCACGCGTGATGCCGTGACCAAGGAAATAGGGATTCATTTTTATATGAATAGATTTCAATATTTCTTGCTCTTCCACGAAGACGTGGCATTTTTCTGTAAAAAATACTCTAAAATAATACACAACGAATATGAGTAACTTGTAAAGATGAAATTTAAATTAAGTTACAGGACTGAAAAGATTAATTGTAAGTACCTTTAGATAAAAAAATGTGTAATTTTATTTTTTTTTGCTTTTTTTTATTTAATATTTCCTGAATTTTCCTGTGTAGGACGGGCGTTAATGGAATGTATTTAGGGGGTAGGTGTTCCAGGAAATAAATCCCAATCCACCCTGCTATGAAAGGGCGCGCAAAACGTCCTCTAACACTACTGGTTCATCGGTTCTGTTGACATCGATCTGGTCCAGATAGCTTAAACCGGGATAAGCTATGGGATTCACACGTACACGAAAATGGGGTATACAGGTTCAGCAATAAAAGCACTTACTCAATGTATAACCTCAGGGAGCGATTCGGGACGTCTAAATTAGTTAAAGATTATAAAGTGTTCCTTGCCGATGACTGCGAATTGACCAGTTTTGCACGGTCGCTTAAATTCCTCTATACTTTACCGTTATGAGGACCCCAAATCGCTCGCCGATTTTGAACTTAATTTTGAACAAGTTTTGATTAGACAAAATTTACTAAAGAGGTAACCAAGGTTTAATGAAACAAAAAAGGCTTAATGCTAGGATGGATTGGGAACCAACATACCCTTAACGATGGGGTAGTACCTACTCCAGCTACCCTGTCGGGTCACAACTAACCCCTCACCCCTAATATTTAAGGGGTGTCTTGTGTGGAATAGGGTACGAACGCAGCCGGCGCCATTTTTGTCCTATTTTACTATATTATACTAAATCTATGATAGTTAGGTCGTAGCGCTTTATACTATAGTAAGGGTGTATTAATTCCCCATCCATTGACATATAATTTGTGTAGCTACCCCTAAAGGTTGTCAGGCTATTACGGATTTTATCCAGAAGGGATAATCTAGTCTCAATATTTGATATGTGTCTTTGTCACATTTTTAACCGACTTCGAAAAAGGAGGCGGTTGTATGAACTTTTTTTTTTATGTATGTCCACCGATTGTTGTTGTTTGTTGTTGTGGACCGATTTTCAAAATTCTTTTTTTATCCGAAAGAATATACTCCGGAGGCGGTCCCATATAAATTTTTATCGAAATTGCTTCAGCGCTTTTTGAAAAACTGAACAAACACGAAAAATACGTATACCACGATGACGTTTTGGTTTTCTCCAATCATGAGTATGTTTAAATTCCTCGTTCCATGTTATTGGGGTTTTTAGTTCTGGGGTGTAACAACTAAAAAAAGTGAAAAATAAATAACTTTTTTTTTACAAAAAAAAAAAAACATCGACTTCCAAAAAAGAAATACCTACACTAAAAATAAAAAATAACTTTAATTTCGGAAGTCGGTGTCAAAAAACGAAGAAATAAAATGCAAACAACGACTACAGAAATTTAAAGTTATTTTTTAAATTTTTAGTGTATTTTCTTTTTTGGAAGTTGGTGTTTTTTTTTGTAAAAAAAGTTTTTTGTTTACGATAATTTGATAGCATGGGTCCGTCCTGAACATTTCCAAAAAGGTGTAATAATCCGCACTAAATTTGCAAAATGTATAGATTCTTTATGCTCACTTTTTGTAACACAATAATAACACGAAGTTATAAAATATTTTCCTGAATTTGATCGCAGCACCAACTGTCAGGACAAACTGGAATTACTAAGAATATTGTTGAATATTCGATACTACAATATGCGATCGTAGCGCCGTCCGGCGGATCCTATGTAAAACATTCCAAAGTCAACAACAATTTATAAATAATTTTTTTATTAGATAAACAATTTAAATTGCACCGAATTGTAAATCTAAACCATTCTCGGACCCACCTGAAGACACACAAAAAATTTCATTAAAATCGGTCCAGCCGTTTAGGAGGTGTTCAGTTACATACACACGCACAGAACAAATATTTATATAAAGATATGCATACATACATACTTACTCCTTCTTCTCTCCTTCTGAGACAGTTGAGTAAAAATAATGGGCCATTAGACTGATGTATGGTGTTCGTACCAGTTCGTACCAGCTTTGGTTCCGTAGAGCCTCGAAAATAGACGAGTAGGTACTTCGATCAATTTAAGAGTTGAGGCATTCTACAATGCAAAAGTCATCAGTATTTTTGCGGTGCTGAAATCTATAGGTACTTATTCATGACTAGCACTTCACCTGCGACTTCGTAAAATAAATATAATTTATGGCGATATATTACATTTATTTTACGAAGTATTATAAGCTTATAGCACCCACAAATAATGTAGCTTTCTACCAGTGATTTTTTTTAAAGATTAATATCATATTTTGTTCCGGAACAAATACCTCTCTAGAATATAAGCATAAATAGGTAGGATACAAGTTTGATCATCACATCTCTGTTGATGTTAGTACTACTGATTGACAACGTCACAAAAGTGTGGGTGATGGTGTATGTGTTCTTCAATTACATGCCATTTTCCAAAGCACTTAGAATAGCATAAGCAGCCTAATGTTCCCACTGCTGAGACACTGGCCTCCTCTCTGTGAGACGGTGTAGGCTGTAATCAACCACGCGGGCTAAATGCAGGTTTGTATCAAGCATATAATTGTGGCTAATCTAATGGAGCTGAAATACGTCGATCTAAGGGTTAGATGAGTTCGTGTTAACCTATTTTATTTTATCAAAGTCTTTCTTGATAAAGACGAACAAATGGGTTGCGTATGAACTTATTGATAAAAACAAGAGCTAACTTAGGCTTACTTAGAAATAATAATGCGTAACTGCTATTTATCGTAAGACTACTAACTGTACCTATATGCAGTTATCTCTGTTTATCATTATTATTATCCGTTTAATCTACAGGGGGCTTGTCAAAATGACGACAAAACTGTTTACCTACTACTAATCAGACGGAACCTCGAATATAAATCGATAGTAAAAATAATACCATAATCATCATTTCTTTTAAAAAAGTGGCACTTTTTATGGTTTTGATAAAACGTAAATTTTAAGCAGTCAAGTGTTTCCTTTGGTATACGTTATTATGTAAAAAAACAATATCAATTTTTAGATTTCTCGGGACCTTGAGGTCTCGAAACTTTGGAAGGCGTACGAGGGGCTGAAGCCACCTCACAGATGCCGCTTAGACACTTTTTATAAAATGAGGCACCAACCGACAGGCGGTAGTGACCTCTCAGGCGGTAGCGACCTCTCGCGCCCGGCCCTGGTTCAGGCCATGGTACGGAGCGAGAGGTAATGGGATGCCATCTCCTCCTTCTGCGAAGTAGTAATGCTCGCGAAGGAGGAGGCGGGACGGGTGAGGGAAGCTCAACGGAGTGGCCCTCACACCAGCGGCCGCTACCGCCGCAGGAGAAGCACTGGGCGTAGGACGTCGAGAGATGATCTCCGGCTACCGTAGACCCGGGTCTGCGGTCGGCGAGTAGTGGGTAGCTCACCATCCGATCAGCACCAGGCCCGTGAGTCGACGGCGCGTAGTGTTCCACGCGCTCCTCAAAGAGATCACATCATCGCTTACCATCAGGTGAGATAGTGGTCAAACGCGAGCGTATCAAACATAAAAAAAAAAAATTAAAAAAAAGATGATTGTCAGCCACCACTGACGGGGCCCATCGTGGCCGGTGCCTGCATGCCTAGGGGTAGCGGATAAATTCGTAACAGAGTTACCGCTCTCCTGGGCACTCGGGCAGGGAAGGAGCAGAGGTGGGTTTTAGTCTAAAAATAAAAGGAATAATCGTCGGTTGGTTCCTTTTTTTTTTTGGCGGGGTGGGAAATCATCCAATGACATCTTCCGCTCTGGGTGGAGCGGGAGGCGTGTCAGACTCTTACTGACTAAAACCCACTCTTGTTCGTTCAGTTGCCTGTGCCATGGGCCGCGGTAACTCTCTTTCGAATTTCGCGATCCCAGGCAGGCATCGACAATAGCGGGCCCCGTCAGGTACTCAGGTATTGATGACATCTCTTTGAGGCGCGCGTGGAATATTATACCACGCGCCGCCGACTAGGGCCTGGTCCTTATCGGACAGCGAGCAACCCATTACTCGCCATCCGCAGGCCCGCGCCTACGCTGGCTGGGAATCGGCGTGCGACTCCCGACGCTCAAGGCGTCTCCTGCGGCAGCTGCTAGGGGCGTGAGGGCGTCTCCGTTGCGGCTCTCTCACGCGTTCGACCTCCTTCTTTGCAAGCATTACTGCTTCGCAGGAGGAGGTGACAGCTTCCCATTCTCTCGATCCGTATCATGACCTGGAGCAGGGCTGGACGCGAGAGGTCGCTACCGCCGATCGCCTCCACGAGGACACGGCGCTGCTCCGCCCAAGTGGGGCAGACCTCCACCGTAGGCTCCACCGTGTAACCGACGATTATCCTTGTACGCGCTATACAAGTGCACCCAAGGAAAATATTGCAAGATAAGGAAAACAAAGATTATGTTTTAGGAGGCTAAAGTGGACTGATTAACAAAAACTATGTTAAGACTATGGCCCCGGCCTGAACAATGTTATTTAAATACATAGATAAAAAAGGCAAGGGTTCTTTCGATGATATCCCAACCCAAAAGCAAAAGGGGTACACACTCAATAAGTGGGTCCCCAAAAACTGTCCCTAGAACGTAGTGTGACGTAGCAACAAGGAGTCAACATATTCTGAGGTGCTGGAGTGGATAATACCATTTTATTATTAAGAAAACAAGTTAGTGAATATCTGCGATTTATATAACCGATTTACATTGATAAGTCTGATTATAGATTATTTTTATTATATCATCTCTCAAATGACACGACATTTTGAGAAAAGGTCAAATTACTCCGGTATTTATAAATATACAAATATTTTATTCTTATATCATCAAAATAATACCAGACTTTAAGTGTGCTAAGTAGAGAGGGGCAAAGCTCTATTTGTGTTTACCGGACTGAAATCAGTCTCTTTTTACCCGACTGCGCCAAAAGGAGGGTAATGTTTTTTTAACCGACGAAAAAAAAAGGAGGAGGTTCTCAATTCGACCGTATGTATATATTTTTTTTTTGTGTATGTTCAGCCCTCACTCCGTCATTTATGAACTGATCTTAATGATAATTTTTTTGTTAGATAGGGTATACCTCAAGGGTAGTCCCATATCAAGGACATCCGGATCTGATCATGGAATCCTGATAAAATTAAGAGAAAACCTCGAAAATTGGGCACGAATATGGTTTCTGTTTACTTTTCACAACTTAATCAGGTATTTGCATTTAGGAGTCATCACATCATGAAAATGAGCTGATGATGGAAACCATACTTTCCTAAACAATAGAAGTTAGATATAAAAAAAACTTGTTTTAGTGACAGATACCACTTTATATGCTTTGAAGAAAAGACGTCTTTACAATGTTGGAGGTAATTTCGACTGGTCCATATCCTGGGAACCTCAAGGAACGATGGTTACATCATCAGCTCAGTGCTAAGAGGAATGATGAAGGATTAAAAATTAGCCCTCAGAGTATTAAAAGAGGATGCGAGTCACAAAAATCATAATGTAAAAAACTTTTTAACAAAAAATTCAACCAACGAAAATTAACTAAAAAGCAAAAAATAATATACCTTTTAAGTCTTGAGTATTGAGCTTATTTACCTACATAAAATATCATATTTTACATATACTCATTTTGAGTCGGCGCCAAATAAGAAAATGATTAATTACCTACCTACATCTAGCCTTCTTCATTTCTACGTGCTTAAAAAATTTAGATATTTAATAATCAGATTGACAGTTCGTTTCAACCTTTATGTAAACCAGCTGATTGTCGAACTCAGTAGCACACAGGTTGGCTGTTCTATTGACGGTCTGTGTGTCAATAGTATTAGTTATGCGGACGACATGGTGCTGCTGAGTCCGACAATTAGCGCACTCAGGAAGTTATTGGCGGTCTGCGAGGCTTATGCGAAAGTGCATGCACTTGTTTATAACGTAAATAAGAGTAAACTACTTGTGTTCAGGGTCTTTTTTTTTTTTTGGGGGGTGGGAAATCATCCTATGACTTCTTCCGCTCTAGGGTGGAGCGGAAGGGCGTGTCAGACTCTTACTGACTAAAACCCACCCCTGTACCTCCCTGCCCTGAATGCGCAGGGGCGAGGTAACTCTTTCGAATTTATCCTCCACCCCCGGGCAGGCATCGGCCACGACAGGCCCCGTCGTGTTTGCTGACAACTCTTTGAGGCGCGCGTGGAACACTACGCGCCGTCGACTCTCGGGCCTGGTGCTGATCGGGCGGCGATCAGCACCAGGCCCGAGAGCTACTCGCCGTCCGCAGGCCCGGGTCTACGGTGGCCGGAGATCGTCTCGCGGCGCCCGAAGCCCCTGGCGTCTCCTGCGGCGGCTGCTGCTGAGGGCGTTAGGGCGACTCTGCCGTTGTTGAGTCTCCCTCACGTATGCCGCCTCTCTCTTGGCGGGCATTACTGCTTCGCAGAAGGAGGAGACGGCTTCCCATTCCCTCTCGCTCCGTACCATGGCCTGAACCAGGGCACGGCGCGAGATGTCGCTGCCGCCTATCGCATCCACGAGGACACGGCGGTGTTCTGCCCAAGCGGGGCAAACCTCCACCGTATGCTCCACCGTGTCCTCTGGGCGATCCTCGCAGTGGAAACACCCAGGTTTCACCTCCGCCTTGATCCGAAACAGGAACCTCCCGAAACAGCCATGTCCGGTGAGGACCTGCGTCAGGCGGAAGGTGAGGGCGCCGTGGCGCCTCTCCAGCCACTCCTCAAAGAGGGGCACTACCGCCGCGATGGTGGCGTGCCCAGCGCTGGGTTGCGACAGTCCCTCTCTCCATGTCACCATGAGATCCTGCCGGAGCTCTGTCCGCCGAGCCGCGAGGTGTCGCGGCAGCGGAGTTTCGCCCCGGCGTTTTGCCTCCTCGCGCCACTCATATAGGTGCGCGAGGATTTTTGCCTCTAGATCCCACGGTGACAGTCCGGCAAGGAGGCTCGCAGCCTCACGGGAGACCGTGCGGTATCCTCGGATCATGCGGATCGCCATAACCCTCTGGGACGCGTTCATCTGGCGAGTTGACCGCTGCCTCAATGAACGCGCCCACACCGGTGCCCCGTAGAGGGCCATGGACCGCACGATCACCGCGTAGAGGTTCAGGGTAAAGCGTAAAAAATCAACACACATCCCACCAGTAATGTTAAAAGGTGTGGCCCTTGAAAGGGTGCTGGAATTTAAGTACCTAAGGCATATAGTTAATGAGGACATGAAAGACGATGCTGATATGGAGAGAGAACGGAGGGCGTTGGCTGTCCGATGCAATATGTTGGCCCGCAGATTTGCACGGTGTACAATAGCAGTAAAAATAACTCTTTTTAAGGCTTTCTGCCAGTCTTTGTACACGTGCACCCTGTGGGTTCGATATACGCAAAAGGCATACAACGCCCTAAGAGTTCAGTATAATAATGCCTTCAGGGTGTTGTTGGGGCTTCCACGTTACTGCAGTGCGTCAGGAATGTTTTCCGAAGCACACACTAATGGTTTTTACGTCATACTTAGGAAAAGGACGGCATCAATGATGCGCAGAGTGCGTGGGAGCGTCAACAGCATACTGAGGGTCATTAGTGATAAGCCGTGTTGCGCCATCATGGCACATTGGGTACATGCACATGTGCATGTGCCCGGTGCGTCAGGTGAGCGCAACAAATATATGAATTAATATCTGTATTGTGTCTGTTACTAACATAGCTTTTAAGTAGAATGTATTACTAACATCATATGGATCAAGGTCTGAAGTGTCTGTCTGTCCGTCAGTTGGTCTGTCACAGCTAATTTGCTCCGATTCTGCTAGACCGATAGAGTTGAAATTTGGTACACACATGAATATATGTGACCCAAACACGGACGTGTACCCTAAATAAATTAATTTGGAATATGGGGGTCACTTTTGGGGTGAAAATCGGCAAACTAAACATCAAAGTTTTTCAAACTGTGTCGTGCGACATATCAAATGAAAGCACATTGTGAGTCTCGATTTTTTTTTTCATAATTTTAAAATATATAATTACGAAGTTTGGTGTGGCGAGTTGCCGCCACTCTGCAAGTTGGATGGGGTGTGGTATCACGACGTGTGTGTGTCCTGCTTTAGCATGTGAGGCAAGTGTGTAGCCGGCTTTACGCGAACCATAGGCAATCTAAGGTGCAGCAGTCGACGTCAGTGCGCCTTTCGCCGCGAGGCAGAACGCATTCACCGCAGACTAAATTAATGTCTTATTAACATCGTCCCCGCAAATACACTAAAATCCCGAGTAATATCCCGTAAACGTTGGGGATTTTCCGGGAATAATAAATAACCCATATTTACCGCGTCCGTGTAACTAGTGAACAAGAATAACCAGGAGTGTTGGTGTGAAGAGAATCGAGTGGCCACTCGTCGGGATCCTGCGAGGCTGCCGAAGAAAAAGTCAGGTACCGCTTAGTTTTACTAGCTTAGAGTTAGGCCACATGCGCCGTCTACTGCCAACCACTCCTAACTTGAAGTTATACAGACAAATATAGGCAATTTTGGGCCAGCATTCACTCCAAGTGTTTGGCCGTAATTAATGTCCTGCATCCTGCCGAGAACCACAGCTATTTACACGCTTGGGCAACTCCAAAGTTATTTAAGAAAATAGATGAAAAATGACCATCCTCCCCCCTTATCTCTGAAATACTGGGCCTAAAATTAAAAAAAAAAACTTCCAGAAAGTACGAGTTCTTTACTTATAGATTACAGGAAAACCTATAAGGTGGAGGCAGCTTAAAAAAAACCTGAAAAAAATATGATTTGTTCGGAACCCTTTGCGCGCGAGTCTTGCTCATGGCCGGTTTTTCTAAAATGTTCGTAACTTACTTTCTAGACCTAGGTCATTAAAATTGGTTAATTCATATTCAAGCATAAGGAAAAATCAGGAGTAGTAACGCTCTTAAATAGCTGCTAAATATTAGATATAATTTGTAAATATTGTTGTTGTTTTGCTTCTGATAGGAGTACCTTCCTCACCCCGGAAAAGAAGACCATCGTATGGGCTCAGAGTAGATCAATCGACTACTCCGCTTATCACCTAAGGAACATAAGTCTTTTTATATTAATTGCGCTGCAGCATCCAGTGTTCCGTCTTCCACCTTTAGCCATCCAAGTCAGCTTGTATTTGTTTAGGTTAACAAAAAGGTAGATTGCATACATGCCTACGTAGAGTGTTATACATGATGTTAAATAAATATTTGTATCTGTGCACGAAGTTCATAAATTTTTATCCCTCGACGCAAAAAGAGGGGTGTTATAAGTTTGACCGCTATGTGTGTGTGTGTGTGTCTGTCTGTCTGTGGCACCGTAGCTCTTAAACGGGTCAACCAATTTGATTTAAAAGCAGTTTTTTTAGCGATGGTTTTTAGACATGTTTTATTAAAAAACTAGCTGTGCCCGCGACTTCGTTCGCGTGGTTGTCGAGAACAAAACAACGTCGTTTAGATAAGAGTATATCACCTTTTTGATGATTTAGATAAGAGTCCTGACTTTGGTATAGTTGATTACGTTAATGCTTCTCTATATACTATGTTAGCGGTGGAATTACCCGGAGCATATACAAAAAGGTTGTTTGGGTTGCTAACACGTGATAGAGAAACATAGAGTTGGCCGTGTGAAAAACAATCAAAAGTAAGGTCTACACCCGCAACGGATAACGTCTGGCCTTGGGCTTTATTAATAGTCATAGCGTAACAGAGGCTTACAGGAAATTGCACACGTTTGAAAGTAAACGGAAAATTATTGGGGATAATGGGTATCCTGGGAATGAAAACAACATCACCGGAGCCGCAACCTGTTAAGATTTCGGCTTCGATGACATTTCGTTGGAGATTTGTTACTCTCAACCGAGTTCCATTGCATAGTTTTGGTGGGCTTAAATTTCTGAGTAGAATGATTGGTACTCCGACTTTTAAATAAATTTTGTGTGCTGGAAGACCTGGTGTATTTAGAGAGTCTAAAAACTCTACTGGATAGTGGGTGGCATCTCCTTCTTCTAAAACCGTGTTAATAGATAAATATTCCCTACTTTCTCCAGAAACATGTACCAATATTTGAGAATTTATTGCTGCTGCTTGGTCGTTGCGAGGTGCCAAAATAGCTCGTTGGCATAGCCAAGCAGCGTCATGGTTCGAGATCTCTGATGGATCTCCGTATACAGAGGAAATGAGTTCCTGCTGTGAGGCAACAGAAGAACACAGGCTTTCGACTAAAGTTACTTTACCTCCTTCTTGAGTCGGGTATGTGCCGTTACCAATTTGAAGTAGTAAATTTGAGAAAACCTGCGCGTTTGCGTCACCTCCCAAATATGCTCGCATATTAAAGCTCAAATTAGTTAATATGACACTACGCCATAAAATAGAGCTCTTTAAACAGGCACCTATTTCATCGGCCCTCGTTCCTCTGGGTATTATAGGGAGTGTCTGCCTGAAGTCTCCACAGAATAGCACCGTTAAGCCTCCCATCGGTCGGTCATTTTGTCTTATATCTCGCAACGTTCTATCTACAGCTTCCACAGCTTTACGATTTGCCATCGTACACTCGTCCCAAACGATAAGGGCGCAATCGCGTAAAACCCTTGCTTTATCACTATTGCGAGACACGTTGCAAACAGGGTTTTCTGTGCGGTCCAAGTCGATTGGTATTTTAAATGTTGTATGTGCAGTTTTTCCTCCTGGTAATAAAGTGGCAGCTATTCCTGAGGAAGCGACGGCAAGGGCAATTTTGTTTTGGCTCCTTATTTGAGCCAAGATAACTTTAGTGAGGAAAGTTTTACCTGTTCCACCAGGTGCATCTAAAAACAGCATTTCTCCTAATGAATGTTCTACACTACAGCATACTCTATCAAAGATTTGACGTTGTTCTGTCGTCAAATTTGAACAGCCATTTCGCAATATTTCTGCTAACTCTTCGGGGTTGTAATTTATTTCAGATGTATACTCCCTATTAATTCGTTCCCCACCAACTGTCGGTGTCGGCAAGCCGTATTGACTGAGGGGGTTCCCTCCTATACTTGTAACTATATCTTGTATAGCCAGCAAAGCCCTATTATGGCAGCTTTCACGTACTTGGTCAGAAGTTTCACTATTTATATTTTGCTGTCTCAAAAAATCTTCGGCAAACGCGTCTTTATATTTTTGCCACAACTGCCCAGCGTCCGATAGGCCACAAAATGTCAACAAAATGGCAAATAAATGGCGCAAACGATGTGGACTATCACTGACGCATGCTTCGGCTAAAGCATCATCCCAATGCTGATCGCCATCTAATAAATGCCGTGCGCGGCAAGCAGCTTGAAATGTGGGATATTCTATATCGTCCACTTTGCGGAGCTCAGCAAAAGAAGTAGGTCCTCGCACTGTGTGAAGAAGAAGGCGTAAATAATAACACTCTGCATTATTTGGGTGCACCGTGTATACCCTTCCAATCACGTGTTCTTTAAAAATGCCGGACTCGCCTTCTACAGCAGTTCCACGTCTCCTGCGATTAAAAACACCTTGCTGCTTGTTATAAGTATAATAATGTGGCACTTCATTGTACAACAGAGACTTAGCGAAATTGTCTCTTTCGCAAAGGCGAAAGAATGCGAGCAAGGTGGTTTGTCTTGGGTTGTTCATTCTTTCTGCCACATTTTCTGGCTGAAAGTAAACTCGCTGCCCGCCTTCCAGGTGCACGTCAAGATGGATGACTGGCGGATACCTTTCATGAATAGGGAAACTCAAAATGCGCCAAACTGCCTCCGAAGAGCTTATGTATCGGCCAGATTGATACCTTGTCACTTCATCAAATTGGTTGTTATTTCTTAGTGCTATCATGGCTTGATCACTACCTTTATTAACATATTTACATATATATTTTATAGATTCGACGCTATTACAAATTTCAACATTAATGTGTGCTTGAAAAGCGTTTGACAAAACTGGAGAATACGGTACCACCCAACTATTATTTAGAATTATTTCTTGTCCACGGAATCTGACAGTAGCTGTGAAACCACCTTGTGACGGTGATCTTCGCCGGTATTGCGGATACCCATTTTCCCCAGCCATAGTTAGTTCTTTCAGTGCTCTGGGGTATTTTTTTGAGCATTGACCATCTTTCATGCACGGTGATTCCCTGTTTAAGAGGCCACATGGCCCGTGAACCATATGTGTTTTTACTATGTCATGCAAAATCGGATCTGCATTATAGTCCGGAAATTCTGCACTTATGACACTGTCTATAGCATCGGGACGAATTTTTTCTTCCAGCCACAGAAGAATGTGCGCGTGGGGTAAACCACGCTTTTGCCACTCGACGCTATACATAAAACAAAGAGTTGAACCGAAAACTTTCTCCTTTGTAAGTAGATTAATCAAGACTTTGAGTTTTAAATGAAAAATCCTAGCAATAATGTCATGTCTGTCGTATGACGCCTGTCCTGTGAGAAGTGCCTGGCAAATCTCCGTCCACTTTGGATTTGTTGTAAATGTTATAAAAAGGTCCGGCCGGCCGTATTTACGGACGTAACAAAAAGCATCTTGCGTTCGTTCGTGCATATACCGCGGACCGCCTGTGAAACTGGATGGCAAAATAACCAATCGACCCAAGTTTTCGACGTTATTATCTGATTGCATGGCGTCCCGCAAGTGCACGTATTCTTCAGCGCGTAACCGTCGCTGGTTAGTGCGAATATACACTAAACGTTCAGTTTCTATTTTTGCGTACATGTCCACAATAAATTGGCTGAACAAACCACGAAATCGTTGCAAATATACGAAACTGTTTTGCCTTATTTGTAAAAGGTAGGAATAGTATTGTTGAGCAGATATTTTTTTTTGATAATTAGTGACTCTCGTAGTAGGGTTCACTTGGTACAGCCCAAAATTGTACCCATCTTCACCATGACAATAAATTAGTGGATATTGCAGGGCGTCGTAAGCTCGGTGGGTTTCCAAAATGCGTTGAAGGCGATCGTCGCGTGTACGCAACACGATATCACGTCTCTCACACTCCTGGTCGACTAAAACAACTGCAACTTCATCTGCGACGGGTGCATTGTGTCTTCCACGGTGTTCACCCACAGGACGTCTATCGGCACTTATAACAATTTTGAAATCATTGCTGCCTTGTGGAATTGACTCCAATGCAGCTTTGAATTCACGAACGTACTGGTTAACGTGATGCAGCAATTCTTGAAGTTGACCCAAAAGCTCAGCATTGAGCTGGGGAAAATTGTGATTTCTAACATTGAGCTGTTGCGTGTAATCGGATACAAAATAAATTTGGAGAAATTTGGGTTCATTTTCTGGCAGCAAAGATCCAATAAGGTGATAAACTTGACCTTGTACTTTGAAGGTTGGCATGAACGGTCCTTCCGTTATTTGTTTTGCCCCAAAGGAAGTCATTTGGAAAGCACTGTTATATAAACGAATATTATCCAAAAAACGGTTCGACTGGGGATGATCGCCATTCAGGAGACTTTTAAGTAAGTGTGGTGGATCTTGGAAATTTGGAAGAACAATTTTTCCATTTGAGCAGCACATTCCATCTGTCTCTTTCCTCCATTTCAAAGCATGACAAAAATTACAAATTTCTCTCATGTCACCCACGAAAGTAAAGCCAGCATAATTAATTCTAGACGAATATGTGAACCCTGATTTTTCCCTATTGTCCCAAGGTAATAAAATATTTGCATCGTCATTTTCCATGGACTCATCAGCTCCGCTATTTGTTTCTCTATTCATATGGTATCGAGCTCGTTCTATTTCTAGGCGAGATTGACGTTGTTCTGCTGTTTCTGCTCGTCTTAGTTCATCTATTCTTTCCCTTTCAGATGCAAGATAACTTTCATTGTTTCTTTGTACACCTACATAGTAGTAGTCTAGCTATTTGTAATCGTTCTTCTCTTTGGGAGAGAGATTCAGACTCGCGCGAGAGAGCGTGTCGCTCTCGGTCAGATGACAGACGTGCTTGGCGTTCCTCGATACTCTCTTGAGAACGCAAAGTCGCGGTCCGAGTTCTTTGCGAACTTAAGCGCGACTCCCTTTCTGTGAAAGTCTCTGACTCGCGTGAGAGAGACTGGCGCTCCCGATCAGCAGACAGCCGAACTTCGCGTTCCTGGATATTCTCTTGAGAACGCAAAGTCGCGGTCCGAGTTCTTTGCGAACTTAAGCGCGACTCCCTTTCTGTGAAAGTCTCTGACTCGCGTGAGAGAGACTGGCGCTCCCGATCAGCAGACAGCCGAACTTCGCGTTCCTGGATATTCTCTTGAGAACGCAAAGTCGCGGTCCGAGTTCTTTGCGAACTTAAGCGCGACTCCCTTTCTGTGAATGTCTCTGACTCACGTGAGAGAGAGTGGCGCTCCCGATCAGCAGACAGCCGGTCTTCGCGTTCCTGGATACTCTCTTGAGACCGCAAAGTCGCGGTCCGTGTTCTTTGTGAACTTAAACGTGACTCCCTTTCGGTGAACGTTTCCGATTCACGTGAAAGAGCGATGTGCTCTCGGTTAGCAGATAACCGTGCTTCACGATCTTCTTCCGATTCCTGAGACCTACAAAGTCTCATCCTTTTCGCATTTCGGCTACGCAGCGAAAGGTTAGTTTTTTTTCTTTGAGGCATTTTCAAGGAAAATTAAAGCAATAAACAAAACTAACAACACTTATGACTGAATAGCCTACAAACTTAAAAGATCGGTGCGTCGAACAGTCTAGTGTGACAACGTATCGTCTGTTCGTGGTCGTGACTCAACGAATTGGCAACACTAACTTACTGTATAACGATTGGCACTATTGGATTCAAACTACGAAGTAAATCAAATACAATCTTTACTTCGTACTTCAAACCAATGACCAAAGTTGACCAAACGAAACCAATAAGATAAGCAAATACTTTTTTTTCGACCAATTTAGAAAATCGATAAACCAAGCAACCAAAGAACTTTTACGACACACGCAAGAACTTTTAAGACACCTAACGAAACCCAATTTGCCTAGTAAACACGGTGGACGTCATCCTCGCGCGGAAAATCTTAACACCGCGATTCAGAAAATGACGTCATTTGCACAACGCCATCTATCGGATTTAGATTTCAACTATCAACATTAGTTCTATTTTTAGTCTTAAGATGTCGTTGCAAGTACTATACTTAATTGCGTAACGTAATATTTTACTTCTTGAACTCACTAAATTAATCATATCTTTTGATAGAGTGAACCGATTTCGATGAAACAAAAACTAAGTTAATCCTCAAGTTGCGTATAATTTTTGTATATAAATATTGCCAGCATTGAATTCGTAGATTTTACGTGATGTGCGCACAAACAAACAGACAAACAGACAAACAGACAAACAGACAAAAATTTCAAAAATGATGGAAATGGGTTCTGTTACTTATCTTTTCACACGCTGGCTATTTTTTGTTTCAATTTCTTCAATGTACAAAAATGACTTTTCTACAGATTTATTATATGTATAGATTTCAGCCGTTTCAATGTCATCAGCGTTTTCGTGTTTTTTTTTTTAAATTTCGCTTTTATTTTAAGCGTTGGTTTTTTTATTTATTTTTAATTTAATTGGTATCTTGTCAATTAATTCACCTGGTGAGCGAAACGAAGTAGGTACTAATTGGCAAGAATTTGACGATAACATTGAGGACAGGATATTTTGCGTGTCATTAAGACTAATACACAGGTTTCAACGTATTAGGCCAGGATTTTAATAAGTTGGTATCCTTGAACTAAGTAAGAATACCTTTAAACTATTTGCACTGCCAACTGCAAATGTTGCGAATTAATTACGAATAAGTATGTACTTACATAACCAGTCGGCAGGCACTCAAAATTTCATAGGCTACAATAATATCTGAATGTTTGTATTAATTATTTTTAATTATTGACCAAAGTCCTACCAACAAAAGCTCAGTAATTTATTCGCAAATATGTTTTTCCCTTTATCGCATACAAAATCGTAATCTTCACAAACCCCTCGAACCGGAACAACAAATTGTACGTAGCCCACCTCTCACCCCATCAATCAATAAAATTGTTTTGCACTAAAATGCGACCCGCACCCGACCAGTAACGCACTACACTGCCCTATTTTTTTGCTGCCAAATAAATTAATGAACGAATACATAATTCAATTAAAAGTTACACTTTCATAAGGTAAAACGAACCAAAATGATGTAACCCAGTGCAATCACAAATACCTATCTAACTAGTAGCGAAAACATCTTCGTAATTATTTAACATGAAATTAAAAACATTGATTAAACGTTTATTTTTTATCGATAAGCGAGGACGTACCCTTCCACTGATCACTGGCTGAAATTAACACACCCAGTGAACTTGTACGACGATAACTGTATCAAAGCGACCACTGACTCAATGTATAAAACTGACGAAGGCAATCGTCCGGCGCATTACATGCTCGGACATCAACCAATAAACACCTACGCTAACATTTTTAATAATTACAATCAATTAAATAAGTGCAGTGATGGCTCCCATTAACGCGAATGATTTAAATGACGCCAAGGCTTTCGTGCCGGCGAAGAAAGTTCTGCCTGAAGTCGAAACGGATGGTGCCAATGGAAACGGAAATGGGAATTCGTCTAAAGGGTATGTACCAGCAGCAGTAGGTACTTAGCTGTCGTGTTTACAAATACTCAGTTCTAGTGTTATTGTAGTTCAACTTGTAGGTCCTGTATTTCAAAGAATATACTTGAATACCTGATTGTGATTTAAATTTTTATTGAATTTTTTTTATATCCTAACTTATTTATAAGATACTAGTATAGGTACCTACCTATATTCACCTGATATTCAACTTGCGTTACTAGTTGTTAAACGATTTGCAAAGCAATTAAGTGTCCACCAATCTATTTTGATTAATGACGTGCCTTTCACCAAGTCTTCCCGCCAAACTTGTGCCTAACCGTCTTCCATTCATCGGAACTTATCGATAATGTCTAGAGAGAGATCTATTGTTACGCTAACGATCCAATAGACTCTAACAAGGGTTAAACGATAAATGAAACCATAATAACAATCAATCGCAGTGTTCAGAAACTTCTCCAGCCTTGAAAATTATTCGAACTATCAATTACCTACTTACATCGACAGACCAATAATTGAAAACGGTCGTGTTCTTAGCGCAACTCAGGCGCAACTAGTTCGAAAACTGTTGGAATTTTGAATGAAATCATTATCTATTGAGTGCTATATAAATATCTGTTCTCGTTTAATTGATTGAAAAGCTAGCACTTGCACTAGAATAGTGGGTGATTCATCTTAATTTTTGCGAAAACAATACTACCTACTCAACAGCTGTAGGAAGTTTCTATAATTTAGTCTAGAATTCAGCAATAAACAAAAATTCTAAAACCAGTAGTAAATTAGGGTCGAGGAAGAATTATAATGAACGAGTTTTTTCCTCGACGAAATGGCAATGTACTTAATGACTACAATCATCACGGCACCGACACGAATGCCGGGCAAAATTCAGATTGCTAATTACATGCAATTGACAAGCGTGCGGAGTAGCAGCGCCCGGTGATGACAAGCTACGAGAATACCGGCCGTCGCGCTCGGCGCTCTTGAGATAAGACAGGGCTTTTATTAATTCTTGGAAAAATCCATATATTAAACACTCACGACTCCACGAGCAATAAACTGGGATCACGCGCGCGCTCAAAACCATTTTTTACAAATTTCTATGCAATGAACTATGGATTGTGGAACAATGATTTACTATTTCTATGCAATGAACCATGGATTGTGGTATATCATTTCAAAGGTATATAATTTCAAAAATAAATAAATAAATTTAATTTTCTACAGAACAAAGATACATTGTTTTAGCTGAGACGAAATTCCTACGTCTTTAAATGAAAAATGTCTTGTTTAACGCAGCGTCATCTTCTGAATCAGTTTGTGCAAACATTTTTATTCGGAAAGGCCGAGAATAATAGATATTCAGTCATGAACTTTTGTAGGTTATGTCTATTTGTGACTTTTAATTATGTGTGTTATTCAATTTCGAGGAACTAAAAGGCATATAATGCATTTGTACATCCCTTACCTACATGAAATGTCTTGTAAAAATATTGTATACCTACTAGGTTTTGCTACGACTTCGTCCGCGTGAATGTCGGATAAAAAGTAGCCTAACATCTCCGGGATCTATCTCTGTACCAAATTCATCAAAATCAGTTCAGCGATATAGGCGTGAAAGCGTAACAAACAAACGCATTTTCGCATTTATAATATTAGTTAGGATTAGGATGTTAGATAAGCCCATTGGTCTTATACAGGGTGTAACGGAAAGGTGTAGTCATATTTTAAAAAGCGGTTCTTCCCATGAAACTGAACAACTTTCTCTAAGAAAAAATTGTAAATTTCCAAAAAAAAAATTGAACTTTCCATATAAAGTTATCATCAGCTGATCGATATTTGTGTGGGAGGTAAAATTTTATTTGAGAATTTCATCTTGTTTTTTTGAATAAAGTTGTTCATATTGATGGGCATATGCAGTTCTTAAATTATGACCACACCTTTCCGTTACACCCTGTATAAGTGATCGCGAGCCAAATAAAGCCGGGCTCGTCGGTGGGCTGGAGAAAATTTGGGTCGTCTGGACGTCCACGCCAGTTAGGTGTCGAATTCGGAGAGAAGAGGTGACAATAAATCGGTCATCTCTCACCGAAGTCCATCGCTGTCGCCCAGATCCGTGTCTCCGGACTAAGTTTCCAGTCTCCCTGAACCTCTCGTATACCTTCGAGACACAAGACTGGCTCAGATGAAGCTTGATGGATAGTACCTACGCTGAGACAACCCTTGCTGGATTAGGATGACGACATCAGCGGCTTCTATAGGTGTGGTTTTCATTTTCTTTTAGCTTCAGCCCAGTGACGTGCAACATTGGACTGATGACCAACTTTCATAAACGCCCACTTTTTATAGGGTTTCTGGGCTACTAAACAATATAGTGTTTTGTTTAAAAAAATAATGTCTTAAGTATGTGTTTTCATTCCATGACATAAGGTGAATTATCTCTGATTATGATATTGAAAGAGGTTGAAAGCTAAAAAAAATTACCTTTGAAAATGATATACCACAATCCATGGTTCAAGAAATTGTAAAAAATTGTTTTAAGCAACGCGCGAAGAAGTGATTCCAGTTTATTGCTCGCGAGTGTTTATTATTATATAATACAACCTGCTGATGTAATCACTCATAGGTAAGTGTATTTTTTATTAACGTGATTTAAAAACGGATATAAAAAATATTTTTACAGTGGGGGTGTGTTAAGTTATCTCGAAATTATCTTAACTGGTGATGGTTAAGATAAGGTTACTAGTAAACATATCTTCAGTTGTGATAAAAAATAGAATACTGCACCAAATTAACTGAGTTTATATAAGATTTTTGAAGATGAAGAGCTTGAAGTAAAAGTTTATGTATAGAACACTGACACAAGAAATTACATCAACTTCACTTGGTAAAGTAGATAACAGATTAACAATAGGACCTACATAATAGGAGTTACAAAGCGTTATCAAATCTTAACCTTTCCTAGAAAATGACACAGTAAACATTACACAGGTACTAAGCAAAACAGTGATTACATTATTATAAGTAGGTATAGACATTCACGAGTCTCATAGTGATTTTTTGTCCCTTATAGATAAAGCAAAATAATGATATAGGCGTAAAATCAGGAAAGCAAGCT
This sequence comes from Polia nebulosa, assembly GCA_951329385.1. Taxonomy (NCBI): domain Eukaryota; kingdom Metazoa; phylum Arthropoda; class Insecta; order Lepidoptera; family Noctuidae; genus Polia; species Polia nebulosa. The sequence goes on along the minus strand of OX589599.1, from coordinate 16,818,307 downwards.
TGTACTGCAGGACCAACGTTAAATTCGATTAGTTTGAATATATTCTGAGCATTCTCAACTTAAAACGAAGATAGAAGTAAGTTGTAGGACTTAGTAAATCCATCTGTAAACGAATTTCACATAGGTACTTATTTTAACTAAATGTGCCAAGTGCATCAATTTACTGGCGGTGACCTACAGGCTGTAGTTGGCGATTCCAAAGATCGAGTTCATATAAATTAGGCCGAGTCACGATGCAACTGATCAACGCTTGCAGTGTCATAAACAACTGACCATAATGGACTACAAGTATCCATGGTTGGGCACTTCCCCTTATTGAGAAGGCCACCATCAGTCTGTGTTCCTATCCTACTTCTTCTTTTTTTACTAAAGTGGAAATTCTCACAAAACAATGTCATGCAGCAGTTGCGATTGCGATGACTGATGGCTATCTAAATCTTGGTGTTTCATGAAGATGACGTCCATTTTCATCTTGTTCCAGATACTCTTACGAAACACTGTTGGAGATTGCAAACTTCTTGCTGTCTCGCATATCGGTGAAACCACACATCGGCATTATTTGCGGCTCTGGGATGGGTTCGTATTGGAAAGAGGGTATATATTATTCACGCTACTATTAATTTACGAAGTTATGCAAAGGGAAAAAAATAAATGGCGATAGAGGCTCGCTTTCCAAGAAGCCCTAAACAAAGCTTTATGTCCTTCTAAAGAAACGTCGAGAAAGTAGGTACCAACTGAGTTAAAATGATTTCGTCCATATAACTTGGTGGTGGTAATTTGATTAAGTATTTCAATAATGCGCTTAGTTGATTACTGAAGTCTTCACTTTGCATAGCTACGTTCTGCAACAGTAATGAGTCCAACTTCCTACTTATTTGACTAATTTGTAAATCTAGTCGGACACATGAGCCATTTCTTTTCTCTGGCAACACTGAGTTGCAGTTGTCTATAAGCGGTAGTAAAACCACTTTCCATCACAAGGTTCGTCGGCTGTATGCACTTAAAAGTATTGGAAATTTAAAAAAATGTTTTAAACAGTTTTGCAAGTTAAAATTTGGACAGTCTGACTCTTTACTCAATACAGCACTTCTGTAAAATGTGGTCAAAAGCGATACAACTACAATTTAAGTTCATTCTTCCGCAGGATCCCTGGCTGAGACCATCACAGATTCAGAATCTATCTCATATGAAGACATCCCAAACTTCCCCGTGAGTACAGTGGAGGGCCACCATGGCCAGCTCGTGTTCGGCAAGATTAACGGGATCCCGGTGGTTGCCATGCAAGGACGGTTCCACTACTATGAAGGATACCCATTATGGAAGGTAAATGTAGTTTTATGAACGGAGTTTTAGTTGATGCCTTGACAAAGGTAGATCTTTAATACCCATATAATGAATAAATACTATAGAAATAAAACAAATTACATAGAAATACATGAATATCATACTCGTAGGAATATGATATTCCCATATTTCGTGAATCCTCTATTCATGATATGGGTCTATACTTAGGGTTTCAAGATAACAATTAGGTAATATTAGTAAATGTCACAGTGTAAATAACATCAATAAAATATTGTTTCTAAGATCAAGAGCTGCTAACAATGATGTAACACTTCCTTACGTTTTACGATCTTCCCTATCCACGAAACTACGCGGTTATAAACAAACATATTCGTAATCTACGGAAAATTCTCGTCGTCGACTTACCCGTATCTGGATGTGGCTGATGCAAAGCGTTCTCGACCCCCAGCAGTGGGGTTATCTCTTGTTATGAGTATTACAATGGAGAGTAACGGACACGTTAAGATAAAATACTACCAGCGACCGACGCTCTTGTTCTTTTTATAACCGTTTAATATGTCATGATAATAAAACGCAGATGCTATTTTATAAAATAAATCTGAGCAGGAAAACGACGGGCTGCTACGCACTTGACCGTCTTGTAAATAGAGAGTCCCATTTTAGAGTATGTACTCGTATGTGTACAACTAACATAGATGTGCAAAAGAAAAATTCCACCTCATTCACCTCGGTCATGTCACCCAGGCCCCGGCAAATAAGATGTCCAAAAGTCCAGTTGTTTGAGCAATCTGTACCTTTACTTAAAGGACCTATGTATAGCCTACGGGAAATTGACGTATAAAGGGATAGTCCCTTTGTGTGCACCTTATGTCCTGTCATGCGGTTAGATAGGTACCTCTAAAGCGGTAGAAGACGTAGCTCACTCAGTATTATTGCTCACGTGAGACCCATTAATATTAGTGTTAGAAGTGGTCTTACCCGAGTTGCAAATGTTTCTTGTTGCCTATTGGCCTAGCTCTATCAGAATAGAGCTAGGCCAATAAAAAATAGAATTTCTACTTCTCTCTATATTAAGTGGGATCATGAAATTCTCCAAACAGTTGGCAATCAATGAATCAGTTACAATGTTTAACAGAGCAGCTGTTCACGCGTTATCAGCATGTTTTATCATATTATTATTCTCTACGAAATATTATGAATGGGCAATAATAATATTTTAACCAACTACATTGGATAAGGGCATGCGAATGATGACATTGTCAGATTATTTAGAAACTCTAACGCTTCAAAATGCAGTGCAATTAATTTACCGCAAAAACGTGATACCAAAAATAAACAGACAGTTTATTGGTGTTATCAAAAAGTTGCTAGACAACTTGATTCTGAAAGATTAACGATAAGATTAAGTGACTACAGGAAAATGAAACAAAAACGCTTTACTAATGATGACAATTTTCCGAAATTACAGTGTTGTTTACCAGTTCGTGTCATGAAGCTCATCGGTATCAAAGCTTTGATCGCTACCAACGCGGCAGGCGGCTTGAATCCTTCATATAAGATCGGTGACATCATGATCGTGAGAGACCACATTAACATGATGGGATTCGCCGGCAACAACCCTCTGCACGGACCCAACGACGAGAGGTTCGGACCCCGCTTCCCTCCCATGAGCAAAGCTTACAACTTCGAATACAGAAAAGTTGCCCGAGAGGTAAGTTTAATATAAAAATGCCCTAGGTATCAAATTACTATCTGAGCGTTATCTACCGATGACATTGTCACGGGGGGTAATGTCAGATATAGCATAATTATTATACCTACGTAACACCGTTACACATTTTCTCGCACGTGAGTTTTTATTCTTTGACTTTATGACCTGTTATGTGCGTCTTTCTAAAAGGCAGATGCAGCTCCAGATTGTAGATAATCCATACCCAATCAGTTCCTTTGTTACCCTTTAAAAATGTTTTGTGAATAGCCGGGTTTCATTAACATAACTAGAGCCAAGGTTATCAGGGGTCGCGGGTACGATTTACAACTTGACGCAAAACAAAATGAGCTGTGTAATGTCGTACGAGCCACCTTCCTGTTCGCCTTGTTAGGGCGCTGAGATACATTAGTGCTTAAAAGTAGAATACTGGTTTGCCGAGAAGACCATTAACATTTCAGAGACATTTTAGTTTCAAAGAATAAAATTGCACGTGAATTTTAATTGAACGACACGTTTATAGATAAGCCCTTTTATACTATAGACCTACATACGTATATGTAGGTACGAGTATGTATCGTGTGGATTAAACAACTGGAGATAAAATTAAGTAAGTAATATAAAATTCTGCATTCGTTTTGACGATAACGAGAAAATGTCTTGACAAGATAACAAGCTGTTGTTTTAATCTAAACATAGGGTGTGTTGATATTATTGTATTAGTTATATCCGTTTATTAGTTAGGTACTTACAATGGTGCCTACATGTGACTAAGTCCATAATTATTCTATTTATGACGAACGGAATACAAATTCTTGACGTTAGATCTACGGTGCCGATTAGGGATAATGGGGGCAAATAATCGATAATTTTGGGATTCGATTTTTTTTTAGACCTATTCGAAGTATTCGAATATTTCAGAAAAATAAAGTATTTACAGGTAAGGTAAGGTAGGCCTTTTTTGAGTGTGGGAAATCATCCAATGATTTCTCCTGCTCTGAGTAGGTCAGCGTAGAAGGGCGTGGCAGGCTCTTACTGACTAAAAGCCACCCCTGTACCTTCAGTTGCTTCTGCCAGGGTAGTGGTAACTATCTTACGAATTTATCCGTGACTCAGACAGGCATCGGTCCTGGCGGACCCAGTCAGTTTTTGTAGACATCTCTTTGAGGCGCGAGTGGAACACTACGCGTCGTGTTCTCGTGCCTAGCCCTCATCGGACGGCGAGCTACCCATATACCCCTTATCGAGTGCCTGTGGTTGCCGGGAGTTGATTTGCGTCTTCTGCGCGTCCTTTGGGCGCTCCACACAGTGGTGACACCCGGGCCTTTCCTGCCGTCTTATACGACACAAGAACCTTCCGAAACAGCCGTGTCCGGTAAGGACCTACGTCAGGCGGAAGGTGAGGAACCCATGGCGCTTCTCCAGCCACTCCTCAGAGTGGTCTTACCGCCGCAATTGTGCCGTGCCCAGTTTGTAAGTAACTAACTAACCTAACATCCCAATCAGAACCAATATTTTAACATCAAACTTTTAATCAAATAAAATAATTAAAATTTTCTTAATAAAGTTAGAAGTAGGTAAGAACTTCGACCATTATCCGGCAAATCAAAATTTTACAAAAAAAAAAAAATTATCATATTGTCAACGAAAACTCAAAGTTTACTATTTTAGTATCATCTGTTTACCTTCCATTGAAAGTTGTTGAAACTAAATAATACAAGTAAATATACTGTTCATGAAATTTAGAAATACTAAATTCTTAAAAACAATATAGAAAACTATTACAATATCTATAGCAAAATCAACAATATTGTTACGTCGACCATATTACACTGGAACGTTCGAGAATGTAGTCGAAGTTTCCAGAAGTAAACGTTCGAGAACATTCCATTGGGTACTGTGTAGAAGTTCATAGATGTTTCTAGAATATTCCACTACAGGATAGTTCGACAATGTTCCGGAAACTTCTATTACTGTATAAATAGGCCGTCCATCGTCCATCCGTTACCGAAAACAGACTGACTCACTGTCAGTCTGTTTTCGACAACGGATGCGAAAGGATGCGAATACAAGCGATTACGAAGAGAATGATTATTAGCGAATTAGTGTTTGTGTGAATAAGTTGTTGAGTTAATAAAGGATATTTGGTTAATTAATCGGTGTAAAATAATTCATCCCATACCCAGCTCGTAACAAATTGTGTGTGAGAAGTGAGGGATAAATTATGCCAATTTTACCAAAGGACGACACGGACGGTATTCGTACAAGGAGTCAACGACAGCATGAGCAAGACATGGATCAGAGGCGGTTTAGAGATTCCCCGGTGGTGTTTAACCTACGACAGAGCTAGTCGCTGGCCCATGTGAAGTTTCTTTAGCACCAGCGGTGCCAGACTTGTCTGTGCTAATGGCGCTGTTGCAGGAACAGGCTCGCCGTCAGGAGGAGCAGGGCCGTCGGCTGGAAGAGAAGCTTCAACAAGATGCTCGTCTTTATCTTGTTGAAGCTTCTCTTCTAACCGACGGGTCTGCTCGCCAAGAAGAACAGGCCCGTCGAATGGAAGACAAGCTTCAAAAAGTTAAAGAGGAGCAGACTCGCCGCCAAGAAGAGCTGATTGATGCTTCTTATAAAAGACCTTCACTCAACACTTGGCAAGGAGCTCCAGGTGATGAAGGAGCAGGTTCACACGCATGAAAATCGTATCTCATTAGCTGAAGTTCAGATTGCTGGGGTGAAGAAGGCTTTAGGTGAACTTAGGGCTGGAGACGGGGGTATGCCTTTAGTGATTGTTGCACCTTCGGCACGTGGATTTAAGGTGCCCCCATTCGACGGAACATCTTCATGGTCGGCCTACAAAATCCAATTTGAGGCCGTTATGAAGGCGAATGGGTGGACCAAAGAACAAGCTATGACCGCGCTCACCTTAGGTCTCCGAGACCGGGCCCTAACCATATTTGAAGCTCTTGGCAAGGATGTGACCTATGAGCAGCTGCTGGAAGCGTTAGAGTCCAGATAGGGTGACGCGCACTTGGAGCACGTATTTCGCGCTAAGTTAAGGGATCGTGTTGAACGTAGTGCCGCGAACCTATAGCAGTGGGCTTTGGAAGTTGAAAAATTCGAAGGTTCGGAAAGCATACCAGTCCGCCCCTGCACTCATCGATGGCAATCTGGTACAGGTGTTCGTCGACGGAATACGTGACTTGGAGGTTAGAGCCGCTGTAAGACTTGGGCATCATGAGACACTGAAGGACACCTTGGTCCATGCCTTGGAAGTAGAGGCAGTGAGGCAAGACCATCAAACACACCGTATCAGGGAGGTTGCGGCATCACCTGTACGCGATCATCCGCGAGGGTATAGCCCAAGGTGCTACACTTGTGGTGAAAGGGGTCATCTTCGGTCAAGTTGTCCAAAGCGAAGCACACTGATAGAAGATCGATCCCAGCAAGGAAGGGCGACTGATATGACTGCCCAGCAACAGCAGGGAAACGCCAGGAGTGAGGGGCGGGTGCTGGCTGGTATTGAAATAACCCCGAGGATTTCGATCTCACAGGCCCATGACGGAAACAGCCTGATCATCAAAGGTGAAGTCAACGGAAAAGCATGCAAATTGACGCTAGAGTCAATTCTCACCTAGCAAGTCGGTTCCTTGGGGACTTCTTCAATAACCACGACCGTATACAATTACTGACAGCTACCGGTCAGCACATAATCGTCCGAGGCAGGAAGGAGGTGGCGTTAAAATTAGGTAACAAAATTTATCGGCATAATAGCATTGTGGCCGACATAGTGGACGACTGCATCCTGGGATTAGACTTCATGCGCAAACATCGTTGTGAGATCGACGTTGATCAAGGAATATTGAAGTGTGGTACAGAGGAAATCTTCATGGAAGGAGTACCATCAGGAAAAGTGTTCCGCTTGAAATTTGACGTATCAAAACTTATGGAAAACTGCGATTTAACTGAAGTAGAAATGGATAAGGCTAAGAAGATGTTACTTCAGTATGCAGACATTTTCTCTACAAATGACGCTGACATAGGCAGAACAGGACTGGTTCAGCACAAAATTTATACCGGCAATGAGTTACCAATCCGTCAACGACCAAGAAGACTGCCGGTTGCGTGTGAAAAGGAAGTGGAAACGATGATTGAGGGCATGGTGAGAGACGGTGTTATAGAGCCTTCATCGAGTCACCATGGACTTTTTTGGTCTCCTGTGGTCCTGGTGAAGAAAAAGGACGGCAACACACGCTTTTGTGTGGACTATCGACGATTGAACGACTTCACGAAAAAGGACAGCTACCCACTGCCTAGGATCGACCACACATTGGATACACTGACTGGAATGAGGTGGTTTACCACGTTGGACCTGAAAAGTGGCTACTGGCAAGTGGAAATAGACCCTAAGTATACGGAGAAAACTGCATTCTCAACAGGAAAGGGGCTATGGCAGTTTAAAGTTATGCCATTCGGATTGTGCAATGCTCTTGCGACGTTTAAGGACCCCAGACACGCAGCAGAGGTGCTTTAAAAGTATACAACGTGGAAGCCTCCTGAGAACGGATAGCACTAGACGTTGCAGGACCATTTCCGGAAATTGAAAACAGAAACAACTACTTCATGGTTGTCATGGATTACTTCACAAAGTGGCCAGAAGTCTTCGCCATTCTTAATCAAAAAGCTACAACAGTCGCAGATAAATTGGTTCAGGAAGTCTTCTGTCGTTTTGGAGTACCCTTGGAAAATCACAGCGACCAAGGGAGGAATTTTGAATCGCAAGTATTCCAGGAGACTTGTCGAATGATGGGTTCTAACAAGACCAGAACCACTTCTTATCATCCACAATCTGATGGAATGGTAGAACGCTTCAACCAAACGTTGGAGAGATATCTGGCAAAAGTTGTGGAAAGCAGGCAAAGGGATTGGGACAAGCACATACTGCCATTTCTTCGGTCCTACCGTAGTGCTGTTCACTAAGATACTACTGTGACACCAGCCTTCGCGAACTTTGGAAGGGAATTACGGTTGCTTGCAGATTTAATCACCGGAACCCCCCCTGATGCCCCACGCAGTGTAACCGATTATGCGAATGACTTGCGTAACAAGTTGAATGATGTATGTGAGCATATCAGACAATCCGGCCAACAAATGTCTGATAAGATGAAGACCCGATACGACCGGAAGGCAAGCAATAGAGGTCCTGACGAAGGTTCATTGGTGTGGTTGCATAACCCAGTGCGCAGCAAAGGGAAGTCTCCTAAATTGCAAGCAAAATGGGATGGACCATTCCGAATCGTGACCAGGATCAACGATGTTACCTACCGAATACAGAAGGGTCCACGAGGTGCGCCTAAGATTGTCCATGTAGACCGATTGGCGCGATACTACGGGACAAATGATGCTCGGGACGAGCATGTGTAACAATGTTACGTCGACCTTATTACACTGGAACGTTCGAGAATGTAGTCTAAGTTTCCAGAAGTTTCCACTACGTTCGAGAACATTACATTGTGGTACTGTGTAGAAGTTCATAAATGTTTCTAGAATATTTCACTACAGGATAGTTCGAAAATGTTCTGGAAACTTCTATGGCTGTATAAATAGGCCGGACGGGCGGCGAGTGAGTCAGTCTGTTTTCGACAATGGATGCGAATACAAGCGATTGCGAAGAGAATAGTGATTATTAGCGAATTAGTGTTTGTGTAAATAAGTTGTTGAGTTAGTAAAGGATATTTGGTTAATTAATCGGTGTAAATTAATGTATCCCATACCCAGCTCGTAACAATATGTTAAACTGTAGACAACACATAAAGTAAAAGTAACAAAAAAGTATCATAAGGATCTATGACTATGATCTAATACTATCAATATCTTAGGGATAACTAAAATGAAAAAAGCGCCCGGCGAGTGGCAGTCAGCAGAGGAATGGAGGCCGTAGATTAGTCGAATGGCCGTCAATCCGATTAGTACCGATCTATTCCGAATTGGACGACCACGCGTTAGACGTAGCGTAGACGTAATATTCGAATGTTCGAACATTTTATAATTTACTATTCAAATATTAATTTCAAATAGATATTCGAATATTCGATTGCAATCCCTAGTGCCCGTTTGGGAAAATCCACCTGTATCGACAGGTGTCGGATTTTCCCAAACGTCTACGTAACGAAATTAAAAACGTACAAACAGATTATATAACTAGCTTAGGGTGAGTATGAGTAGGCAGAACTCGATAAGACGATAATACAAAAATCCCCGTTTTTTTTTTGATGTCATAAAATTAATGGATAGGTACTAAGTGTTTGTTGGGTTCTGTATTCACGCAAGTGATTGAATTTCTTATTTGATACTTATAACCTACCTATGATATATTATGATATATACATAGCGTTTAAAAATGGATTACCGTACTTCTTGTTTACAGATAGCGAAAGAGTTGAACATCGACAACATAGTACGCGAGGGTGTGTACACATGTCTCGGAGGTCCCAACTTCGAGACCGTCGCAGAACTCAACATGCTGAAGATGGTGGGCGTAGACGCCGTCGGCATGTCTACTGTTCACGAGGTAAGGACATAAGCAGATATAGTCTGACTCATGCACATGCACTGTCTAGTTAGCCTAGGCTCCTATAAGTTACCCGGGCCTGCGGACGGCGAGCAGTGGGTAGCTCGCCGTCCGATCAGCACCAGGCCTAGAGACGACGGCGCGTGGTGTTCCACGCGCGCCTCAAATAGATTAGTGTCAGACACCACTGACGGGGCCCATTGTGGCCGGTGCCTGCATGCCTAGGAGTAGCGGATAAATTCTGAAAATGAGTTACCACACCACTGGGCACTCAGGCAGGGCAGGAACAGGGGTGGGTTTCAGTCAGTAAGAGTCTGACACGCCCTCCCGCTCCACCCAGAGCGGGAGAAGTCATTGGATGATTTACCAACCACCTAAAAAAAAAAAAAAAGGCTCCTATAAGTTGCGTGACTGTTTACCGGATTTAATACAGGGCTCTGATACCGGTATATTTTTGGAAATGGTTTCGTCTTTTATACCTAAGAAACAATTTGTTTCAATTTGTATAAAAAACGTTTTTGAAGATGAACAAAATTAAAATCGTTTTCCATTAATTAAACGTTTTTTACCGTTTTTTTTGTTTGTTGTCCCTGTGTTTGAGTGCCCAGGGGTGCGGTAACTCATTTTCAGAATTTATTCACTACCCCTAGGCATGCAGGCACCGGCCACGATGGGCCCCGTAAGTGGTAGCTGACAACATCTCTTTGAGGCGCGCGTGGAACACTACGCGCCGTCGACTCACAAGCCTGGTGCTGATCGGACGGCGAGCTACCCACTACTCGCCGTCCGCAGGCCCGGGTTCGGCTGCGCCCTGCGGAATAAACCGGTTTTTGAAAGTGTTCGCATTTCATTTTCGTTCCGAACAAAATGTTGTACTTACAAAGAACTGTTCTAACCGTTTTAAAAACATTATTTTAAATAACGGTTCCGAGCCCTGATTTATTAGACAGTTAGCGACACGTAGTCTGCTTTTCTCTTCAGGGAATTTAGTTATAAAACGTTCATTATTCAAATGAGGAACACAGCATTCAGTGACTTCTACACTCTGGCACCCGTTGTTGCTGTTGCGTGCGGCGGCACATGGTCGGAACCTTTACCGTAGGGACGACCTCTGTTACGGAGGCCACCCCAGGTGGATTCCGACTCAGGGGTTGGGGTAGCTGGGTGTCGGTGGGGCGAAGGGGCTTCCCTCCGCGATTCTTCCTCCTTCTCCTCCTCTTCCTCGGAGGGGCTGCTGGCGCTGCGGGCCTCGTGGACGTCCGTGGTGGTGGCCTGGGCCACGGCAGTGGCAGGCCGGGCAACTCTGCACGTCAGCGCCACCGTGCCCGCACGCCTGTTTGTGAGCTCCCTGCGAAATACAGGGCACTCACGGTGCGACGCGGGGTGTGGCCCGCCGCAGTTGGCGCACGATGCCGGCTCCGTACGGGGCCGGGGGCACTCGCGTGCGACGTGCCCAGCCCCGCATCGCACACAAGCGAGCGGACGGTGGCACTGGTGTGAAAAGTGCCGGAACTTCTGGCAGCGGTGACAATGCGCGGGACCCCTCTTCCCGCGCCATCCCTCGATCGTGACGCCTCCCATCAGCAGCAGCGAGGTGACGTCGTAGATTCGGCGCACGTCGGGCTGGTACTTGAGCACCGCGTGGTGTATGCAGCCTGGGCGTCCTTGGCGGGCCTTTATGCTCCGCACGTACTGCGGCTCGAATCCCAGGCTGCGGAGCTCCTCTTCGATTGCTGCCGGGTCCGTGTCCGCCGGCAACCCTCGGATGGCGATTTTAAATCCCTTCTCCCCTGGCAGGGAATAGGAAAACCAGACTAGGCCGGTTTCCTTCTCCAGGCCGCACAAGTACCGCTGGACCACCCGGTACTCCTCCTCGTTGCCGGGGAGGAATCGAATGCCGCCCTGATAAGGGCAGGCAGTCGGCGGGCGGCCCAGCAGATCTCGCAAGGCCCTGAAGGGGACCTGCCAGTCTGGCATCCTCTCCACTACCAGCGGCGGGTATCGGTGCTGGTGCTGGTGTTTGGCCCGAGGTGCTGCCACGCTGCGCGGAGGCTGTCGCGGGCGGAGAACGCTGGGTGGCTGGTGGTGGGAGATCTCGCAAGTGCCAGTCGGAACCAGCACCTACGACAGCACTCAGGGAGAACCGGTAAATGTGAGCGGGCCGAACGGAGGAGCAGCGTGCGGGCACGACTGCTCACGATGGCAACTGGCTGATCCCGGTTGGTCTTGACTGCCCGGGGCACCCATATTTATGCCCGGAACACTATGGGGCAAGTAGTGCGGAAAATACTACCCTGACAGCCAATACATTTTACGCATTTTACATTTGGCCTTGAACATACTGACTCACTAAGAGTCGGCCAATCACAGACTCTACATTTTTTAAGTGTTCACCAATTACAAACTCTACTTTAAATGCTTATTTAGTGAACACCTGCATATTTATTGTTTACATATATGAAAAAAAATGAAAATGAAAAATGTTTTATTCAATTACAAACAAAGTTCGTTCAACAGTATTGAGGTTGACCTCTCCTTTTAAGTGTGAAAACACTTGTGCCAGGAAATGCCGCTCTCCCTTAACTTGATAACATTTATATATATATATAACTAAAATATTAAATCTATGTGGTATGCAAAAGAAAACTAAGTAAATCTATGTGAGCACGCATGCAATGTGCGCACATGTGTGTAGAAGCGTGAGTTATGGTGCTTGTGCTTGTGTGTGCGACTGTGTCTGTGGGTGAGTTTGTCTGTGCGTGTGACTGTGACTGTGTAGTGTGTGTGAGTGTGAGTGTGTGAAAAAATATGGGTAGGTAACGGGATATTTATTTATTGATGTTTCATACATATACATACATATATTCATATTTATTTATTACTAATATACTTCTCTTAAAAACAACAGGATTTATGTAGTCACATAAATTACAGTATACATGGTGTGGGTACTCTAATTCTATAATTATTGTATTCTCTATTTGGATTCTAATTTGACATACAGATAAACCCGTAAACGGCAATAAAAACAAACAATATTTTACATAGGTATATAACGGGTATATAAACTTCACATTGTCCTACTTTCAGACACATAGCGGGCTTCCAAAATTTTCCATTGTATCTTACACCGATACATACTAGAACATGTCATTAAGTGACCAATAGTTTACTTACAAAATTCCAACTACTAACATTAGTCTTATTGGACAGTTGGAATGTGCAGTCATTCACTACCTGCGCTGTAGTTTAAATATAATTCAGTAAATTTTACAACTTTTACAATACTTTTACCTTGATTAATCAACATTTACAAACATAATTATACTTCATCATAACTTAACCTACATAATTTTACTGCAAATATGGACTCGAGTGATGGCGCTTCCTCTACAATACCCCAGAACTAAAAACCCCAATAACATGGAACGTGGAATTTAAGCATAGAGAGAAAACCAATACGTCAGCTATCTATTCGTATTTTTCGTTTTTGTTCAGTTTTTCAAAAAGCACTGAAGCCATTTCGATAAAATTTGTATGGGACCACCTCGGGAGTATAACAAATAACAATACACGTTAATACCTAGACCTACTATTATTTATTCTTTGACAAAATTAAGTTGAAAAGACACTACTGCCACCTGCGTCCGGCAATTTTTGTTAATACTTACACCTACGAGAACCGTATTTTCTTCTTATGAACATGCAATAATGCCTTCCATTTTATGATTATTAAGTTTAAGTACATTTTGTAAATAAGACTTTTCTACTTAATAGGCCTTTTCAACTTATTATACGCCAGAAATGTATTTTTAACCGACTTCAAAAAAGAAAGAGGTTATCAATTCGGATGTTTGTATTTTTTTTATGTATGTTCGGGCATAACTTCGTCATTTATTGACGGATTTGCAAAATTCTTTTTTGTTCGAAAGGGGTTTGTTCCGAAATGGTCCCATTTAAATTTCATAAGTCTGATGCTGGGTTTCGGAGACAGATAACGGAACTCTTCAAAAATTGACAGCAAATCAACCGCGTTTGCTGCTATCGTATGTCTATGAATTTTAACACAGTTTAATGGCGAACCACAACTAAAAAGTGAAAAATAAAAAACTTTTTTACAAAAAAATAGAACCGACTTCAAAAAAGAGTGCAAAATAACTTTAATTTTGGAAGTCGGTGTCAAGAAACAAAGACACAAACCCTTACCCATCATGGTAAATCCTACCATCTTGGTAAATTTTATGACTTATAGCAGATGCGTCTCATTTAATACTAAGATTGGTAATACTTAGATGAAAAGGGACATGATCTACGTAGAACTGTCTTTTCTTCATATGAACATGCAGTAATGACTTCCATTTTATATTTTATGATTTTTCGTGGCTCTCATCATCTTTTTGTGTCTAACTTCTGACTGTTTAGAACCGGTATTGTTTACATCATCAGCTCAGCTTCATGATGTGATGATTCCTAAACGCAAATACTTGATTAAGTTATGAAGGTAACAGAAACACTATTCGTGCCCACTATGCTTGAGGGTTTCTCGCGATTTTATCAGGATTCCATCATCAGATCCTGATTGCCTTAACATGGGACCACCCTTGAGGTATACCCTGTCTAACAAAAAAATAATCATCAAAATCGGTTCATTAATAACGGAGCGAGGGCTGAACAGACATGAACATAATTATAATTATATTTCGCAGCCATCTGGTTGAATTCGCCATTCAATTGGACGCCTTAGGCCGTTCATTAACTGCCCAGCCCCCTTAGCCAAAATACATTTCTGTAAACGTTAACGCTAACGCTTTGTGCAAAATGTATGTTAAAGACATTACTGGGCGTGAGTCACGTGACAGTTCTCTGTCTAACGCTTCGTGCAAAACGTCGATGCCATACAATTTGCACGAAGCGTTAGCGTTAACGTTTACAGAAATGTATTTTGTCTAAGGGGGCTGGGGTTGAGGATAAATTCGAAACAGAGTTACCTCGCCTCTGGGTACTCAGGGCAGGGAAGGAACAGGGGTGGGTTTTAGTCAGTAAGAGTCTGACACTCTCGCTCCACCCTAGAGCGGGAGATGTCATTTGATGATTTCCCTCACCACAACAAAAAAAAAGGCCGTTCATTATTATTATTATATATATATAGTTCAATTAAATGAGTCCGATAGTTAATTCAACTAGAATCACTCAACGTTTAACAACTTGGCCTGTTGAAAGTCACCCCTTTAAAGATGACTGACCAAGACTCAGCCAAGTGATTCAAAACTTCAAGTTAAATGAAAAATGATGATGGGGGTCATTAAGGGGGCATTTTTTTCATTATTTTTGCGATACACACCGTTTTCGAAATATAAGCAAATTTAGAGAAAAAAAAAATATTATTAGTGATTCAATTTATGAAAAAGGCGTAGTTGGAGCCCCGTCAATGGTTTAAAAAAAAATAACCACGAAGGAGATGGCGGGGTCTAAGTTTGCTCGCTCACTAGACCCCGCCATCCCCTTCGAACCTAACCTGACCGAGTCGGGGTGCCCCATGTCTCGAGCTCGCTACGCTCGCTCTTGCATCCTAATATTGCCTTTTGTACACTAATCATGATAGTGGTATCAGAAACTCATCAATATCCAATTTAACTAAATGACTAGACTACATCCAGCCATCTGGTTAAAAGTTGCGTTCAACAACTTGGCTGGTTGACCTTCAGTCATTTAATTGAATGCCTGACCGGCGGATTCAACCAGATGGCTGCGACATATATGTATACGGTCAAATTGAGAACCTCCTTTGTTTTCGTCGGTTAAAAAGGACTGCTATTATTCGAGCATAATGACAAGGAGCAATGCCAGCCTTCAAAAAAGAGCTATGAATAGATTCTCAATTAAGAAAATAACGAATTATTTTATTTTCCAGGTAATCACAGCAAGACATTGTGACTTAAACGTGTTCGCGCTATCCCTCATCACCAATGAATGTGTGACGAGCTATGAGAACAATGATGAGGCCAACCACGAAGAGGTCCTGGACGTAGGACGCATGCGCCAAGACATCCTGCGCAAGTTTGTCAGCAAGCTGGTCGAGAGGTTCGCACAGATCGAAGCCGAAAACCCCTGAACATGCACATTTTACAAACTGAACTTCAAACATACTCTACACTCAAAGAAACTCAGGTCCTTATTGATGAAATCATTCCTCAAGAGTCACAATGTTCACAGAATGTCAACAAATAGTAGAGTGAATTCCAACAAATTGTAGAGTACCTAAACTCAAACGTTTTGCCGTTATCGGCAGCCATTTTGTTTTAGAGAGATTCCCAATTCTCGATTGTCGTCCAGATGAGTTTTTATAATAATAAGCATATTTATATTATGTAGACGTTTTACACGTTTAGATAGGTCAATTATTAAATGTTTACGTAACATAACCTGTTATAATAGATTGTAAGTTTTATACGAATGTTGTGTATAGAATATAAGTAACTAATTAATTAGATACCTACGTAATTCCTAGTAGGTACATTAAGTTAAGTTATGATAAATATCTTGAGCAAGCTGAAATCTGTTCTATGTTGTGTTCAATGAAGGTTAAAAAAAGAATAAGAAAAACATATTTTCGTAATAAAATTATTCAGACAAATGCTGGTGTACGTCTTATTACCAGGTAGCATACCTTTTTTTCTAGATTAACTACCTCTGGTACTTTTTAATATATATTCAAAATCTCGCAAGTCTGTTGCATCAACTTCTAATAAACATTGCACCCTCAACTAAGTCGAAAATAACTAGGTAAATCAAGTATAGTCAAACAGAACTACACAATTATAATAGTGTGGTACAAAGACGTAAGTAGGTACCAAGTTGGTAAGAACATTGACAGGCAGTTAAAACTAAAGGTGTCTACACCCCAAAGCCCAACCCTTGTTTTGGAATGCTGACATTGGCATGTTTGTACCAAAATAAGATCGGCGGCCTGACTCTGGTAGAGGGCCACTTTAAGCAGTAGCCGGAAAAAGCAGATAAAGTCAGAGATCAGATAAAGTCAGTCAGAGATCCAAGCGACCCAGTATAAACTAAATCTAACTGAATAGGACTAGCCTAGCATAATCTAGATGATATATCTGGTTTGGATTGGGCTTAGCTGACAACAATAAGATTAAAGTGTAGTCGGATAGAACCAGGCGAAGTCAGAACAAAGGCGACCCGGTAAAACTTCATTATTTATCTGGCTAGGCTAGGCGATACGCTTAGCTGGAAACAATGAGTTTAAAGTATAGCCGGATAGAACCAGGCGAAGTCGGTCTGAACAAAGCGGCCCGGTGTAAACTACGAGTAGATAGAGAAAAGGCAGCATTTCATCAATTTGGAATACTCGGAAATATCTATGAATGTCGATGCCATGGCTATGTTTTTCCATCTTAGATATAGATAACGACACAACACCCACGATCGATGAATACCTACAAAAAACATTGCAATATCTATGTCCGTGATTACCGGCCGGACCACCAACGCCAATCACTTCCATATATGGTAAATAATTAGTACTCAACTGGTACTAATTAGTACTCAAACAACAGAATTGGTACCTTAGTAGTTTTCGAGAAAATCGACTTTGAAGGTGGTTCAGCGGTAGTCACGCTCCGTTCAGCAGGACCACCATGAGCGCCGAAAAAGGGGCCATGCTACAGCTATTCTAAGTATAAAAATAATTAGTACCCTTATATGTGAACAATTTCGTAAATGATAAATGATGTTTATTCAGTAAATAGGTTACAAGGAACACTTTTACACGTCAATGTTTTTTGTCAGTTTAAGCTAGATGAGGCCGGTGTTTCCTAGCTGACTACCCTGAGAAGAAACACCGAAACAAACTGAGAGGTCAGTCTCTTTTAAAGTGTTCAAATCCATACAATATGTACTGGTTAAATCATATGAGAACTATGTACGTTTATGTCTGGGATGAGCTTTTTGAAGAAAGGAACACACAATTTTTTTTTTTTTTTTTTAAAAAAACGTTGCCCCACACTAGGAATCTCCTGTATCGTGGGTGCGTTCACAAACATGTATACTAACATACACAAGACACCCAGACCCGGAACAACTATCTGTAGGTCATACAAATATTTGTTCCGTGCGGGGATCGAACCCGCGACACGCAGCGCAGCAGCCGAACGCTCAACCACTGCGCCAACCGTGTCGTCAAAAATTCGAGTGGACCTGTCCAACCAGTGCAAGCATTTGTCAGTCATCGCGAAGCTCAACTCAGAACTTTGAGGAGCTCAACGAACCGACGAACAATACCAAAGTAAGGACATTTGAGTAGGCCGCAAAAATACTCAAACTGCCAGACAATCATAAAATCTACATGAATATAACGACATACATAGTTCTCGCATTCACGTCATTATTCTATATGAGGACCATGCAGCTTAGTGTCTGTAGTGGTCTTTTGAAGAAAGAACCAAACATATTTGAGTGTACCTGTCCAGTCAGTGCAAGCATTTGTCAATAGTCAAATAGCTCAACTTAAAAACCACTAAGGAGCTCAATGACTTGACGAACAATACCAAAGAAAAGACATTTGGGTAGGCCGCAAAAGTACTCAAACTGTCAGACAACGTTAAAAATTACTGTAAAAAGGAGGAGAAAATAATAATAATAACCCACATAGTCCTCACATTTAAAATAATTAAGTAATCAAAAAAAAAAAATATTATACTTTACAAAGTAAATATTCGTGTCAAACAAAATAGTAATAATAATAAAATGTCAATCAAAAAAAAAAAATTAAAATATAATATAATACTATACAAGTATTCATGTCAAAAACGAATATTAAAAAAAAATATATAAAAAAATGTCATTAGTAAGTAGTACATATGAAAACAATGGCTCATGTATATCATTGAAGCAGCTCAATCCCACGCCTTTTTGTCCTCAAGAAAGTCATTAATTGTGTAAAAAGCTTTCTGGCATCGCGTACGTTTAATAAATGATTTAAATTTATTTATGCTTAGTTCTTGAATTTGGCTAGGAAGTTTATTATAGAAACGTATACATTGGCATCTAAACGAACTACCTATTTTTTTCTTGAGCCTGGTTTTAGGTACAATAAATTTGTGTTTGTTCCTAGTATTTATGCTATGGATATCACTGTATCTTTTAAACAGATTAATATTTTTATGTGCATACATGAGATTCTCATAAATATATTGAGAGGGAACAGTCATAATATTAATCTCTTTAAATTTGTGTCTGAGGGAGTGTCTGGGACTTAATTTATAAATTGCACGAATAGCCCTTTTCTGTAAAACAAAAATTGTCTGAATATCGGCGGCATTTCCCCACAACAGAATGCCGTATGACATCACACTATGAAAATAACTAAAGTATACTAAACGAGCTGTCTCTAAATCAGTTAAACCACGAATTTTCCTTACGGCGTATGCTGCAGAGCTAAGTTTTTTGGACAGTTTATCTATATGGGGGCTCCACTGAAGCTGCGCATCAAAAGTTAAACCTAAGAACACTGTGGAATCCTCGGGTTTCAACTCTTCACCCTTTATTGACACACTAGTGTTCACTTGTATTACATTGGGTAATGTGAACTTTATGCATTTTGTTTTTTTCTCGTTAAGGAGAAGATTATTGATGTTGAACCAGTTAAACTACAGATGAAAGAGCATTATTTACATCATCAACAACCACCTGCTGACGTTTGAGCTTAAATAAAAGTGAAGTGTCATAAAAAAATCAAAACTGAAACATTTATATTTACCAAGAAATCAACGATGATGACTTACGCGCGCTCGTTTAGCAGGACCACGACTTTCAATGTTGATTTCAAGTGTGAGGAGCTTATCGCTTTCCTCAAACCTTCATAGAAAATTAGTACCCTGCAAGATAAGATTAGTACCTAAAATTAGTACTCCAGTAGTTTATGAGATATACCATGCCATTGGTGGGGTGGCGTGGAGTCACGGTGTTAAATTTTCATTTCAAGATTTCCCTATTAAAAACTCGGTGATTTTTTCCCAAAATACAAATATTTGTACTCATACAGAAGTTACAGTGACCGAAATTTCAGATTCCTAAGTGTTGTATTTTAAGAGAAATTACAACACTTAGGATAAGGTTGGGTTGGAATGGTCATTTTTTAACAATTTTGTTACTAAACCTATATATTTAAAAAAAAAGGAAATAAAATTATTTGAAATCCTTACAATAATTTCATTTGTTAGGTAGCACAGTACAATTCGAAAATCTTTTTTTTTCAGATTTGCACCCCAAAAGTGGGGGTCACTTTTGGGGTGCAAATCATTTAATGATTAAACGAACATATCTGTAAGTGAAGTTCTATCATAATTATGTGAGGTGTTTCGTTCGAAGAGAAATATGCCTACACTTGTAGTCACACATACAATGTCGCCACTAATGCACTAAGGGCCGATTTCACCAATTCTAAATGCCCAATTTTCGACGTTTAAGCTCGCTTAAACGCGTTTAGCCGCTGTCATAAAGCTGAAGAATTCGTTTGTTTGGTTGATCGCGCTAATCCTGGATCGAATTAAAAAAATATTTTTGTTTTGAATAGTCCATTTATCGAGGAAGGCTATAAGCGACATAACATAACGCTGCGACCAACAAGAGAGAGAAAGTTACGCAAAAATTATGTATGACGGAATTGTTCTCCTTTTACAGTTCTAAAAAAAAAGGCGCGACAGCATAATAATCTTTTAAGGTTATCTACCTATAATATTTTTTTTTTTAGTACAGTATAACTTAGTTTATATAGCGAATGGTAAAATCGGCCCTAACTTATTGATGTGGGTACACTTACACATCTCTTTATGTTCACTGCATTCAAGACCTCATTTAGTTCAGAGATAAGATATATCACAATTTAGGGGGGAGGGGGGGGGGGGGGGGGGCAGGATACTAATCTCTTCGAACGAAACACCTCACATAATAATTATGATAATATATAATATAATAATAATAATACAAAACGTTTATTCTCTCATCACAAAGTAGGTACATTAATGCTATTGTTTGTTTACAATCCAAGGACTTTGTGAGAGACTGGTGCCTGAAATAGGTTTCTAAAAGAACCTGAATTACTGGTCACCAGGTCCCACCCGCGGTAAGCAACCCGCTATGACATATTTTTTACAGCTTAGATTATAACAATGGTTTAGGAAGCTTAACCTCAATATACATTATGAAAGAGAAAAAGAGTTAAAAAGATTTAGAGAACTAATAGAACTTGCGAAGAAAACCAGGGTGTGCGTGAAGGAAAGAGATTGTGTTTGTGTGTGTGTGTGTGTGGTTATGAGTTATTTGAGCGAATATGTTTCATGACAGAAAGAGGAGCGAGTATGCATAAAGATGAAAGCAGCTGAGGAGATGTTTCGTTGATCGAACTTCTGAAGTTATCTTAACGGGATCAACAAAGTCTCGGTTCCCTTATAGTCCAGGCTTTTAAGATAAGTGGTTACTGAGGTTTTACATTTGTGATATGTCAGGGGGTAAATGTCGAGAATATTATTGTTTGTTATATAGGTATGGTCCAAGGAAGAAGAAGAAATACGTGCGTGCGCAGTTTAAACTGTTTGGGTGTGACAGACCCTACCTTTCCGACGCCTATCCATGTGCAGTTTTGGGTCGAATTGCATTAAGGAATGTTCTTTAAGCACCGTGCGTAAAACGAAGGTTTGCCTAACCGTAAGAACACCCCATTCCTTAAAAAGGTCGACGGTAGGATACAAGTATGGGAGACCGGCGCCAACTTTGAGAATGGCACGCTGCGCCCTCTCAACTTCAATCAGGTGAGTCTTGGCAGCACCTCCCCATGATGTAATGCAATAATCGATCAAGGAATGACACAAGGCATCATCTTGGTGACCCGTCGGTCTGCTGCGTGTCTCAGGGATTTGAAGACATAAATTAGCTTTCTCAAACGGGTGACAAGGACTTTTATATGTGATTTGAATGTTAAGCATTGATCTATAATGATACCAAGGTATCTAATACAATCGACTCTCTGTAGAATAGGACAGGAGCACGGGGAAGCTTCAGGAACACAAGTATAGCAGGAAATGCTAAAATAAGAGGGAGGGAGTAGCCTTGACCTTTGCGCAAAGGTAACATATTTGGTTTTTGTTACATTCAATGTCAAAATATTCGAACGTAACCATTTGCAGACAATGTTAAAACCATTTTGAGCTGTGTTAAAAACCTCCTCCCAGCTCCGTCCACTGAAAAAATGGCAGTATCATCCGCGAAAGTAATAATTCGACCACCGTGAAGCTGAAGTCGGCAGAGATCATTAATAAAGACCAGAAATAAAGTCGGGCCAAGTATGCTGTCCTGAGGCACACCAAAATCGACACAAACCTCATCGCTCAACAAGTGGTCTATTCGAACTCTTTGTTTTCTTTCGGTAAGGTAGTCTTGGAAGAATTTCAAAGGAATACCCCTTACACCAATCACTTCTAGCTTTTTGTGTAGGTGTGGGACAGAGACTGTATCAAAGGCTTTGGCCAGATCAAGGAAAACAGTGACGCATTTGTTCCTTCGGTCCAGGTTGGTAGAGATGGAATGTAATAGTTCATGTACTGCGTCCCTTGTAGACTTATTACGCCGGAAACCAAATTGAGCAGTAGAAAGTAGATTATTTGCTTCTAAGTAATTTGTTAAACGACGATTTATAAGCCGTTCCAAGATCTTGGACAATGTAGGCAAGATATATATTGGTCGGCAATTATCGACACAGTCTCTCTCTCCCCCCTTGTGTATTGGTTTTATGAGCGCCAATTTAAAGGCTCTAGAGAAAACACCTGTCGCCATAGCCAGCTTGCAAATGTGAGTAATAGGATCAGTAAGAAAATTAATGTACCTCTTTAGAAACTTGCTTGATATCTGTCCTAATTCCTACGGAACACTTCTCCTTTAAGCCCTGGATGAGGAAAAATACTTCTTCCTCATCAGGGGGTAGCATGACAAATGAATTAAGCGGGGTAACAATAGGAATATCAACTGGTGTAGGTGTGTCTTGCGACGACTTAGTCGTTTGCTCTGCAAGTCTTCTGCCAACACCATATATCATTTATATCCCGGTCTTGATTTTGGGATCTGATAAGATGGGAAGAAAGGTCTGGTGGTTTGCCAGCGGAAGTTATCTTTTTAATTGCATCCCATAGCTGCCTTTTATTACCCTTTGCATTTTCAAATTCATTTCTTTCATAAGTTCGTTTTGCTTTTTTAATGATGCTGTTGCAGAAATTTCGATACCTTTAGTAGGTTTCGTTAATGACTTCATTTTCAGGGTAACGTTTAATTTTTTTATACAAATTGTCCCTGTTTCTCATGCAGCGAAGCAGACCTGTAGTAATCTATGCCTTACTAATCCGTTGCCTTTTGGGAATCTTCATTAAATATGAGCTATTTGCTATTGCCGTAGATAGGTTCGTAACAAGCAAGTCAGTAGCAATGTTGGCGTCACTACACTCCAGAATAGGCTGAAGATTAATGTTTTGTATTAATTTATAAAGGGATTCAAAATCAATTTTATAAGCTGTTGTATTGCGGTAATCCGGGCGATTATTAATGTTTAAGCTGAGGGCAACAGTTTCGTGGTCTGTTATTGATGATTCAAAGATGAAACAGTTAGCATCTAGTTTTATTTTGAGCATCATGTGGTCTAGACACGTGCGCCCATGCGTTAGTGCATTATGATCTGGAAGTAAACAGTGACTTGCTAGTACGTTTAAGTATTCATTTGAACGTTTATCTTGACTGTTAGGGGCAATGTCGATGTTTATATCTCCGCAGTTTTAAACCTACTTAAATTTGAGAGCTTATAAAGTTATTGATGTTGGCTTGGCTCGGGGGGCGATAAATCCCGATCACACACGTCTTTGTTCCCAATTTTAGCAGTAAGCAGTTAGCGTCGCTTAACTGAGGTTCTTCAATTGTCATTTTAAGGTTCTTGTTGTAATAGAAAATAACTCCTTCATTTTGGGTTTTGTGAGACGTGGTTGACGCTAGATTGTAATTATCGAGTTTTGGGAAGGTCCGAACTGAGGAAAGCCAACATTCAGATAGAACTAGAATGTCCCACGATATGTCTGATCTTTGCAGAAGAGTGGTGAGATTGGGCATATTACAGTTAACACTACGGATATTCTGAGACAAAATATAGAACTTCACTTACAGGTAAGTTTTTTTAATCATTAATTATGCTTATGTGTTTCGTTCTCAAGATTAGATATACCTACACTTGTAGATAATTGAGAGTTCTTTGTGAAATGTATGGGTGTTTGGTAAATCAATAAAATATTGAAAGAACCAAATGAATTCATCGACAATAAAATAATCAAAGCAAAAATTACAATAATTATGTAGCTAATTACTTTTAAGTAAATAATATTTATCACAATTCTACTAATTTTACGTTAGATAGGTTATTTCAAATAATCATGTTAGTAATGAATTATCTCTCTATCCCGGGGTTGAGGATAAATTAGAAACAGAGTTACCTCGCCCCCGGGCACTAAGGGCAGGAAGGAACAGGGGTGGGTTTTAGTCAGTATGAGTCTGACACGCCTTCCCGCTGCACCCAGAGCGGGAGAAGTCATTGTATGATTGCCCACCCAACAAAAAAAAAAAAAAAAGTAATGAATTATCATCAATCAAAATACTCATATCAAATAAGTTTTCTAGAATCAGTTAATATTGCCTTGTTATAAAACTTGGCAAATGTCGTGGATGTGGTGAAACAGTTGCAAATTACGAATATGATCTATTAACTACAAGAAGAATCACATTCGTAATTTGCAGTTATTTAGTTGTTACATCTTTTCGATGTTGTAAGGTGGAAATAAAAAGACGTGTTTAATAAAAATGTTTATTATTTATATTTACAAATTAAACATTTATGAGAATTGTGACGTCGAATTGTTACGTAGACAAAAAAGTTATCTTGTAACCGTTATCTATGTTACGTGTAAGATTGTTTGTTGGAAGTATACCCACTTAGACCATTCATAATATGAATAACGTAACAATGAAAGGATATTAAAATTTTAATAAAATAAAATATAATCACGGATATGTTAATATAAAATGGCCTACTAAACATTTAGTTACACCGACTGATTTTACTAAAACTTAATATTTTGTATAACCCCCATTATTTTCGATACAGTCAAGTAGACGTTTGCGCATGGACCCAACAATATTACCATATATTTCGCTCCCTCTAAAACTTTCCCACACCTCCATGCAATGGGTTTTAAATTGTTCCGTAGACCTCTCATTCCGCGAGTCCCACCTTTGCACCATCAAACCCCATAGATTTTCTATGGGGTTGAGGTCGGGTGATCGCGCTGGCCATGGAATAATAATTACTTCTGGGTGATTGTGAAACCACTCACGCACCGTACTCGCTCGGTGAGTAGGACAATTGCTAACTCATCAGCTGGGTAAATGTTGCGCACAGTAGGTAGCATAATTGAGTCTAACACTTCCACATAAGTTGAACTGTTTGCTCGTGGAGGAATGAAAGCCAGTTCTCCTGGTCCTGCTGCACTCATCCATCCCCACATATTAATTGTGATTCGACCTGATTCGGTGTTAGGAATAACGTTGTTATCACACCAGCGAGTGTTATTCTTGCGCCATAAGTGAAGCCTGCCATTTTGACTGGATTTAAATGTTTTTTCATCTGAAAATACCGCAGTATTCCAGTCAAAATCTAAATAATCACGTGCGAAACGTAATCGTTCTTGTTTGTGCCTCTCTGTCAAGTACGGCTTTTAAGCAGGTTTTCTGTGATGCACGCCTTCAGCGTGAAGTGCACGGCGAACAGTATCCATCGAGGTGTCATATAATTCCGCAAAATGTCTCGTTGGTGCGAAACCATTATTTTCGTATACGTCCACCATATGTCGTCGCTGCGCCTCGCTAATAAGCTTCGGTCTCCCACTTCTCTTTCGTCTAGCAAGGCTACCTTCTTCCTCATATCTTTTTATCCAAAGACTTACAGTATTTTTCTAAAACAAAAAAAATATATATTAGGCAGCTATACCTACTTGACTTCATTTTCATTATATAAAATGTTAATAATCATAATTATTGAATATAATTTTAAAATAAAACTGCATTTATAAATACAATAACCAATCCAATAAACCCAACGATTTATGTATTTCTCTTTTAAGCCTCATAAAGATACGATGGATGGATTCATAAATGGCATACATTTTAATTAGAAGATTAATTTAAAATAAAGTTACAATTCATTAATAGCTATTATACTCACATTCAGTCCGGTTTCTTCAGATATTTGTGTTTTATTAAGACCACTTTTATGCAACCCAATGATAGTCTCCCTCACTTCAATACTAATATTAGCCTGCATTTTGCGAATATTACAATACTGTTAACCACACGTCACTAACCAATAACTACAATCAAACGACAGTTCATTTCGGTCAAGTTAAAACTCATGTCTACCTCTCGCAGAAATCTAATTCTTTATTTAGTTTTTTTGTGATCTACCTTTCTAACTCTAAGACATGTGTGAAAAAAAGTTAAAGAATAATTTAATACATGTAATGCTAATACATAACTTCCAATCGGGTAAGAACTTACAAAAAGTTAACAATTGCGTGGGATTTGAACTTGCGGCACACTGATTTGCGCTTAAATCTGTGTGCTCTATACCACTGGGACATCTTGACTTATGCTAAGTTGATGAAATTGTGAATTTCAATTATTTGTTGGCGAAAACTTGAAAATAGAAGGTCGTAAGTCAAACTAAACGTCAAACTAATACGTTGTGAGAATTCTTATCGACTTTTGCTGGCGTCTGTACATAAATAACTCTACCTAATTCCGACTTCTGATTATAAACAAAAAAATGTAGGTGAATATCAATATATTTTTCCATCACACATTTTGTCAATTGGATAATATGATGATCCATCGGGTCTTGCTCAAACTGGTGAAAATCAATTGATACTACCATAAAAAAATCTTTGAATTCTTATCTATTGTGTTTATTATAAAGTAAACATGCCACAGATTCAATCGTAAAACAATAAAACAAAATCCATCGTATAGTTTTGGAGAATGAAGACAATTGGTTTGCCTATTACTTTTGCACATGGCTGTACTAATAATAGTGAACTTACGGGTTTTCAAATATGTATCTTAATTTGAGTGTCGGTACAGCCCACTCAAAAAGCATGCGTCTTTTCGCGGACGGTTAAAACAATCCTCTTGAAAGTGGGAAGAACAAATTACATTTTGGTTGGAGGGAAACTATTATTTTCCCTACCTGATGCATCTATCCATTTATTTTTAATTTCTGGACCTTTCGGGAAACTGTAATAAAATGTATTAAGTCTTGTAACACAGGTTCTTAATATAATTTCTTATTTAGAATAACTAACAATTATCGATATCCAATATCTCAGCGCTGCGCATCACTACTGCATCGGCTGACGGATGTCAAATATATTTCACAACTAGATATTTGTAAAATCCTTAAATATTATAATTAATGCAGTGATTTTTACTTACCAGTGGTAGGACACGCCACTTGTCCTAAGGTTTGTTGTAATTGTCCTATTTTTGCAAATAAGGACGGAACAATTCAGCATTTTGTAAAACTACGAAATTACACTACACGTTCTGATTCAAACATGACTAAACGGTGCTCACTGACGTCGCGCCTCCAAGCCATATCCCTCGATATCCGTGATTGCGAGATAAGGAAAACTAAAATATCGGGCTATGGTTTTGGAAGGTTAAAGTGGACTGGTTACCAAATTATAATACATCGGTAAAAAAGGCAGGAGGTGACTTGCACACTCAATAAATGGGCCCCCAAAAACGGCCGCTATTATTAATGTATATTTTTAATTTTTATTATTATCTATTTATTATAATGTTAGGAATAGGCGTTAGCGTTAACGTTAACAGAAAGGTATTTTGTCTAACCCCCCTGTTCCGAGCGCCGTCCAAGCAAAAGGGCCGTTGCCGCACCGCGTGACTCCTTATATAGCCCGACATCGGTTGACAGTAATGGTCAACCAACCAACGTTGGGTTGGCTCTAAGAAGTCACCTCGCTTTTCGTTACCAACAATATTATATTTATTATATACTATTGTTGGTAATATTATATAACAAATAGATAAATGATGTTTATTCAGTAAATAGGTTACAAGGAACACTTTTACACGTCAATGTTTTTTGTCAGTTTATGCTAGATGAGGCCGGTGTTTCCTAGCTGACTACCTACCCTGAGAAGAAACACCGAAACAAACTCAGATTTGACATTCGTATAGGTACTTACCTACCTAAATAGTTCTGTGCCCAGAAAAAAAAACTACATTGTGCTTCACCTAAAGCAATCTGCGAGTAGGTAGGACGGACATTTTGGTTGTGCAACGTGAAATGTTTTTAAATTTTCATCGGCGAGGCCTACATTCGTCAGAGAATATTAACACTACGGTGTAGATTTTATTCCGCATCATGGTGTGATCCGAGATGATGGGTTCACAGCCAACCTTCGAGTCGTTCTCGATGGTGGTTGTAAATTCGCGTCTTGCTTAATGATCTCTTGCATGGCAGCCCAGCAGTTGTATTCGCTAACTCAGTGGACATCAATTTAACAGGCACTTTGCAGTACATTGCTCAGTTGACATCGATTATAATAGCACTACGTAGTACATTTTTGTTTCCTTACACGTCAAAGCAGCAATGTACTGCATAGTGCCTATCAAATTGATTCAACTGAGTTAGCGAATACACCTGTAGGCCTACAAGGGAGTTCATTAAATATTATTATTGGTTTTCGTTTGTTTTTCGATCGCGCTCTCCGCAACATTCGTCAGATATTTCACAGTATTGGAATACGAGAATCTAATCGGCATTTCCAACGCATATGTATCGTTTCGCCCCGCAAAAGTTCTTTTGCAGGTTTATGAATTTAATTGTCGTTTTTCGTTTCTCTTGCTCTTCCTGAGCTATGTACTATTCGTGTGCTAGCTAAACTAATAACACACAACAAGCGAGAATAAAAAGCTATGTGCTGTTCTTGCGCAAGCCCAACTTACAAAAAATTTCGTAGTCGTTTGTCAGAGCCACATTGTTTTTCGTAGTATATTCGCATTTTCACATTCGACAGTCGCTCTCTGTTGCATTTGTCGCCCCATAGGTGGAACATTTTTGTGGCCAACAGAGTGTCGAAAATACAAGCGACTTATCTCGGCAAAATTTTTTTCACGTGTCCGGTGCGAGCTGTCGCGTTGACTCGCACCCGCTCAAATTATTGATCGTCCGCTTTGGTTCAGCGGTCCTCCGTGGGCTCATTTACACGTCTTGCGGTGCCCTGCTGTTCCCTTCGACCCCTCCTCGGTGTCTGGGCACCCAAGAGAGGAGGCATTAGTTGCTCGCCGCTACACCAAGTGAAAGATTTCCTACTCTTTTCTTTGGTCAGTCGTATCTCGTCTTGGAGTAAATTATTTCGAGTAGTAATTTACGTTCGTCGTTTCGCTAAACTTTTACATATTAGATATCGCATGTCAGCGTCGGACAGCGGCTTCGCTGAATTACTCGTTCTTCGTAAACTTCAACGCTTTGTTTCTCTACTGGGATTGTAGGTCCCGCTCGCGCGCGATGTAAAAGCGTTCTCGTGCCTGCTCGCGCTTTTTCGTTTTTTTTTCTCGTCACATTTCGCCGTTCTTACTCAAATCGAATTGTTAATAAATACTAGACCGTTAATAAGCACATGTCAAAGTCAGTTACTCTACTACAGTACTAAAGACCTCGTTACGGAAATATCAATGTCTGACGGTATTGGTTTTACTGGACTTCAGCAGTGCCTTTAACTCAGTTGCCTTTGACATCCTCTTAGGAATCCTTCGCTCCCTTAATGTCTCTGTTCCAGTAATTGAGTGGTTCAAATCCTATCTTCGGGGCCGCTCGCAGTCTGTTCGGTCTGATGAGGATTCCTCTGAATGGTGTGATTTGGCTGCGGGTGTACCTCAGGGTGGCGTCCTTTCTCCTCTTCTTTTCTCAGTTTTCATAAACGCCATCACTGAGGTCCTAAGCTCTATCATCTTTATGCAGACGACTTGCAGGTATATCGTCACTTTAAAGTTAGTGAACTTGCTGGGGCTGTGGATGCCATCAATGATGAACTTGAAAACATCAGCAAATGGACTAAATCCTTTGGATTATTACTGAACCCTACTAAGTTTCAAGCGCTCATTATTGGTGGCAGATACATTGTCAGCCTTTTAGATCGCCAGTCTCTCCCGCCAGTAGTATATGATTCGGTGCCCATATTATACTCGAAAAGCGCCAAAAACTTAGGCGTCTATATAGACACCAACCTCTCTTGGGAGGTTCATGTTGCTGATGTTAGTAGGAGGGTCTTTTACTCTTTTCAGTCTCTTAAACGTCTCCAAAAATTCTTACCATTTCACACGAAGGTCACTCTTACTCAATCTCTTCTCCTACCGCTAATAGACTATGCGGATGTCTGTTTTCTAGATGACGGAGGTACTCCTTAACAAACTCGAGCGACTGCAGAATTTGTGCATCCGTTTCATTTTTGGCCTCCGAAAATACGACCATGTGTCGGAGTTTCGGACCAGATTGGGGTGGCTGCCAATTCGGCGTCGGCGAGATACCCGTATCCTATCTCTTCTGTATAATATCCTGCATAATCCAAATTCCCCTCAATATCTTCGTGAACGGTTTGAGTACTTCGTTCCGAGGTGCAAACCTTGTCGCACTGTCAATTCTCTTCTCCGTCGTACTCCGTGTCACACTTCTAGCCGCTATAATGGCTCCTTTTCTGTAACTGCAGTGCGTCTCTGAAACTCTCTCCCACACTCCCTACGCGACAGCCCTTCACTCGAGGTCTTCAAGAAGAATATTAAAGAGCACTTCCTTTCACATTGACATAATATTGATATATATTGGTATTTATTTAGTATTTAGTATATATATTCAAATAAGTATACTTATTTATGTAAGTTTATGTAGTACACTGGATCCTACCCTCAAATGTGATCTCTCTCTATCACTCAAAGGTTTGCTGGGAGAAAACT
The DNA here is from genome assembly GCA_951329385.1 of Polia nebulosa. NCBI lineage: Eukaryota > Metazoa > Arthropoda > Insecta > Lepidoptera > Noctuidae > Polia > Polia nebulosa. Next base: position 16,787,600 of record OX589599.1, on the reverse strand, counting down.
CAACATTGAGTTAAGCTCGCCTTTGTACATTAACTATTTAATCACTGTGTACTATGTTAGTTGTTTGGTGTACAATAAAGAATTAAAATTAAAAATCAATCTTATCTGTAACACAATACAGCTTTAAGTTGAATGTATTGTGACATCTAGCAGCGGGTAGCGTAACTTGCTCATTAAACTATTTCGTGTGCTCATTAAACGGATAAGGTAATAAATACTATAGGGACCTGGAGCAGCTTCTCTTAGTGCTGGTCCCTGGAGATTCCTTTAAGGTTCCTGGGGGTTTGTTTACTCGCTCGCGGTGCGAGAGGGTGGTATATAAGAGTGACTGCTTATGTGTGATGTGTTATAAAAGAAAGAGAACTGGAATATTAATATGTTATATTGAATAATGAAATTAATACATGTGCCCTCTTCGAGCGGGCTAGGTGAAGTCTCCCTATAAACTAAAATCTTCTTAATTCTAAATTCTCAATTGGCGTTTCAAGAGTTTCTAGAAAGTTCCAAACTTCCAACGTGCCAGTCTTCACCATAAGGTTGCCAACATAAGGTCGTCACATGAGCTACGCCCCTACGAATAGAAGCGCATACGCTAGTAAGTCTTCTATTCAACTAAATATTTGAAAAGCCGATTGAGGCCTACCTAAACCTACTGCGAAGGCCCTACCTATGAGAGGTACATGTCGCAGCAGAGTCCACCTATGGATAGCCAAAAATGAACCCCGAGTAAAGTGGTCTTCTTTCTTATTATTAATTAAGCCATTCGGCGCACCACATATCCCGGCAATGCACATGGCTTCAGTGAGGTAAAACCTCTCTAAAAAGCCACACTGCTCTGCTAAATTTTCTGACCTAAGATGCTCTAGTTAGCATCTACCCAGAAGGGGTTTACAAAAAATAAAATTCAAAACTGTAATAATTTTAACTCCATTGGACGTTTATGAAGACCAGGAGAAAAAACGACCACTGTTATGAACACCTACTCACTGTTCCTGAACTTCCCCCAGAGTGCTCCATAAATATAACTTGAAGTATACTCTCTAAATGAATAATACATAAAAATTGTCACGGGCTCGGTCACACCATACAGAATCAACTCGATCCCACTTTGCGAAGGCATTATACCCCATAAACAAAGCTGGTATAAACCGACAAAAACCCGGACACATTTTTCCCTAGGAGAGAGGACCGCAATTCCCTCTACCTCCTAACCGTAGTAACATCTTTATTAAAATCGCACTCTGGAGAAACTCATATCTAATTCCCACTAATAATCGCCTAACAAATTTTTTTCATAGAATGTGGTCATATCTCCCATCAGTCTTCAGTCACGTCCGTGCAGCTCATCATATCGATTACATGAAACACACAAAAACACAACGATTAATATCACATAAAAAACAAAACAAATGAGAACCTCCTACTTTTGAAGTCGGTTAAAATTTAAACTTTTACTATATTGTCAACCGTACTAATTTTGACGTACCAGATATCTGACAATTATTTGTCATGTCAAATGACATCTGACACCACTGTCTATTCTCTAAAAATATTTTTAAAAATAAAATAATTTTCAACAAACAATTTATAATTTTTTTCTTAAATTTCCAACACTTATATTTATTTACAGAACTAGCTGTGCCCGCGACTTCGTTCGCGTGGTTGTCGAGAACAAAACAACGTCGTTTAGATAAGAGTATATCACCTTTTTGATGATTTAGATAAGAGTCCTGACTTTGGTATAGTTGATTACGTTAATGCTTCTCTATATACTATGTTAGCGGTGGAATTACCCGGAGCATATACAAAAAGGTTGTTTGGGTTGCTAACACGTGATAGAGAAACATAGAGTTGGCCGTGTGAAAAACAATCAAAAGTAAGGTCTACACCCGCAACGGATAACGTCTGGCCTTGGGCTTTATTAATAGTCATAGCGTAACAGAGGCTTACAGGAAATTGCACACGTTTGAAAGTAAACGGAAAATTATTGGGGATAATGGGTATCCTGGGAATGAAAACAACATCACCGGAGCCGCAACCTGTTAAGATTTCGGCTTCGATGACATTTCGTTGGAGATTTGTTACTCTCAACCGAGTTCCATTGCATAGTTTTGGTGGGCTTAAATTTCTGAGTAGAATGATTGGTACTCCGACTTTTAAATAAATTTTGTGTGCTGGAAGACCTGGTGTATTTAGAGAGTCTAAAAACTCTACTGGATAGTGGGTGGCATCTCCTTCTTCTAAAACCGTGTTAATAGATAAATATTCCCTACTTTCTCCAGAAACATGTACCAATATTTGAGAATTTATTGCTGCTGCTTGGTCGTTGCGAGGTGCCAAAATAGCTCGTTGGCATAGCCAAGCAGCGTCATGGTTCGAGATCTCTGATGGATCTCCGTATACAGAGGAAATGAGTTCCTGCTGTGAGGCAACAGAAGAACACAGGCTTTCGACTAAATTTACTTTACCTCCTTCTTGAGTCGGGTATGTGCCGTTACCAATTTGAAGTAGTAAATTTGAGAAAACCTGCGCGTTTGCGTCACCTCCCAAATATGCTCGCATATTAAGGTGTATATATTCCTCAATGGCCTTGAGCCGTAGGGCGGAGCTAAGCTCACTCGCCGCATGGTTCACGCAAACATGGAAATGCTTATCGCGCGCGGACTTTGTTCAAAGAATATGCGTGGACGCAAAGATGCGACTAGCAGGTGGCATTCTTGTTTCTTGCCTACGATTCCGTAAATAAATATTTACGTATATTTTAAGTTTTTGATCAACATTTTTCATCATATTAGGAATATAGGTAGGTCAAGTACAACAAAATAGAGTAGATTAAAATCTACTTACGTACCTACAGGTTTCTTTTAATTGTAAACAGTACAGAAAAATCACAAAATTGTTACAGTCTACCTTAAGACACACACAACAACAACAACACAACAACTGTTTAGCATTTTCAGACATTGGAGAAGTGAGTATTGTGTTATGTTTTAAGTTATTATATTCGTTTATAAATACTAAGAAGGTAATTAATAAATAAATAATTACTTAAAAAAAACTTAAACTGGAATGATAGCAATATAGCATAAATTCAAATCCAGTTATCTAGTCTCTTTCGAATTTAACCAAGATTGATTCAGCTTTTTAGAGTAACATTCATTTCCCACCCTCAAAACTTTTTAAATGATTTGTAACATTTTCTTTAGAATAGAAAAGTACGTCATTTGCATAAACTATAAGTAGTTACCTACATAAAAATCGACATAGTGCGAGTTGGACACGTGCACCTTGGGTTCCGTATAAACATATTTTATTCAAGACAATTGGTTGTTACCAAGGATAACTTTGATTTTCACAATTTTATCTTGAGATTCAATGAAATACAAACTAAATATGTAAGTTTGTATTTCATTAAATTTCTCGATTGTGATTGATAAAAACAATAATGTGCATGCTTAAATACCTATGCATCCTAATTACGGAACTCTTCACTTCGTGATCGGTTTTACGAATTTTGTCGATACTACATATAAGTTGTATCGTACTTTAGACGGTTTTTGCAACGGTACTGGTAACAGTTTACTACTCAATACTCTCTTTATAATGTTACAAAAAAAACACAGCTTATTCTAAAATCATCAGTAAATTTTAATACTCTTTCACAGTTTTGTTCTGCTAAAACTTGTATTTCTTTTTTATCAGTTTTCTGGTTTTTGGTGCGAGTACTTGTATTGAAGCCTGAGCAAGCAAAGGATTCTAGGATTGAACCGATAACCGAAGCGAGTGGTTCAAATGTAGAATCACCGGACAGATGGACAGACGGACAGACGGATAGACGGACAGACGGACAGTCGCACAGACGGAGAGACGGACAGACGGATAGACCGACTGACGTACAGACAGACAGACGGACGGACGGACAGATAGACAGACAGACTAACAGACGGACAGACGCATAGACGAACAGAAGGACAGATAGACAGACGGACAGACGGTCGACGGACAAATGGACAGACAGACAGACGTACAGCTGGACAAATGTACAGACGGACGACGGACAGATGGACAGATGGACAGATGGACAGACAGACGGATAGACGGACAGACGGACAGTCGCACAGACGGACTGACGGACAGACGGAATGACGGACAGACGGACAGACGGACGGACGGACAGACAGACAGACGGACAGTCGAATAGAAGGACAGATGGACAGACAGACAAAGCCGGAAAAATGTACAGACGGACGACGGACAGATGGACAGACGGACACTCGCACAGACGGACAGTCGCACAGACGGACAGTCGCACAGACGGATAGACAGACACGCGAGTGACAGCAATAGGGCTCCGATTAGACGCACAAAATGTTGTGACAGACGACGGACAGACAGACAGATGGACAGACGAAATTGAAATAATGAATATGTCTTTGTCTTCATAGAAACGAGAGTCTACGCGTCGCCCCGTGCTCGGGCAGAAGAGAACTCGAACTCGACATAGTTGGATAGAAAGAACTTTGTGTATTCTTGGTAGAATAGAGATAGAAATGGTCATGCTACGACTGCAGAAGGTTCCAAACCGAGCACTATTGCTGTCACTCACGTGTCCGTCTATCTATCTGTCTGTCACAACTTTTTGTCCCGAAGAATTTTTTAACTTCTCATTGACCTATGAACTCGAAATTTGGTGATAATGTTTATTGTTACGTATATTTTATTAAAAATACCAATATATTGATAAATCAGGTGTTTTCTTTGATAATGCCCTCATTTGGCTTAATTCCCTCGCATGGAAAGTTTATACAGTTGAGAAAAATCCATTGCGTAGTTTGGAAGAAGTTAGCGGAGAAACAGACATGTCAACAGACGCGGACAGCGACTTTATTTTATACTTACTACTGGCTTCTGCCAGCGGCTTCGCCCGCATGGTAAAAGGTTGCCTACGTTATCCAGGTTATAATCTATCTGTGTGCAAAATTTCATTCAAATCCCTTCAGCTGTTTTTGCGTGATTGAAACACAAACATCCAGACTTTCGCATTTATAATATTATTAGTAGTATTTAGAAATATGAATGAAACAAGTGACTATTTACCGGCTGCTATCGTGTTGTATCTATCTAATATTAGTATACTACAATGCCTATGTGCCCTGTAATATTAGTATACCAGAATAGAACTATCAACATTTTCTGCAGATGTAGTCGGATCATGGTCTTCGTGTTTCGATTCTGATGATTCTATGATCTAGATTTCCTGGAACAGTTTCGTAATAACTTAAAATCAATTGTGAAAAAAAAAGGAAAAACATTAAAATAAATTAATATTTAAATGTAAGCCGTCGAGATGTGTAACTATTTTGATGTAAACTAAAGTATATTATTATTCTTTTCAACATCAGATAATAACAAAAACTAAAGACGTACATACACCCTATTCGCTCGAGGAAAAAATCTTTTTGTAAACAAACAAACGTCAGACGGTTATAATCAGACTAATTTTAACACCTTACAACGCAAAATGGTTACTTTTGTAGCTCTCTTTAATTTCTTATCATAATACCTAGTTATGAACTTTCGAGATGCTTTTGAATGTCGACTATTGGTTTTGGTTTTAATAATACCTTTTTTGTTTAAACATTAAATATATTGATATTATTGTAAAATACAGGAAAATAATAGTTCAAATGTTTGAAATGTGTGTATTTGGTTGTTCAATGAAATAAACATCTTCTCATGATATTTTACTTTTTATGGTTTGTTTATCTTTCATTTTTCTCTCAGCGAATAGAGTGGGTATAGATATTATTTAGGTATAATAAATAGGTAGGTACTAACAAAACCAGATGCATTTTGCCTTTAGAACTGCATTTTTTCTTGATTTAGTTGGTCTTGGCATTATTATTTATTTACACAATGCGCAATATAAATAAACAAAAGTATTTACAAATTAAAAAAGAAAGTAGTCTACAAATCTAAAGCGTCCAAGCGCACGATCACGATGGGTCCTCTGCGGCGAGCTAGTCTCTGAGCGCACACTAAAACAAAAACTTAGTAAATATTTGCACTTACACATACGTATTCGCTTAGTCGGACGATAGCACGGCGAAGCAGCGAGCGACACAGCCGTCCCGTCTCAATGTTAGCGCGCGACTGACTCCGCCCCCATAGTGAGCCAGAATATATACTTTAAACGGATTAGACCCTACTTTGTAAGACTTTCTTTGAAAAATATTGATTGATTTAGATAAGCTATGTACCATCAAAAGAACATCTAACGATCTATTAGTCTGTGTAAAAATAGTTTTAAATATCATAGCCGTTTATGAGGAGTAGGCAAAATAGCAAATAGAGTAGCATGTTGTTAAATATTTTTTTAAGCCAAAACTATTAGTTACATTGAAAAACCGTAATGTTACAAATAAAGTACATGAATCAATGCTAAATATATATTTTATTCAAAACCATAACCCCAGCCGTTACCAAGGAGTAGGCTTTAGAAAGTACCCGTTTTATGGCACTTTACTGGAGGTAGGCCCTTAAAGCTCAAATTAGTTAATATGACACTACGCCATAAAATAGAGCTCTTTAAACAGGCACCTATTTCATCGGCCCTCGTTCCTCTGGGTATTATAGGGAGTGTCTGCCTGAAGTCTCCACAGAATAGCACCGTTAAGCCTCCCATCGGTCGGTCATTTTGTCTTATATCTCGCAACGTTCTATCTACAGCTTCCACAGCTTTACGATTTGCCATCGTACACTCGTCCCAAACGATAAGGGCGCAATCGCGTAAAACCCTTGCTTTATCACTATTGCGAGACACGTTGCAAACAGGGTTTTCTGTGCGGTCCAAGTCGATTGGTATTTTAAATGTTGTATGTGCAGTTTTTCCTCCTGGTAATAAAGTGGCAGCTATTCCTGAGGAAGCGACGGCAAGGGCAATTTTGTTTTGGCTCCTTATTTGAGCCAAGATAACTTTAGTGAGGAAAGTTTTACCTGTTCCACCAGGTGCATCTAAAAACAGCATTTCTCCTAATGAATGTTCTACACTACAGCATACTCTATCAAAGATTTGACGTTGTTCTGTCGTCAAATTTGAACAGCCATTTCGCAATATTTCTGCTAACTCTTCGGGGTTGTAATTTATTTCAGATGTATACTCCCTATTAATTCGTTCCCCACCAACTGTCGGTGTCGGCAAGCCGTATTGACTGAGGGGGTTCCCTCCTATACTTGTAACTATATCTTGTATAGCCAGCAAAGCCCTATTATGGCAGCTTTCACGTACTTGGTCAGAAGTTTCACTATTTATATTTTGCTGTCTCAAAAAATCTTCGGCAAACGCGTCTTTATATTTTTGCCACAACTGCCCAGCGTCCGATAGGCCACAAAATGTCAACAAAATGGCAAATAAATGGCGCAAACGATGTGGACTATCACTGACGCATGCTTCGGCTAAAGCATCATCCCAATGCTGATCGCCATCTAATAAATGCCGTGCGCGGCAAGCAGCTTGAAATGTGGGATATTCTATATCGTCCACTTTGCGGAGCTCAGCAAAAGAAGTAGGTCCTCGCACTGTGTGAAGAAGAAGGCGTAAATAATAACACTCTGCATTATTTGGGTGCACCGTGCAAAGGCGAAAGAATGCGAGCAAGGTGGTTTGTCTTGGGTTGTTCATTCTTTCTGCCACATTTTCTGGCTGAAAGTAAACTCGCTGCCCGCCTTCCAGGTGCACGTCAAGATAGATGACTGGCGGATACCTTTCATGAATAGGGAAACTCAAAATGCGCCAAACTGCCTCCGAAGAGCTTATGTATCGGCCAGATTGATACCTTGTCACTTCATCAAATTGGTTGTTATTTCTTAGTGCTATCATGGCTTGATCACTACCTTTATTAACATATTTACATATATATTTTATAGATTCGACGCTATTACAAATTTCAACATTAATGTGTGCTTGAAAAGCGTTTGACAAAACTGGAGAATACGGTACCACCCAACTATTATTTAGAATTATTTCTTGTCCACGGAATCTGACAGTAGCTGTGAAACCACCTTGTGACGGTGATCTTCGCCGGTATTGCGGATACCCATTTTCCCCAGCCATAGTTAGTTCTTTCAGTGCTCTGGGGTATTTTTTTGAGCATTGACCATCTTTCATGCACGGTGATTCCCTGTTTAAGAGGCCACATGGCCCGTGAACCATATGTGTTTTTACTATGTCATGCAAAATCGGATCTGCATTATAGTCCGGAAATTCTGCACTTATGACACTGTCTATAGCATCGGGACGAATTTTTTCTTCCAGCCACAGAAGAATGTGCGCGTGGGGTAAACCACGCTTTTGCCACTCGACGCTATACATAAAACAAAGAGTTGAACCGAAAACTTTCTCCTTTGTAAGTAGATTAATCAAGACTTTGAGTTTTAAATGAAAAATCCTAGCAATAATGTCATGTCTGTCGTATGACGCCTGTCCTGTGAGAAGTGCCTGGCAAATCTCCGTCCACTTTGGATTTGTTGTAAATGTTATAAAAAGGTCCGGCCGGCCGTATTTACGGACGTAACAAAAAGCATCTTGCGTTCGTTCGTGCATATACCGCGGACCGCCTGTGAAACTGGATGGCAAAATAACCAATCGACCCAAGTTTTCGACGTTATTATCTGATTGCATGGCGTCCCGCAAGTGCACGTATTCTTCAGCGCGTAACCGTCGCTGGTTAGTGCGAATATACACTAAACGTTCAGTTTCTATTTTTGCGTACATGTCCACAATAAATTGGCTGAACAAACCACGAAATCGTTGCAAATATACGAAACTGTTTTGCCTTATTTGTAAAAGGTAGGAATAGTATTGTTGAGCAGATATTTTTTTTTGATAATTAGTGACTCTCGTAGTAGGGTTCACTTGGTACAGCCCAAAATTGTACCCATCTTCACCATGACAATAAATTAGTGGATATTGCAGGGCGTCGTAAGCTCGGTGGGTTTCCAAAATGCGTTGAAGGCGATCGTCGCGTGTACGCAACACGATATCACGTCTCTCACACTCCTGGTCGACTAAAACAACTGCAACTTCATCTGCGACGGGTGCATTGTGTCTTCCACGGTGTTCACCCACAGGACGTCTATCGGCACTTATAACAATTTTGAAATCATTGCTGCCTTGTGGAATTGACTCCAATGCAGCTTTGAATTCACGAACGTACTGGTTAACGTGATGCAGCAATTCTTGAAGTTGACCCAAAAGCTCAGCATTGAGCTGGGGAAAATTGTGATTTCTAACATTGAGCTGTTGCGTGTAATCGGATACAAAATAAATTTGGAGAAATTTGGGTTCATTTTCTGGCAGCAAAGATCCAATAAGGTGATAAACTTGACCTTGTACTTTGAAGGTTGGCATGAACGGTCCTTCCGTTATTTGTTTTGCCCCAAAGGAAGTCATTTGGAAAGCACTGTTATATAAACGAATATTATCCAAAAAACGGTTCGACTGGGGATGATCGCCATTCAGGAGACTTTTAAGTAAGTGTGGTGGATCTTGGAAATTTGGAAGAACAATTTTTCCATTTGAGCAGCACATTCCATCTGTCTCTTTCCTCCATTTCAAAGCATGACAAAAATTACAAATTTCTCTCATGTCACCCACGAAAGTAAAGCCAGCATAATTAATTCTAGACGAATATGTGAACCCTGATTTTTCCCTATTGTCCCAAGGTAATAAAATATTTGCATCGTCATTTTCCATGGACTCATCAGCTCCGCTATTTGTTTCTCTATTCATATGGTATCGAGCTCGTTCTATTTCTAGGCGAGATTGACGTTGTTCTGCTGTTTCTGCTCGTCTTAGTTCATCTATTCTTTCCCTTTCAGATGCAAGATAACTTTCATTGTTTCTTTGTACACCTACATAGTTATGTCTAGCTATTTGTAATCGTTCTTCTCTTTGGGAGAGAGATTCAGACTCGCGCGAGAGAGCGTGTCGCTCTCGGTCAGATGACAGACGTGCTTGGCGTTCCTCGATACTCTCTTGAGAACGCAAAGTCGCGGTCCGAGTTCTTTGCGAACTTAAGCGCGACTCCCTTTCTGTGAAAGTCTCTGACTCGCGTGAGAGAGACTGGCGCTCCCGATCAGCAGACAGCCGAACTTCGCGTTCCTGGATATTCTCTTGAGAACGCAAAGTCGCGGTCCGAGTTCTTTGCGAACTTAAGCGCGACTCCCTTTCTGTGAAAGTCTCTGACTCGCGTGAGAGAGACTGGCGCTCCCGATCAGCAGACAGCCGAACTTCGCGTTCCTGGATATTCTCTTGAGAACGCAAAGTCGCGGTCCGAGTTCTTTGCGAACTTAAGCGCGACTCCCTTTCTGTGAATGTCTCTGACTCACGTGAGAGAGAGTGGCGCTCCCGATCAGCAGACAGCCGGTCTTCGCGTTCCTGGATACTCTCTTGAGACCGCAAAGTCGCGGTCCGTGTTCTTTGTGAACTTAAACGTGACTCCCTTTCGGTGAACGTTTCCGATTCACGTGAAAGAGCGATGTGCTCTCGGTTAGCAGATAACCGTGCTTCACGATCTTCTTCCGATTCCTGAGACCTACAAAGTCTCATCCTTTTCGCATTTCGGCTACGCAGCGAAAGGTTAGTTTTTTTTCTTTGAGGCATTTTCAAGGAAAATTAAAGCAATAAACAAAACTAACAACACTTATGACTGAATAGCCTACAAACTTAAAAGATCGGTGCGTCGAACAGTCTAGTGTGACAACGTATCGTCTGTTCGTGGTCGTGACTCAACGAATTGGCAACACTAACTTACTGTATAACGATTGGCACTATTGGATTCAAACTACGAAGTAAATCAAATACAATCTTTACTTCGTACTTCAAACCAATGACCAAAGTTGACCAAACGAAACCAATAAGATAAGCAAATACTTTTTTTTCGACCAATTTAGAAAATCGATAAACCAAGCAACCAAAGAACTTTTACGACACACGCAAGAACTTTTAAGACACCTAACGAAACCCAATTTGCCTAGTAAACACGGTGGACGTCATCCTCGCGCGGAAAATCTTAACACCGCGATTCAGAAAATGACGTCATTTGCACAACGCCATCTATCGGATTTAGATTTCAACTATCAACATTAGTTCTATTTTTAGTCTTAAGATGTCGTTGCAAGTACTATACTTAATTGCGTAACGTAATATTTTACTTCTTGAACTCACTAAATTAATCATATCTTTTGATAGAGTGAACCGATTTCGATGAAACAAAAACTAAGTTAATCCTCAAGTTGCGTATAATTTTTGTATATAAACATTGTCAGCATTGAATTCGTAGATTTTACGTGATGTGCGCACAAACAAACAGACAAACAGACAAAAATTTCAAAAATGATGGAAATGGGTTCTGTTACTTATCTTTTCACACGCTGGCTATTTTTTGTTTCAATTTCTTCAATGTACAAAAATGACTTTTCTACAGATTTATTATATGTATAGATATTGCTTTAATAAATAGTTTATAAGCAATTCTTGACCTCTTTCGCATATTTTTATTTTTATCGAAAAATTTGGGTCATCGTAATTACTATGTCCATACCTTATATTTATGGTCGAAAACTTGTTTGTCACGTTGCTATGACAATACACGTCAGCTAGAATAAATAACATTGATACAAAAATAATTTTATATTTAGCAAAGAAATGGAAATTATTCCTCTTCATATAATACGGGAGGGCCCATATCTCCTCCTCCAGCCTATTCTGTGAAAAATGCTGTTCCATTTGTTGTGAAATGTTGTGATGTTGTGAAGTGATATTTATGATGCAGTTTTCATCCCGATAGATATCCGCTGGACCATCACCTATTGGAACAATAATAGCAGGATTTTGCATGACTTCCACTGGTACGCACAGCTCTTTGGACTCCACCGCCATTTCGAAGCTCTCCTGCTCACAAACATCAGCAGAAACATACTCAACTTGAACAAAATCATCGTTACAAGAACCATGTGTCTCCAACGGAATTTCCACCTCACAGCTTTCCATGTCGACAACATCAGCCGAAACAACTCCCAAACAAATAAAATTTTCATTCGACTCGTGCTCGCCAAATGTTTCTTTTACTACAATTATCTCTTGTTTATCTGAAATATTATTACTAGGAATAATTGTAAATAACCGACCCGATTCTGTATCTTCATTTTCATAGCTTCGGTCATCATCGCCTAGACCGCAGTCTTCATATTCCTGGACATTATTGACTAGGCCGGCATCAGCGCAGCTCTGGTCATCATCGTCCTCCTCCTTTGCTTTAATTGTTGAGCTAGAAAAAAATATTTCTTGATTATCTTCGCTCACATTATCTTCGGACTGTTCATCCGTCTCGGACACAACGTCCGGCCTCTCAAGATTATAAAAACACTGATTAATTCTGTGCTTGCAAGACACACACTTGCATGGGAATTCTCTCCTAAGCTCCGCGCACAGCGTGTCAAATTCCATCTCATACTGGAATGTATATTTAAAAAAATAATGCGCAGCTCCTTTTAACCAGACACCAAGAATTAACGAATAATCGCTTTTTCGCCACCCCTTGGCAATGGCCATCGACACAAACTCGTCGATAAATTCTTCGAGGCACACTTCATACGTGTGTCCCGAAAAGTATCGCATTTTCCTCTTTTAATATTATTTAACACTTAAATAAAAATGGAACCACTCAGCTTGGAGTATACTCCTCTTATCCTGATGCTGTCACTGCATCAGTCCTCAGTTTGTCCACCGCACACCGTTACCGTTGCCGTCACTCTTACATACGGCGTTCTTTCCCGGCGCTCGCCGCCACTTATAGGGACCTGGAGCAGCTTCTCTTAGTGCTGGTCCCTGGAGATTCCTTTAAGGTTCCTGGGGGTTTGTTTACTCGCTCGCGGTGCGAGAGGGTGGTGTATAAGAGTGACTGCTTATGTGTGATGTGTTATAAAAGAAAGAGAACTGGAATATTAATATGTTATATTGAATAATGAAATTAATACATGTGCCCTCTTCGAGCGGGCTAGGTGAAGTCTCCCTATAAACTAAAATCTTCTTAATTCTAAATTCTCAATTGGCGTTTCAAGAGTTTCTAGAAAGTTCCAAACTTCCAACGTGCCAGTCTTCACCATAAGGTTGCCAACATAAGGTCGTCACAATACTTAAAGAGAGTAGACAATAAACGATTCTATGCTCATATAACTGTGGTTTATTTTCAAATGAGCGACATATTTTTTTTCATCAAAAATCGAAAATTATTCGACCTAAAAATAATGTTTGAGAATCTGCAAACATCGCTCTTTCATTATGATACCTACCTCACATGCCCTAGTAGCCCCACTTCGAATTTTTAAGAACCCTTTAAGTCACTGTTGCAAAAAAAAATCTATTTGCAAAATAGTTGGGCAAACGTCATCTAAAACTACTTCACAATTTCAAGTTGATAGCATTAGTAGTTCTTGAGATATCCAGCTGTGACAGACTGATAAAAACGGAATTATTAATCATTTTTCATTGCTGTGCTGACCGTACGAGTAGTTGCAAACGTCGGTAAAAATAATAAAATACATATATCTATTAGTTAACAATAATTTAATTATGCACATAAGTTATTCAACATTATGAGAAAATTATAAGTATTAACAAAAACAATGAGAGCAGAGTAAATTACAAAAAAATGCACTTTTAAAATCACTGACCAGCGTGGCTGTTTTAAAACACTCAATTATAAACTACAGTCAATTCATTAACAATTGACATTTCACTTACTTCATAAATTTTCTATTCAAGCTGATGTTTCTTCGGCCAGAGGTGTGCGACTTCTTTGCAAGCCTCGTTAATATCGGCGTACTTATATTTGAATCCATATTCTAGGACTCTTCTTGGTACGACGTATTGCCCCTTAGTCATTATCATGGCTCTCTCATAGTGGAGCAACAAATTTAAAATGGTCTCGGGTACAGGCAGAAAAGCAGGTCTATTCAAAGCTCTGGCGAAGGACTGAAAAAATAGTAAAAATAACATGTATTTTAAACTTGCTTCTGACAGAGGCTCCGCCAGCGTAAAAGGAAAACAATACCCATAGGGAACATACTCCTGGTATAAGAAGTATCCTATGTTACATTCCAGGACATGGTCTACCCGTGTGCCAAGTTTCATCCAAATCCGTTCAGCCGTTATGGCGTGAAAGCGTAAGCTTTCACGCCATAACGGCTGATAACATGCATAACGGTGTTTCTAGTTTGGTTTCTTCGTTATTTGACACCAACTTCCGAAATTAAAGTTATTTTGCATTTTTTAGTATTATTTATGGAAGTCGGTTGTATTTTTTTTGTAAAAAGTTTTTTATTTTTCACTTTTTAGTTGTTGTACCCCATTCTAAAACTAAATTAATAGTAAAGTTATGCCCGAATTGATAGCCCCAAAAATAGGGAATTTGAACATATCAGGGTGAACTGTACAAATCTGTATACCCCTTCAGAGCGTATCAGCGTGATGTAATGTTGTGAAGTGGTGAAAACAATATACAGACATGCGATTGCAGCAATTCTGGAAGGTTTGCTATCATTTATTGAAGAGTTCCATTGTGTATCTCCGAAGATCTTCATCAGATCTTCACCAAATTAAAATGGGACCACATGTGAAGCAACAGCTTTCAAACAAAAAAAAAATCTTCAAAGTCGGTTCACGTAGTACGAAGTTATGAGGTAACACACATAAAAAAAAAAAAAAAAAACAATACAGTCGAATTGAGAACCTCCTCCTTTTTTTGAAGTCGGTTAAAAACACGCAAAAAAACCCACACTCGCATTTATAACATTACTAGTTGCGCCCCGCGGTTTCACCCGCGTGGACCAGGATGATAAATTAGCCTATATGTTAATCCAGGGTATAAGCTATCTACATACCAAAATTCATCCAAACCAGTCTAGCCACTTGAGCATGAAGAAGTAACAAATATACACACTCACAAACTTTCGCCTTTATAATATTAGTGTGATATTATTCTAGTTACACCTCTATATGAGGCGATGTGCTAAAAATGCGGCCCGCAGAAGATAATTCTGTCGGCGCCAATGGATCATCAATGGACCTCTCCTTTTTCGTGAAAAATTAAGATCGTACTTACTTTCGTGAAATCTTCATTAGTGATAACTTGTGGCGCCACGCCGTTCAGCACCCCGGTGACGGATTCATTTTCGATCGCAAATTGGATGAGTCGCGCGAGGTCGTCTATATGGATCCACGGGAGGTACTGTTTGCCGCTGCCGATGCGGCCGCCGAGCCCGAGGTAGAACGGGAGGAACATGTTCTTGATCATGCCTCCCCAGCGGCCCAGCACAGCTCCGGAACGAATTATTACCTGTAGGGAAGCATGAGCTAATTAAGTGTATTGTAGGTACATTGAACACTTTTCTCAACTGTGGTTTCAAAATATTAAATGAAGGTGTTTTATGCAGCCCTCTTTAAATAAAGACTAAGAGAAGAAATTGAAAATTACATTAATGTCATTTTCCATTGGTTGGATTTATTCACTATTTATATTTCGTGATGGCGAGGCCTTTGCCGAGTAGGACTAGAACAGGCTGGTTTTTTAGGGTTCCGTAGTCAATAAGGAACCCTTATGCTTCGCCATGTCCGTCTTTCCGACCGTCCGCAGCTTAGCTCAGAGACTCTTAGTACTAGAAAGCTATAATTTGGCATGGGTATAGGTACATTAATCACGCCGACAAAGTGAAAAAAAAAATCATGAAAAAACAATGTTTTTAGGGTAAGTGATTCCTGGGCCTGTACACGTAAAGTGGGGATGTTTTTCTCGTCTATCCCATGGTGTGGGGTATCGTTGGATAGGCCATTCAAAAATAGTACGGGTCTGTGAAAACCATTTTTCGTTTCAGGCATCTGTTTTTGGTTAGAGTCAAGTGTCCCCCTCCCCCCTGCGAACTAAATGATTGCTTTTGGTTTCGTCAAAAAATTCACGGCAGTAGTATTCGTATATGTATAATAAAATTGCATTTATTGTGCTACTACGGAACCCTATGGCCTACGCCACACTTGACGGAAATTCCGACGACGAACTTCCGCGGCGGTCAATCCGTTCTATACGGTACCAGCCACACTGAATATCCAGTGGCAGATCATCACTCGGCTGCCTGCGCTTATACGGTGTGGTCGTGAATTCGTGATGGATCCGATAGAAGTGATAGCTATTTATGAGGCATTAGAAAAAGAACGAAGAAGAAAGCGTAAATATTGGGTTCATCCCTTAAATACTCTTCGACTAGAAATTGGGCAATTTCATACCCTGTATATGCAACTAAGACTTAATCCAGATAAAGCATTCGAATATTATCGTATGTCCATACAATCATTTGATGTATTGCTGAATTTAACTAAGGACTATATTACCAAGCAAAATACAAAACATAGAACAGCTATACCTCCCGAAGAAAGGCTGACCGTTACATTAAGGTAAGATAAATATTAAGTAAGTATATGAAATGAAACAAATTATTGATTAATTACTTAAGTATATTAACTTTTTATTGAATTAAATTGCTGCAACATTTCCTCTATTATCTCAATTTAGTGGACCTATTTTGAAATATTTCGTCTATTTCCTCAATTGAGTGTGCTGTTTCAGTTTCAGGTGATTGAATTGGACGTACTTGAGTTTCAATAGATTCGGGTGACTGTATGGTCGAATAGGAGTTTGCATTGTTTGTATTCGTAGTATATCCTTGGTACACCGACGGTGACACATCTCCTGTAGGTATACTATATGTTGTAGGTTGTTCGTATGTACAGACTGTTGTCAAAATTACCTGACCCACCCTAAAATCAAACGACTTTGGACCCTCTGCCTGTAACATTAAGGTTTATTTAATTTATATGAGCTTATCACACAAGTGCACGAGGACTCGATGAACAAAAAAAAATTAACCGACGAAAAAGAACTAAAAAGCAAAAAATAAATAAACCTTTTAAGTCTTGAGTAATGAGCTTATTTACCTACATAAAATATCAAATTTTATATAAACTAATTTTGAGTCGGCGCCAAACAACAATCTGATTACTAAGTAACTAAAGGACATGGCTAAATTGAAGTATGGACGACTGCCCCCGCAATGAAAACGCATGTATAAACATGGTACCTAGCAATATGTAATGCTAAATAGCTGAAATTAGTATTTTGTAATTTAAAAAGGTTCAGGAACTTTTAATATTTGCACAATCCTAAAAACAAAATCGCGCAACTCCTACGACAAAGGTACAAAAACTTCAAACAATGACATTGCTATAAACTTTTATCTAGGCGTTTTAATGTGTCTGCGACGATTTTTATTGATAATTGTGTTTTTGACTGGCGATTTTGCACTAAGGTACTTGAAGTAAATATCTACATAGGGGTAATTGCAGCAAAAAAAAACTTGATACAACGAACTTTCGGTATATAATCCCCAGCTCTCCAGCAAAAATCAAAATAATATAAGTATTCTGTTGTAAAACCTAAACTACTTATCCCAATGAGTTGAAATAAAGAGAGTATTCACAATGTAAATAATATTATGGCTGAAATGATGAACGTATTTGAAAAAGATCTTAGATTAAAGCTAGAACTACATTAGACCGACGCACACGTTTAACACGCCTGATTTGTACGTAGACGTTGCGTGGCGTGGATCAAGTGTAGCTCTACAAGTCTAGTTTCCATATAAAATGAAGGAGATCGACGCGCCCAGATCGGCGTGTGGCACACGACGTGTGCACAGTGTAGTTCTAGCTTTACTGACCCAAATATTTGTAGATTTCTGTATTGAGGTAGGTTTTTTTTTTTTATTTTTTCTTTGGGGGTGGGAAATCATCTTATGACTCTTTCCGCTCTGGGGTGGAGCGGAAGGGCGTGTCAGACTCTTACTGACTAAAACCCACCCCTGTTCCTCCCTGCCCTACGCGCCCGGGGGCGAGGTAACTCTTTCGAATTTATCCTCCACCCCCGGGCAGGCACTGGCCGTGGCAGGCCCCGTCCTTTGCTGACAACTCTTTGAGGCGCGCGTGGAACACTACGCGCCGTCGACTCTCGGGCCTGGTGCTGATCGGACGGCGAGTTACCCGCTACTCGCCGTCCGCAGGCCCGGGTCTACGGTGGCCGGAGATCGTCTCGCAGCCCCTGGCGTCTCCTGCGACGGCTGCTGCTGAGGGCGCTAGGGCGACTCTGCCTCTGCTGAGTCTCCCTAACGTGTGCCGCCTCCCTCTTCGCGAGCATTACTGCTTCGCAGAAGGAGGAGACGGCCCCCCATTCCCTCTCGCCCCGTACCATGGCCTGAACCAGGGCACGGCGCGAGAGGTCGCTGCCGCCTATCGCATCCACGAGGACACGGCGGTGTTCTGCCCAGGCGGGGCAAACCTCCACCGTATGCTCCACCGTGTCCTCTGGGCGGTATTGAGGTAGGTAGGTAAACAATTCTGCCTAAATTAAATAATAAACGCACTGAGTACATATAAGATATTGAAATAAAACAACAATAATGCTATTTATATATTTATTTATTCGGTAAGTCTTATTAGGACATTATCTAAAAAAGAAGCTGGAGATGATAATGTGTTCTGATATCTTGCCCAACCGAGATACCAGATCACTGTCATGACATGACAACAACAGCCTAGAGTTCTGTTACCCACAATACAGCTGCAGTAATATGACAGTATGTCATCTAAAGTGTTGTTTGTGGGTTCGCTTTCATATAAAATATACACATAGCATATTTTTTGACCGATATGCCTTGATTTTATTCGGCTTCTTAAAAGCGTTCAAACGACGTCTGACGTTTTTTTTTCATAGAGTAGAGATGGAATCTGATTTAAATCGATAAAATAATCGAATGGACTGACAGAAAAAGAAATTGTTTTTGTTGACCTCGACGGACAGAAAATATGTATTAAGATTGTGCGCCTGAAGTGTTAGTAATATGCTTATCCAGATACAATTAATCAATTAAGTAGTTTCAGAAAATAAATCGTTTTGATAACTGTTGTTAAATATCGATTGAAGTTCAACTTATTCGATTTGGCATTTTGGTAATGCAATATGTCTCTTCCCTAGCTGTCAGTATTCCTTGACCTTGTCATGTCAAACCAAAACAAAGCATAAATACAATTAAGAAACTTTTTTATGTTTATTAGTTCACGAAAGTTATAAGAAATTATTAAAAACTAAATAATTCATGAATGAATATTTAAATATTACTGGTTAGTGTGAGGTTCCTATTTGTGCTAGTCATGTTGGGGGCAGTCGTTTAGCCATCTCTTTTTATAAGTACTTACAAATGAAGAAGGCTGTAAGTAGTTAATTAATCATTTTATTAATTGGCGCCGACTCAAAATTAGTTTATATAAAATTTGATATTTTATGTAGGTAAATAAGCTCATTACTCAAGACTTAAAAGGTTTATTTATTTTTTGCTTTTTAGTTCTTTTTCGTCGGTTAATTTTTTTGTTAAAAAGTTTTTTATTTTATGATTTTTTGTGGCTCGCATCATCTTTTAACACTCTGAGGCTAATTTCTAATTCTTCATCATTCCTCTTGCCACTGAGCTGATGATATAACAATCCTTCCATGAAGTTCCCAGGATATTGACCAGTTGAGGTTACCTCCAATATTGTAAAGACGTCTTTTCGTCAAAGCATATTAAGTGGTATTTGTCACTAAAACCAGTTTTTATATCTGACTTCTATTGTTTAGGAAAGGTATGGTTTCCATCATCACCTCAATTTCATGATGTGATGGTTCCTAAATGCAAATACCTGATTCAGTTATGAAAAGTAAACAGAAACAATATTCGTGCCCATTTTCGAGGTTCTCTCTCAATTATTTCAGGATCCCATGATCAGATTCTAATGTCCTTGACATGAGACCATCCTTGAGGTATACCCTATCTAACAAAAAAAGAATAATCAAAATCGGTTCATAAATGACGGAGTGAGGGCTGAACATACATACAGAAACGCTAAACGTGCCCACAATTTACGAGGTTTTCTCTCAATTTTATCAGGATTCCATTATCAGATCCTGATTTCCTTGACATGGGACCACCCTTGAGGTATACCCTATCTAACAAAAAAAGAATAATCAAAATCGGTTCATAAATGACGGAGTGAGGGCTGAACATACATACAGAAACGCTAAACGTGCCCACAATTTTCGAGGTTTTCTCTCAATTTTATCAGGATTCCATTATCAGATCCTGATTTCCTTGACATGGGACCACCCTTGAGATATACCCTATCTAACAAAAAAAGAATAATCAAAATCGGTTCATAAATGACGGAGTGAGGGCTGAACATACACAAAAAAAAAAAAAAAAAAAAAAAAAAAACATATATACGGTCGAATTGAGAACCTCCTCCTTTTTTTTCGTCGGTTAAAAATACAATAATAACACAGACACTCAAATTTGATCTTTAACACGTAACGTTAAGGTAAACCCACCCAACATAGTCGGAGCCACCGGCATTGTAGGTATATGTTTTTGTTAAGCTATTTTAATCATTATTTCGTTAACATTAAAGTTGAAAAGCTTTTAAGTCACACTACATAATTACAACCCAATCTTTAATTTCGCGTATTCCTAAGAAGTTCTTGTGGCTTAGCGGTTTGATGCTGGATTGACGACGAACAGCATGTGGGTTCGAAAACACAGTCCACCTATACATCTGTTTCTTTTTTAATTTGTTTTCATTTCTACAATATTGCTTGCAATATTAAAGAACGACCAATATGATTTTCGCCTAATAACTTATCTTGTAAACGGGTGGGTAATTTTAATATTCTTTATAATGAATACGAATATTTATTTTCAACTACCCACTTATTACAAGTTATGTGAAAATATTACCATTTTAAAAAGTTTATGTATAGTCTGTAGTTCTTTACAATAATACAAGAAATAGTTTTGGAATATAAATTCTATATTGAAAGCAAAACAATATCTTTGTCGCAGGATTTGATCTCGAACCTTGTTTTTCTCAGTCTTACACACAGACCACGAGACCAGAATTACTTGAACTCAATTATTAAAATAAGCTATTACACTTATCATATTATAACAAATAGTTATAAAATATAACCTAATGCTAACGTTTTAAAGATCAAATTTGCGTGTCTATATTATTATTGTATTTGTTCATCAAATCCTCGAGCAGTTGTCTGATAAGCTCATATAAATTAAATAAACCTTAATGTTACAAGCAGAGGGTCCAAAGTCGTTTGATTTTAGGGTGGGTCAGGTAATGTTGACAACAGTCTGTACTATAGCCAGGATGGTTGTAAGAATACGTTTGATTATGTGACATGTGAAATGAGTTACGATATTTGATTTTATAAATCAAACTCATCACTTCCATTCTGAAATCACAATTTTGTCTTTCATTTAGACTCTTAATTTGAGGAAGTAAAGAAAGTAAAAATTTCGTGTCGGCATCTTCTTCGGCTGCTTTAGGTGATTGTTGCTTTTTATTCATTGCTGTAATTAAACTCTGTTGAAAGGCTGTCATTTTAGGTTTTTTTTTCATTTGGGAGGTCCCTGAAACTTCTTCAGTTTGATGTGGAATAAAATTCTCAGTTACAGTTTCTTGTGCGTTTGCATTTCTTGGTTGAGTGTTTGTATTAGTTGATATTTCATCACAAGAATTTTCATTTTGGTCGTTATCACCTGCCGGAGCGCTTATGTTCCCCGATGAGACCCGAGACTCTTTCACCACATCCAAGAATCGAAGCAATTCAATGTACGAGTTTTTACGTTTCTTAGGTGCAGCACTTACACTTCTTGTATTATCTTTTATTTGTTTTTTTTCTTTTACGTAATAATCTCTTTAGTGCTTCCATTTCTTTTGAAGTTCATCCACTGTAAAATTAAATAATATAAGTATCACAAAATGTCGAAATAACTTAGCTTAGGGTGATAAAGCTCCGATAGTGGCGCCCCCAATAGAAAATAATTAATTATAAGTACAATTACTATAATTTATCTATACCACATATGGAAAATCCGCTTCGTTGACCCTCTCAAGACTACATTTAACTATGTTTTCATATAGTGTATTAGCGATGCGAACTCTTAACTTCGAATTTTGAAGGCAAAGGTGCCACTTTTCTGTTTATACGCCGAAGGTGAGAGTTGGCATCACTAGTAAATTATGTGAATCGATGCGAAACATTGTTAAATGTAGTCTTGAGGGATTGACCGAAGCAGATTTTTCATAAGTTCGTTTATAAATGTTTAATTAATTATTTTAGATTGGGGGAGCCACTGGCGGGAAAACGTGATGATGCTGAACGTTTTTTTTGTTTCAGGTATTTGTCTACCGGAATGCATTTTAAAAGTTTATCTCACGATTTTTTGATGGGACGATCGACTGTTGCAGAAATAATAAAAGAAACTTGTGAAGTAATTTGGAAAGTACTGCAACCACTTGAAATGCCCGAGCCAAATAAGGAATCGTTTTTAAAAGTGGCAGAAGAATTCGATAAATGTGCAAATTTTCCAAACTGTTTAGGAGCTGTGGATGGTAAACATATAAGAATAATTAATCCTGACAACAGCGGATCTAACTATTTTAACTATAAAAAGTTTTTTTCAATTGTTCTTATGGCAGCCGCAGATTCTAATTATTGCTTCATTACTATCGATGTTGGATCTTTTGGAAAAGAAGCTGTTATTAATGTATTTAGAAGTTCAAATTTCGGACAGAAACTTTACCATGATATGTTAGACCTACCCGAGGATAAAATACTCCCCGGTACTACCGGCCCAGCACTACCATTTGTACTGGTAGCTGACGAGGCTTTCGCTTTACATAAACATGTTATGCGACCCTACCCCAATAAAACATTAGACATAGAAAAACGTACGTTTAACTACCGCGTATCTCGTGCAAGGCGTTATGTGGAATGTACTTTCGGCATATTGAGCAACAAGTGGAGAGTTCTTCATACGGCCATACTTGTTAACCCGGATTTTGCTACAGAGATAGTAAAAACAACATGTGTTCTTCATAACTTTGTACGGAGACGAGACGGTTTGAACTACAACGACGAATTGTTAACTTCTGATCTACCTACATTACCAAACTGTAATACATCTAGACCCTCTAATGCCATAAATACGAGAGATTTATTTAAAAAATATTTTATGGAAGAAGGTAAACTAGAGTGGCAACACAACTTCATTTAGGTAAGGTGACTGATATAATCGTTGTTAAGTAGGTTTATATCAATGATAGTTTCAATTAGTACCTACATGCATACGAGTACTTATAATTAGATATACCTAGGTATAGAAAATTAATAAAGTGATAAACTCACCAAGTTCTCGCTGTTTTGTTTCTATTTCACTATCCCAATTGTCGTACAATATTTTTGCAATCTCTTCCCATGCTCGTTTCTTTGCAGTTCTATCCGGCTTTTCTCTAGAGTCCCAAAGGCAAACTCCATTTTGCACTTCGATAATAAATCGTTCAGTGTCAAACATCCTGTGCGTGCGTCGTCACTGCGAGTTATCCGCTGAATGTGGCACGATGCATACAAATACCTGTAATGCGACGTTGCCGATCTTACGCTGACGGAAGATCGGTGCGCGGACGACCGAGCAGACGCGAGCGAGTGACGGTCCGCTCCGAGCGCGGGATCGTCCGCGACGGAACGACCGATCTTCCGCGTAGTGTGCCCGTGATTTGTATTTTATATGCAATAACATGTATTGGCGTTCCGCCGCGGAAGTTCGGCGACGGAATTTCCGTCTAGTGTGGCAAAGGCCTATTACTGCGCGTGGCCCGACACTTGGCTGGTTTTTTTTTGCATAACCATATTGTTTTGATAAATACTTACAAGCCTTACAGGTGGATCTACATGAGCAGCTTTTTCCCACTCAACAGTGAGTCTAGAGAAGAAGTCAAGGCCTGTGGTGGGACTGAGTTCATCATACTTGTTGCTCTCCGAAGGTTCGTACGCACCCACACCAGTGACGACAACGTAAACCTTTGGCTTGTCATTGCTTTTAGTTATCGCTTTAGCTAGGGCTTTGGTTGTGTATACTCGGGAATTCTGGACATTTTGTTTAAACCTGAAAAGAATGGTTATCAAATGTTATGTTTTATTAGACGGCTTGTTGCAGGCGTACTGGATGCAGGCTTGTCACTGACCACTGGAACACTTGTCTTGGTATAACATTGTTTCCACCTCTTCATTATATTTCTATCGTTTGAGGTTGGAGTTCAAGAAAGAAAAAAGAACGAGCCAAGTGCGTGTTGTACTCGACTGGAGAGGGTTCCCAACGATGATTATGTTGTCTAGTTAAAATTTTATAAGAACAAACTTAACATTGTAGTTAAAAAACATGTTCACCCATACAATCCAACTGCAAAAATGTAAATATGTAAGCAAAATATTGTGGGATTAACCCTACAATTATGTATATTTACTTATTCGTAGGATTAACCATGTTATTTTAAGACCATTGACTTCAAATAAGTTTACCTGTAATCATTTTCAGTATTATTATCAAAAATTTAGGCTCAGCATTTTCCGAGATAAAGTCCCCTTATCTCCGAAATTCATTACTTTTCTAATTACTCTATTTACGTTCGATTTAATGAGATTTGAACTCGCGGTAGGGGTTCTGCAGTGTTCATTTGGCCGGCCGGTGACTTGCTCTCTGACTCATGAAGTCATGACGTCCGCCTTGCCGTGGTGCGAGCGAGACAGCATTACACAGAATTAAATTGTCTGTCGCGTGCGCGCAACCAGCTGATTGCTTCGCGACGTTAGTACCTTGGAGTCGATAGCTAGCAGTGTTTTTTCTGCACACCTACATATTTAGGAAAATAGTCACTAATATTCGATTGTGGCAAGGATTTAGGAGATTTATCCTTACTCCCTGAATTTGATCGCTGTTGTAATGCCATGAGGCCACTGTCAAAATTATCCAAATCTGCAAATAAGGCGCCTCGTCTCCTGTTCACAAAATCAAAATTATTGTGGACTATTGATGCACTCATTAGAATTTTAGATTATCTATTTCAGTTTTTAATTCCATTAACTGATCTCTGTGGCACAGCAATTTTTGAGGGTTTTAACATCTAATTGTAGCACTAGAATATCCTTTAACAATTTTGTTACGTCTATGTGATCAAACGTAACCGGTGGGAGTTTTTGAAGATCTCTCGCCACGAAGATAGGTACTACTAGCTCAGGATCCGTGAGCTTCATAAGACATATGGTATCGTCGATATCTCGAGCACCTTTCCCCTTGCTTTTACGAGCTTTTCGTTTTGAGTTTGGAACACAATCGAAAAGCAGTTTTTTCGCCGCAAAGATTTCACTGTCCGTAAAACTCTCACTGCATATCCGTGTGCCCCTCACACTCAACCTCATCCATAACATCCGCGGCGGTAGTGCCCCTCTTTGAGGAGTGGCTGGAGAGGCGTCACGGCGTCCTCACCTTCCGCCTGATGCAGGTCCTCACCGGACACGGTTGTTTCGGGAGGTTCCTGCATCAGATCAGGCGGGAGGAAACGACCGGGTGTTACCACTGCGTGGATCACCCAGGAAACACGGTGGAGGTCTGCCCCGCTTGGACGGAGCACCACCGTGTCCTCGTGGATGCGATAGGTGGCGACTTCTCGCGCCCGGGCCTGGTTCAGGCCATGGTACGGAGCGAGAGGGAATGGGAAGCAGTCTCCGCCTTCTGCGAAGCAGTAATGCTCGCGAAGACGGAGGCAGGACGCGTGAGGGAAGCTCAACGGAGGGGCCCTCACGGCCCCGGCCGCTACCACCGCAGGAGAGGAGTACCTAGCGACCTAGCGACGTCCTCCGTAGACCCGGGCCTGCGGACAGCGAGCAGTGGGTAGCTCGCCGTCCGATCAGCACCAGGCCCGTGAGTCGACGGCGCGTAGTGTTCCACGCGCGCCTCAAAGAGAAGAGTGTCAGCCACCACTGACGGGGCCCATCGTGGCCGGTGCCTGCATGCCTAGCGGTAGCGGATAAATTCTGAAAATGAGTTACCGCAGCCCTGGGCACTCAGGCAGGGAAAGAACAGGGGTGGGTTTTAGTCAGTAAGAGTCTGACACGAAGTCATTGGATGACTTCCCATTCTAAAAAAAAAAAAAAAACCAATACCATCAGCCTTGTTCTGGATAAACGCTAGCAGCTCGTTTAGCACTATGTTACAGTTAGCACCTTTCACAGTATCTGACGCCATTGCACTAAAACAAATTAGGTAGGTACGTTGCCGCGCTGGTAGTACCTACGTACGTTCACATTCGCGCGTAAACGACTACTGATTAAAATTAAAAAAGAAAAAGCTTTGGGTGAAGCCATGGATCGAAAGGCGAAGAGAAAAAAGCATTCAAGATAAACTAAATAATAACAAGTCGAGGACAAACATTCCTAAATGTGTTTTTTGCATATAAATGACTCAACATTCAATTAAGTACATTGTTATGAAGCTATCATAAAGACAAAATCTAAGTTGCAGCCATTTGATTTAAATGTCAATATTCTTTGATGACAAATTTGACGAAGTCGTTCTAGTTCTTTGATCAAACTCACATTGGATCTAGGATAAATGTAATACCACCCTAAGAGCGGTTGCGCACTACGTCCAATACTTATCCGTGAAAAAAAAATTTTTACAAAAAAAACAACCAACTTTAACCGAAAGTATTTTTTTTAATTTTTAGTGTATTTTTTTTGAAAGTCGGTTGTTTTTCTTGTAAAAAAGTTTTTGATTTTTGATTTTTTAGTTGTTATACCCCACAATTAAAAACCCCAATAACATGGAACGTGGAATTTAAACATTTGGAGTACACCAAAACGTCATCGAGGTAAACGTATTTTTCGTTTTTGTTCAGTTTCTCAAAAAGCGCTTAAGAATTTGCGATAAAATTTATATGTGACCACCTCGGGAGTATTTTCTTTCGGATAAAAAAAGAAAATCGGTCCACAACTGACGGAGAAATCGTATACATAAAAAAAAAACATACATACAGTCGAACATAGAACCTCCTCCTTTTTCGAAAGTCGGTTAAAAATACGGTCCGGCGTGGTCGTAGAACAATTTGTATTACGGTGACGGTTACGCACTGCCGATCCGAGTTCGGTCCGAGTTTTCTATAGAACTGTATTTTGACGGATAAGTATCGGACGTAGTGTGCCACCGCTCTAAGGCAGGACAACGTCTGTCGGGTCAGCTAGTTTTTTTAATAAAATTATTATAAAAACCTCATATTTAAATTCATTTATTTAACATCCATATTTGAGTCACAGATATTCATGTATGTACAAAATTTCAGCACAATGGGTTTATGTACTACATTCGGAGAACATTGGCTGTGGCAGACAGTATGGAACCCACAGATCGAACTGCTGTTATCATAAAGTTATCTGCCCATGTACACTGGCCTATAAATGAACTTTTTTGATTGGTAGGCAGGGTTTTTGATTGATGCCAAAATAAAATTGGTAATA
Source organism: Polia nebulosa (assembly GCA_951329385.1). NCBI lineage: Eukaryota > Metazoa > Arthropoda > Insecta > Lepidoptera > Noctuidae > Polia > Polia nebulosa. Next base: position 16,760,040 of record OX589599.1, on the reverse strand, counting down.
TATTGGGATACCTTACCCAGGTGTCCAGGATTTTGTAAAGTCCATGAATTGTTGGCCCGCGCAATTGACAACAGCTAAGGACCTTTCGGGCAAACCCGAGGCCTCCAGCATTGTCCAGGAGATGTTATTGGTGGCGGGCATACGGGCGACATTAAGAACATTGTAGCCTTTTAATGTAAGAAGTTGTCCTAAATGGCTTCCGATGAAGCCTGTACCACCACCTGAAGTAGACAATTGTAATCATGCACATGTATACAGTCGGTGTAATGTGTACCTAGTATATTATGTTAACACTTTGGTTGCCATGTCAATGGTGACCGCCAATAAATGTTTACTTCACTCCACGCACGCCTTACTTTGACTTATGCTCACAGACCTGTTGACACTTTTTCATTAGATTTGCAAGTACTAAGTGACCCGCGTGGCCCTGTAGAGTAGTAAAACGATGATGTCACCCTAATTTTTTACAAGGGTCTACCCTCTAGTAGGCCCTTGTCCCGGCAGTGGGAGCATTAAAAGGCTGATTATGCTCTGCTATGCATAGGCTATTTTAGACCCATAAAATATTATATTGTATTCATGAAGCAGATCTATTTATATTTTGGTAGAAAACAATTTTTTATTTCAAACTGCAGTTTTTCTAGCCTGTCAAGTCACAAGTCAAACAAGCAGTACTTAATGCTTGTGCTATTTAATGTTAGTAAGTTTTTCTCCTCAAAAATGTTAAATTCTAAAAATACTCTGGTTTCTATTTTGACATAATTACACAATTTGGTGTATTTATTATTTTGTGGAAATTGATAGATAAGTAACCATAAATTACCTTACAACACATATACATCAATAACTTGGTAGTGTAATATTTCCAAATTTGGAGTATTAGTGAGTTAGTATCGATATATATAGATGCCTATGGCGGACATATACAAACACTCAACTACCGGCGTGATGTTATGGTCAGACTATACTTACCCAACTACTTTCAGATTTAAAACTTGGCAGGCAAGGTGGATTTCTAAAATTCCTCAAATAAATTATAAAAACCGTAAGTACGTACCAACTATGACTTTTCTGCTTGCCATTATTTAAAATTATATAACCAACGCAGAATCTATTCTTTCAAAGACATATTTGTCACAATCAGAAGTTGTATTAGAATAAAAATATACAAGTAATATTGTAGTTGCTACGCTAGATAACTCCAATAACTTCTAAGTTTTCTTTAATTATATAGTCGTAGAAGTAATTATTTGCTAATTCACTGTACTAAGTTTGTGACAATAATTTTATTTTCAAATAATTGCTCACAGCTGATACTGATAAGCTGATTGACATTGATTTACATTTTTTTTTTCTTTGCCCTTTCTCGGGCAGGCTAAGGTCATAAACCATACCGCCTCGTCTTTAGTAGTGTATTTTTACTTTTTTTCCATTAGAATGCAGATGTAACACATTCTAATGTTTTTTGCAGTAATTGGCAACAAATGTGTCGAGTCAGCCTTCTCGGCAAACTTCACTGAGGTAGTCAATACTACAATAAAATTCTCAGCTCTATTTTACCGAGATCGCGCCTGTTTCAATGATTCCACATATTGTCCAGTCGCGTAGACACTTGAAACACAAAACTACACCAATTTTACATCACAATATCCACTAGGAATCAATAAACGAATAATTAAAACAGCCACTGAACTGCACTCGAGAAAATCCCGCCAAAAAACCCATTGATTCACAATTTCACATTGATTGACATTTTGTTTTTTTTTTATTTCTTTTTATTTACCTCGAAGGGAAGGCTATGGTTGGCAACAAATGTGTGGAGTCAGCCTTCTCGCTATGCGACATGGAGACAGCGACTGTCACAACCCAGCGCTGGGTACGACACCATTGCGGTGGTAGTGCCCCTCTTTGAGGAGTGGCTGGAGAGGGGCACGGCGTCCTCACCTTCCGCCTGACGCAGGTCCTCACCGGACACGGTTGTTTCGGGAGGTTCGTGCATCAGATCGGGCGGGAGGAAACGCCCGGGTGTTACCACTGCGCGGATCGCCCAGAGGACACGGTGGAGCATATGGTGGAGGTCTGCCCCGCTTGGACGGAGCACCACCGTGTCCTCGTGGATGCGATAGGTGGCGGCGACCTCTCGCAACCAGCCCTGGTTCAGGCCATAGTACGGAGCAAGAGGGAATGGGAGGCAGTCTCCGCCTTCTGCGAAGCAGTAATGTAATAATCGCGAAGGCGGAGGCGGGACGCGTGAGGGAAGCCCAACGAAGTGGCCCTCACGGCCCCGGCCACTACCACCGCAGGAGAGGCACTGGGTGTAGGACGTCGTCAGACGGTTTCCGGCAACCGTAGACCTGGGCCTGCGGCAACGAGCAGTGGGTAGCTCGCCATCCGATCAGCACCAGGCCCGTGAGTCGACGGTGCGTAGAGTTCCACGCGCCGTCGTCCTCAAAGAGATGAGTGTCAGCCACCACTGACGGGGCCCATCGTGGCCGGTGCCTGCATGCCTAGGGGTAGCGGATAAATTATGAAAATGTGTTACCGCACTCCTGGGCACTCAGGCATGGAAGGAACAGGGGTGGGTTTTAGTCAGTAAGAGTCTGACACGCCCTCCCGCTCCACCCAGAGAGGGAGAAGTCATTGGATAATTTCCCACCCGCCCAAAAAAAAAAATATATAGCTGTTAGTTTTCCTTCTACTACATAAATAAGTACCTATATTTTTTTTTGCATGAACATCTTTGTTTGATTCTTGATAGTAAGTCTCTTGACTTTTTTCTGAATTTACTATTAAATAATGTTACCAATTGTATGTGAAATAATTAACATGTTATGTCTCTATTTTACAGGAACAAAGAGACTAATCAAGAAAACTAAAAAAGTATTCCTTACAAATGTGGAAAAAGAATTATTGTATCAAAAACTAATTGCTGCAAGAATAAAAATAAGCAAAAAAAAAAATAAGAAAACAGGCAGCCAACTTAAAAACAGCAAAAAAAATGGTATCTAGTCCTGCATTCTTAGATACCCTCAAAAATTGCACAAGTACTGCTAAATTATTAATGCAAATGCAATGCCGGGAGGACCGAAAAAAGGAAAAAGGACGACGTTTTACGTTACAGGAAAAAATTGCTGCTTTATCAATCTTCAAGCAAAGTCTCAAAGGATATATATAGATTTTTCAGGAAGATTTTTATTTTGGCTGCTCAGCAAACACTTGTTAAATTAATTCAAATGAGTAATCTCGAGCCTGGAAACATTTCTCTCACCTAAAAACCAAAGCTGACCTTATGAAATTAGAAGAAAAGTTGTGTGTACTAATGTTTGACGAAGTCTCACTGAAAACCAATGTCACATACCAAGAAAGAAAAGATAAAATAACAGGTCTTGTTGACAATGGGCAAGAAAGAAACGGTGACTTTGCAGATCACGCCCAAGTTTTTATGATGTGTGATCTAATTTATAATTATAAACAGGCCGTTCCCAACACATTTACGTCAAGTGCAACCAAGGGACCCGAGCTAGCGAAAGAAATTAAAGAAGTAATAACAAGCTTGCAAGAAGCAGGGTTGATAGTGGTTGCTTCAGTATGTGACCAGGGAACTAGCAATAGACAGGCTCTCAAACTTTTGGTAGATGAGACCAGAGGGCTCTATTTGAGAAAAGGAGAGGAACCGAAAAAAAATGTTATTGTGATAAATAGTCAAGAAATAATACCACTCTATGACCCTCCACACCTTCTCAAAGGAATTAGAAATAACCTCTATAAAATTTAGAATATACCACAGGAGGTATTACAAAAACCGCAAAATGGTCTCATTTAAAATTACTGTATGGTGAAAATCCAGGTTACAAAGGCATTAGATTAATTTCAAAATTAACGGAAAATCACGTCAACCCTGAAAAACTCAACAAAATGAAAGTGAAATTCGCCTCACAAATATTCAGCTGTACATCACAATATTCAGCTGTGCATCTAACATGGGATATCTAGTAGGTTATGTTTGACTTATTTTATATTATGACTATCATCATCTGTCTAGCCTTTTCCAAACTATGTTAGGGTTGGCTTCCTGTAAAACCGGATGTAGCTGCGTACGAGTGTTTCGTGCGGGCTTCTGACGACCCGTAACGGCGGTCAAAGATCCACGAATGACAGCCGGGACCAACAGCTTATAATGTTTTCTTAAGCATGGGGTCTTGGTATGTAAAGATGGTCGCGCTATGCGATTTCTACTGTTTTTTTCTGTTCTGTGGTTATTACTTAGCCACAAGCCCCTATTATGACTGTATTTTATTTATATTATCTAAAATTCTTAGGTTTTGATTAGAAAAGTGGAACTTAGGTAACAATCAGTCGTATTTTCCTACTATACTCAATCACCTTAGATGATTGAATAGAGTAAAATAATTTGGCACCGAAAAATGAATTCACAAACGTCATACAGATTTTCTATATGCATATTTATATAAAAGAGGATGTACTATAGATGTAATTCTAGGATTTAGTTAAGTTATTAACATTTAAATCAAATAATTTAACAGTTTTCCATTAATATTACATTCCTGAATGCCATTGCCCACGGTTATGTTTAAGTGAGTGAAAAGGATAATTATCATTTCTATATTGATTGTGAGCAATTAAACGTTAACTTTGCTGTATTGCACTCTAAACTATTGAGAGTTATTATTACCACAAAATTTGTTATTTGTTTTATACTGGGCTTGATAATCACATAAAATGTCAAATACAACAAAACCCATCCTGATTAATAAGTTTGCTGGAATTATTTTATTGAGTACTGTTATTTAAGGTGGAAGCGCCAGGGTAGCCAGCGAAATTCAAATTTTCTTACGTTTCTTGTAATTTGCTGGTCAGTATCAGGTTGTATGTATCTTGGTCAAAATTTGATTCGCGGCCGTAGCAAGTATGTATTTATAGAATTATAATCATTAAAATCATCAATACAACTCTGTCAGTTAGAATTGATGTCAAAATGTAAGTATTTCATGAAGTCATGACATTTGGCATCAATTCTAATTGAGAGTTGTATTGATAATTTTAATGATTATTTTTTTATTAATTTTGATGTTTTAGGTAAGAACATCCTTTCTACAGAGTGCAAGGAAACTGCAGACCTGCTGCTTTTCATGGTCAAAATATTTGACTCAGTCAATGGAAGCCTTATGAAAAATAAAAACGCTAAACCCCTACTTCGCCCAGCAACACCGCACTCTGTGCACAATAAAACGTGGGTGGAGGGCATAAAAATATTAAAACTCCATGAAATTTATAACTGCAGCAGGTAAAAAAGAAACTGTTCCCTCTGTAAACAATTGGGTGTGGACACTGAATGGCATACAAACTTTGTTAAAAAAGTTAAAAGATGATTTTAACGTGTTGTCAGTATGGTTGCGGCACCTTAATCAGGACCCCTTGAAAAATTTCTTTCGCGCAGTGAGAAGCCAAGGGTGTCGCAATAATAAACCCACCTGTGATCAATTTGAGTCAGCTTTCGCCACACTGTTAATAAATATTTAAGCAGCGTCCACACCCGGGCTAACTGCGAAGGAGACTTTTGTGATGCATTGCACTCTCTCATCATTAACGAAAATGCGACAGCAACGTCGGCCTGCTCCTCATTCGATTTTGCAAAGATATTCGATTTTAATTTTACCCCAGTAGAGGTAAAAGAAAGGGATCGCCGTATTATTTCTCCAATACAATATATGAGCGGATATTTCTTAAAAAAAAAAACAAAATCCCAAATTTTTAAATCTTGCGCTGATTGCACAAATGATCTAACATCACAAAATGAAATAGAAAATATTAAATATAGGGAATATGCAGGTCGACGATGGATTTGCACTTCCAGCAAAGAATTAGTACAATTAAGTTCAAATATGCAAGACATAATAAATGAAATTATGAAAGAGAATATTGAAAAACGTAATCTAAAAGAAATAATTAAAACAGCAATAATTATATTTAATGATTTTCAATTTATAAAATGTAAAATACACAAAGAGAAGTTAGTAGATTATTTGATTCGAATTGTCGTTCGTTAAGATATTTAATTATTGTAAAAATATTAATAAAATATTAACTGGGAGAAGACATGTTGATGATGATGAGGACAGTCTACAAATAAAAGCCAATAAATTAAATAAGTGCTGTAAAAGACACAAATAAACTTATTTTGATGAATAAAATGTTTCATTTATAAATCTACAATTATCCTTTAATGAAATTATGGTAGTACCTATACGTACGTACGCATACGGTCTATAATAGCAAGTATAGCTATATAGCTATGGTTATAGATAGGATGAATAATGATTCTAAATGTTGATAACAGATGGCGCTAGGGACGCGTCATAAGTGATTACCCACTTTTCGGTCGAAGATTGGTCTCTATTTCTATATATTATAATGTACTCTGTGGTTATATTATATCCACTGTTACGCAGCGCAATAATATTTGCTCTTGCTTCGATGTTAATATTTAATTGCATTTTTAAAATGATAGATAACTAACAATAACGCTAATAGGTTTAAAGACTCGTCACTAACCAATAACAACCACGAAACAACAACGTTCTATTAGATGAATAGTCGTAAAGAACTGCATCTGTCTACCTCACAGAAATCAAAATAATTTACCTAAGTAGTTTTCTATTACCCACTAACTTTATTATATAAATGAAACATAATTATGAAGGAGACAAAATACTAATGCGTAACGAACTGCTACTATAATAATTATGATTAAATATTAACATCTAACTAGGTTAAAAATAACAGAAACTGCAGTAGGTAATTATGAAAAAATAACAGAAAATTATTAGACGCAGATGAGATTCGAAATCCACGGATCGCCACTATATAAACCGGAACACCTTATCCACTACGCTACTATGCCACATACTAAGGTTGTTGAAATTATGAACTATTATCAGTTGTAGACAAATTGAGTGTGTATGCTTGTCTATAGTATAGAAACCACTTAGAGAAGAAGGTCGTAAGTCAAAGCGAAGCGCCAATCTACTGCTTTGCGAGATTGCCTATGGACTTTTGAACCTATACTGTAGTGCTATTCTGTAAAATCTCACCGTGACAACTTATGTGAAGTGAACGTGAAGTGGGTTGTCAATACATACAATCAAGGTGGAATGACAGTTCACTTCACGCTCACTCCACCTAAGTTTTCACGGTGAGCTGTTAACAGAATCGACCGGCTGTACTTCATCGTCCCCTCGACGCCGATTTGAACCCTTTCTACCGTTATCTGGTAACCCGCCGGTGGTGCGTTCCGAGGACAATGAAAACAATGCCACCTCGAGTCCCAGTTGCCGGATCCTATCGATGTGTGCGTGTCATCAAGTCACCGCGCACAGACTTATGGTTCAATTACACCTTCCGATTTCAAGGGACCCAATTTAGGAAACAGGAAGGTGTAATAGCAGTTAGTGTCCGATTTAGTGAGATTGAGAGGTCCCGATTTGACTTCCTAAATTGTGTACGATTTTGGATAGTTTAGTCGCGTCACTAAGATTTAGAGCTAAGTGTTGCCAATTTAGCGACTTTGTCGCTTCAAATGGTGTACTAGCATATTTTTATGTGTTTAAAATTAAATGAAATTTCCCAAGGTAACTTTCCCAGAAAAAAAAACTCGCTCCTGGTAGAATCAGTTTTAGAGACTTTCTATGGACTTTTGATATTCTGTCTAAGGGCTGGAACTTTTAAGAGTTGGCAACACTGCCGATTTAGGATCCCGATTTAGGAGTCCAATTTAGGATAGTGTAATCGCTACCTTCCTACTTCCTAGTTAGATTGTTCCTAAATTGGGTCCCTTGAAATTGGAAAGTGTAATTGAGCCTTTATAGTCATAGCACACTTTCAGATTTGGTCCGAACGGACCGCGGATTTAGTATGCTTCCAGACCATATCGCACGTCTGTAGAGTAGTCCGCGAACATAATTATTATTAATTTGAGTCCGCCTCGGTCCGCCTCGGATATCTGACGGGGTTCCCAACTTAGGGGTTTTCTTTGGGCAATACTGCGCTTATTAATAATAATGATACGTCTCAACTGGAACGATTTAATAAACTCTTTACCAGTTGCCAAGATAACCCCGGTACCTATCTAAATGATAAAATCCTTGACAATAAACCATACAGGCATACCACTTCGCTTGCATTTCCTTACGAAGATTTTGTATGGAAGGAAGTTTCTCTTCCGCCAGAAAGACTGGAACTTATTGAATCTTGTCATGGTGACGCTGATAATCCACATATTGGTATATTTAAGATATTATAAAGTTATCACTTCGTTATTATTGGTCTGGAATGTTTAAAGACGTAGCAAAATTCTGCTGCATTTGCGAAAAATGTCTTTCTTATAGGGAGTAAATAAGAGGGAATTTTTCTTTTTATATACCTCTACCTTCCGCCCGCGGCTTCACCCGCGTGAAAAGTGTGATTATAAAGAGTGGTATTTGCAGAGAGTAGCACGTTAAAAAATCACAGTAGGAATCAAAATCCAAAGTCAAATATCAAATAAATAATAGAGATAGATAGTGATAGTGTATTCAAATTAGGCTGCGAGTCAGAACTTTTTGAACGTCGTTCTATATAAAGACAGTCCTAAAACTCGGACCCTTCACCACTTCTTATCTTCTTGCCCGTGACTCCGTCTGCGTAGACATCCGGATCAATCCGGATGTCTACGCAGACGGAGTCGAGGGAAGTCCAGAGAAAAATCAAACATTTGTGAAAGAATAGTAAGTACGGGCTAGGATCATGATAAATTAGAATTTCCTACATTCGCAGGGCTTACCAAAGTTGGTCGGCGATTTTTTGCACTACGCCGAACATCTCTTTTCTGTTACCTACGTTTGACGTCGAAGTTTTGTTGTTGATGTTAAATTAACTTTTTTATCTTTTTTTTGGCGGGATTTTGTCGAGTGAAGTTCAGTGGCTGTTTTAATTATTCGTTTATTGATTCCTAGTGGATATTGTGATGTAAAATTGGTGTAGTTTTGTGTCTCAAGTGTCAACGCAAATGGCCAATATGTGGAATCATTGAAACAGGCGCGATCTCGGGAAAATGTAGCTGAGAATTTTATTGTAGTATTGATTACCTCAGTGAAGTTTGCCGAGAAGGCTGACTCGACACATTTGTTGCCAAATACTGCAAAAAACATTAGAATGTGTTCCATCTGCATTCTAATGGAAAAAAAATATAAATACACTACTAAAGACGAGGCGGTATGGTTTATGACCTTAGCCTGCCCGAGAAAGGGCGAAGAAAAAAAAAAATCAGCCTTGCACATTGACATATAAATCATATGGACTGGGCATACCATTGACATATAAATTATATGGACTGGACATGTTTGACTATAGAAAAAACAGTTATACAAATATGTGGCATATCGACACCAAAATCATAAAAATACTGCTATCTCTTTTTAACTTTCTTAATTTTGCATAAGTGAAAAAGGCTAGTAGTATTTTTGACAGTTACTATAATGTCAACCCTTCATTCCTATCGTCATTGAAATACCTATTTGCGGCCAGTTCGCCATTTTATCCTCTCGGTGTTTGGTACCAAAGTTGGGTACGTGAACTGTCAAATGGTCGTAAACAATGGATATATTTTGTGAATTTTGGAGTAATTTTGCTGTGTTATTGCGTTTGAACTCGGTTGTTTAGTGGCAGTCGTCAATAGCAAGATGCCCAATTGCAATATAATCGGATTTGGCATCAAAAGAAGCGGAAATCACCCGAAGATAACTTTGCACCAGTACGTATACTTAATTTTAGGTGAAATATCTTTAGATTTAGTTATTAAACAAAAGATTCTGTATTCCTTGAAGAGTGTATGTAAAAAGCATTCATAATTTCCCGTTTGCCTTTCTTTTTAACAGTTGTATTTCGTGAAATCATTTTCTTGTTTTTGTAGGGATAGAGTAGTGCATGCATGACATTTTTGTTTATCGATAATGCTATATTATTATGGTTCTTTATTGGTTTTACGTTTTACTTTTAAGGCTGCCTGCTAATAAACTAAAAAAGAAAACTTTGCTGGAAACAATCAGTGTTGTAACTAAGATGTCAACAAAAACAATTCATAACCTGTTCCCTTCACTTTGAAGAGAATCATGTTTCAACCGGACACTGAATAAAGTGACACTGCGTGACGATGCTTTACGTTCACGAACCATAATGGTAAGTAACATTGTTTGTTATAAAATGATTGCGTAGTGGGTGATAAATGATGGTGATGACTTCAAGTGCAACACTTGCCTAACGGGCACAAAGAGTGTGTTTGAGTGTAGTCCTAAGATTAAATGCCAAAATTAGACAAACTTGTTTATTTAGTTGCACTGAGTACATACTTACATACTCCTTTTAAAGGAGTTTTTTTAATGTCACCAGTAGTCTGCTTTTTGTGTCAATGGACTTTTAAATTATATTAGAATGGACTTTTAAGTATATTAGCAGTGTCATTCTGTAAAAAATTCCCTGTGAAAACTTGAGTGAGGTGAACATTAAGTGAGCTTATGTACGATTATTTAGCTCATTATCCACTCGAGTGCTACTGAACTAGTGAGCTATTGAGCGAGTGAGTGAGAAGTGCACTCAACGACCGAACGAGAACTCTTCTCAACCTACAAATTGCAAATTAAATGAGGCCTTAAAAATAATAAGTACCAATCCTAATAATAAAATTGAGAAACATCAAACATATTAATAATTTTATTGCTTGTTTACAGCCTGCAATTCCATCAAATATGTCTGGCATTTTAATTGAAAATGATCAAAATCAAGATGAACTCTCAACATCTGGATATGGTGCTCTGAATATGGTATTTAGTCACCAGCACGTCCGCTGCGGCAGGTTTAGCCGCTAACGTCTCCGCTGCACCAGATTTAGCCGCTAGCACCTCTGCTGCGCCAGATTTATCGGTATGACTAGCTTCAGTTTCTCTTGTCATCATTATTTGCGAATTTGATCTCAATGATAATAAGTCATCGACTGAATTAAGACTATGTGGGAGATATCTCTCGCTTGACTTCAATATCTATTAAAGCTTATTTTTATTTTATTTGATTTCAGGTACACATTTAAAATTATTAAGAAATTAAAGGACAAATGTCAAAAACAGTCCAAGAAGAAAAGTCCAAAAAGAGACTTAATGATAAAGTTAGAAAAAAAACGAAAAAAAAATCTCTTCAGTTATAATTTCTTTCCCTCAAAAAAATCCAATCTATCAAAGATTTAAAAGGAAAAGAAACTTATTAAATTCAAAACCCCAAGCTTTGTTTATTAATTAAAAGCGTAAGAGAGGTATACATGAATTTGAGATACAAATATTGTGGGAAGAACTACTACTACTCTACTGAAAGAATATCACACAGAAATTACCTGAACAAAATTGTATTGTTCAGAAATGAATGAGATTGATTTGTTTCATATAAAGACTTTATTATAATTATTGTTGACTTTTAATTAAAACCCAAAAATCATCTACATGTTAGAAAACATATGTATTGGAGATATCCGTGCCAGGAGCCCACTGCGGATTCAGCGTCATTTGTTTTCTTTGAACTTGTTGCCTCCGTCTCGAAGGTCTACTTAACGCAAGGTTCTAGAATAACATTAATACTGTTACTTTTACATTTAATTGACACAAAATATCCGATGTACCTACTTACTGCATTTCGTTTCTTGTAATAGCTAAAAGCATAAATTCCAAGACACTAAAAAAAACTGACTTCAAATAAAAAAAAATATTATTTTAAAAAACCTGGCTGAAAAACAAGTTGGTGGGAGTTATTTTAGTTCAATTATTGATTTCATACAACCAACTACATCAGACTGCTTCAAAAGTAACTTGTTTGGAACTTTTCATTTGATTTTAGTCGGGTTTTTGAAAATGTTTTTTACTTTTATTTTATACACTTCAGTAAGTTAGATTTTTGGAATAGCCTCCTCGAACCCTTTATTTTGATACGCCACTTAATATAGTTAGTCGACTCTCATTTTTTTCTTTTTTACATTTTATGGCGTCTGGTGGTCGCCATATTTTATTTTGATTACTGTCATGTCATTAGTAGCACTCACAAGAATAAATCAATTGACGTAAGAATTATTAAAATTGGCCCACGCTTTCGGTCTCTAAAACACCTCAAAGGAACAAATATACATACATTTAATCATAAATACATACATAGGCTGATAAACACATTACCCTCCCTTGTCGGGTAAAAAGTAAACTACGAATTGCGGGGTTCTGGAAAATCATGGCGCTTCTGACCTTCTGGTCGCGAGAAAACTAAACCTTAGTAGCATTCTAGCGCTGCCTGTCTATACTGTTTTGTTTAGAAGACTAATTATTGTTTCAGCGCGAACATTAGTTACTCTAGTCAAAATGTAGCATTTCTTTTGCTTTTATGATAGCCTCTCTATTACGTAGTAACATATTACCTCAATGCCACTGGTAAAAATACCCGTTCATATTGTACCGTAACAATATGAAAACATTCTCACAATCTTTTATCGATGTTTTTAATAAAGAGATATCGATATGGTCTACCCTATTATCCGCCATTTTATCCTATCAGTGAAGTGTAGGTATGGCACGTTTTTCTTGTAGGTATGCCTAGTCCATATAATTTATATGTCAATGGGGCATACCTACAAGAAAACGTGCCATACCTACACTTCACTGAGAGGATAAAATGGCGGATAATAGGGTAGCCCATATCGATATCTCTTTATTAAAAACATCGATAAAAGATTGTGAGAATGTTTTCATATTGTTTCGGTACAATATCGACGGGGATTTTTACCAGTGGCATTGAGGCATTGACATATAAATTATATGGACTGGACATGTTTGACTATAGAAAAAACAGTTATACAAATATGTGGCATATCGACGCCAAAATCATAAAAATACTGCTATCTCTTTTTAACTTTCCTGTCAACATCCAATAGGCCGCAGAGTGCCGGTAATCGGGATTACCCGTCAACGTCCAATAGGCCCCAGTGTGCCGATCCGACTAGCGCGGTTTCAACCTCTATTACTAATTAACTAAAGGTCATATTCCTGTGGAAATTTTAACATACTCGGAAAGTGATAGTATAGTAGTTTTACAAACATTTCCATAGACAAATACTGTTTCGAAAAAAATTAAAAAAAGTTTTTAGTTGCATGTTTACGTTTGTGAATGGCGGACGAAATTTTGCTAGAATTGTGTGTTTTAAACAGTTTTGTGTTTGTTTATGTGTTATGTTGAGTATTATATTTATTGCTGTGTTATTATTACGTCGTAATAACATCGGTTTAGATAAATATTTTGAAGAAATATTACGTAATAACATTTTTATCAAGGTCAGCCGATTTTATTCGTATTGTTATTGTGAACTTGAATGATGTGAGCTTGTATGTGTTATTCAAAGTTTGAGGGTATGTATTTATTCTAAGGTAGTTATTACATAGTATTAGAAAAAAAACAAAACACAAAACGCAACGCAAACGCAGAAACGCAATTTGAAAAAGCAGTTACTTTGTTTTGTTTCCGTAATATGAAGTTTGAGTATGAATAATAGGAAAATATTTTATCGGACTGTACAAAAAAAACAATGTTATTAGTTTACTTGTCTATTCATAGTGTAACATGCAAAATTTCGTGTAGATTGATACAGTGGTTTTATCAGAAACCAACTTATCACGTGAACAGACACTATTCCCGCCAAATCGTTTATAACAGCATTTGATTAGAATTCAACTCTCGTAACACAAGTATTGTTTACATTTTATTATAAGGTCTGTTTATTTAACAACCCAAAAAAAAATACTTCAAGTGCCTCGCACCAAAAAGCATCAGCGATTCGTTTTATGTAAACAAAGTCGTAAACATGTCAATGGCGGGAAACAGCGCGGATGTTGACGGATGTGGCGGTTTCGCGCGTAAAAATGTTCACAGGTTTTTGCATAATTGAAAAAGGCTAGTAGTATTTTTGACAGTTACTATAATGTCAACCCTTCATTCCTATCGTCATTGAAATACCTATTTGCGGCCAGTTCGCCATTTTATCCTCTCGGTGTTTGGTACCAAAGTTGGGTACGTCAACTGTCAAATGGTCGTAAACAATGGATATATTTTGTGAATTTTGGAGTAATTTTGCTGTGTTATTGCGTTTGAACTCGGTTGTTTATTGGAAGTCGTCAATAGCAAGATGCCTAATTGCAATATAATCGGATTTGGCATCAAAAGAAGCGGAAATCACCCGAACATAACTTTGCACCAGTAATATTTAGTTATTAAACAAAAGATTCTGTATTCGTTGAAGAGTTTATGTAAAAAGCATTCATAATTTTCCGTTTGCCTTTCTTTTTAACAGTTGTATTTCATGAAATCATTTTCTTGTTTTTGTAGGGATAGAGTAGTGCATGCATTACATTTTTGTTTATCGATAATGCTATATTATTATGGTTCTTTATTGGTTTTACGTTTTACTTTCAAGGCTGCCTGCTAATAAACGAAAATAGAAAATTTTGCTGGAAACAATCAGTGTTGTAAAAAAGCTGTCAACAAAAACAATTCTTAATATTCTGTTCCCTTCACTTTGAAGAGAATCATGTTTCAACCGGACACTGAATAAAGTAACACTGCGTGACGATGCTTTACGTTCACGAACCATAATGGTAAGTAACATTGTTTGTTATAAAATGATTGCGTAGTGGGTGATAAATGATGGTGATGACTACAAGTGCAACACTTGCCTAACGGGCACAAAGAGTGTGTTTGAGTGTAGTCCTAAGATTAATTGCCAAAATAAGACAAACTTGTTTATTTGGTTGCACTAAATACATACGTACATACTCCTTTTAAAGGAGTTTTTTAATGTCACCAGTAGTCTGCTTTTTGTGTCAATGGACTTTTAAGTATATTAGCAGTGTTATTCTGTAAAAATCTCCCTGTGAAAACTTGGGTGAGGTGAACATTAAGTGAGCTTATGTACGATTATTTAGCTCATTATCCACTCGTGAGCTACTGAACTAGTGAGCTATTGAGCGAGTGAGTGAGAATTGCACTCAACGACCGAACGAGAACTCTTCTCAAACTACAAATTGCAAATTAAATGAGGCCATTTAAAATAATAAGTAACAATCCTAATAATAAAATTGAGAAACATCAAACATATTAATAATTTTATTGCTTGTTTACAGCCTGCAATTCCATCAAATATGTCTGGCATTTTAATTGAAAGTGATCAAAATCAAGACGAACTCTCAACATCTGGATATGGTGCTCTGAATATGGTATTTAGTCTCCAGCACGTCCGCTGCGCTAGGTTTAGCCGCTAACGTCTCCGCTGCACCAGATTTGGCTGTTAGCACCTCCACTGCACTAGGTTTAGCCGCTAGCACCTCTGCTGCGCCAGATTTATCGGTATGACTAGCTTCAGTTTTTCTTGCCATCATTATTTGCGAATTTGATCTCAATGATAATATGTAATCGACTGAATTAAGACTGTGTGGGAGATATCTCTCGCTTGTCTTCAATATCTATTAAAGCTTACTTTTATTTTATTTGATTTCAGGTACACATTTAAAATGATTAAGAAATTAAAGGACAAATATCAAACAGCCCAAGAAGAAAAGTCTAAAAAGAGACTTAATGAAAAAGTTAGAAAACAAACGAATAAAAAAATCTTCAGTAATAATTTCTTTCCCTTTTAAATCTTTGATAGATTTAAAAAGGAAAGAAATTGATTAAATTCCAAACCCCAAGCTTTGTTTATTAATTAAAAGTGTAATAGACGTATACATGAATTTGAGATACAAATACTGTGGGAAGAACTACTACTACTCTACTGAAAGAATATCACACAGAAATTACCAGAACAAAATTGTATTGTTCAGAAATGAATGAGATTGATTTGTTTAATATAAAGACTATTATAATTATTGTTGACTTTTAATTAAAACCCAAAAATCATCTGCATGTTAGAAAATATATATGTTGGAGATGTCCGTGCCTGGGAGCCCACTGCGGATTCAGCGTCATTTGTTTTCTTTGAACTTGTTGCCTCCGTCTCGAAGGTAGGCTCTAGAATAACACTAACACTGTTACTTTTACATTTCATTTTGATTGACGCAAAATATTCGATTGTTTGTACCTACTTACTGCATTTCGTTTCTTGTAATAGCTAAAAGCGTATATTCCAAGACACTAAGACAAAACTGACTTCAAATAATTTTTTTTTTTTTTTAAAAAACCTGGCTGAAAAACAAGTTGGTGGGAGTTATTTTAGTTCAATTACTGATTTCATGCAACCAACTGCATCATACTGCTT
This sequence comes from Polia nebulosa, assembly GCA_951329385.1. NCBI lineage: Eukaryota > Metazoa > Arthropoda > Insecta > Lepidoptera > Noctuidae > Polia > Polia nebulosa. The sequence goes on along the minus strand of OX589599.1, from coordinate 16,743,662 downwards.
GAAAAGTGACTTGTATGGAACTTTTTATTTGATTTTTTAAGTCGGGTTTTTGAAAATGTTTTTTATTTTATACACTTCAGTAAGTTAGATTTTAGAGATAGCCTCCTCGAACCCTTTTTTTTGATACCCCACTTATTATAGTTAGTCGACTTTCAGTTTTTTCTTTTTCATATTTTATGGCGTCTGGTGGTCGCCATATTTTATTTTGATTACTGTCATGTCATTAGTAGCACTCGCAAGATTGAAATAAACCGATTGACGTAAGAATTATCAAAATCGGCCCACGCTTTCGGTCTCTAAAACAACTCAAAGGAACAAATATACAAACATCTATACATATAATAAATCTGTAGAAAAGTCATTTTTGTACATTGAAGAAATTGAAACAAAAAATAGCCAGCGTGTGAAAAGATAAGTAACAGAACCCATTTCCATCATTTTTGAAATTTTTGTCTGTTTGTCTGTTTGTCTGTTTGTTTGTGCGCACATCACGTAAAATCTACGAATTCAATGCTGACAATGTTTATATACAAAAATTATACGCAACTTGAGGATTAACTTAGTTTTTGTTTCATCGAAATCGGTTCACTCTATCAAAAGATATGATTAATTTAGTGAGTTCAAGAAGTAAAATATTACGTTACGCAATTAAGTATAGTACTTGCAACGACATCTTAAGACTAAAAATAGAACTAATGTTGATAGTTGAAATCTAAATCCGATAGATGGCGTTGTGCAAATGACGTCATTTTCTGAATCGCGGTGTTAAGATTTTCCGCGCGAGGATGACGTCCACCGTGTTTACTAGGCAAATTGGGTTTCGTTAGGTGTCTTAAAAGTTCTTGCGTGTGTCGTAAAAGTTCTTTGGTTGCTTGGTTTATCGATTTTCTAAATTGGTCGAAAAAAAAGTATTTGCTTATCTTATTGGTTTCGTTTGGTCAACTTTGGTCATTGGTTTGAAGTACGAAGTAAAGATTGTATTTGATTTACTTCGTAGTTTGAATCCAATAGTGCCAATCGTTATACAGTAAGTTAGTGTTGCCAATTCGTTGAGTCACGACCACGAACAGACGATACGTTGTCACACTAGACTGTTCGACGCACCGATCTTTTAAGTTTGTAGGCTATTCAGTCATAAGTGTTGTTAGTTTTGTTTATTGCTTTAATTTTCCTTGAAAATGCCTCAAAGAAAAAAAACTAACCTTTCGCTGCGTAGCCGAAATGCGAAAAGGATGAGACTTTGTAGGTCTCAGGAATCGGAAGAAGATCGTGAAGCACGGTTATCTGCTAACCGAGAGCACATCGCTCTTTCACGTGAATCGGAAACGTTCACTGAAAGGGAGTCACGTTTAAGTTCACAAAGAACACGGACCGCGACTTTGCGGTCTCAAGAGAGTATCCAGGAACGCGAAGACCGGCTGTCTGCTGATCGGGAGCGCCACTCTCTCTCACGTGAGTCAGAGACATTCACAGAAAGGGAGTCGCGCTTAAGTTCGCAAAGAACTCGGACCGCGACTTTGCGTTCTCAAGAGAATATCCAGGAACGCGAAGTTCGGCTGTCTGCTGATCGGGAGCGCCAGTCTCTCTCACGCGAGTCAGAGACTTTCACAGAAAGGGAGTCGCGCTTAAGTTCGCAAAGAACTCGGACCGCGACTTTGCGTTCTCAAGAGAATATCCAGGAACGCGAAGTTCGGCTGTCTGCTGATCGGGAGCGCCAGTCTCTCTCACGCGAGTCAGAGACTTTCACAGAAAGGGAGTCGCGCTTAAGTTCGCAAAGAACTCGGACCGCGACTTTGCGTTCTCAAGAGAGTATCGAGGAACGCCAAGCACGTCTGTCATCTGACCGAGAGCGACACGCTCTCTCGCGCGAGTCTGAATCTCTCTCCCAAAGAGAAGAACGATTACAAATAGCTAGACATAACTATGTAGGTGTACAAAGAAACAATGAAAGTTATCTTGCATCTGAAAGGGAAAGAATAGATGAACTAAGACGAGCAGAAACAGCAGAACAACGTCAATCTCGCCTAGAAATAGAACGAGCTCGATACCATATGAATAGAGAAACAAATAGCGGAGCTGATGAGTCCATGGAAAATGACGATGCAAATATTTTATTACCTTGGGACAATAGGGAAAAATCAGGGTTCACATATTCGTCTAGAATTAATTATGCTGGCTTTACTTTCGTGGGTGACATGAGAGAAATTTGTAATTTTTGTCATGCTTTGAAATGGAGGAAAGAGACAGATGGAATGTGCTGCTCAAATGGAAAAATTGTTCTTCCAAATTTCCAAGATCCACCACACTTACTTAAAAGTCTCCTGAATGGCGATCATCCCCAGTCGAACCGTTTTTTGGATAATATTCGTTTATATAACAGTGCTTTCCAAATGACTTCCTTTGGGGCAAAACAAATAACGGAAGGACCGTTCATGCCAACCTTCAAAGTACAAGGTCAAGTTTATCACCTTATTGGATCTTTGCTGCCAGAAAATGAACCCAAATTTCTCCAAATTTATTTTGTATCCGATTACACGCAACAGCTCAATGTTAGAAATCACAATTTTCCCCAGCTCAATGCTGAGCTTTTGGGTCAACTTCAAGAATTGCTGCATCACGTTAACCAGTACGTTCGTGAATTCAAAGCTGCATTGGAGTCAATTCCACAAGGCAGCAATGATTTCAAAATTGTTATAAGTGCCGATAGACGTCCTGTGGGTGAACACCGTGGAAGACACAATGCACCCGTCGCAGATGAAGTTGCAGTTGTTTTAGTCGACCAGGAGTGTGAGAGACGTGATATCGTGTTGCGTACACGCGACGATCGCCTTCAACGCATTTTGGAAACCCACCGAGCTTACGACGCCCTGCAATATCCACTAATTTATTGTCATGGTGAAGATGGGTACAATTTTGGGCTGTACCAAGTGAACCCTACTACGAGAGTAACTAATTATCAAAAAAAAATATCTGCTCAACAATACTATTCCTACCTTTTACAAATAAGGCAAAACAGTTTCGTATATTTGCAACGATTTCGTGGTTTGTTCAGCCAATTTATTGTGGACATGTACGCAAAAATAGAAACTGAACGTTTAGTGTATATTCGCACTAACCAGCGACGGTTACGCGCTGAAGAATACGTGCACTTGCGGGACGCCATGCAATCAGATAATAACGTCGAAAACTTGGGTCGATTGGTTATTTTGCCATCCAGTTTCACAGGCGGTCCGCGGTATATGCACGAACGAACGCAAGATGCTTTTTGTTACGTCCGTAAATACGGGCGGCCGGACCTTTTTATAACATTTACAACAAATCCAAAGTGGACGGAGATTTGCCAGGCACTTCTCACAGGACAGGCGTCATACGACAGACATGACATTATTGCTAGGATTTTTCATTTAAAACTCAAAGTCTTGATTAATCTACTTACAAAGGAGAAAGTTTTCGGTTCAACTCTTTGTTTTATGTATAGCGTCGAGTGGCAAAAGCGTGGTTTACCCCACGCGCACATTCTTCTGTGGCTGGAAGAAAAAATTCGTCCCGATGCTATAGACAGTGTCATAAGTGCAGAATTTCCGGACTATAATGCAGATCCGATTTTGCATGACATAGTAAAAACACATATGGTTCACGGGCCATGTGGCCTCTTAAACAGGGAATCACCGTGCATGAAAGATGGTCAATGCTCAAAAAAATACCCCAGAGCACTGAAAGAACTAACTATGGCTGGGGAAAATGGGTATCCGCAATACCGGCGAAGATCACCGTCACAAGGTGGTTTCACAGCTACTGTCAGATTCCGTGGACAAGAAATAATTCTAAATAATAGTTGGGTGGTACCGTATTCTCCAGTTTTGTCAAACGCTTTTCAAGCACACATTAATGTTGAAATTTGTAATAGCGTCGAATCTATAAAATATATATGTAAATATGTTAATAAAGGTAGTGATCAAGCCATGATAGCACTAAGAAATAACAACCAATTTGATGAAGTGACAAGGTATCAATCTGGCCGATACATAAGCTCTTCGGAGGCAGTTTGGCGCATTTTGAGTTTCCCTATTCATGAAAGGTATCCGCCAGTCATCCATCTTGACGTGCACCTGGAAGGCGGGCAGCGAGTTTACTTTCAGCCAGAAAATGTGGCAGAAAGAATGAACAACCCAAGACAAACCACCTTGCTCGCATTCTTTCGCCTTTGCACGGTGCACCCAAATAATGCAGAGTGTTATTATTTACGCCTTCTTCTTCACACAGTGCGAGGACCTACTTCTTTTGCTGAGCTCCGCAAAGTGGACGATATAGAATATCCCACATTTCAAGCTGCTTGCCGCGCACGGCATTTATTAGATGGCGATCAGCATTGGGATGATGCTTTAGCCGAAGCATGCGTCAGTGATAGTCCACATCGTTTGCGCCATTTATTTGCCGTTTTGTTGACATTTTGTGGCCTATCGGACGCTGGGCAGTTGTGGCAAAAATATAAAGACGCGTTTGCCGAAGATTTTTTGAGACAGCAAAATATAAATAGTGAAACTTCTGACCAAGTACGTGAAAGCTGCCATAATAGGGCTTTGCTGGCTATACAAGATATAGTTACAAGTATAGGAGGGAACCCCCTCAGTCTATACGGCTTGCCGACACCGACAGTTGGTGGGGAACGAATTAATAGGGAGTATACATCTGAAATAAATTACAACCCCGAAGAGTTAGCAGAAATATTGCGAAATGGCTGTTCAAATTTGACGACAGAACAACGTCAAATCTTTGATAGAGTATGCTGTAGTGTAGAACATTCATTAGGAGAAATGCTGTTTTTAGATGCACCTGGTGGAACAGGTAAAACTTTCCTCACTAAAGTTATCTTGGCTCAAATAAGGAGCCAAAACAAAATTGCCCTTGCCGTCGCTTCCTCAGGAATAGCTGCCACTTTATTACCAGGAGGAAAAACTGCACATACAACATTTAAAATACTAATCGACTTGGACCGCACAGAAAACCCTGTTTGCAACGTGTCTCGCAATAGTGATAAAGCAAGGGTTTTACGCGATTGCGCCCTTATCGTTTGGGACGAGTGTACGATGGCAAATCGTAAAGCTGTGGAAGCTGTAGATATAACGTTGCGAGATATAAGACAAAATGACCGACCGATGGGAGGCTTAACGGTGCTATTCTGTGGAGACTTCAGGCAGACACTCCCTATAATACCCAGAGGAACGAGGGCCGATGAAATAGGTGCCTGTTTAAAGAGCTCTATTTTATGGCGTAGTGTCATATTAACTAATTTGAGCTTTAATATGCGAGCATATTTGGGAGGTGACGCAAACGCGCAGGTTTTCTCAAATTTACTACTTCAAATTGGTAACGGCACATACCCGACTCAAGAAGGAGGTAAAGTAACTTTAGTCGAAAGCCTGTGTTCTTCTGTTGCCTCACAGCAGGAACTCATTTCCTCTGTATACGGAGATCCATCAGAGATCTCGAACCATGACGCTGCTTGGCTATGCCAACGAGCTATTTTGGCACCTCGCAACGACCAAGCAGCAGCAATAAATTCTCAAATATTGGTACATGTTTCTGGAGAAAGTAGGGAATATTTATCTATTAACACGGTTTTAGAAGAAGGAGATGCCACCCACTATCCAGTAGAGTTTTTAGACTCTCTAAATACACCAGGTCTTCCAGCACACAAAATTTATTTAAAAGTCGGAGTACCAATCATTCTACTCAGAAATTTAAGCCCACCAAAACTATGCAATGGAACTCGGTTGAGAGTAACAAATCTCCAACGAAATGTCATCGAAGCCGAAATCTTAACAGGTTGCGGCTCCGGTGATGTTGTTTTCATTCCCAGGATACCCATTATCCCCAATAATTTTCCGTTTACTTTCAAACGTGTGCAATTTGCTGTAAGCCTCTGTTACGCTATGACTATTAATAAAGCCCAAGGCCAGACGTTATCCGTTGCGGGTGTAGACCTTACTTTTGATTGTTTTTCACACGGCCAACTCTATGTTTCTCTATCACGTGTTAGCAACCCAAACAACCTTTTTGTATATGCTCCGGGTAATTCCACCGCTAACATAGTATATAGAGAAGCATTAACGTAATCAACTATACCAAAGTCAGGACTCTTATCTAAATCATCAAAAAGGTGATATACTCTTATCTAAACGACGTTGTTTTGTTCTCGACAACCACGCGAACGAAGTCGCGGGCACAGCTAGTTTAATCATAAATACACAAATAGGGTGATAAACACATTACCCTCCCTTGCGTCGCGCAGTCGGGTAAAAAAGAAACTACGTATTGCGGGGTTCTGCAAAATCATGGCGCTTCTGACCTTCTGGTCGCGAGAAAACTAAACCTTAGTAGCGTTCTAGCGCTGCGTGTTTACACTGTTTTGTTAAGAAGACTAATTATTGTTTCAGCGCGGACATTAGTTACTCTTGTCAAAATGTAGCATTTCCTTTGCTTTTATGATGGCCTCTCTATTACGTAGTAACATATTACCTCAATGCCACTGGTAAAAATACCCGTTGATATTGTACCGTAACAATATGAAAACATTCTCACAATCTTTTATCGATGTTTTTAATAAAGGGATATCGATATGGGCTACTCTATTATCCGCCATTTTATCCTCTCAGTGAAGTGTAGGTATGGCACGTTTTTCTTGTAGGTATGCCCAGTCTATATAATTTATATGTCAATGCATTGAGGTAATATGTTACTACGTAATAGAGAGGCTATCATAAAAGCAAAGGAAATGCTACATTTTGACAAGAGTAACTAATGTTCGCGCTGAAACAATAATTAGTCGTCTTAACAAAACAGTATGGACACGCAGCGCTAGAACGCTTCTAAGGTGTAGTTTTCTCGCGACCAGAAGGTCAGAAGCGCCATGATTTTCCAGAACCCCGCAATACGTAGTTTCCTTTCTGCCCGACTGCGCGACGCAAGGAAGGGTAATGTGTTTATAATAAGCCTATGTATGTATTTATGATTAAATGTATGTATATTTGTTCCTTTGAGGTGTTTTAGAGACCGAAAGCGTGGGCCGATTTTGATCATTCTTACGTAAATTGATTTATTTTAATCTTGCGAGTGCTACTAATGACATGACAGTAATCAAAATAAAATATGGCGACCACCATACGCCATAAATTGTGAAAAAGAAAAAAATGAAAGTCGACTAACTATACTAAGTGGGATATCAAAATAAAGAGTTCGAGGAGGCGATTCCAAAAATCTAACTCACTAAAGTGTATAAAACAAAAATAAAAAACATTTTCAAAAACCCGACTTAAAAAATCAAATGAAAAGTTCCAAACAAGTCACTTTTCAAGCAGTCTGATGTAGTTTAGTTTAGTAAAGGTTGCATGAAATCAATAATTGAACTAAAATAACTCCCACCAACTTGTTTTTCAGCCAGGTTTTTTTAAATAATATTTTTTTTTATTTGTAGTCAGTTTTTTTTAGTGTCTTGGAATTTATGCTTTTAGCTATTACAAGAAACGAAATGCAGTAAGTAGGTACATCGAATATTTTGTATCAATTAAAATGAAATGTAAAAGTAACAGTGTTAGTGTTATTCTAGAGCCTTGCGTTAAGTAGACCTTCGAGACGGAGGCAACAAGTTCAAAGAAAACAAATGACGCTGAATCCGCAGTGGGCTCCCGGCACGGATATCTCCAATATATATGTTTTCTAACATGTAGATGATTTTTGGGTTTTAATTAAAAGTCAACAATAATTATAATAAAGTCTTTATTTTATATGAAACAAATCAATCTCATTCATTTCTGAACAATAAAATTTTGTTCAGGTAATTTCTGTGTGATATTCTTTCAGTAGAGTAGTAGTTCTTCCCACAATATTTGTATCTCAAATTCATGTATACCTTTATTACACTTTTAATTAATAAACAAAGCTTGGGGTTTTGAATTTAATAAATTTCTTTTCCTTTTAAATATAACAAAGATTTAAAAGCGAAAGAAATTATTACTGAAGAGATTTTTTTTCTTTTGTTTTCTAACTTTCTCATTAAGTCTCTTTTTGGACTTTTCTTCTTGGACTGTTTTTGACATTTGTCCTTTAATTTCTTAATCATTTTAAATGTGTACCTGAAAACAAATAAAATAAAAGTAAGCTTTAATAGATACTGAAGACAAGCGAGAGATATCTCCCACACAGTCTTAATTCAGTCGATGACATATTATCATTGAGATCAAATTCGCAAATAATGATGACAAGAAAAACTGAAGCTAGTCATACCGAGCTAGCGGCTAAAGCTAGTGCAGTGGAGGTGCTAACAGCCAAATCTGGTGCAGCAGAGACCGTATCCAGATGTTGAGAGTTCGTCTTGATTTTGATCACTTTCAATTAAAATTCCAGACATATTTGATGGAATTGCAGGCTGTAAACAAGCAATAAAATTATTAATATGTTTGATGTTTCTCAATTTTATTATTAGGATTGTTACTTATTATTTTAAATGGCCTCATTTAATTTGCAATTTGTAGTTTGAGAAGAGTTCTCGTTCGGTCGTTGAGTGCAATTCTCACTCACTCGCTCAATAGCTCACTAGTTCAGTAGCTCACGAGTGGATAATGAGCTAAATAATCGTACATAAGCTCACTTAATGTTCACCTCACCCAAGTTTTCACAGGGAGATTTTTACAGAATAACACTGCTAATATACTTAAAAGTCCATTGACACAAAAAGCAGACTACTGGTGACATTAAAAAACTCCTTTAAAAGGAGTATGTACGTATGTATTTAGTGCAACCAAATAAACAAGTTTGTCTTATTTTGGCAATTAATCTTAGGACTACACTCAAACACACTCTTTGTGCCCGTTAGGCAAGTGTTGCACTTGTAGTCATCACCATCATTTATCACCCACTACGCAATCATTTTATAACAAACAATGTTACTTACCATTATGGTTCGTGAACGTAAAGCATCGTCACGCAGTGTTACTTTATTCATTCTATGTCCGGTTGAAACATGATTCTCTTCAAAGTGAAGGGAACAGAATATGAATTGTTTTTGTTGACATCTTTTTGACAACACTGATTGCTTCCAGCAAAATTTTCTTTTTCCGTTTATTAGCAGGCAGCCTTGAAAGTAAAACGTAAAACCAATAAAGAACCATAATAATATAGCATTATCGATAAACAAAAATGTCATGCATGCACTACTTTAACCCTACAAAAACAAGAAAATGATTTCATGAAATACAACTGTTAAAAAGAAAGGTAAACGAGAAATTATGAATGCTTTTACAAAAACTCTTCAACGAATACAGAATCTTTTGTTTAATAACTAAATCTAAAGATATTTCAGCTAAAATTAAGTATACGTACTGGTGCAAAGTTATGTTCGGGTGATTTCCGCTTCTTTTGATGCCAAATCCGATTCTATTGAAATTGGGCATCTTGCTATTGACGACTTCCACTAAACAACCGAGTTCAAACGCAATAACACAGCAAAATTACTCCTAAATTCACAAAATATAATTATCCATTGTTTACGAGCATTTGACAGTTGACGTACCCAACTTTGGTACCAAACACTGAGAGGATAAAATGGCGAACTGGCCGCAAAATGTATTTCAATGACGATAGGAATGAAGGGTTAACATTATAGTAACTGTCAAAAATACTACTGGCCTTTTTAACTTATACAAAATTAAGAAAGTTAAAAAGAGATAGCAATATTATGATTTTGGCGTCGATATGCCACATATTTGTATAACTGTTTTTTCTATAGTCAAACATGTCCAGTCCATATAATTTATATTTCAATGGCCTTGCATCAGCCCCAAAGAGAATATAATTTCATCAGCCTCTCCCAAAGAGAATAGATAGCCCCTCCCTCGGCTCCCTCAGGCTCAGGCACAGAGTACTTTTCTTTTTTATATTTCTCAGGGCAAAGACTACATTATTAAATTTATGGGCATACCTAGCTACATAATTACGTATTAGTAATCTGTGGCCTCAGGTCCTTATTTTTGTTTACGTCGAGGTGTTATGAAATTAAGTGTAATTTTAGTAAGAATATCAGTAAAATTCAATGATACTAAAACCGAACGATGATATCACTTTACGTTGAAAATGGCAATGCCTACGTATGGAATTCCGAAGGTAGTTTAATTAAATTACTACAAGTAATTTTTGAAGATGTATTTTATTTTGTTGTTTTTAATGGTAGGTACTAAAGTTTTAAGTTTGTTTTTAATTTAGATTGGTACACTCTACGAGCCAGCCATCGCATATGCGGATCCCTAATAGGTTCCGTACCATCGTTTCCTAGGCAAAATGATTTTTTAGGTATGTGCAACTCCCCTTTATTATATGGTTAAAAATAGTTTTACTAACTGGGCCTGATGTTTTTACTATAATGTTTGATATTTCTAGGATTACCAATGGCTTTGACATCTGAAGAAGCGGCATTGTTAGTAGAAAAGGGTGTTTGTGAATTGTTTGAATTACCAAACTTTTCAAGAAAACCTACAGATGAAGAAAAGCAGATAATAAAAGTCCTGGAACAAAAGTAAATTTCAGTCTGTCAAACATGATGATAATTTAAACATAAGTATGAGTGGCATAGACGACACACTGCCATGTCTAAAACTGTCAAGTTTTAGACTTGGCATTGTGTCGTCATCAGTGCCATATTAACAGCATTTCATGTTACCAAAGTATACAACATGAGATTAAAATGCTATCATAATTGTTTACTGTTGCAGTGCCTTAGCAGAACAAACTGAAGCATTGAAGAAGCGTAAAATAGAACAATTGTCACAAAAGATTGACATAATAATTGCTGGTAAAAGACAAAAGCTACTGTCCAAAGGAGTAACTGGTACCTTATTATGTATAAGCTTATAATTTATACAGGTCCTGCTAAGTTAAGTTTTCTAAATAAAACTTAGATAGAATTTGAAAAAAACTTGAATGTGCTTCCCCTTGACCAATAGTTGTTCATTAATTTTTTAACAGAAATATAATTAATTTATTATAAGTTATTTTAAATTTCAATATTTTTCGAATTTTATTTTATTTTGTTTGTCTTTGACTGGTTGAGAATGTCTTGTTGATTAAGTTTACTTAATGTATCACTACTGTAGAGGTACTTGAAATCAATTTGTTTATTTTTCAGATGCTCAGTTAGACAAACAAACATTATTACAAGAAGAAATTAATAAATTGCCAAAGCTAGCTCCTGCACATGTTCTAATGCACTTGCCGACAGAACATTACATAGCTACAGGTAAATATTGATTCATTTACTTTTTGTCATATATGGAATAACGTGGGTACCTTCAATACTTGTGTAATATTCTTTTATTAAAAATATTCGCTAAGTCGAGGGTAGGTTGTTGTTTGTCACATTCATTTGTACTGTGCTATGCTACTTAGCGCAATGAACTGATTTACTAAAATCTCGTGTTTTAATGGACATAATACTTTTAAATAACAGACAATATCAAGGTATAATTCACATTTACACCTTTATTGTTACAGAAAAGAAAAATGTTCATATTGATGTTTTAAAACCCAGTGTTGTAGAAGGAAAAGGTGCCATCAAATACAGAGTATTTAAGAATTTATGGGAAAGAAGACATCATATAACAAATGGATCAAAGTTTGGTTGTGACTACCTTTTATACCCTGGTAATGTACAATGTCGACCAAAAGCCGATAGGCAATCTCACAAAGCAATAGCTTGACGTTTAGTTTTACTTACGACCTTCTATTTCCAAGAAAACAGACACATGCATCATCATTGTCGTCAACAAGTGATTGTAGTTCATAATTTCAATGTTAATATATGAGTCTAGATGACCTAGTGGTTAAGCGCTCGCAGATAGATGTGTGAATCAGTGAGCCGTGAGTTCAAACCTCACGCAGTACTATTATAGACTTATTGTAAGTTTTTACTCGATTGGAAGTAATGCGACAGAAATATAATATTCTTTATCTTGTTCGCTTTGTTCACCCATTTCGTAAAGTTAGAAAGGTAGATCATAAACTAAATAAAGAATTTAGATTTCTGCGAGGTAGACATGAGTTTTATGAATATTTAACTTGATCGAAATTAAACGTTGTCGATTGGTTGAAGTTGTTGGTTAGTGACGTGTGGTTTAATAGTTAGCGGTATTAGATATTTTATTCTCAAAATATAAGCAAATATTAGTATTGAGGCGAGGGCGAGTATTATTGCGCTGCATAAAAGTGGTCTTAATAAAACACAAATAGCTGATGAAACCCGACTGAATGTGAGTACCTATTAAATTGATGAATTGTAACTTAAATTTTTATTTGAAATCTATACACATTATTTGGTGACTTATGGGTTAATAAAATTGTTTTTATTGTTTTTTAAATCCATCATGAGGTCTGAAAGATAAATAATTACTTACTTATTATTGGATTTATAAATGCAGTTTTAATATTATATATTAAATAAATATTATTATATTATATAAATATGAAGTCACTTTAGTATTTTGTTAACTATAGCTGCCTAATATCATTTTTGGTTTTGTTTTAGAGGAATACTGTAAGTCTCTGGATCAAACGATATGAGGAAGAGGGTAGCCTTGCAAGTCGACAGCGAAGTGGAAGACCGTCGCTTATTAGCGAGGCGCAGCGACGACATATGGTGACCGAGTATGAAAACAATGATTTCACACCTACGAGACGCTTTTCGGAGTTATTCGACACCTCATTTTAAACTGTTCGCCGTGCTGAACGCTGAGGCTTGCATCACAGAAGACCAGCAAAAAAGCCTTTCCTAACATAAATAAGACCGATTACGTTTCGCACGGGATTATTTAGATTTTGACTGAAATACTACCATATTTTCATATGAAGAGACATTTAAATCTAGTCAAAAGGGTAGGCTACATTTATGGCGCAAGGATAACACTCGCTGGTGTGAAAAAAACGTAATCCCTAATACAGACTCAGGTCGAATTACGATTAATAGGTATGTGTGGATGGATAAGTGCAGCAGGGCCAGGAGAACTGGCTTTTATTCCTCCACGCGCCAACAGTTCTAATTATGTAGAAGTACTAGATGATGTCATGCTACCTACTGTGCGCAACATTTACCCAGCTGATGAGTTGACACAATTCACATTTGTCCAAAACAACTGTCCTATTCACCGGGCGAGCACTGTGCGTTGTAAGTGGGTGGTTTCACAATCACCCGGAGATAATTTTTGTTCCATGGCCAGCGCGATCACTCGATCTTAATCCCATAGAAAATCTATGGGGTTTGATGGTGCAAAGGTGGGAGACACGAGATGAGCGGTGTAATTAAAAACCCACTGCATGGAGGTGTGGGAAAATTTAAGAGGAACCGAAATATGTGGTAATATTGTAGGGTCCATGCGCAAATGTCTATTTGACTGCATTGAAAATAATGGGAGTTACACAAAATATTAACATAAATGTTGGTGTGGCGAGTTGCCGCCACTCTGCAAGTTGGATGGGGTGTGGTATCACGACGTGTGTGTCTCGCTTTGGCTTGTGAGGCAAGTATGTAGCCGGCTTTACGGGAACCATAGGCAATTCAGTGTGCCTTCCGCTGCGAAGCCGAGCGCATTCACCGCAGACTAAATTAATGTCTTATTAACATCGTCCCCGCAAATACACTAAAATCCCGAGTAATATCCCGTGAACGTTGGGGATTCTCCGGGAATAATAAATAACCCATATTTACCGCGTCCGTGTAACTATTGAACAAGAATAACCAGGGGTGTTGGTGTGAAGAATCGAGTGGCCACTCGTCGGAGTCCAGCGAGGCTGCCAAAGGAAAGTCAGGTAACGCTTGTTCTTACTAGCTTAGAGTAGGGCCACATGCGCCGTCTACTGCCAACCACTCCTAACTTGAAGTTATACAGACAAATATAGGCAATTTTGGGCCAGCATTCAATCCAAGTGTTTGGCCGTAACACTGTCCTCCACACCGCAGAGAACCACGGCTATTTACACGCTTGGGCAACTCCATTAGATGGTCCTTTCGAGCCTGGATAGGCATCAGTAAAATTCAGTACAAATTAAGTACAAGTCATTACAGTAGGCACATAACTTTATTAAACAAATGATTTTCGAGCGAGTTAATCGCATATATAATGATTCCAGAAACATCTCGAACTTTGACTCACGTTCAAATGAGACATTCATAGCGCAGTCAGAAACAATTACTGAGCAATACAACAAATTTGAGGAAATAGTAGAACAAATGAATGAATTGCAATTCGAAATTGACCAAACCGCACCAGACTATTCGAGTCTATATTCTATTGAAGACTTATATTCTAATATTAAATATAAACGTAATCTCATACTTTCGAAAAACGAAACATCGGAACACAAAGTGGGTACTCGGATAAAATTACCGCCCATAGATTTGCCATCGTTTGATGGTAAAGCGGAAAACTGGCCCATATTTTACGAAATGTTTCGCAGCAATGTTCATTTAAATACCGATCTGGTTGACTCGCAGCGTGTCCAGTACTTGATCAGTAAATTGACTCATGATGCCTTAAAACTAACCGCAGGCATTGCTCCTACAGGTGATACATACAACGTTATGTGGAACAGTCTCGTTAAAAGGTATCAAGATAAGCGTAGTTTAGGGATTCATTATCTCAATAATATACTGGACATTAAACAATGCGCCGGAAATGCCGCGAGCCTCAATACTTTTGTGGAACGATATTCAGCGTCCGTCGCAGCCTTGAAGCAGTTAGACATTCCAGACTTACTGGATTTTGTTTTATTACACTGTGGTTTAAGAAAGGTTGACGCGCAAACTGTCTTACAGTTTGAATCCCGTGTGAGTGAGAAAGAATTACCTTCCTATGCGGAGTTTATAACATTCATGCAAGAATATGTTAAAGTACTACAACGCTCATACGGTAATAATTTACAGATGGAACCGCGCGCTAAGTCTAGTTCAGTTAATCATCAAACAAAAAATAACACCGCTAAGTCGTTCGTGTCGCGTAATGAACCAGTTTCAAATACCAAATGTACGCTATGCGATAAGGATGACGTACAACATCAGCTGTTCGATTGCCCGCAGTTTAAAAATATTAGTACACCGCTTGCACGTTTTGAATTTATTAAAGCTAAACGTGGCTGTATAAACTGTTTAAGTCTATCCCATTCTTTGGTTAAATGTAAGTCACGTAACGTTTGTAAAATTTGTAAAAAGACCCATCATTCTCTCTTACATTTCCGAGAAAAAGATGGAGTCATTATCGCCCGAACCGCAAGTGCCTACTAAGGATACATCTGTTTCGCTCACTACAGCTGTTAAAACTGGGTCAACCATTTTGCTAGCGACCGCGCAGTTATTTGTATACTATAGCGACATCAGAGATAAGGAGGTGGTTCGGTGCCTACTAGATAACGGTTCGCAAAATAATTTAATTACTGTGGACTGTTGTAAACGTTTGAATTTACCCATAATTAAATTACGCAATTCATTTTTACAAGGTGTTGGAATGTCATCGAAACCAATACACGGTTTTATTCATCTAAACATAAAATCTCGGTTTGATCCTCATACGAAGTTTTCGATACAAGCGTTAGTTGTTGATTGTATTTCAGATAGACTTCCCGCGAAATTTATTAGATTACATAACAATGATAACATGTCATACTTAAATAACTTGCAGCTGGCCGATCCCACCTGGAATGTTCCGAGCGGAGTAGATCTTGTGCTTGGAGCACAATTGTTCCCCTTTATTTTCCTGGGAGACAGGGTCGACTCAGGCACCCGCGCGCCCCCTGCTATACTGACTAGCTTCGGTTATGTACTTATGGGTGATATTGATTGTTGTAGTAGTGATGTGACACACGTTGCATCTTCGTTTACCGCGCAGGCCGACATTGAAGTCGAGTCAAATTTACATAAGTTTTTTGAGCTAGAGGAAATTCCATCTCAACGTTTTATTAGTCCGGACGAATTAGAGTGTGAAAATAATTTTAATTCTTCGGTCTTATTTGAAGACGGCAGATACTTTGTCGATCTACCTTTTGCGCGCTCACCCAGCGAGCTAGGTAGCTCGCGCGGTTACGCCCATCGGCGCTTATTTGCGCTCGAGCGTAAGTTTACGTTAATGACCCTACGCGAGAATTATAATAAAACTATCGCGGATTATATAACTCAGGAGTATTTAGCGGAAGTGCCCGACTCTGAATTGACAGAGGAGGGTTATTACATACCGCATCATGCCGTCATTAGACCGGACAAGGACAGCATTCGAGTGGTTTTGGACGCTAGCGCCAAAACTCACTCGGGGTTGTCGCTCAATGACATTTTGCATTTCGGACCTAATTTGCAAGCAGACTTGTTTTTGTTATTACTTGATTTTCGTACATTCCCTGTCGCGATGACAGCGGATATAAAACAAATGTTCTTACGTATCGGTGTAAAAGAGCACCACCGCAAATATTTACGAATCTTGTATCGTTTTAGCAAAGGTGAGCCTATTCGCACCTTTCATTTTAACCGCGTTCCCTTCGGACTAAAGCCTAGTCCTTATTTAGCGATGCGCACACTGCGTAACTTGGCGTGTGAGCAAAGCGACCGCTTTCCTGAGGCTTCTAAATTGGTAGAAACTCAGTTTTACATGGACGACTACGTCTACTCTGTTTCGGACGAACAGACAGCTATGCGTCTATCCCGCGATTTAATTGATTTAATGAAGGTAGGTTCCTTTGACTTAGTCAAATGGGCTACCAATTCACCCGCTTTATTAGAGATTCTCCCAGAGTCTCACCGCTTACCAGTTAATTTTTCTGGCATGGATAATGATGTCCATAATTTCAAAATCCTTGGATTAACCTGGGAACCCGCTGATGATTATTTTTCTTTGACAACAATCGCCGTGGATGATAAATGCACGAAGCGCGCGATTCTATCGCTAGTTGCCCGCTTGTTTGACGTACTTGGCCTTGTAGGACCCGTTGTGCTGTACGCGAAGGTATTAATTAAGGAACTTTGGTTACCCGCGCATTTTTTAATGTCCAGTCCACTCACGTATTTGCCTTCTTCTGAATTGACAGAAGAAAACATAAACCTAAACAACCGCAAAAGGCTCTTGGATCAACTTGTGTTATCCTACTGGAATAAATGGCGAATTGAGTACTTGCACACGCTGCAAGTTCGCCAGAAGTGGTGCACTCCCGATCGCCCTATAGAGATAGGTACTGTCGTTCTCTCGGGTCAAGATAACGTACCACCATTGACTTGGCCATTGGGTATCATAGAGGAAGTTTATCCGGGATCGGATGGTGTAATTCGAGTCGCTTCAATAAAAACCGCGTCAGGCACGTATAAACGTCCTGTCACTAAGTTGTATCCTTTGCCAACTCAATAGATTATTATTACTACGTAATTTAGTTTAATTTAGTTTAGGGTTCATAGTATACGTTCCAATGGTACGCCATTACATAGTTGTAATTTAGTTTATTCGACTTACCATAGTCAAGTCGAACCGCAATTCATTCTCAGGACACTGATAATTATTTTTCCCGAGCATTATATCAATACGATGGTGTTTCGGACTGCTGCTTGGATTTCCCTAAAAGCTCTTCAACAAGTAAATGCTTACATATCATCACCGCTTCTTGAACCTCACTCGCGCCGCATAGATTAGCAGCTTTTGAAAGCTCCTGGACCTTTCAAGGCGGGGAGCATGGTGTGGCGAGTTGCCGCCACTCTGCAAGTTGGATGGGGTGTGGTATCACGACGTGTGTGTCTCGCTTTGGCTTGTGAGGCAAGTGTGTAGCTGGCTTTACGGGAACCATAGGCAATTCAGTGTGCCTTCCGCTGCGAAGCCGAGCGCATTCACCGCAGACTAAATTAATGTCTTATTAACATCGTCCCCGCAAATACACTAAAATCCCGAGTAATATCCCGTGAACGTTGGGGATTCTCCGGGAATAATAAATAACCCATATTCACCGCGTCCGTGTAACTATTGAACAAGAATAACCAGGGGTGTTAGTGTGAAGAATCGAGTGGCCACTCGTCGGAGTCCAGCGAGGCTGCCAAAGGAAAGTCAGGTAACGCTTGTTCTTACTAGCTTAGAGTAGGGCCACATGCGCCGTCTACTGCCAACCACTCCTAACTTGAAGTTATACAGACAAATATAGGCAATTTTGGGCCAGCATTCAATCCAAGTGTTTGGCCGTAACACTGTCCTCCACACCGCAGAGAACCACGGCTATTTACACGCTTGGGCAACTCCAAATGTTATGTTTTTAATATATAATTAGACGGTGTAGCAAAATATTTAGTGATATCTATTAACGTCCGTAATTATTTATTATTCTTAAATTGAGGTTTAGTTTTACTTTTCGTCAAGAAAATTACTACTTAAGCTATAACCTCAATACATTCATTGTGACGTTACATAACGTTCATATAGTCTAAATCATATTGTACTAGTTTTCAATAAACTCTGCTGAATACCAATACTTACGTATAATAAGTGGGTATCAGTTTGTGTTAATACAATACATAATTATCCTTTCCTTGTTATGTTATTAAGAATTGACTTAGTGGGTATACAACAAAAAAACTTATAAACAAGAGAACTTATTTTATCTAGGATGGAATGTGACGTCACAAATCTCATAAAAGTTTGGTAATTTTAAGTAGGTATACATAAATAAAACAAATAAACATTGTTGTTATGATTCAGAACTATTTTTTTATTTCCACCTTCCAACACCGATAAGATAAAATACATAATCGCATATGTATAGGTAAATAACAATACAATAACGATTATTTAACTTTTTAGAAAAAATAAATGATTATTATTTATTTTTTTGTAAAAAGTTAATATATTCTTAAGGACCAGAAGCGGTTATTATTTAAATGAAAATAAATGACTCATCAACCAAGAAAGTTTTATTGCTTAAAAACGTTTTACAATAACAAGTACGTTCCTACTTCTACAACATTATAAACACGACCTTTGAATAACATTATAACGACTCTAAAATACGTCAGTCGCGTCCGGAGCCAAACGAAGAAGAGCCCGTTGACAGCGCGCCATGCATTTTTATACACTTCCACTCGTTGCGGGTAGGTTGGAAGGGGAATATCTAACACGGCCGTTCCTGATAGCGTGACGTCCTCGACCGCAACTTCATTCCCATCAGATCCATCTGTCACAACCTGGTCATCATCATTATTTTGACCGTCATCATTATCTGAAAATACAGAGTACATGAGTAATTAAATAACATGACCACTATGGTTTGAAGCTTATTCAGCCTGAAGTAGTTTCATAAGTAAGGATTCACGAATTTGTCCAGTGTTCCAGGCGCAAGCGTGCACTCAAGCGCCAGCAACAAGGACCATCAATAGTGATTTTTAAAGTTGAAACAGCTTCAAACCCAAGACATTCAGTGCATAGCTAATGATAGAATCCGGATTTCCATCACTCGCAATACATTGTTATCGACAGAGGCCCAAACGTTCGCTTGTCGTTTTCACGAATAGATAGTAGAGGCCCAAAGGTTATGCTTACTATGAATTTGTGACACATTGCGTCATTGAGACAGAGGCCCAAAAGTTCTGCATGTCTCCACCATGACCGCAAAACAGAGCAGAGGCCCAAACGTTAGCATGCTCATAAATGTAACCACGACAGAGGCTCCAAGTTTGCTTGTCGTCACTTACCAACCACGTCATAAAGACAGAGGCATAGAGTCCGCATGTCTCTCATATGCCCGCGGTACTGAGCAATGCGTCATGAAGACAGGCATCAAGTCAGCATCTCTCCACGGAGCGCAAACCATGCGCACCACGCAGCGCAGCACAGCACACCATATAGTGCATTCCATGCGCACCATGAAGCGCCTCACTGCGCACCACGGAGCGCACTCCCAGCGCCTCACTGCGCACCACGGAGCGCACACTCAGCGCACCATGAAGTGGCCAGCGCGCACCACGGAGCGCACACCATGCGCATCACACAGCGCACAGCATAGCGCTTCACGCAGCGCATAACATAGCGCTTCACGCAGCGCACACCATAGCGCTTCACGCAGCGCATAACATAGCGCTTCACGCAGCGCACACCATAGCGCTTCACGCAGCGCACACCATAGCGCTTCACGCAGCGCATTCCAAGCGCACTATAAAGCGCGTCAGCACGCACCACGGAGCGCACACCATGCGCATCACGCAGGGCGCCACCGCGTACCACGACGCTGGACACTGCGCATGACACAGCGGATGCAGGCAAGCACCAGCACCTCACACGGAGCGACTGCACAATCCTGAAACAGGTCCAATCCGAGGCACAGAGGAGTCTCGGTATGTAATGAATCAGTCACCCATCCACGGACCAACCCCTTCAAGGGTTGCTCAACCTTGAAAGTTGGTCAGTGCGGCTGAAGCAGCCTTGATATGCTTGCTGTCTTACGAGGCATAGCCTGCAATGTAACAGCGACAATAGCTTGCAAGCCCCAGAAACTACAGGACCGGTAACGTTAGTAGGTTCCGGTGATCGAACGAGAGTATTCACTTTCCCTGGGCTCGGCCGTACCTGACCATGTACAATCAGTCGCCCCTGGTAACTACTGACTTACCTTCCCGAAAAAGGAATGTCAAACCCACCAGAGTTGAAACTGTAAGAGGTAGGTAGTTTTCAACTTAAAAAGTGTAGCCGCTTTAAAACTTGAACATTGTTTGCAATCAGGGGTCATTAAACCGTATTGGATAAAAAATAACTGGCTTTCGGTATTTGAATGCAACGGACGTTCAGTAATTGATAATCGGTAACTACGTTCAATAACTTCTAATCTCGTATGAATTCGATCAAGAGAACAGTCACACGAGTCTTGGCGACAGCCATGCGAGGATTCGCAATATCTACAACAGTGCATTTGAATCGTTTTGAACACGCGACCAATTATAGAGTAAAAAATAATTGTGGCTACCCCCTAGGGCCGTAACAATGCGGGGAGCGAGCGGGCGTAATGCACTCTTGTGATTTATTTTTAAACCTAAACATCTAAGTCGAATATGTTTCAGATCACACTATTTGCGTGACAAAAATAGAACAAAGATTTTAAAAATATTGAAAAATTAACAGGCATGGGCCTTCTTCTAGTGCAAGATTAGCAATCCTCGCTTTTTATTTTTACTTGGCTTGCGACCGTGACACCCCAAGTAAAACTTTGGAACCCCCTGGGGTCGCGAGTCGCGACCTACAGTTTGAAAAACACTGATCTACAAG
Organism: Polia nebulosa; assembly: GCA_951329385.1. Taxonomy (NCBI): domain Eukaryota; kingdom Metazoa; phylum Arthropoda; class Insecta; order Lepidoptera; family Noctuidae; genus Polia; species Polia nebulosa. The sequence continues at coordinate 16,722,360 of OX589599.1, read as the reverse complement.
AACGAGGTCTGCCACGAGTTCTACGCAAAACACTGCCGCTTATACGATCTGTCGCTATGGTCTATCAATCTATTTTGAGGGTAGTGCGTGATAAAAAGTGGCGTGTAGTTAAAACTATTGCGGCGCAATTCGTAAGAACTGAGACTAGCAAATTATCGCTCCAACGAGTCCTTACGTCCTCTGAACAGAGACACACTCAACATTTTATAAGGAAACAAAACTTACATACGGTTCAGAAGTCTGCACTTTACAAGTACAACACTTCACTTTAACGTTCTCTTTGACAGGATAAAATAACCAAGCACTTAGGTATTTAGATGGCAAAAACGGCTTAGAACGCGTGGTTATCCCACTTCTGATCTTAAGGACCAGAAGCGGTTATTATTTAAATGAAAATAAATGACTCATCAACCAAGAAAGTTTTATTGCTTAAAAACGTTTTACAATAACAAGTACGTTCCTACTTCTACAACATTATAAACACGACCTTTGAATAACATTATAACGACTCTAAAATACGTCAGTCGCGTCCGGAGCCAAACGAAGAAGAGCCCGTTGACAGCGCGCCATGCATTTTTATACACTTCCACTCGTTGCGGGTAGGTTGGAAGGGGAATATCTAACAATATTTTAAATAAACCTAACAAGATCTTGCTTACATAAAATACAAACATTATTATGATTTCAAATAAACAAAAACAGCAATTCCTCGTAATCAAGATTCGAACTCGGACCTCATTGACCATGAACCCATTGCTTAGCCCTAACAGCTACCGGAACATGTTAGATTTATGCGAATTTTAGCAATACAATGAACAGGTCCCAATCTGCTGACCTGTATCGCCAAACCCGCCTGGTAGCCCTAGAGGCACCAGGCGGGTTTGGCGATACAGGTCAGCAGATTGGGATGGCATGCGATCTTTCTTCGCATGTTATCCTTGGCGGCCCACTTGCTTTTCTTCGACTGATGTTTCGTCGTGCGCGGACGCCGTGACGGATGTGTTGCGGCGGGGAATGGAGTACTACATTCCATTCTCTGACGTAACAATGTCTGGCAGGGCTCGACCATGGTTTGGTGCCGAGTGCAATCGCGCTGATGCGCTTAAACACGCGGCCTACCTGGCATGGGTCGACGCTCGGACGCGTAAAGCGAGTGACGTGAGTCAGAAGAAGAGAGCCTTCAACAGGGCTGCCAAGTTCTGCAAGAAGGTGTTGCGGAAGGCTCGGTTTGACCACATTGGCCGAATTGGGAACAAACTTGCTTCTTACCCAGCTGGTAGTAAGGCGTTTTGGTCCCTGGCTAAGTCGGTTGAATCGAACTTCTGCCGCCCCTCACTACCTCCACTGCTGAAACCCGACGGGTCGCTGGCCCACTCCGCTGAGGAGAAAGCAAGCTTGTTTGCCTGTCTGTTTGCGGAATCTTCGCGTCTAGATCCTGGTGGCGCGAGGCCCCCTGGTACTCTTGGTGGATGCGAGTCGATTATGTCAGACATTCGCATTCATCAGAAGGATGTCCGGAGGGTACTGCGTAACCTGGACGTGAACAAGGCTAGTGGTCCCGACGGGATACCGGCAATTGTACTGAGGACGTGTGCGCCTGAGTTGTCTCCGATCTTGACACGCCTATATCGCCTTTCGTTTGAGACAGGAAAAGTGCCGATGGCTTGGAAGCAAGCTAACGTGCAACCCGTACCCAAGAAGGGTAGTCGAGCTGACCCAGCAAATTATAGGCCCATCTCAGTAACTTCCGTTCTCTGTAAGAGTATGGAACGTATACTGAATGGTAAGCTCCTAGCATACCTAGAAGCTAACGATATCCTAAGTGACCGACAATACGGCTTCCGCCGAAATCGGTCAACGGGAGATCTTCTAGCGTATGCCATTCACATCTGGAGTGAGGCCATCGACAAACAAGGGGAAGCCCTTGCGGTCTCCCTTGATATCTCGAAGGCCTTCGACCGGGTCTGGCACGACAGCTTAATTGGCAAGCTTCCTTCCTTCGGTGTGCCCGCTGGATTGTGTGATTGAATAGCAGTTTTCCTGAGGGATCGGTCTATCCGAGTAGTCATAGATGGCTGCTCGTCCGGACTGCTGGCTATTAATGCCGGTGTTCCTCAGGGGTCGGTGCTCTCGGCAACATTGTTTTTGCTGCATATTAACGATCTGCTAAAACCCGGTACCTTTGGGTATGCAGACGACAGCACTGTTGCCGAGAGATACGTGCCAGACGCACGAGTTAGTGGGTCTCAGGTCCGGTCTCTCCGAGAGGCTATGGTTGGGCGCTTGAACTTGTCCATGCAGGCTGTCTCAGATTGGGGCGATGCCAATCTGGTTAAGTTCAATGCTGCTAAGACCCAGGCGTGTCTTTTTTCTGCTAAAAGGAGCCAATTTCACCCGGCCCCATGTTTCCGAGGTGTAACCGTGCCGATAACCGACCGACTTGATCTTCTTGGTGTTACTTTAACATCTACTCTCAATTTTGGCCCCTTCATAGAGGCTAAGGCTCAAGTGGCTGCCAAAAAGTTGCCTCGCAAAGGTGAGACGATACTTCACGCCGGAACAGCTGCTCCAACTCTATCAAGCGCAAGTCCGATCGTGTATGGAGTACTGCTCTCATCTTTGGGACGGATCTGCAAGATACCAGCTTGATGCCCTTGAGTCAATTGAGAAACGAGCCAAGAGGATCATCGGCAATGATAGACTCGTTGAGTCAAAACTCCAAAGTCTTGAACATAGACGCCGAGTTGCTAGCCTGTCGGTTTTCTATCGATTACATTTTGGGGAGTGTGCGACGGAATTGCATGATTTGATTCCGCCAAGCCCGTTTCATCTAAGGACCACAAGACGTACGGCGAAGTGCCACCGGTTCATGGTGGACATCCCATCCATACGCACAAAGCGTTTTGAGAAAACATTCATTGCACGTACGGCTAGAGAGTGGAATTCTCTACCGGAGTCTGTGTTTCCTGTAAGATACAACCTAGGAGTCTTTAAGTCAAGAGTGAATAGGTTACTTCTAGGCAAGCGTGCTCCATCTTCGACCACATCATCGCTTACCATCAGGTGAGATAGTGGTCAAACGCGAGCCTATCAAATATAAAAAAAAAAAAAAAAAAAACAGGTCGTCATTATGACGCGTATTCAAAATGCAACAGAAATGTAATGTTATTTCACGTAGTACGACGACAGTTCATTAGTGTGTGTTATCTGTGGAATGTTGATACATCACTCATACACACAAACGCACAAGCACGGGCTGTATCGTGCTCGATTTCATAGCAACGTAATCATTAGCACGCTAATGGAGTTTTTTTCTTCGAGATTGTCAATACATAACCACAAATCAAATCAAAAGTCATTTATTCAAACTAGGCTGAGAGCCAGCACTTTTGAATGTCAAAGTTCTACTGATAAAGACAGTCCCCCAAAAACGCCCGCCCGTCACAAAACCTTATACTCATTGACTGCCTCAGCCAAGCCTTATTTGACCCAAATGACGCAATTCACTCACAATAATAAATTTCTTGTAAGTACATAATATGAATGAACTCACTGATGCAGTGGTGCACTGCTGGCAGTCAGAAGTCAAAATCAGTGTACACAACCGATAGCTTGTCTCAAAATAAAGAAGAATGAAGAAGAAACTTTATATTCATTTGGTTGTCTGTCCCGATTCCAAGACTATAACTTTACAATTTCAGGAGACCCAGTCAGATTCCATGCAACATACATGGTTCGATGTATTTATGACCAAACCGACACCATCAGCCCTGCAGAGTTTGTAGCATTTGGAAGATTATCTGTAGCGGTCAACAAACTAGCTGTTTTAGCCTTTTGCAATGCTCATGGAAACACGGAATACCAAACACTACAATGGCATGATAATGTTACATAAATAAATAAAATATTTTTACTTTACTTTACTTTTATTTTTCTCTTACATAATCATTTAATTTATAAAATTATGGTCCAGTGATTTTGACTAACTAAGCTGCAAGGTGTCCACTGATAGACGTAGGCCTCTCTCGAGGTTCGCTCCAACGTCCGTTTCTGTGCTTCTCGCGGACGGACGCTCGCAACTTTTTATCAGGTTATTGGTGCACCTTGCGGGAGGCTTTCCGACGCTGCGTGTTCCGTTACGCGATCGCCACTGCAGAACCTTTCAGCTACTTCCCTTATTGATTAAGAAATAATTAACCCTTTGGTTATAAGCGCGACTGCGAATTATGGGTTCGATTCCCGAGGTATTCAGGCAATAACTATAAAGCCTCTTGACTGCTCATAAGAGCGACTCAGGCTCACGACTTACATAATTATGAAATTGCACTTAAGCTACTTATACGGAAGTATGAGTGGTCATTTTAGTCAAAGACTACAATAATAATTATAATGGGTAATTTTAGTTTTGACCAGTTGTTAGATCCCTGCACACGCGTTTATTTAAAAAAAATCTGCGTTAATAAAAAAACAATTATGACTTCCTGGTGCGTCTAGAACATCCTGCTATAAAAAGATGAGACAACTTTTCATCAGTAAGTAAAACATATTTATTAGTTATAATATTATTAATATGAGAAAGAGGATATGGGTAAAAAAGGGGTGACTACAGAGATGACGACTAATAGAGGAGTATGGAAGAAAAAGACATGTTGCGCCGACCCCAAATAAATTGGGATAAGGGCAGGAGAATGATGATTATTATTATGAGAAAGTGCAGGGCTCTAGTTAATCTGGTTGGTTACGTAAAAATGTATACCGCGTTGATGTCTTTTTGAAAAGTCCTTTTCTCTATGTGACTCAGGCTGGCTGGATAAGTCTTCAAAATAGCTCGCATTTAAGGGCAATTTATGTGACGCACAGAATATAATATACCCTAGTGACGGCTAAACACCCTTATTTCAGAATTTGTGACGCTGCAGAATCTTAGATATTCGATCGAAAACGTGTCCAGCCAGCTTGAAAAACTACTTTTCGCTGGTCTCTCAATCTCTATAACGGAAGTGATTTTGACGACTTTTTGCATATCAACGGGCGTTACATAAAGAAGAATGGCCAAATTTCTATAGGAGCTGGACTCGACTTTTATTTTTCATGTCCTAAAATAAACTATAGCTAGATTGGTTTGTTTTTATGTCGTAAACACTATGCCGTTTGAAAATTATTTCTAAATAGCCACGATTTTTTATAATAACGTCAACAATACTTATGAGGTTAGAATCTACAACTACTTTCTACCCGACTGCGGCGTAGCTTATGAGTCTAGTTAGCGATAAGCGAGAAGGGCAATTAGCGATCTCGTTTCTATTTATTTCGATTTCTCTCAGAGAATTACCCAAAAAATAAGACTTGTAGCAAAGCGCACCAACTCTTTGTTTGTCTTATCGATCATTCAATGAAAACTACACCTATATTGCTCTAACTTGCACAACGTATAGTGTAGACAACAAAGCTGGTATAACATCACACGTGAAGTGGTTCTTGAAAGACTTCCAAGCCTTTTTTTGTGGTTTGACCACTTCAATTCTGGCTGAAGAGTTAGTCACTAGATACCGACTGCCTTTCAGTCTTCAATGCTCAAGTTGCATAGATATTGACAAATTGAGTAATGGTTGTTAACAGAAGTAAATGAAGTATAATTGGTAGAGTACTTAAATGAAAGAAATAGGCTTGACAAAAATACTTTTTATTCATCATCCTCTCTTATCACTACACCATCGAGGAATGCTGCTGGCTCTGATATTGTCGTAGTATATTGTCCATACTTGAGAAATCCAGAAATGTAATAAAAGCGTTAAAAGAAAGCGCATATTCCACTTGTTCAGCCCTAAATGTTCTTAAACTATTTTTTGAATTGAACAACATATCCCAATCAGTACTAAATGTATGTTCTTCACAAATACGAACATTTATAGGCAAGTAATATTTGTTTTTGCTTAGAGTTATTGCTCTTAGAGGGTCAGAAATTCTATGCAAATCTCTGTTTCGGCAACCAGAAAAACACAATGTGCTGCAGTATTAGCCGCTCGTCCATACTGCGATAAACTAATCACCCTGGGTACTTCGTCAGCTTGCTGGTCGGTGTCTCCAAACACCGACCCTTGGTGTTGAGGCTCTAGCTTCAGCTCTGGTTCCGGCTCTGGCTCCGGCTCAGGCTCTGGCTCCAGCTCTGCCTGCTGCTCAATATTTGGCTACATATTATGCATTGCAACTCTCTTGAGTCTCAGCCAACAGGGATGACAAAAATGGTCTGATGAAGTTGCCTGAAACAACCATACAGCATTGTCTTATTATAAATCTTTGGGCTCATTATTTATTAAACATAAGGAATTAAAAACATTGTTACAAAACAATATTAGATTGCAGTGATGAATTCACTATAACATAGGACAACAATAAAAAACATCATAATTACCTGCCGTGGGGCAATTCTATTTTCAAGTTCAATGTGTGTTGCTTGTAGCAACTGAGATGGATTCTCTCTCACAATAAGGTCACGTTTACGGTTCCGCAGACAACTTCCACAAAGTATGCAAACATGCATGTGGCCACGGGAAGATGAGGCACCAGGTTCATTACTTAATTCGGAGTTGACATGCTGCATTGCCAATTGTTTACAGGCATCACATAATATGTAGTCTTCTTCAGTGATCTAAAATAAAAATTACAGTTGTTATATGATGTATGATTGTGTGATGGTTTATGTTGGTATATGTACTAAAATGAGTAGGTATAAATACGTACTATTATTGAAGAATTCCTCTCGCAGATCTTACAAAAATTACTCTCGTATCAAGATCAAAAACGAGATGGTGGCGGTGAGTGAGTGAGTGAGTGAGTGATCAATGCGTATGTTACAATTAACTCATAGCAATCGCAGGGCTAGTTGTGGCGTCTGCATGATTTCTTTTACAAATATCCAAGAAACAAAATCGGTGTCCAGAAATCAAAAGCACAGAATAATCGTCACAAGTGGTAGTTATCAGTCCGTAAAACAATGCCAAGGTCAAAACAACAGAAGGAAATCCAAAATAGCACAAGTGCTAATCACAATTCACAACAAGTAAATCGAATAGGATGCGAATACGAATGATTGCCGGCAAAGAGAATATAATTTCATTGCCGGGGTGTCCAGTTCACAGACAGATTAAGTAACTTGTCGATGACAAATGACGTTCCGTTGTACGCATTTGAACAAAACTACTTACTATACACCAACATAATTATTTTTTATGACAAGAATCCAATACATAATATCAGCATATTCGTTGATTTGATGCCTTTAAACTAATTGAATAGAATTACAGTTAAAACTTTTCAGAAAAACGTGAATAATTACAGTCTTTGTATACCAAGTCATTTCAAACGCGAAATGAATCGTCAAGAGGTGCGTTCTGAAACTATTATTCTAAATAATTTAGAAAAAGTTACAAAAACAAAAAAATTGGATAACTTTTTTTTGTGGCTACTTATTGAGATATTTCTTGTGTTTTATATGACCTTAAAAAATAAGGGTATTTTTCATAAATATGGCGTATTGGGAGGCCATCGTTTCGTTGTCGGGTACGATTTGGCCATCCTTCTTTGTGACAGGAATCGAGTTAAAAGTTTTGTGATTAGTAGAAAAAGTCAAAAATCAGTGTCCAGCCAGCTTGAATTTACGTATAAAACTTCTGGCTGTCACTTCCGAATCTCAATAACGGGAGCGTTTTCGAATATGGTTCCTTTACTTACAATTAGTGACGCAATGTGTGACAGTAATAACGTTTGATTTATGACGTCACATGTAAGGGTTTATGAGAAATCAATAAAAACTTAATGTTAAGGTCCAGCCAACTTGAGTTCAAGCTGGCTGGACACATGTATCTCCGCTGCCTGATGATCTACTGCCTTCGAAATGTGTTCAAAATTTTGTTACGGGGACGATGATGATAACCTGAGTTTGTGACGGAGAAACTTTGAGTAGTTTCAAAGATGTTGACCATTTAAATTTTCCTATACAAACATCCATTAATATTGTGAGGTGACCATGATTTTTACATAAAGGATTTCTTTTTAATCGACAAATCGGCTGGTAGCATGTGACGGAGAAACTTTGAGTAGTTTCAAAGATGTTGACCATTTAAATTTTCCTATACAAACATCCATTAATGTTGTGAGGACGGTGACCATGATTTTTACATAAAGGATTTCTTTTTAATCGGCTGGTAGCAGCCACGCTGGATTTGCATTTGATTTTCCCGTGGGAATAAAAGGTTTTCCCGCAGTAAAAAGCGTAAGTATGTGTTAATTCAAAATAATAATTGACTACCAGTGCTGTAAAAGAGAGCCCACTTGTATTTCGCGTTTAGTTCATTATTAGTAACTGAAAATGAGAACTAAACTCGGCAGTCGACATTGTATGTACTTTTCGAAGTGTAATCTAATCAGAGTAAGTGTACGACCTGATGATGTCCAGCCAGGGTCAGCACAGGGCTTCGGATGGAACCAGGGAGCCAATGAATAAAACGCAGCAACCCTGTTCCAACGGTATATTTCGCAAGAAAAAAGAGATATTCTAAATCCATACAGGGTCCTTATACTATCAACGGAAAATCTTAACACCACGATGTAGAAATCGGTGCTCATCTAACAACACCATCTGTCGAAGCATCGCGGAGCTAATTTACAACAGTGTGCCTAGGGTATTTTATCGATACAGTGCGAACAAGGTTATACAGTAAGACAAATATTAATTAATCTGTGGTAAGAGAACCTAAATAAGAGTTAAGATTCGACCAGTTGTCCTAGTAGTACCAACTTTAAGCCATAGATGGCGACACACTTCTACACTTTTGTCTTCTATCGATTTAAATACCTACAAATGTTCGTATTAGTATCATCAATACACGGATTTTCGTCCATTAAAGAAAACACCTTAAAATATACTTAGTCCTACATAAAACCTACAATATTGGTAATCCTACTGCAGTGTTTTTATGGAAAAATTGAAATGATCAATATCTTTGAAACTACGCAAAGTTTCTCCGTTACAAATTTAGGTTATCATTATCGTCCTCGTCGCAAAATTTTGAACATATTTCGAAGGCCGTAGATTATCAGACAGCAAGGATACATGTGTCCAGCCAGCTTGAACTCAGGCTGGCTGGACATTAAGTTTATATTGATTTCTCATAAACCCTTACATGTGGCGCGATAAATCAAACGTTATTACTGTCACACATTGCGTCACTAAATGTTAGTAAAGGAACCATATTCGAAAACGCTGAGTCCTAACATTGTTGCATCGGCCAATCCCAACCGTTGTATTTTCTTCGTCCCCCGGCCCGCAGTGGTGAGTCGTGTTATTATTAGACGAATTCGGTCTATGAGCACCTATTTCCTATCAGCTCTCAAGTAGTTCTCAATGAATTGAAGTTGCGAGGACTATTTTGTGAAAGATAAAGGAAGGGACTCTTATAAAATTGGTTAGTAGTAACCATAGATAATACACTATACTATACACCACCTTGTTGACAATGCTTTGCATACACATCAGTCATCGTGCCGATAGTCCCCACTCCACAGTACCTACCTATAGTATTATATTACCCCCTGGCCACAGCCACCAGCGGTGCGAATTGCGGCGCAGCGGAAAAGCGGTGAGTGGCGAAAACAAATGCAGGAAATTCTATGAAGCACACACACACACACGATTTAAATCAAAATATATATTTTAATAATCGACAATTTATAACCCTATTTATACCTAAGACCCTTATAACAGCTACATAATAGAAATTCTTGTGGATAGATTAGAAAAATAAATAAAAATGTTGAAGTGATTATACAATAATCGTTGTACCCTTACAATACGAACAACATTATTAAAGTGTCATCTTCGCTTGAGATTACAGATCAAATTAACTTCTTGTTTATTGGTTTATAATTTTATTGTATTGTGTATATCTTCTAGGTAAGTTAGAGTGTATTTTATTTAAGTAATAGTTAAACATTGATCTAATAACATCATTTGAAAGCACAGTTAAATTAAGCCTTTTCTAGAGATGATTTGTAAAACAAAAGGAGTATAAAAAAAAATAACCGGAATATCCCGCTGTTTTGATTGTTTAATTTATAGTTTAAGAGTCTTAAATTTTGAGAACAATTGATAAAATTTGTGATTTTTGCGACCGTCATACATTTTTTTTCGGTTTTCAGAATGACCACCGAAATTACAAAAAAAACAAATTTTTGATTCTTGGACCTCAAATGCGAAAAAGGAGCGAATTGATGCTATTTTTGCTTTTAGAATAGGAAAACCCTCAAGTTCAATTTTCGAAAGGTGCTTTAAATGAAAAACCGGCCAAGAACGAGTCGGACTCGCGCGCAAAGGGTTCGGGTTACAAATCATATTTTTTTTCAGGTTTTTTTCAAACAGCAAGTAAAGAACTACTTTCAGAATTTTTACAGTTTGAAAAATTTTGATTTTTAATTTTTCACTTTTCACCCCAAAACTGACCCCCATATTCCAAATTAATTTATTTAGTGTACACGTCCGTGTTTGGGTCACAGATATTCATGTTTGTACCAAATTTCAACTCTATCGCTCCAGTTCCTCGCGCACCTCTATGATCCTCGTGCACCTCTGTTTCCTCGCCCACCTCTATGAGTGGCGCGAGGAGGCGAAACGCCGGGGCATAACTCCGCTGCCGCGACACCTCGCGGCTCGGCGGACAGAACTCCGGCAGGATCTCATGGCGACATGGAGAGAGCGACTGTCGCAACCCAGCGCTGGGCACGCCACCATTGTGACGGTAGTGCCCCTCTTTAAGGAGTGGCTGGAGAGGCGTCACGGCGTCCTCACTTTCTGCCTGACGCAGGTCCTCACCGGACATGGAAGCTTCGGTAGGTTCCTGTGTAGGATTAGGCGGTGGGAAACACCCGGGTGTCCCCACTGTGAGGATCGCCCAGAGGACACGGTGGAGCATACGGTGGAGACCTGCCCCGCTTGGGCGGAGCTCTGCCGTGTCCTCGTGGAGGCGATCTGCGGCAGTGACCTCTGGCGCCCGGCCCTGGTCCAGGCCATGGTACGGGGCGAGAGGGAATGGGAAGCAGTCTCCTCCTTCTGCGAAGCAGTAATGCTCGCGAAGGAGGAGGCGGAGCGGGTGAGGGAGGCTCAACAACAGAGTCGCCCTCACGCCCTCAGCAGCAGCCGCCGCAGGAGGCGCCCTGGGCGGAGGACGTCGCGAGTTGGTCTCCACACTCCGACAGAAGACCAGGGGCGTGATTACCAGCGCCCCCAAAGAAGACTTAGAAGCCCAGATGACGAGGACGCCTTGGAGGAGGCGAAAAGGCGCCCTCTGCAGCGCACCCCGCAGTCCGTCGCAAGCGCCGTAAATCACCCGCCCGCGCTAGGCTGGACGCCGCCGCCTGTGGCCGCTGCCGCACCGGGCCAGATTACCAAGAAAAAGAAGCCACGCTGCCTTCCGCTGGTAGTGAAGAGACTGCTGAACTGGCAGGTCAGTTTCAGGGCCCTGCGCAACCTTCTAGGCCTCCCACCGACTGTCCGCCCGTACCAGGCTGGGATTTGTTTCCTGCCCGGGGACGAGGAGGAGTATCGGGTGGTCTAAAATACCTGTACGGGCTGGAGAAAGAGACCGACCGGTCCTGGTTCTCGTACTCGCTGCCAGCGGAGCGGAAGTTCAAGGTGGCCATTCGAGGGCTGCCTGTGGACACCGAACCAGAAGCCATCATGAAGGAGCTACGAAGGCTGGACTACGACCCTGAGTACGTGCGGTGCATCAGGGGTCGTCAGGGTCGCCCGGTCTGTATATTCCACGCGGTCCTGAACTTCCAAAAGGACGTAAGGCGTATTTACGACACGGACACCTTTTTGATGATGGGGGAGGGGGTGGTCCAGGTAGAGGCATGGAGGGGAAAGCGGGGGCTGGCACAATGCCACCGCTGCCAACAGTTCCGGCACTCCTCTCATCAGTGACACTAACCTCTCACGGGTGCGATGCGGACAAGGGCACGTCGCGCGTGATTGCCCCCGGCCTCGCACGGAGCCGGCAACGTGCGCCAACTGCGGAGGGCCGCACCCAGCGTCCCATCGCGCGTGCCCGCCTTCAGGAAGGAGGCCACTAACAAGCGTGCGGGCACAGTTGCCTGTAGGTACAGCAAGCAGAGCAGCCCGGCCGGCCAACACCGTGACCAAGGCCGCCTCCACGCTCTCCTCGTTGAAGACCACGAGGCTCAAGGCACCTTAACTCTCTCAGATTGATTCCAAATGTAATTATTTCATGAAATCATGACATTTGGCATCAATTCTACCTGGTAGAGATGTAATGGTGATTTGAATGATTATAATTCTATAAATACATACTTGCTACGGCCGCGAATCAAATGTTGACCAAGAGACAACCTGACACTGACCTGCAAATTGCAAAAAACTTAAGAAAATTTGAATTTCGCGGGCTACCCTGGAGCATTCACCTTAAAAACAAAGCACAGATAACAAACGAAAAAAATAATTAAAATGTTTTATCCATTAAGGCAAAGGAAACCGAACACACAGCCATCTCGAAAGTTTGGGAAGCGCCAGAGTAACCCGCGAAATTTAAATTTTCTTTCAGTATCAATCAGGTTGTATGTTGATCAAAATATGATGCGCGGCCGTAGCAAGTACGTATTTACAGAACTGTAGTCATTAAAATCATCAATACAACCTTCACAGTTCATATTTATGTATGGAATGACTATTTCATGAAATCCTAGCACGAAATCAATTCTGAGAGTTGTATTGATATAAATACGAGTACATACTTGCTACGGCCACGAATCATATTTTGACCAACATACAAACCTAACACTGACCAGCAAATTGTAAAAAACGTGAGAATATTTGAATTTCGCGGGCTACCCTGGTACCTACTAATAGGAAATAAGTAGTCCAATGTACGAAAATATTATTTTCATAACAAATAATGACTTATTATACTGATTGCACATCAAATTAACGACGTATGTTGGCCAAGAGCGAGCGAAGAGAGCTCGGGAACTTGGGGCACCCCGACATGTACAGGTTGCGTCCGCTCGCTTTGCTCGCTCACTATAGCCCCCATCATCCCCTTCGTGTTAGGTTCCTTTAAACCCTGCAGACAGAAATAGGAGCCACAGCGGGGCTTCGTCAATATATCTTACTTACAACTGTGGTTAGCACATTTCCGGCTTAACTAATTAAATTATATATTAAATTTGTTTATTTTTTAACTTTTGATGGGCACTCGTTTGATCACTATTTCACCTGATGGTAAGCGATGATGTGGTTGAAGATGGAGCACGCTTGCCTAGAAGCAACCTATTCACTCTAGACTTTCACTTAAAGATTCCCAGGTTGTAGTTATCAGGAAACACAGACTCTGGCAGGGAATTCCACTCCCTAGCTGTACGCACAATGAATATTATGTTCTCAAAACGTTTTGAGCGTGTGGGTGGGATGTTCACCATGTTCCGGTGGCGCGTCGCCGTACGTCTTGTGATTCGATGACGGAACGGGCTTGGTGGAATTAAATTATGCTATTCCGTCGCACACTTGCCAAAATGCAACCGATAGAAAACCGACAGGCTAGCAACACGGCGTCGATGCTCAAGACTTTGGAGCTGGTGTCAAAAGTGGTTTTAACTAGTGATACAACACTAATTTAAAGTGGTATCGTTTAAATTTTAAAATACACACCGTACCAGCAGAGCTACGGCGGCCAGGGGTACGGTGGGTCTGCAATAGTCGACAGCAGAAACTAAGGAATTGTTTGACGCCATATTTTAGATTATTTTTACTTTTAGTTAGTTTTTATTTTTGTTTAAGTGTAGAAGTCGTGAATCTATAGTCAATACATACCTAATTAGATAAAAGTTCATTAAATCATTACCTAACACTAGTAGACATTTTATTTTTTGGGAGTTGCGTTCCTTGTTCATCAGTTGACAGTTCATGCATTAATTTCACAAAAAATATCAAGTAAGAAGTAACGGAACGCATTACCGCCTTAATGTCAAAAACGGACGCAACAAAAACATCGAATTGAAATAGAAGACTTGGTATTTTGTGAAAATACATAACAAACAACATGGATGACCCAGAATTAGACAAGATTCGACAACAGCGGCTTGCTCAACTACAGTCTCAACATGGGGTGAGTGAATCATAGATGGAGGTTATGTTTAGTACAATACCTCACAACCTGCTTCGATTTTTGGAATAAATTATTTTTAGCTTTTTTAATTTCACAAATAAAAGGCCAATTTATGTTATTTCAAACTCGACTCATATATTTCAGGGAACCGGTGATCCTAATCATGCTAAACAACAGGAAGAAAGAATGCAGCAAATGGAGGAAGCTAAACACACAATTCTTGCACAAGCACTTAGTCAAGACGCTAGAGCTAGACGTAATAACATAATCTGCATTAACTAAGTCATATGTTGATGACGTCACATTCAAAAGTTAATATTATCATGACAGGTCATCAAAATAATCTTATGCCTTTTTCTTGCAGTGAACACAATCAAACTCAGTAGACCAGAAAAGGGTGCTATGGTTGAAAATATGATCTGTAGAATGGTCCAGATGGGTCAGGTTCGTAATAAAATAACAGAACCAGAACTGATTCAAATCCTTGAGTCTCTCAATCAACAGATGCCGAAATCCACAAGCACTGTGAAATTTGACAGAAGGAGGGCTGCTCTCGACTCAGATGATGATGATTTCTAACCTTGCTTAATTAAGTTAACTCATTGAATAATGGTGTAACTGGAATGCCTTAACAAAATATTAAATGCTTATTTATCTTTACAATCATGTTATTTTCTTGTCTAGTGATAGTCATAACTGAAATGTTTTTATTTTTAATGGAGAAACATGAATTCTGTAATAACACAAATTGTAATACACATTTGAATATTCAGTTTTTGTTACATTTTATAACTACTTCTGTATAACATTATATTAAAAATGTGGCATATAACGGCGCCAAGCAAATGACATAAGTCAGAAGAAGAGAGCCTTCAACAGGGCTGCCATGTCCTGCAAGAAGGTGTTGCGGAGGGCTCACTTTGACCACATTAGCCGAATTGCTATAACAAGCTGGTAGGAAGGTTTTTTGGGCCCTGGCTTAGTCGGCTGAATCAAACTTCTGCCGCCCTTCACTACCAACATTGCTGAGGCCCGACGGGTCGCTGGCCCACTCCGTTGAGGAGGAAGCGAACTTGTTTGCCTCTGTTCGCAACTCACGAGTTGGTGGGTAGCCAGATCCGGTCTCTCTATGGTTAAGCGCTTAAACTTGTCGTTACAGGCTGTCTCTGAATGGGGCGATGCCAATCTAGTCAAGTTTAATGGTTCTAAGATTCAGGCGTGTCTTTTTTCCTTTAAAAGGAGCCAATTTCACCCAGCTTCTTTCCAAGGTGTAACTGAGCTGATAACCAACCAACTTTATCTTCTTGGTGTTATGTTAACATTGATCCTCAATTTTGGACCTTTCATAGAGGTAAAGTTTCAAGTGGCTGCCAAAAACTTGGGGGATCCTAGCAAGGGTGCGACGGTACTTCACGCTAGCACAGCTGCTCAAACTTTATCAAGCGCAAGTTCGATCGTGTATGGAGTACTGTTCTCATCTTTAAGACGGATTTGTGAGATACCTAGCTTGATGCGCTAGAGTCTATTGAGAAACGAGCAAAGAGGATCATCGGCAATGATAGGCTCGTTGAGTTGCGGCTCCAAAGTCTTGAGCATCGACGCCAAGTTGCTAGCCTGTCTGTGTTCTACCGGTTGCATTTTGGGGCGAGTGCGACGGAATAGCATAGTTTAATCCCGCCAAGCTCTTCTGCATGGCGCTAGGCAAGCGTGCTCCATCTTCGACCTCATCATCGCTTACCATCAGGTGAGATAGTGGTCAAACACGTACCTAACAAAAATTGAAAAAAAATTATCCCTACTTATGGGTGGTATTAGGTACCTACATTTAATTTTATCCTAGATCTTTGTCCAATGTGAGTTTGATCAAAGAAGTAGGACGACTTCGTCAAATGTGTCATCAACACCATTGATCAAAGAATATCAAAATGGCTGCAACTCAGATTTTGTCTTTCTATATTATACGGTGATACTTTCATAACAATGTAATTGAATGTGGAGTCATCGATACGTAAAAAACGCTTTAAAGAATGTCTGTCCCCGACTTGTAATTATTTTATTTATCTTGAATGCTTTTTTCTCTTCGCCTTTCGATCCATGGCTTCACCCAAAGCTCTTTCTTGTTTGTATTTTTTCTTTTTTAATAATAATCTAATGATAGTAGCAGCACTTAAAGTTGCTCCACGTTCCTCTATTTTCTCAGACTACGTAAAATCTTAGACATAGATAATGGACAAGTGTAACGGGCCTCCGTCAAAGAAATTTGATCAAGTAAGTTTAAGACATGTCTAGATATTGGACAAAGATAAAGGATAAAATGTAATACCATCTTAATCCAAATATGATAATGCTTTTTGTCACTAAGTAAGCCAATTTACTGGGAATCAAGCGATAACAAAGGGATTATAATAAATGACTAGGTAGGTAGTAATTAATTAAGTTTGTGTTTAACCTGTTAAGTCCTGGCACTCACTGGTGAGTGCGACAAAAATAAAAAAATATTAAAGTGAAAAAAAAAAAATCGGCTGTCAACCCGGGTTGTCGTCGGGGTTCAATTTGAAACCCGGATTTGGCCGATGGGGGTAGAAGGGTACAGTTGCCATGCCAGCTGACATGTTTGATGCCTAGCCTTACTAGCCTAACTGCTAGACTTGTTCACACCAACATGAAATTAATTTACAGTACTATTTGTTTATCCAGTGAAAATAACAGATACTGACAAATACCGATTCATATAAAGTTGTTTGATTTTACGATAAGTCATACTTAGGTAGCTAGAAACCATAACATTAGTACCTACCTATCTATCTATTGTAATCAATTGAGCAACTTCAACATTTTTGTCTAAGTACCTACTGGTTCATTGGTTTGCGCAAATATGACTAGGCTCCAGGGTTTTTTTTTTTTTTTTTTTTTTTTTTTTTTTTTATTTTTTTTTTTTTTTTTTTTTTTTTTTTTGGGGGGTGGGAAATCATCCAATGACTTCTTCCGCTCTAGGGTGGAGCGGAAGGGTGTGTCAGACTCTTACTGACTAAAACCCACCCCTGTTCCTCCCTGCCTCGAGTGCCCGGGGGCGAGGTAACTCTTTCGAATTTATCCTCCACCCCCGGGCATTTATCCTCCACCCCCGCCCGCGAAATTCTAATTTTCTTACGTTGTTTGCAATTTGCAGGTCAGTGTCAGGTTGTGTCTTGGTCAAAATTTGATTCGCGGCCGTAGCTGGTATGTATTTATAGAACTGTAATCATTAAAATCATCAATACAAGTCTTCAGTTAGTATTAGTACCAAATGTCATGATTTCATGAAATACTACATTTAGCACTAATACTAACTGAGAGAGTTATATTGATGATTTTAATGATTATAATTGTAGAAATACATACTTGCTACGGCCGCGAATCAAATTTTGACCAAGATAACCTGACCTGAAAATTTGAATTTCGCGGGCTAGGGTGGAGCTTTCAGCTTAAGGTGGATGCGCCAGGGTAGCCCGTGAAATTAAAAGTTTCTTACGTTTTTTGCAATTTGCAGGTGAGTGTCAGATTATATTTTGTTTTGAGGGTTTAAAAAAAAAAAAAAAAAGGCGTTGTATGAGAGAGAGAGAGACGCCACGACCCTCGCGACTCGCGACGCCCCGCGTCTCCGTAAACGGGACCTTTTGTTGGCTCAACTGATAAACTTTTACAACGGACTTATAAGGTAGTGTATTCGTGTTCGGGCTACTAAAGTAGAGCCAACATTACGACATATTATGAACTATTTGTTGAAACACACTGAATGCCTGGGAGTTCCCTATCCTGTTTTTTTAACACGATTATAATCTGACATATGATGCGCTAACTTTCTGAAAACTAACTTTTTCCAAATAAAATGACGAAACCTATGTACATTTTTAATATCAGACATATTGTGATAAAACCGTCTGCTTAATTTTTTTGACATAGCAGAAACAGGCCCCCATGAAATTGAGACATTTTTGGCCGGTACTGTCCACCTAGTCAGGTTTAGATTCATCTAGTCTAACTATTTGATACGGTTTTGGCCGTAAAACGATGGAACATGGTTTTGGTCGTGGGCTCTCGTACTACTATATTTAAAAGCAGACATTGTTTAAGAACATTATTTGTCACTGTAATCATGTTTTCGTTTTTAGCTGTAGGTATTTATTCAATAGTTCTATAAGCGCAAAACCACATTCAAATCAGGCCATCAATTTTAGAAGAGCTACAATGCAACAGTTAAACACGCACACAGAATGAGATCGCCGTCAAACTTAGAACCCTCCCCCTTTAAACTTCGAGGGTTAAAAATGGACGTGACAGAGTCCTCCTTTTCCAATTTCAGCCATGGTGGCCAATCTTAGTGGACTAGTCATCGAAGCCAGTGATTTATAGTGCATGTGTGCGCAAACACAGATGTGCTGTTATAAGTAGTCCTATGGGTTGGGAATCTGACATGACCAGGGAGAGATTAGGCACAGGACCAATGGCTTAACGTGCTTTCCAGCGTTTGTTTAGAGTTCACAGCGTAATACCCTCGTGCCAACGAGGCGCCGTGAACTGCCAAACTCCGGGTTACCACTGATAAATCCATACCTACTCAGGCAAATCTGTTATCTCTCTCTCTCTGTCTGTTATTGTGTTGTTGATTGTATTTTTGATTGTTATTTTAATTGTAATTTAATTTGTTTTTTCATTAGTATTTTAAATTGTATTTTGTGGTAGTAACATTGCTTTGGCGTTATGCTGTTAAGGTGTTATTTACGTAATTTTTAATAAATAATAATAATAATAATAATAATAATAATAATCTCTTCACTTTTTAAAGGCTGAATGGATTTGTATGAGACTTGACACACTGGTAGACTATATCCTGGAATAGGACATAGTAGATATACTTTTTATCCCGGTAAGATGTTGCCTTGAGATAATTCTTGACTTGCACACGGGCGAAGCAGCTGGCAGAAGCTGGTTTATTACCTATAGGTAATACTGACTTCTAGCACAATCAACATAACTAATTAGCTACATTAGGTAACTTCTAATCGCCAAACGTCGGTCAAGTGCTGTGTTGGTATCAAAAGTCAATTAGATACCTACACTTGAGAAGAGTTTAATTTTAAGTCTTCATTGGTTTACGCCATAGGGCTAGACAGAGAAGTACCTACCTTTCTACCTCTTACCTATCTTTAGTATTTTCAGCCACATCTCGCCAGTTTAGTTATTCCACCTACTTAATAGGGGGCGAGCCTATTGTCATTAACCGGGCACATAACCCGGCGTTTTACCACATATTACGTTTTACTAAGAAATTCTTGAAGGAAAATCGTAAAAATACTTAGCTCAACCTGGGAATCGAACCCTGGACCTCATCATGCGACCAGTCAACCACTAAACCTTCGAGGCAACATGTTTTTCTACAAATGTTTGCGTGTTACAATTTATAAACTGATCTAGTAGGGTTGGGTGTCTCACAGTGAACCAGGCATATAAATACGTTTAAACACCGTTTAATCTCGAAAATGCGACGTTGCCACATCATGTTAATATAGGTAAAAGAGGTGTATTTTTGTTCTCTCTCTGCCAACTAGGTTGTGTAGTAACCGCGTGCAAGGTGGATGTGTGGGTAGCATTTTATAAAAAAAACAGAAAAAAAAAACATCCGAATTGATAACCTCCTCCTTTTTAAAGTCGGTTAAAAAACAGACAATTTATGTACCCTCGAAATTTACCTGGTTCACTGTAAGACACTACCCTATAAATGTCGCCTTTCATTGCAGACTGTACCTACCTACCTAGGTATACTTACACTGTACCTACCTAAACGATATTATAATGGAATTTAAGTACTAGATTTTAGGATTTTTCCGTATCGCTATCGAAGCTTAACGAATTGTTTATCATAATTCTACAGATGTTATAAAAGGTGGAACCTTTGTTCACTATGAGTAGTTAGGTACCAGCTGCAAGTGAATTATGTTACGTGGAGGGTTGTTAGTGGTAATAGCCATATGTGTCGCTCTGCCAGCAGCTAGGAGCTCTCCCCATGGTGACTACGCTCAGGAATTGTTGAAAAATGTTGATTTTCGTTATTCAGATGACGTGTTTGAAGATGCGAACTTAGATGTGGTGAGAGCTGTGTTAAAAACGAAATGTTGGTTATACTCCTGGGTTTACCTGTGTCTAGCTATTTATTCATCCCAAACGTAGATAAGTGCTGGCTGGCAGTTTCTTACTGTATCCTAAGCTCTTCTATCTGCGTATAAGAATACCTCCCGTCTACAAAATTAAATGTAGGTAGATAGATACCTTCGTGTTTTTCTCTCAGTTGGCTTTTTGCTAAATATCTACTTATTATCATGTATTTTCTTCTACGTCTTTCTTTTTGATTATATTTTCTCTTGTAGGTAATCAGGATCATCATTTATCCTTCAGCCCTTAGGAAGATCCCGGGGTCAGCGCAACACTTCTTTTCCTTTCCTTTTTTGCCATCATCTTGCACATAATCCATTCAACCTTCTTTTAGACTATCCTGTTTCTTATGTCTTTTCGTTTTTATTCTTCTTTTTTTGAAAAAAACGTTGTCATAGACATTTTTTTAAATTTGTATGTTTTTTACTTACTTACGCACTGACATTTTATTATTCTTTTGACATGAACATTTACTTTGTAAATGATTATATATTTTTTTGATTTTTTAATTATTGTAAATGTAAGGACTATGTGGGTTATTTTTCTCTCCTTTTACCAGTAATTTTTAACGTTGTCTGACAGTTTGAGTACTTTTGCGGCCTACCCAAATGTTCTTTTTAGGGTTCCGTACCCAAAAGGTTCAAACGGAGGCCTATTGTTGCCACTCACGTGTCCGTCTGTCCGTCTGTCTGTCTGTTCGTCCATCGTCTTTCACAAAATTTTGTTACATATAATTTTTTAGCTTCACATTGACCGGTGATAGTGTTTATTATTACCTACGTTACTAACAAATACCAATATTTGGTACGGAACCCTAAATGTGCGAAAGCCGATACGCACTTGGCCAGTTTTTTATTGGCATAGCTCGAACCATTGAGCTCCATAGTAGTTCTAAGTTGAGCTATTCGACTACTGACAAATGCTTGAACTGGCTGATCACTCAAATATGTGTGGTTCTTTATTCAAAAGATCTTTACTGACACTAAGCTGCATGGTCCTCATATAGCCTAATGTAAATGCGAGTACAATTTAGGTCGTTATATTCACGTAGATTTTATGATTGTCTGGCAGTTTGAATACTTTTGCGGCGTCCCCAAATGTCCTTACTTTGGTATTGTTCGTCGCTTCGTTGAGCTCCTCAAAGGTCTGAGTTGAGCTTCACGATAACTGAAAAATGCTTGCACTGTTTAGTCAGGTCCACTCAAATCTGCGTGGTGCTTTCCTCAAAAGCTCATCTCAGACTTTAACGTAGGTACATTGTTCTCATAATTATGATTTAACCAGTACAGATTGTATGGACATTAAAAGAGACTTTGACCTTGAATTTGTTTCGGTGTTTCTTCTCAGGGTAGTCAGCTAGGAAACACCGGCCTCATCTAGCTTAAACTGCCAAAAAAATGTTGACGTGTAAAAGTGCTGTAACCTATTTACAAAAATAAAATCATTTATCATTTAACATAGGAACTTCTCCTGTATCGTGGGTGCGTTTACAAACATGTAAATTCATATACACAAGACACAGACTCGCAACAACTATCTGTAGGCCATGCAAATATATTGTTCCGTGCGGAAATCAAACCCACGACACGTAGCGCTCCAGTCAATCGCTTAACCACTGCGCCAACCGTGCCTTAGGTACCCATGCCCATTCCATTCAATTTCCATTTACCTTTATTCATATAAAAAATAAATATTGATTTCATTATTTCAGCCGGACTTGATCAGAAAATATAGTTATCCAGTTGAGGTTCACAATGTGACGACAGAGGATGGCTATATATTGCAAATGCACCGTATCCCTTACGGACGAGACGCCAACAATGTGAATCAGACAAAGCCTGTTGTCTTCGTGATGCACGGTCTACTTTGTTCTTCTGCTGATTTTGTTTTGATGGGTCCTGGCTCTGGTTTAGGTAAAAATGCAATCTAACAAAAAAGAAGTAGGTACACTGGGCACTCAGACAGGGAAGGAACAGGGGTGGGTTTTAGACAGTAAAAGTCTGACACGCCCTCCCGCTCCATCCAGAGCGGGAGAGAAGTCATAGAAATGATTTCCCGGCCACACACAAAAAAAAAAATTAGGAATGGGGTATACGTTAATTTTGATATCCTGCAATGTACTCATTTGATTTTATATTATATAGTAGATATGTTTATGTTATTATAATAATGTGACTACTTGTTCTTTTTAGCGTGTCGATGGCAAATTTAATTAAATATTATGTTTGGCCCAGTATTCAGCGACGGAAATTGCATTCGCTGATGCAGCCATAAGGTCCTCACATGTACAGGTGACAGGGTATGCGGAGCAAGATGAGAGGTGGGCCATGGTTTGCGGAAAAGCGCCGCAGAAATACCGAAGATCGGAGCCATCCGAGAACGTGAATTAATGTGACTAGGTAGGGACTAAGTAGGGATAACTAAAATACATTTAAAAATTACTTCTTTTTATAGCGTACATCCTTGCCGAGGAAGGCTTTGACGTCTGGATGGGCAATGCCCGCGGTAACTACTACTCCCGCAAGCACGTTACTATGAACCCTGACGCTATACTGAACACTGCCTTCTGGAAGTTCTCTTATGATGAAATAGGAAACATAGACGTGCCCACTATGATCGATTATGTACTGGAGCTAACAGGAGAAGAAAGGCTGCACTATGTGGGTCACTCACAGGGCACTACGTCGTTCTTCGTGATGGGATCCATGCGACCAGCTTATAACGACAAGATTATTTCAATGCATGCACTGGCTCCAGTAGCTTATATGGCGCATAATAAAAACCTTCTATTGAATGCTTTGGCACCTTTTTCAAATGATATTGAAGTAAGTGAACTAGCTGTTTAGTGTCTACCTACGTAAATGCGTATATTTCCCTTAAATTTTTTGTTAGATTTTTTTTTTTACTTTTTAGAGCATTGCTTCCTTAGTCGGTCTCGGTGAGTTTTTGCCTCACACTATCGTTTTGACTTGGGCTGGCGAGGCATTATGCCGCGACGAAGTAGTGTTCCAGCCAATATGCAGTAACATTTTGTTTTTGGTTGGTGGATGGGACGAATCCCAACATAATGCGGCAAGTATTGAATTATTCAAGTTGGTTTAGTAGATAAATAAATACTTTATTATAATTATTTGCGATTTTGTTTTTACAATTCAGATGTGTATTCATGTTTGCAGACCATGATGCCAGTAATCTTCGGTCACACTCCGGCTGGTTCGTCAGTAAGACAACTCGCACACTATGGACAAGGAATCTCGGAAAAAGGCTTTCGTCGCTACGATCAGGGTACTCCACTTGCAAATTATGTAACATACGGGTCGACCACTCCTCCGTCTTATGATTTATCTAAAGTTACCGCTCCAGTATTTCTTCACTACTCAGAGAGTGACCCACTGGCGGAAGTTGAAGATGTCGATAGACTGTTCAACGAACTAGGTAGTACAACGTTGAGCAGATTTCTGGTTCCTCTGAGCAGCTTTAGTCATATTGACTTCATGTATGGTATCGATGCTAAGGATTTAGTTTACGATAGGGTTATAAACCTTATTAAAGCCATGGACACCTAATATGATGATAAGATATGTTAAATTAACTAGTGACTGTAATGTATTAACTTATTTAACACATCGAATTACTAACTCGACCGAATAAAAATCTATCATTTTATTATTTACCTTGATACCCACGGGTGGAGCATTTGGGTAGAGCATAATATTATGTAGGCAGATATTATGGCTGCGAAAAAAGATGAAGAATGGTTTTTTTTTTTTTTATGTTTGATAGGCTCGCGTTTGACCACTATCTCACCTGATGTTAAGCGATGATGCGGTCGAAGATGGAGCACGCTTGCCTAAAATTTTTTCGGCTATATCTAGGTGCCGTATACAAAGGTTTGTTTGTTTGTAAATAATTCATCTCCAGAAGTCCATCTCAACAATAACGCTGTCACTATGATGTTATTTTATTCAGATAAAGTGCGTAAGTGTCCGCCGTCACTCATGCTGAACCGAATGTGAAGGATTATTGCTGTCATCATCATAATTTTGTTTTCAATCCATTTGGTGATACCGTTCCATATTTAAGTTACATTATTGTCCAGCGGGTTATAATGAAATTCAGTACAATATTATTGCTCGGCTGCAGCCGACACCAACAGGGGTTCACCCCCAGCCCAGCGCCGGGTAATAATAACTTACTTTAGATTGCGTTTGCATGGCATATAATTTGAAGTTTTCGAGCAGGTGGTGTGTAATAGTAGATTATTAACCAAGGGGATAAAGCAGTGTCTTCTGTCGCGGGAGACGATTTAAATTGCGAGCGTAACGAAGGACTCGAGGTTTACTCCCGAGCGTAGCGAGGCTGTTAAAAACTTAAATCACGAGCGAAGCGAGAGATTTAAGACGAGTCCTGATAGCGAGGGATTTAAGTTCACCCAAGACTAAGACAGCTTTATCACCGAGGAAAATACTTTACTTTTCGTACCATTTGCGAAAAAATTAACACAATAATAATATGAGATAAGCATTTATTAAAAATAATGACAATTAAAAGTAAAAGTTAACATTTGAAACATTGGTCCAATTATTGATAGAGAGAGTTACATTTTTGTTTGATACATTTGTTGTTGATGAGTTGATTTGAGTATTTCTCTGTTCTTGCGTCTGAGGAACTTGCGTTTCATTGTAGATAGTATACGTCGGAGATAGTGGTGGTGGTGCATCGTGAGTTACGGACGAAGATAAGATGCCGGAAGTTGATGGTTGTGGCTCTGATGGATTAAGTTTTATATTTTTGTTAATTTGACTGCTTAATATGATTTTATTCGCCATTGAGCTTTCGATATAACCCTCAGCTACTGTATCAGAGCTCCAACCACCGTGTCTTTTTATTGACGTAATATCCGCCCCTGAATCCGCCAAGAAAGTCGCCGAAGTTCTTCTAAAGCAGTGACCGGTGTAGAGTTCAACATCTTTAAGTTTTAAATATTTAGCAATTTCCTTTGGCATATTGCTAATTTTATTTTTGCCGATGGCTTGTCGAGTACATTTCCCATTCCGATAGTTTATAAAAAAATCTATTGTTTTCCATGTTGGTGGGACGTAATGCTTGGTATTTATGAATGATTTTAGTATATTGTCTTTGTACAATGAATGACCGATTTTTCTTTGTCTTAGTTTCCTTTACATTAATCAGCAGCAACTCATTGGAATGATTTTCAACGTCCTCCATCTTTAAGTTTACAAGTTCGATTCCGCGGCAAGCACCATTGAGTCCAAATTAAGGCCACCTATAACAAAGATAAAAAACAGGTAAATATATAGAATAATTACCATTACTAAGATACGAAATATTCATAGTTAAATCATGTGTACTTACTTTTGTGGCCAGAAAAATTTCGTCAGGAGCTTCATTAAGAAATTTTTCCACATTTTGAGTCGTAAAAATTTTAGACTCTTTCTTTGCGCAATGCAAAATACATTTGCAAACAAGCTATATTTTTGCAAACAGGCTACATTTGCAAACAAGCTACATTTTTGCAAACAGGCTACATTTGCAGACAGGCTACATTTTTGCAAACAGGCTACATTTTATTATTTCACTGATAGAGTATTTTTGGAAACCGGCTACATTTTTGCAAACTGGCTACATTTTACCGTAAAACGCACGTTTTCTGTGGGATAGACCACGGAAAAAAGCTGGCCCTACATAGTAGACTAGGAATGATTCGAGATAAAGTTTTAGTTTTCAGTAAAGTTCCTGCTGCCAAATAAGTATTTTTTATCTTTAGTTTATTCACTGTAATTAAAAGATTAACTGGTTACATAACAATTAGAAAAATACCACAACTTGAGTAAGTATTTTGATTATTTATTATAACACTAAGCAGACCAATCCACTGGGAAATAAAGAGATAAGATAGGGATTATAATTGTTTAAGGTCGAGTTTAATACGCATGGAAGCGCCCTTATTTCCGCCATTTCCAAAAGGTGATCAAAGTTGATAAGCCTATGGTGATTTATTGATTAAAAGGCCGTTTTGTTTCCTTTTAGTAAGTACCTATATTTTGTTAAGTACCTGAAATAGGGCTTTGTGGTTTTGGTATACTTATGCTTTTTGACTACATGATCTAGTATTCAACCTAAGGAATACCTACACGATACAAAACAATTTTCTTGATAGAAAAAAAAATGCGAAATTCGATACCTCTTTTTACTTTTTTAGCTGCATGCAGTAACGCTTTGTAGTTATTTTATGAAATCTTTAAAACATAGAGAATAAGATAATAAACTTATCAAGTTTTTAAGTGAACAGATTTTGATTCTTGATTCAGAATTTGCTTCATTCGCTCTCTTTGCTCGTTCATTCTAGCCCCCTCATCTTCTACATGTTAGGTTCCTTTGAACCCTGCAGATAGAAATGGAGCCCCCGAACAGCGAAGCTTCGTCGACGTATCTTACTTATGACCGTCGTCAGCACAATGCTGGCTGAACACAAATCAAAATTAATTTTACGACTTTCCACAGCCTCTCCCAAGTGTCTGGGTTAGGCAAGTAATTAAACATTATAGATCCAAGTCATTTGCCTAGGTGTTTGATTGAATGGCTGAATATCATTCAGACGACTAGTTGAATGGCACCGTATACTTAGTAAAAAGGCTAGGCTGTTAACTGAATGGCGAATTAAGCTAGTTGGCTGCGACATATCCATAAGTAATTTTGTAATTCACGTAGTGGCGGAATAAGTCAGTTGACGGCCCGTGGTGGCATACCGAATTGGGGCCCTTCGGCTTGATACTCAGAAAACTTGACATACAAGCACGGCTGTAGCTATAGCTTTCACATAGCGGGCGTCCGCGGGTCTAAAAATGTACAAAGATAAGATAATGCAGGAAAAGCTAAAAATCTCATAGATTCATCATTTAGAAACAACACACACATGATATAGGTACACGCTAGTTAAGCTGCGTACAAACAATAGTTACATTAAGTACATTAAAATAAAATTTGTAAGTGAGGTCCGTAAATCATTTATATACTTACTAATAATTAATTTTATGCATCTATAAACCAATAGTTATTTTTTAATATTTTAATTAAACGTTTTTATTAGCTTCACTTCAAACACTATAGTAAAATCGTATAAGAGGATAGTTGAACCACAGATTACTCTGCTGTGGCTACTAGTAATTCCCTCGAGGTCTCGGATGGGCTCATATGATTTGTTTTGACGAGTCCAATAGATTAGGGTTGGTAATGTAGGACCCCAGGGCACCAGTACGGCCTGCAGAGATCCTGGGACGCTGTAGTATCTTCAGGGTAGAGGTCTCACTCGCTGGCAACGCGAGAGTGCGGTGCACAAAAGGGTAACTCGCTACAGGTGAATAAGAAAAGAGCTGAGGGCGTGATATACTCTATATTGATTAGGCATAAGAATAACATATGTGCCCACTTGCAAGGGCAAAACTCCAGTCTGACAGAAAACATAATTCACACCTACTCTTTTATAATTATTCCAACGACTCTCCAACATTCTTAACTGCCAGCTAAAAGCCGGTGCAGACCCGCTGAAATTAGGCTGTGTCTACAATCGTCACAGTAACGAGTATCTGGTGATGGAGCCTGGAGATGGACAGTGGTACAAAAGTTCTTTTTTTAAATTACATATATTTATTCTATTCTAGTTTATGATGCTTTTAATAATTTTCATATTCCACAATCAAAACAAAATTTTCATTTAACTTTGGTCATAAATAGGACTTCAAAATAAAATAATAATTTAGAGGCTCAAGTACTTATTTCAAGAAAATCAATTATTTTTCCGACGTAACGACTGATCGTGAGGACGTAGCGATCGCTATCAATGTCGAGACTGCAGGCTCTAGCCCTGCAGTCATGGCCGATGCCTGCCCAGGGGCCGCGGATAAATTCGAAACAGAGTTACCGCGCCCCTGGGCACTCAGGCAACTGAAGGAACAGGGGTGGGTTTTACTTAGTAAAAGTCTGACACGCCCTCCCAGCTCCACCCAGAGCGGGCGAAGTCATTAGATGATTTCCCAACCCCAGAAAAAAGAACAAAAAAAAAACTGGCCATGTGCGTGTCGGATTTCGCACATTAAGGTTTCCGTACCAAATATTGGTATTTGTTATTAAATTATACGTAATAATAAACATTATAACCAAATTTCAAGTTCATATGTCAATCCTTATCGAATAGTTCTTAGTAGTTTCGGGAGGTTCCTGTGTAGGATAAGGCGGAGGGAAACGGCCGGGTGTCCCCACTGTGTGGATCGTCCAGAGGACACGGTGGAGCACACGGTGGAGATCTGCCCCGCTTGGGCGGAGCCCCGCCGTGTCCTCGTGGAGGCGATCGGCGGTAGCGACCTCTCGCGCCCAGCCCTGTTCCAGGCCATGATACGGAGCGAGAGGGAAGGAAGCAGTCTCCTCCTTGTGCGAAGCAGTAATGCTCGCGAAGGAGGAGGCGGAACAGATGAGGGAGAGGCTACAACAACAGACTCGCCCTCACGCCCTCAGCAGCAGCCGCCGCAGGAGACGCCATGGGTGGAGGACGTCGCGAGACGATCTCCGGCCACCGGAGTACCGGGCCTGCGGACGGCGAGTAGTGGGTAACTCGCCGTCCGATCAGCACCAGGCCCGAGAGTCGACGGCGAGTAGTGTTTCACGCGCGCCTAAAAGATTGGCAGCAAACACGACGGGGCCCGTCATGGCCGATGCCTGCCCGGGGGTTGAGGATAAATTCGAAAGAGTTAT
Organism: Polia nebulosa; assembly: GCA_951329385.1. NCBI lineage: Eukaryota > Metazoa > Arthropoda > Insecta > Lepidoptera > Noctuidae > Polia > Polia nebulosa. The sequence goes on along the minus strand of OX589599.1, from coordinate 16,693,228 downwards.
CTCGCCCCTGGGCATTCAGGGCAGGGAGGAACAGGGGTGGGTTTTAGTCAGTAAGAGTCTGACACGCCTTTCCGCTCCACCCTAGAGCGGGAGATGTCATTGGATGATTTCACACCCCACAAAAAAAAGGAACGTTTAAGGCGCAGTTATATGCCCACGGCCTTGAGTGGTTAGTTTGCGTGTTCAGTGCTAAGCTCACGCAACGCGTCGTACGTCCACCCAGTAATAGGACTCGTCCATCAAGAAGCGCTGTCCCAAATTAGGCGTATTATTAATTTATTATACATAAAACAACAGGTATTATACTGAAACACGCTAAAAGATAAATATCTTTCCAGGCGCTCGAAGTGCTCTTCGAAGCCCCACTGACCGGCCAGTGTTAGGCTAACATACTTAATGTTTATGTTATGGCTAATATCCAAAGTGCGGCTGCAGATGGTTTTTTTTTGCCGGCTTCTACTAGGTGTGGCCGGTAGCAGTTAATAATAATAATAATATAATAATAATAATAATTTGGTTAAACTTAGGTCTATCCTATTAATTCACGGTTAGAACTAGGTGCAACCGATTGCATTCGGCTAAAACTAGGTGTGGAATCGTTTTCTGCAAAATATTAAAAGAGGAGGAGGACGTTGAAGTGCAGTATATATTGTTCTATAGATGCTACTATCTAAGTTTTTATGTTTCATGAAATATAAAGAATTAGTTGTGGCACCATCGCTTAAACCAATGACAGAATACAGAATCAAAATGTATTTGAGATTTCGTGCGTAATCGGGATCCGAACTGTTTCACTCCTACCTTCATTCCTTTCCCAAATACTCGTATGTACGCCTAGACCAAGGGGTCGCCAGTGCGATCCGTACCGCAGTCGCGAAAGGACTTCGTATCTCAACCACCGCCAGCTTTTAATGCCACATGGCTAAAAACTGGTGCATCCAATTCTACCACTATATCATACCAGTCTACTCGTGAACTCTAACCGTGAAAATTTAGGTATTGCTTTTTAACTTAGGTATACCTAAGTTAAAAAACAATACCTAAATTTAACCAACTGCTACCGGCCACAGCAAGTAGTAGCCGGCTAGAACTAGGTGTAGCCATATTAATATATATAACTACCTGTAATTGCGCATCTCCAATTGTCATTGACGAGCTGGGTGTCTCTTCTCCTCAGCAGTTTATGGAACCAAGGCGCCTAGCAGTTTTATGAGGTGCTATCTCTAAACACAACTCGCAGATCGACGCCACGACTCGTGCCACTCCGAGCTCGGAAAGTTGCATGGTCTTATCGAATAAACATCGGCCAACACCAGGGTATCGTCTGCATAACAGACGACCTTTACACCTATGGGGAGGTCTCTGGAAGGACAACATAGTATGTGAGATACACTTGATCTCCATATCTGTCGATGCCAACACGATAAATTATAATGTTAATAATCAGATTTTAGTATTGATTGGTTGTGTTATCGAGGCTTATTGAATTCATTATCTTAATTCTACAGAAGTTATAAAAAGACAGAACTTAAATTGTTCACAATGAGTAGTTACTAGCTGTATGTGAACAATGTTACGTGGAGGGTTGTTAGTGGTCATAGCCGTATTATGTGTGGCTCTGGTGGGCGCCAGCAGTTCTTCCCAAGCTGATAGAATTCAGGAATTGCTGAAAAATATTGACGCACGTTATTCGGATAATGTATTTGAAGATGCGAACTTAAATGTGGTGAGTGAGAGCTGTGTTCAAGAAAATCAAGTTAGTTCTGCTCCTGAGTTTCGCACGTCTACATATTTTGTCATTTTCATTGCAGCCTGATCTGATCAGAAAATATCGTTATCCAGTTGAAGTTCACAATGTGACGACCGAGGATGGCTACATATTGCAAATCCATCGTATCCCTCATGGACGAGACGCTAACAATGTACCAAATCAGAGAAGACCTGTTGTCTTCGTGATGCACGGTCTACTTTGTTCTTCTGCTGATTTTGTTATTATGGGTCCTGGTTCTGGCTTAGGTAAGAACCTCTTTGCTTTTAGTCCGTAAGTTTGTGAAGTTATAATAATACTTTAATAGTTTATGTTAACTTTTTGTGTTCAGTGCGGTTAGGGGTGTTGTTGTTGTTGACATAGAACACGGCTTAAGTCCTCATGGCCTTCCACAGTGGGGTGGTAAATGCATCCTTATTTTTATCATAAAAAAGTTTTACAGGTTTTAGTTATTTCACTTCAACCATTTTCACATTTGTTTTCCAGCATACATCCTCGCTGAGGTAGGATTCGATGTTTGGATGGGCAATGCTCGCGGTAATCATTATTCTCGTAGACACGTCAGATTGAACCCTGACGCTTTACTGAGCACGGCGTTCTGGAGATTTTCTTGGGATGAAATGGGAAATATTGACTTGCCCACTATGATCGATTATGCCTTGGAAGTGTCTGGAGAGCAGAGGCTGCACTATGTGGGTCACTCGCAGGGCACTACGGCTTTCTTCGTGATGGGATCCATGCGACCGGCTTACAACGCCAAGATTATTTCAATGCATGCACTGGCTCCAGTAGCTTATATGGCCAACAATCGAAACCTTCTTTTGAATATTTTGGCACCGTTTTCTAATAATATTGAAGTAAGTTCATCAGTCACCGATTATACCTTTATACAATGCTTTATATCGCATCCGGCTTGATAAACTAATGATGTTTTGTGTATATTTTAAGAGCCTTGCCTCCATTGTCGGCGTCGGTGAGTTTATGCCTCAAAGTATAGTCTTCACATGGGCAGGCCAGGCCTTGTGTCGCGATGAAGTAGTACTCCAGCCATTATGCAGTAACATCATGTTTTTGATTGGTGGGTGGAATGAAGACCAACATAACTCAGTAAGTAGTGAATGTCGCGGGATCTTCCTGTTTGCAGTTGCGACCGCAGAATCCAGGCCCAATCTCTACAGGCCATCTTATGCGCGCCGCGCCGCCCGGTCATTTCTTCTGATTATGTTTGTGTGTGGTTCACCTGCGGATCAGAAAAGGTCTGTTCTTGAACGAAGGAAAACTGATCCTAGCTTTGTCCTCAAATGGTATTCCTATTTACATACCTACATACATATTTGAATAGAATTCGGTATATGTAAATACCGTAGTTACAAATATATCTTTTGATGAGCAGTGGTGGCCCAGTGGTGTTGGCCGCAACTTATAAGTTGTAGGTTGTGAGTTCAAACCCAGGCAGGCGCTTTACTTTGTGTAAATTATTTCATCACCACTGCTCTCAAAAGGGAAAACATCGTGAGGAACCCGGCATGTCCTAGAACCAAAAATTCGAAGACATGTGGCATCCATCAATCCGCATTGGGCTCGCGTGGTGGATTACGGCCCACACCCTCTCACAGAGAGGAGGCCTGTGCCCCAGCAGTGGGGACATTGAAAGGCTGATGATGATGATGTCAAATATATCTTTTGTGATTGCAGACTATGATGCCCGCTATCTTCGGTCACACCCCGGCTGGTTCGTCAGTAAGACAGCTCGCACACTACGGACAAGGAATCTCTGGAAAAGGGTTCCGTCGCTACGACCAGGGATCTCGGCTAGCTAACTATAGAACGTATGGATCTTTTAGTCCTCCACGATATGATCTATCGAGAGTGACCACTCCAGTGTTCCTTCATTACTCAGACAGCGACCCACTGGCACATGTCAATGACGTTGATAGGTTGTTTAGAGAACTAGGTAGACCAATAGGTAAGTTCCGGGTCCCGATGCGAAGCTTTAGTCATATTGACTTTATGTATGGCATCAATGCAAAAGAATTAGTTTACAACCGAGTTATCAATCTCATTAAGGCTATGGACACCAATGGATTAGAAGGTATCGAAGGAACGGAAGGTTTCGTCGCCAATGCATTAGACGATCTTGTTTAATTAACCAATCAGCTCACTAAATTACAAACTCGATCAAAGAACATGTATTTTTTTTTGTCACAACTAGAATGTGACTGTCCCAGTTCCAAGTCAGCCCCATTTCTTTGCGTGTATATACGATCCTCATGGCTCTTACTGACTAAAACCGCACGGTGTTTTTCGACTACCTTTGACCAGAGCGCTGGAGGTTCTTTCGCAGTCTGTCACACCTTCACACTTCTCCTTCGACCAGGTATTGGCCCGCAAGACTTTATGCGGCCGCATACGACAGAAGAGCCAAATTGGCCGAATTGCGGCCGCAATTCTTGTTGAGTTTCGCGTCGCCATCTCGGGTCTATTGCAGTTCAGGTGACATACGATCCCTAGTTAAACATAAGCTAAAACCATTAATTAAAAATTTAGAACGTGTGATCGCTAATAATTCAGTATAGAACATAGGTATATCAAGTTGGTTCCCCTTTGGTCTTTGACAAATTCTAAACGTCAATTGACTAACTTGCAAAGGACCGCCGCGCGCCGCCGCCGCCGCGCCACAGGCGCTCCATGTGAAATAAATTTTAGAAGATGTTAACCCATAAGGCTGGGATTATGTAGGTATGTATACTTTCCATGAAATAATAAATTTATAAAAAATGAACTTATCTTATCTAAGGTATCTGGGGTGCGTAGGTACCTGCTAAATAATTTGTTCGATTTTGTATAGAATTTATTGGCGGTACGAATGGAGTAGAAAACAGAAGTTTACCGTAATTATTTACAGCACGGACACAAAAAGGGGAAAGTTTCATTAGGTAAAAAATAGAAGCCCAAAGATTGCTTTGCTAGAGCGAAGTGTCTATTTATATCACATTGGTGATATAAATAAGACACTTCGCTCTACTACGTACCGCGTCTAAGATGTGTAGGTATCTACTCTGAGGTGGAAGTTCTAACAAACGGGAGCAAGTTGTATGACAGCACAAACTTTTTATTACTGCCGATTCAATCCAACTTCCGCTTGGTTATGTACGTAGCTGAACTGGTCCTTTTTCGTCCTACTGTTATTCCACTACTGGAGCTAATTTAACAGAACTTCATAGTTAGTTAGGCAAACTTTTTGGGTACTCGTACATAAATCGGAAAATATCTAAGATGCTAATGTCTAGCCAACCTGACTAGCACGCTGACACATCGGTTCTACGGTCAAAACATTTTAGTCTGCTCCGTCTGCTCTACATATGTATTTTACAAGAAAATATTGAATTCACATATTCTGCCTATCGTAAAAGAAATTACGGGAAAAGGTTTTCGCTTGGCGACATTTTCGTACAAGGTTACCAAATAGAAAGAAACATGAATGATATGCCAGTGAAAATATTTTTTAAGAAATAATGCCTGAAGGCCTACACCGTCGCACGTGTAGCGTGTATAGTCAAGTTTTGATGAGATTCTACAGGACAATCCATTGGCTACACCCTCGTGATTACGTAACTCAAAATCGTGGCATACCATTTGCTTTTTTTTTTCGTGCTTTCATAAAGTCCGATCAAAAACATTCAATGTCTTATACGTTGTCGAGCAGACGAATTTTTCAAACATAAGAAGCGTTGAATCTGGTAGCTCCTAAAAAGTTGTTGGATTCGTTCAGTAAGGAACACAACTGAAGTGCATCTTTTAATAATAATAATATAGATTATCTGACCCGCATCACAGAGCGTATCGACTTCCTTAAGCAGAAGATCTATGCATGGGCAAACCGTATTCGTCGGTACAAGCGGCGAGTGGAACGGTACACTCAGAATCGCACTTTCCAAAGAAACGAAAGGTGGGTTATATAGGGCTTGGGAGCGACCGGACCAAGGTGTGTCTGATTCGCGCCTATCTGATGATGACGCCATGAGTTCATTCAGTGCCGGTCAGGCACACCGAGGGTGATTGGACTCGAGAGGTCGAGCGCACGTGCGATCTTATACCAGAAATGGGGGCTATTGCCATCAGCCTCCAAGATCTAGCTCGTGCAGTCTGTCCCTTGCCTGACTGGAAATCTCCAGAGCCGGACGGGCTGCATATTTCTGGATAAAATGGTTTCAAAGATCGCACGCTCGCTTGGCAGCTCAGTTCCAGTCTGCAGAGTCAGGGCCACTGCCCCAGTTCCTTACGACAGGAGTTACGCACCTGCTCCATAAATCAGGTAGTACTGTGGAGCCCAAAAATTATAGGCCGATCACGTGTTTACCGACGGTCTATAAAGTTCTTACATCCATCCTGAGAGCCAAAATTAACTATCATATTGACACAAATTGTATCATGTCTGCCTGTCAGAATGGATGTAGGAACGGGTCTCGCGGTACTGTGGAGCTGCTCCTCATTGATGTTGTCATTAGCCAACAGGTTCGTCGTTTTCGAAGAGATCTGTCGACATTTTTTGTCGTCATGTTTGATAGATTATAAGAAGGCATATGACTCAGTGCCACATACATGGCTCATGAGGGTGCTGGAGTTGTACAAAGTGGATGCAACTTTGCGCACCTTCCTGATGTCATGTATGGGGCAGTGGAGAACGGTATTTCACTATCCAGGATGTCGACAGGTCCAGGAGAACAGCGAGCCGATAAGGATCGAGCGTGACATATTTCAGGGCGACGGCCAGACAAAACCACAGTGGACTCAGACTGTCGCGACAGTCTGAGTCCACTGTGGTTTTGTCTGGCCCTAAACCCTCTCAGTACTCTACTGGAGGGTTCGGGCCAAGGCTACCGGTTGAGAAGAGATGGTCAAGTCGTATCACACCTCCTTTACACGGATGATCTGAAACTATTTGGCCCCAACAACTTGCATCAGGATGGAATTTGGCGTGGAAAAATGTGCAGTCATGCATGGAAGGCGAGGGGAGATTATGGCATCCGTGGGAACCCAACTCTCGGATTCCATAGACCTTAGATCCTTCTGCTCAACTGAAACCGTACTGTATTTGGGTATGTCGGCAGCGTTAGGCTACTACTACTACTATACTACTGACGTGAAACAGTCGTTGAGGGAGCGCTTCTTTGGCCGCCTGAATAATGGGCATACTCAAATGGACTCAGATGGAACTTGATGCCCTGGATAGGAGGGTCCGCACACTGCTGACCGCAAATCGGATGCATCACCCACAATCATGGGTGATGAGGCTGTATATCCCGCGGAAGTGTGGGGATCGTGGCTTCTTAAATGCTAAGACCCTGCACAACCGCGAAGTATGCAGCCTTAGGGAATATTTCCTAGAAACCGACGTGAGTATGCATCGAGATGTCGCTGTGGACAAGGGCCTCACCCCGCTCTCCTTGGCAAGCGAGAACTGGATACTAATGACCGCAGGGAAGTATGGCAGAGCAAGGAGCTTCACGGAGGTTTTTACCGGGTCCTACATGGACCCGATACTCTCAGCGTTCGTTACCTGGCTGCGCTTTGGTGACCTCTTCGGGGAAACCGAAGGTTTTGTCTGTGTGATTATGGACGAAGTTATACTGACGAATAACTACCGGAAATATATTGTGAAGGACGGTACGGTTGACATCTGTTGGGCATGCCACCGGCCCGGGGAATCAATCCGACACATTATTTCTGGTTGTTCTTGTCTCTTGCTAACGGAGAACATTTGCATAGACACAATCTTGTAACCAGGATTATCCACCAGCAACTTGCTCTTAAATAAAAATATTTAAAAATGTAAATAATATGCGTAAATATACGAGATAATAATATAATAATTCTTTTACTTCAAGTTATTTGACCCATAACATTGCAAGTCATATAATCCTAATAAATTAATCAAATTAAACATTCAAAATAAGTCTCTTTCCATATTTAAAAGGCATTGTGATTGATTTCAGTTCGATGTTTTCTAACAGCGTAAGAAACTGATAATAACGTACCTATAAATCGTCGCGTAGGTACATTGTTATCAGCTCTGCCTCGTTGGTCTTGTGGTCGCAAGAGCGACTGCTGAGCGTGGGCTACTCGGCACGATTGTCATATTACACTCCCATTTGTCTATGAGAATGAGGGAAGAGGGAGTGAGCACCTGTTTTTGCACAAACACTTGTGCATATTATAATGATGGCTTGCGAACTTACATGGCTTGCTTTCGTGGAAATTACATGTCTTGACCGAATTCCATTTGGAGGATATTGTTGTCTTACCAGCTCGTCGCTGGATCGGCATTACCTCAACTCGACATCGTAACGGAATCACCTTGCCTTGGGATAAGCTAATGAACTGCATGCAGTTTGTGGTCACATCGCAAACACCTCACTTACGTGCTCGCGTAGGCATCGGGAACAATGTGCGGAATGTCTGAGGAAGCCGTCAACTCACCCAGCGTCGCCATGTGCTCCTCCCAGCCGCAGCCATGCCTATTTTCCGGAGGCTTCTGAACTGCTCCGGTTTCATGACTGCGTTCGGTCGAGTGACCGTTAGCCCCATTCACTTGAATGAAATCGATGAATGGACCAATCAATCCTTCTACTTTTATGTTGATGAGCTTGTATTTTATCTATAGCAAGAGCTTAGATATAATACAATGGTTCGTGCTGATGCGACGGAAGATGAACAAATGAATGTGTAAATAAGCCTAGATACTGCGGGTATGGAATCACGGTCTCCACTGCTGTGTCTGTGATAAGATACTAATTGACGCAAAAACAGCACAATAGATATTATTTAATAGTTGAGGGTATGTACGTAGGTGTCTATCGGTGTGATAATTTGTTTATTATTATAGTCACCTAGCAGATTTCAGCAGTGATTGTTTATTTTTATCAAAGCTTAAATTCGTTATCTTAATTCCGCAAAGGTTATAAAAGAAGGAACTTAGTATTGTGTACAATGAGTAGTTACAATGGTATGTGGAGGGTTCTTAGTGGTTGTAGCCACATGTGTGGCTCTGGCAGCAGGCAGAAGCTCTCCCCAATCTGACAACATTGAGGAATTGCTGAAGAATGTTGGCGCACGTTATTCCGATAACGTATTCGAAGATGCGAACTTAGATGCGGTGAGTTTTTCATTATTTTACGCAGTTATGTGAAGGGGATGAATATGCGCTTACACTCAATATTGGACACAAAGCAACTTGACGTACTCGGACTTCCTACACAGCACTGTAAATGATTCTGATACCTTTTGGTACGGTCACAGTACGGATTGAGCTATTCCAGTTTATAGGAGTGCGGCGGAAAATATCATCATTTAGACCAAATAATCTTAAACATCTTGAAAGGGCTTGAATACTTTATGTTTGAACCTAATTATATAACATGCTGTTAAATAATAATTATTATTTCAGCCTGATCTGATCAGAAAATATCGTTATCCAGTTGAAGTTCACAATGTGACGACCTCAGATGGCTATATTTTGCAAATGCACCGTATCTCCCATGGACGAGACGCCAACAATGTTCCAAATGTAAGGAAGCCAGTAGTGTTCTTGATGCACGGACTACTGTCTTCTTCAGCTGACTTTGTCATCATGGGCCCAGGCTCCGGTTTAGGTAAGTAGGTTACGGTTGGGTAGGTTTATGAAGCTGTTTCAATCAATGTAGACGCTAAGGTTATTTGTTATGACAGATTGCCTAAGCACCTCTAAAACTCGCAACTGTCGGCAAATATATTGTTTTTTTTTCTAGGATATATCCTCGCTGAGGAGGGATTCGACGTCTGGATGGGTAACGCCCGCGGTAACTACTACTCTCGTCGACACGTCAGATTGAACCCTGACGCTTTACTGAGCACGGCGTTCTGGAGGTTCTCTTGGGATGAAATAGGAAACATAGACTTGCCCACCATGATCGACTACGCCTTGGAAGTGTCTGGACAAGAGAGGCTGCACTACGTGGGTCACTCTCAGGGCACTACGTCTTTCTTCGTATTGGGATCTATGCGACCAGAATATAATGCCAAGATAATTTCCATGCACGCACTGGCTCCAGTCGCTTATATGGCCAACAACAGAAGCCTCCTCTTAAGAATTTTGGCATCTTATTCTAACGACATTGAAGTAAGTAGACCCCACACGTACATGGCATTATTGTAGAACCACTACTCTCTTAACGGTTTGCCTTTATTTTGACACTAATTATTCTTATTTTCTTCAGAGCATTGCTTCTTTGATCGGCATCGGTGAGTTCATGCCGAACAGTGTGATCTTCACATGGGCTGGACAGGCTGCATGCCGCGATGAAGTAGTCTTCCAACCATTGTGCAGTAACATTATGTTTTTGATTGGAGGGTGGAACGAAGATCAACATAACACGGTGAGTTTATACCCTTATCAAACACTTAAATGTTAGGCTAGAAATTTTGTTTGTGGGTTATGAGAATTGAATTATGAGAATGTTTTGATTGCAGACAATGATGCCTGCGATCTTTGGTCACGCCCCGGCCGGTGCGTCAGTCAGGCAGTTTGCACACTACGGACAAGGAATCAATGACGGAGGGTTTCGTCGCTACGACCAGGGGTCTCGACTATCCAACTATAGAACGTATGGATCCTTCAGTCCTCCGCGTTATGACTTATCTAAGATTACCACTCCAGTGTTCCTTCACTACTCAGACAGCGACCCGTTGGCACATGTCAATGATGTTGACAGATTGTTCAGAGAACTGGGTAGACCGATAGGCAAGTTCCGGGTTCCACAGCGCACCTTCAGTCATATTGATTTTATTTACGGTATTAACGCAAAGGACTTAATCTACAACCGAGTTATCAATCTCATTAAGGCTATGGACGCCAATGGATTAGAAGGAATAGAAAGTATCATAGCAATGGAAGGAATGGAAGGTTTCGAAGATAACGTTTATTAATCACCGAATATTTATCCAAATACATATCTACCTTAAGTTTATTAAATACAATATCCTGTCAAACAATAAAAATGTGTGTTTTATTTTTAGTTATTTACTCCTTAGTAAATTAAGAATTCAGGCAATCTTACCCAACATCATGCCCTATAAAATTTACTGTAGATTGAAGACATAATCAATACAATCGTGCAATTCAAGCTCAAATTCAAAGGATTTATTTCAAACTAGCTTCTGCCAGCGGCTTTGCCGGCGTGGTATTATTACTGACGACTAGGTTGGCGCAGTGGTTGAGCGTTCGGCTGCTGCGTTGCGTGACGCGGGTTCGATCCCCGCACGGAACAAATATTTGTATGGCCTACAGACAGTTCTGGGTCTGGGTGTCTTGTGTACCTATGTGAGTTTACATCATGTTTGTGAACGCACCCGCGATACTGAAATTTATTCCTGTATCGCCAGTACTTCACCCCATTATAATAGTTATAATAGCCTATATGTTATTCTGATGTCTAAGCAATATTACTGCAAAGTTTCATCAACATCTGTTTAGTAGTTTTTGCGTGAAAGTAACAAACATAGATAGTGACAAACTTTCACATTTATAATATTAGTAGGACAAAGGATGATTCACGTTACACCGTGTCGCCACAGTTTATTAAACTATCTCCGCCTTATAGGTAGGCCTGTAATCTATAAAGTAAAGAACTACTTTCTGTATTATTTTTCAAAATTTTAGGTCTAGTGGTTTCGGAGACAAGGGGCCGGGAATGGTCATTTTTCATCTATTTTCTCCATCATCTTCCTGCCCTTATCCCATGTTACTTGGGTTCGGCGCAACACGTTTTTTTCTTCCATTCTGTCCTGTCAGCCGTCACACTAACACTAACTCCCTTTTCTTTCATATCACTCCTCACACAATCCATCCATCCTTTCTTTGGCATCCCTCTCCCTCTCCATCCATCCACATTTATATTCATAACTCTTTTAGTTACATGTGTTTCATTCCTCCTCTTCACGTGACCATACCAAGACAAGCGGTTCCCTTTTAACTTTTCTGTGACTGGCGCCACTTTTAAACGACACATCCATCTCAACATTCTCATCTCCGCCACATGCAATTTTTTTCATGCGTATTTTTCACAGCCCAACATTCTGACCCATACAGTACAACGGGTCTAATCACATACTTATATATTTTCCCCTTTAACTTAAGGGGCATCCGTCGGTCGCAAGTTGTTCCAGTGACCTGTCGCCATTTCATCCATCCTGAGTTGATCCTGTGCGATATAGACCGAGACGTAACGTCTCGGTCTATGTCGCCAACCCCCTGAACAAGCAACCCGAGGTACCGAAAGTCGGAGCAGATCGGTATAGGCGTTCCGTTGAGAGCTACAAGCACAGCTACAGGAATGTTGCCACTTAAATACTAATATTTATTACGCTGTCTTATATTTAGTTTTACTCATTGTTTGCTGCACCGGTCGACGTCATGACGTGACGTGACGTGAGCGCTGGCTGCCGCTGAAACTCAGCGCTGGGGCTGTCTCGCATATGGTTTTAGCACTAAGCTGAGCGATGGCCGTTTTGCGTGGATGTGACGCATAGAAAAACTTTTTACAAAAAAATAGAACCGACTTCCAAAAAAAGTGCAAATAACTTTAATTTCGGAAGTCGGTGTTCCTGTTTTGAGTCTTCGTTTTTTGACACCGACTTCCGAAATTAAAGTTATTTGCACTTTTTTTGGAAGTCGGTTCTATTTTTTGTAAAAATGTTTTTTATTTTTCACTTTTTAGTTGTGGTTCCCCATTAAACTGTGTTAACAATTCATAGACATACGATCGCAGCAATCGCGGTTGATTTGCTGTCAATTTTTAACCGACGAAAAAAAAGGAGGAGGTTCTCAATTCGACCGTACCTATATATGTGCTGGCCTGTTGGTCTAGTGGTTAGTGACCCTGACTGCTATGCCGGAGGTCGTGGGTTCGATTCCCACCCAGGACAAATGTTTGTAATATAATGAGCACGATCATTTGTTCTGTGTCTGGGTGTAATTTATCTATAATATGTATGTATTTAGAAATATATAAGTATGTTTATCAGTTGTCTAGTACCCATAACACAAGCTCTGCTTAGCTTGGGACTAGATGGCGTTGTGTGATAGTTGTGGAATATTAATTATTATATTATTATTATTATTATATTTTTTTTTTTGTGTATGTTCAGCCCTCACTCCGTCATTTATGAACCGATTTTGATTATTCCTTTTTTATTAGATAGGGTATACCTTAAGGGTGGTCCCATGTCATGGAAGTCAGGATCTGACAGTGGAAACCTGATAAATTGAGAAAAAACCTTGAAAATTGTGGGCACGTTTAGCGTTTCTGTATGTATGTTCGGCCTTCACTCCGTTATTTATGAACCGATTTTGATTATTCTTTTTTATTAGATAGGGTATATCTCAAGGATGGTCCAATAATAAGGAAGTCAGGATGTGACACTGGAATCCTGATAAAATTGAGAGAAAACCTCGAAAATTGTGGATACGTTTAGCGTTTCTGTATGTATGTTCGGCCCTCACTCCGTTATTTATGAACCGATTTTGATGATTCTTCTTTTATTGGATAGGGTATACCTCAAGGGTGGTCTCATGTCAAGGACATCAGGATCTGATCATGGGATCCTGAAAAATTTGAGAGAGAACCTCGAAAATTGGGCACGAATATTGTTTCAATTAAAATGTTAATTCTAACACTACTTTTTCACTTTTTAGTTGTGGTTCCCCATTAAACTGTGTTAACAATTCATAGACATACGTTAGCAGCAATCGCGGTTGATTTGCTGTCAATTTTTGAAGAGTTCCGTTGTCTGTCTCCGAAACCCATCATCAGATCTTTTTGAAATTTAAATGGGACCATTTCGGAATAAACACCTTTCGAACAAAAAAAGAATTTTGCAAATCCGTCAATATATGACGGAGTTATGCCCGAACATACATTAAAAAAAAAAAAAAAATACAAACATCCGAATTGATAACCTCCTCCTTTTTCGAAGTCGGTTAAAAATAAATATTAAAGAATCCAACGTCACGTTTGTTACAATGAGGATAAAGTATTTTTACGTTGTTAATACAGGTCTTTAGAATGTTTCGTATCTAAAGCAGTAGGTAAAAGTGTCAGAAACGGCCGTTTTTGGTACTTTTGCCTAGTACTAATAAAAAAAATATTAATAAAAAATGATAAAAAAAGCATGTCTAGAAAAATAAAAGGGTGAGCATCTCTTCCAAATATAAAAAAAAACCGCCCAAGTGCGAGTCGGACTCGCGCACCGAACCGACTCAACTTGTATATCATGTATGTAAATACGAGTAGTACGTCTATTACGGGAATCGAATCTCGAACAAACTTAACTTTGCCGTTGGAAAACTGTTGTCCCCATACATTAACATGGATCGCGGTCATATGTCATATGCGGCATAAACGGCCGTGTCTTTTGATAGCGTTGACTTAGAAGTTTGATTTTTTCATTGCTTCAAGGGATTGCAAACTTGAGTATTTGATATTAATTTCAGCTTTATATCTCCACGCGTTCCTGAGCATCGTTTTTTCTTTTCTCTGTCCTGTCCCGCTTGCAGGGCGGAGCACCGCGGTGTCCTCCTGGAGGCAATTGGCGGTAGCGACCTCTCGCGTCCGGCTATGGTCCAGCAGGTGTATTCACTAACTCAGTTGACATCAATTTTATAGGCACTATGCAGTACATTGCTCGGTGGACATCGATTATAATAGGCAGTACGGTTTTCCTATACGTCAAAGCAGTAATTTACGGCAAAGTGCCTATCAAATTGATGTCAACTGAGTTAGCGAATACGCCTGTTCTGTAGGCGTCAACTGCGTCCGGGAGGAAGATCTTGGTGACCGACGCTGTTTCTCCAGTTTTGTACCTACGGTTCCATTCGTCAAGCGACTCCAAACGGATAAGCCGCTTGACGAATGAAACCGGGCAGCAGCGGTCGCGAGAGGGAAGCTGTCACCTCCTTCTGCGAAGCAGTAATGCTCGCGAAGGAGGAGGCGGGACGCGCGAAGGGCATCATCGCGCCCTCACGCCCCTAGCCGCCGCAGGAGACGCCCGGGAATCGTAAGCCGATTGCCGGTCACCGTAGGCGCGGGCTTGCGGACGGCGAGTAATGGGTAGCTCGCTGTCCGATAAGGGCTAGGCGCGAATCGACAGCATGAAATGTTCCACGTGCGATGCGGGCATAACTTTAATATTTAGTTTTATTTCTGGGGTATAACAACTAAAAAGTGTTTTTTTTTTGTTACAAAAAATACAACCGACTTCTACAAGTTGCAAAATAACTTTAATTTCGGAAGTCGGTGTTAAATAACAAAGAAACAAAATACAAACAACGACTTCCAAAATTAAAGTTATTTTGTAATTTTCAGAAGTCGGTTGTATTTTTTGTGAAATGGTATTTAAAAAAAAAAATAGTTATTTCTTTCTTTGAATTTTGTATTTCACGTTACGGTAGAACTTATATTCCAAAATAACACGGGTTTTCTTCAAATTCATACTGATATTAATATAAATATGTATACATTTTTAATGGTGTTCTGATCATTCGTACAAATTTTCAGCTCTGCGTGCGAATTATTGTAACCAGACTCTTATTTTTCGAACTAACTTGACCGGACTACTACGGCTGTGGCTACGGCGTAGCGAGTAGCACTGCATAATACCCCGGGCATCATAGGAGCTTATGAAATATTTATTAACTTTATTATTAGTAGGTGAGACTGAAGCTACAGAAACATTGGAGTACCTACCTGGCAGGCAGCCATCGAATGAAGTATTTCGGTTTTTCATATGAAACAAAATGTTATTGTTAGGATTTTCTCACCCAAAGATGTCTAAAGGGGAATTTACGCACGAGAAGTTACATATTAGATTAGACATCATTGATACCAAGATACATATGTACACGAGTATACTTAGTGGGGCACGGGGCGTTTTTTGAAGACGCCGTCGTCCAAACAAAGCAACGTAATGTGTACTGCGGTACCTTCACACGACCCTTGCGGTAATTAGATAGTATCTTAATGACGTACTAACACTACAGTAGCTATTATGTACTAGTACATAATAGTTGTTATGTACGTCAGTGAGTCACCGATCTACATGATAATAATATACACGTTATTGTAGTGTTATCCAGATTTTAGCATTGATTGTTATCGTTATCGAAGCTTAACCTTTATCTTAGATCTGCAGAAGTTATAAAAGACGGAATATACTCTTGTTTACAGTGAGTAGTTACCAGCTGCATGTAAGCTATGTTACGAGGAGGGTTGTTAGTGGTCTTAGCCACATGTGTCTCATTGGCGGCCGCCAGGAGATCTCCTCAAGCTGACAGCACAGAAAAATGGTTGAATAGCATTGACACGCGGTATTCAGACAATGTTTTTGAAGATGCACTCTTGGATGTTGTGAGTTCTAAAATTCTTTTCCAGACCGTTAGCAAGCCAAAATCATCGCCTAAGTTACATTTATTGTACCAATCATTTATTTCAGCCTGATCTGATCAGAAAATATGGTTACCCAGCTGAAGTCCACTCTGTAACGACGGAGGATGGCTACATCTTGGAATTGCACCGCATCCCTCATGGACGAGACGCCAACAATGTTCCAAACCAGAAGAAACCGGTTGTGTTTATCATGCATGGGATGCTTACATCTTCTGCTGACTATGTTATTATGGGCCCAGGCCGTGCATTAGGTAAGAACTTGACGCGAATAATATACTTCAGGTTCCTGTGACTGTTGTCCGGAGCTTCCAGTAAAAACTTCCTATAGAAAACTCCATCTCTGCTACGATAATTACAAGTTCCTATTGGAAAGCCACACATCAATACATTGTAAGCTCTTACAGTAAAACCTTACATGTATGCATTACAGGACATTACTTAATACCAGTTACTTTTTCAGCATACCTCCTCGCTGAGGAAGGATTCGACGTTTGGATGGGTAACGCCCGCGGTAACTACTACTCTCGCAAGCACGTCAGATTGAACCCTGACGCTTTACTGAGCACGGCGTTCTGGAGGTTCTCTTGGGATCAGATAGGAAATATGGACTTACCCGCTGTCATCGATTATGTATTGGAGGTGTCTGGAGAAGAAAGGCTGCATTATGTGGGTCACTCGCAGGGCACTACGTCTTTCTTCGTGTTTGGGTCGATGCGACCGGAATATAACGCCAAGATCATCTCAATGCACGCACTGGCTCCAGTTGCATACATGGCACACAACCAAAGCCCCCTTTTGAGGTTCATCTCACCTCACGCGAATAGGATTGAAGTAAGTCGGTCATAGTGCTTTAAATACTGTAGAATTGTCCTAATTGGCTTTGTCTCACAGATTTTTATCTTTCCAGAGCATTGCTTCTTTAATTGGTATCGGCGAGTTTTTGCCCAGCAATGAGTTCACTGCTACGTTTGGGTCCAAGTACTGCCGTGATGGAGCAGCATTCCAACCTATATGTAGTACATTTATGTTTTTGTTGGGCGGATGGAATAAAGAACAACATAACTCGGTAAGTTCAGATTTATTTACTATTTTGTACAAGGTAGGAATAATATTACTCAAGTTCAGAAAACCTGAGATGGGAAGATATTAACAATATATACATTAATTATTTCAGACTATGTTGCCCCTTATTATGGGACATGCACCAGCTGGTATTGCAGTAAGGCAACTTGCACACTATGGTCAAGGAATAGATGCCGGACACTTCCGTCGCTACGACCAGGGATCTCGTCTAAGCAACTATAGGGAGTATGGATCCTTTACTCCGCCGCGTTATGACTTATCTAAGATTACCGCTCCCGTGTATCTTCATTACTCAGATAGCGACCCATTGGCACATGTGAGCGATGTTGATAGACTGTACAGAGAACTAAGTAGACCGATAAGGTACAAGGTGTCAATGAGCACCTTCAGCCACATTGATTTCATATATGGCATCAACGCAAAGGAGTTAGTTTATGACTCAGTGATCAATATAATTAAAGATTTTGAAGCCCACGTATTAGATAATAACGTTTAATGACACAAACAAATTTATATTTTTAATGAAAGGCCAAATAAAAAATCGATGCAAACAAGAAATGTGTTGAAATTATTTTTCAGTCATTTCTAGGATATCCACAGGCACGTTGTCCAAAATTATCACTTATCTTGGTTTTCGGAGTTGAGGAAAAATGCTACTGAATTATGCGACATGATGTAATGTAGTATATCACAAGAGGAAACAGAGATGTAGAATTTTTATTAGAACTTGTGTACTTGGATGTGACTGCTTGGAACAACACTGCTTCTGGCAGCCCTCTAGGATCTTCGCCAGATTTTAATGCCGTATTTATTTAGTAGGTTGGCAAGCATATGAGTTCACATTTTTTATATTCACATAGGGTAAGTTTATACATTGGAAGACGAACACACACCGTTAATGAAAGTGAAAGGGATACAATAATACTAGTAATCCACAGTTACATGGTGAACAACTGAACATCCCACCCACACGCACAAAACGATTTGGGAACACATTCATTTGTACGTACAGCTAAGGAGTGGAATTCCCTGCTGGCACAGATAATATAATACTAGCGTACAGATGCCCCATCCCATACAAAGAAACGGTAACGCTGTAACTACGGGTTTTCATCTGGCACAAGTAACTTTCGTTCTTTGTTCGGGCCTGTCCTCTACACCCCGCTAGAAGGTGTTAGCAGTGACGGCTTGCAAGCTGAATGAATTTATTAATATATATTTTTTTGTATTGTGACCATATAATAAGCTATGGTTCTGAGGAATGCCTTGTAGTGGTTGGCAATAAGGGTCATGAAACTTATAATTATAATAATTGTGACATTTACAAGGTCGATCCTTCTTATAGCCGATGTAGTGGTTCCGCAATAAGTTTGGAGTGACGACTATCGACTAATCAAGAAATGCGCACGTATCTACAAGTTATATTTATAAAAGCCATATAGATAATGCAGTAAGTATGAAGATCCATATTGTTTTTGTATTTTAGATGTCCTCCACCGTTTTTTTTAATTTTTTTTTTGACATGTTATTAGATGAAAATTTAAGTGGGAAGTGAAATTTTCGATAATATGTGATATGTTAAGTAGATTAGTTTCAATGCCCTATCTAATAATGTGTTTTTAAGTATTTTAAAACAAAAAAAATATTTTCACATTTCCTTGTTATGCTGCTACGAGTACAAGGATAAACTTCTTCTTGACAGCAGGTGCAAAGAGCCTATAAGACATATACCTTTCTAAAGATTATATAAATAGCTTCACCAATCTCCATGTTGAGTACTTTTGGGGTTCCCTTAACTAATGCGAAACCTTTATTTATATTAAACTAGCGACCCGCCCCAGCTTCGCTCGGGTACAAATTATACATATAAACCTTCCTCTTCAATCACTCTATCTATTAAAAAAAACCGCATCAAAATCCGTTGCGTAGTTTTAAAGATTTAAGCATACATAGGGATTTAGGGACAGAGAAAGCGACTTTGTTTTATACTATGTAGTGATAGTGATTACTATTTATTTTATTTATGCCTATTAAATGTACTAAATATATATGCATGTTTATTAGAAATATTTTCAGATTACTCACATTACTAATAAAGCCTTTATTTTTCGATTGCTAAAAATGCCTTTTAAGATTATACAAACAATAGAACAAGGAAAGTATGCACCTACTATCAACAGTACCGTAAAAGTGAAAGAAGGATGGTATTTTGTACTGGCCAAAGAAAAATGCAGCAAAATTAAGAATGCTTGAAATCAAGTTAAATGTGAATAAAACAACATTTAATTATTTATCCGTTATAATTACGTAAAAAAAAAAAATCCGCTGGCAACCCGGTTTGTCGTCGGGCTTCAATTCGACAACCCGAGTTTGTCCGCGGAGCCTAAGAGGTTAATTTAAAAGTAGGTACATTAAAAAAACATTTCGGAATTGTATGCAACACCTACTTGAACACTGGCATTCGTAAACTCATAAACATTAATTGATATACTGAAGTCTTCTGTCTCGTTACCACAGAAATATTCTTCCTCAGTAGTCAGTGCGTCCACAGATGGTTGCAACAGCTGTTTATTTTCTACGGAACCACTAGTACTTTCGTTAGTACTCACATTTGCCGAAAAATTGACAATAGGTGCAGACTCTTTTATCATGGCTTTGAACCTCTTCTCTACTTTTCTTCTAAAACCACCACACCGCTTTATTCTCTTCCAATCTTCAAGGTCTATTTTTAAATACTTTTACTTTATTTGAATGTTTAAAATGGCTTACAAACTTTTACAGCATAGTATTTATTTATTTATTTAACAATTAATGTACACACTTACAAAAAAACAGACAAGAAGAAGGAAACAGAGAAATATGTACAAAGGTTATGCTTATTTCTATAGAAATCTCTTACAGCATACCTGCGAAAGGAGAGATGGAAAAAAAAGAGAAGTAGACACCGTGTGTAATAGTGCTAGGACACATACAATGTAAAGATATAAAACTAGTACTTATAGTTACTATTTAAGTGATAAGTGATGTCCTAAATTCTTATCAAGGGCATCATCATCAGCCTTGTAATGTCCCCACTGCTGGGGCACAGGCCTCCTCTCTGTGAGAGGGTGTGAGCCATAATCCACCACGCGAGCTCAATGCGGATTGGTGGATGTCACATATCTTAAAATTTTTGGTTCTAGGACATGCCGGTTTCCTCACGATGTGATGTGATTAAGGGCATATTAATTGCAAATACGTATTTGCTATGTAGACGCTTTAACGTACTTGTTTAAGGGTAAAAAAAAATTAAAAGCCTTATTACTTATAAGGTTTTATAGGGTTAAAATTCTTGAACAAAACTTCAATACAGTCTTTTTTATATAGCTATTAAGCCATTAAACGTGCTTTTATAAGACTGCACTTTCAAGTTTGCTTTATAATTGTCATATTATTTTGGTTTATGAAGGTGTATATATGATGGAGTTAGAGGAGAAAAGCAATATTAACAAATACTGCTTATAAAATGATTTTACATATCAAAAAGGAAGAATCATGGCTACTATACAACTATCACAAGAGTTCTGGCGATATAACCCATATGTTATAAGGATATTTTGTTACTTGGGTACTTTATGAAATCGATGCATATTACGCCATCTATTGACATTTATTTAAACTAAATTTTCTGTGTCGAGATGAGACCCCGTGCTGCCGGAGTCTTTGTTTCCTGATAGTTACAACCTGGGAGTTTTTAAGTCGAGAGCGAATAGGTTACTTCTAGGCAAGCGTGCTCCATCTTCGACCACATCATCACTTAACATCAGGTGAGTTAGTGGTCAAACGCGAGCCTATTGAATCAATAATAAAAAAAACTTGAACAAAAATGCCCAACGCGCCTTACCGACACCGGTCAACGCGGTCACGACATCTGCTACGACTGCTGTCGGTCCACGAGCATCTTAGTTTCCCAGCAATTTTTTTGTCTTTGTCGCTGTCTCCGCCGAGATTTGGACGATGCGTACACGGGAGCGACGGGAGCGGACTTAAATTTTCTTTTTTTGAGCGGCAGCTGGATGGTCGGAAACTTTTTTGTCGTCATGCGACAAAAAGTCGCGTAGGCGTCGCGTCGCTATATACGCGCACTTTTATACAAGCCCATAGACTTGTTGTGAGAAACAAAATAGTTGCGGAGACAAAAGTTACTCGTGCGCGCTGTCATTAACAGTGTCTCGAGTTCTATTAATTTTTCCCATCTCAAAGTCATAGGATGATTTCCCACCCCCCAAAAAAAAAAAAAAAAATGCCCAACGTGCCTAATAGTCCGGTCAATCTAGACCAAAAAATGAGAGTGAAGGTACATAAAGTCCCAACAATAGTGTTGCCCAAAGTCGGTCTTGGTCTTGCAGTCTTGGTCTTGTTCTTGCATTTTCGCAAGACCAAGACCAAGACCAAGACTGAACCCTGCAAGACTTGAGCAAGACAAGACTTAAGCCTGCAAGACTCTTGCGTCTTGCAGTTAAGACAAACTGAGATGAGGCGTTATTAAGTAGGTATTTGGTTTCAATCCCAATTTTGAGAGACGCTCCCCAGTATCAAAACCGTAGGTATCGTCATAACACTAAACTAAACTAAGGGCTGCAGTTTTATCTGCAGTTGGCAACGTGCCGCTCGTCTGAAAGAACCCTAAAAGGTATTGTATTGATTAGGTAGGTAAGTACTTATTATATTTCAACTATTTATTAAGTAGGTAGCGTGTTAATACTCACAAATCTGTTCCCATCATCCTATGTGATAAAATGTACCTAGAATAACTTTCTAGCAAAGTTCATACCTTGTAGGTATCTACCAATAATAATATATTATGCTTATTTATGTCTAATGTGCAGATCTAACGTTAGTACTCGTAGGTTGGTATGTGCTTAAAATTATAGCCAACAAAATTATATAAACATTATGTAGGTACCTACTTATTTTCAAAGTTTATATTATTCTTCTATTCAGCAAAATTTAAAACTAACAGCGAGTCGATTAGGTCTAGTAACAGTTTCTACGGCCAATGTTATGGTACAGACGCCTGCACATCAAGCTACTACAATCTGACAAATTTCTTTAACAGATTTTCAACTTTATCTCTAAAGAATTAAGGTTCAAGGTTGATTGGGAAAATGTGACGTTCTGCGAATAAACTGTTGGTCGGTCGGTGAATTATATACCTACTTATTTGATAATTTACCGACAAAGACGCCGCGGTTTGCAACAAGTGTATCACAGCATTTGACACTGTTTGAGCGCCGCATTCGCCGACAAAGAGTTCCATTAAACAAACTAATTATTATTAGGTAGTAAATCATCGCTAAAAACTATTGTCTTCAGCGATGATTTACTAAATAATCGTCGTGTAGGTACGACGATTATTTTTCTAAGGAAAACAATTTTGTTGTAGTAGGTACCTACATCGTTTCTTACTTACACGTATACTTACGACAGTACCTACGTAGCAAACCGCGCCAGTCACGAGTACGACAAATTGCCTAAAAAATGTACCTACGCACACTGTAATGAAATCTGCTAATCTCAACACAAACGCACTTCCTTATTTTGGCCGCATAGATAGGCTTTGCCTGTAGTCTTCTTTTATTGGTTGATTAACATTGTACATTGGTGAATGCTCCAGGATAGCCCGCGAAATTCAAATTTTCTTATTTTTTTTGCAATTTGCAGGCCAGTGCTAGATTGTCTGTTGATTAAAATATTATTCGCGCTGTAAGACGTATGTAGTTACAGAATCATAATCATCAAAACCATCAATACAACCCTCCAAGTTCAAAGGTCGAGGATTGATTTTGACCTTGAAAAAGTCTTTTTTTTTTAAATAATTCCTCGACCTTTATGAACTTGGAGGGTTGTATTGATGATTTTGATGATTATAATTCTGTAACTACATACGTCTTACAGCGCGAATCATAATCTAAAATCTTAACTAACGTGTTCAATAAATAGCAATAGGCTAATAGGTATTTGCGAGACTTGCAAGACTTGCGAGACTCTTGCTGCAAGACCAAGACCAAGACCAAGACTGAGAGCGCAATACCAAGACCAAGACCAAGACCAGGTGTATTGACGCAAGACCAAGACCAAGACTGGCCTAAGTCTCGTCTTGGTCTTGCATTTGGGCAACACTACCCAACAAGCTGAAAATCAGTAAAATTGTTCAAAACAGAATTATAAACAATGTCTAAAAGTTCCCCATCATTCCCGTGTATGGAAAAATTTTTATTCAAGGTCAAAGGTAAAAAAAATGAGTTATTCGCGATTTTCAGCAAAACGGTAAGTTTTATCATAAAAGTACCTAAGACAAAAATTGTAGATCATAAAATTATCTATTAAAAATGTATCAGTCGACACTTAATGAAGTATCAGATGATACTTCATTAAGTGTCAGGTTAATCAATCTGTTTAGGTCTAATAATTTAAACAACTTGTTTTATGAACCTACTAGGATTACGGCATCCTCATCGACTTGCCTTGATAACTTTTTTAGTAATTGTAATTCAGAAAAAAATTTAGTGTTAAGTGACTTAACGTCTGACCACTGTGGACTATTAGTTAGCTTTCCTATGCCACAAAATAAAAAGCCGCTTAAAATAGAATGCAGGCCTTATACGGTAAGCCGTTGTAATAAGTTTAAAAATAATATAGCAAATAAACTTACACCATCTTTAGTAGACAACGATAATCCTAATGAAATCTATAGAGCCCTTTTTAATGTTGTGCAAAAAGAGTACCAAGCCATTTTTAAGTCTAAAACTATAGACGTTACGGGTACCTCCATTGGCTTCAACCAATGGGCCACTGCTGGTATATATAAAAGTAGAGCGAGACTATACGAGTTATACGGTTTAAAAAGATATAGGTTCGATACTCCTTTTCTAGAGTATGTTAAAAAATATTCTAAATTGTTTAAGAAGATTTGTGTTGCTGCTAAATCAAAATTCTTAAGCGAGACAATTAAAAATTCTGATAATAAAGTAAAAGCCACTTGGAAAATAATAAATAATGAAACGGGAAAGTCGGTTAAAAAAGTAAATCAGCTAGAGATTCTATTCGAAAACAAATTAGTTAGTAAACCAGCTGACGTAGCTCAGGCATTTAATGAGTTTTTTGCCCACATACCTATAACTACAACTCGCTTCTTAAATTCATCCCCGTCTAAAGCTGAAAGTCTTTTGAACGGTAGTGTACCTAAGTGCAATCAATCATTTAGTTTTGAGCATGTAACACCACTTGACGTAGTTAACGTTTTTAATTCTCTAAAATCAAAAAACACAGGTGATTACTGGGGCATCTCAATTAAACTTTTGAGTGATATAATAGGCATCGTAGCGCCTTATCTTGCTGTAACTTTTAATAAATGCGTTGACTCAGGAACTTTTCCTGATCTCATGAAGTGTAGTAAAGTCATACCTCTATTTAAATCAGGCAATAAAAATGATATAGGCAACTTCAGGCCTATTTCCATCCTGCCTGCATTTAGCAAAATTTTTGAAAAGTTAATACTGAAGCAGTTGCTAACATATTTTAATGTAAATAGCCTCCTTCATAATGATCAATATGGCTTTACAAAAGGTCGATCGACTACAGATGCGGGTGTTGCTCTCCTAAAACACATATTCAACGCATGGGAGAACTCGCAAAATGCAATCGGAGTTTTCTGTGACCTCTCCAAAGCTTTTGATTGCGTACACCATGACACGCTTTTGCGTAAGCTGCGTCATTATGGTCTCCAAAACGAAGCTCTAAATGTAATTGATTCATATTTATGTAATAGGTTCCAATGTGTTGATATCAGTTGTGTTAAGTCTTCCGGGCTACCAGTTCATTTAGGTGTGCCTCAAGGCTCGATATTGGGACCATTCTTGTTTTTGGTGTATATTAATGATTTACCATATTTTTTAAAGGGTATCTGTGACGTAGTACTGTTTGCAGATGATAACTCTCTTATCTTTAAAGTAGATAGGAATAGAAATGATTTTGATAACGTAGATAGCGCTCTCTCAATGGTTACGGATTGGTTTACGACAAATAACTTAGTTCTTAATGCTAAGAAAACTAAATGTATAAAGTTTGCCTTACCTAATGTTATAAATCTAGGACCTAATGTCATCTTAAATAAAGAAGTGCTTGAAACTGTGGACTCGGCAGTTTTTTTGGGTATAACTGTTGATTCCAAACTTCAATGGGGCGCACATATATCAGGCCTATCAGGAAGGCTCAGCTCTGCCGCCTACGCCGTCAGAAGAGTTAGACAATATACTGACGTTGACACAGCACGGTTAGTCTATTTTAGTTATTTCCATAGTGTTATGTCTTATGGTATTCTTTTGTGGGGTAAAGCTGCGGACATACAAAATATATTTGTTTTACAAAAACGTGCTGTACGAGCAATCTATAGGTTAAGGTCAAGAGTTTCTTTACGAGAAATTTTCAAAGAGATTGGAATTCTCACGGTGGCATCTCAATTCATTTTTGCAAACATATTATACATTAGACAAAATATACATTTGTACAAAAAGACCAGTGATATCCACAATTTTAACACCAGAAATAAGTATAAACTTCATGTTCCTTCCCACCGTGTTCGTAGGGTTCATGGTTCGTTTGAGGGTCTCGGTATCGAATTTTACAATAAGCTACCCCGTTCTTTTCTTGACTTGCCTTTTAATGCATTTAAAACTAAAGTTAAATCTAGTCTCTGTTCGAAAGCATACTATTCCATCAACGACTACTTAGAAGATAATAATAGTTGGTCGCTGTGTTGAACGCAAGACAATGTTACACTTGATGTTCTTTCTCCATATTTAGCTTATGGTTATAACAGATTATATGAGTTCATATAATAATTGTCTACCAAATTTAGTGTGATGGCCCTAGTTCATCACTTGTGGCTTCGAATCACAGCCCTTTGATAGTTTCAATCTTTGTTCTTGTAAGCAGGCACACCAGTTATGTATGGAGGCTTCTTTAATTTGGTTTAGTGTTTATGCTTGAGTTGGTTTTTAATGGCATGATTGAGTGTGCTAGCTGGCAAGTGGCGGATTATTTAATTTAATTTTATGATTATATTTTAGACGACATATATTTATTTTTCTGTTTTACATAATGTTAAGATTGTTGCTTAGAATTATATAGATTCAAGTTCTTAAAACTTAACAGACAGATGTGTTGCTGGGGAGTTTGTTGGCCACTTCTTCTTCACAGCTAAAACACTAGGAAGTGGTGACGGGCGGGCGTTTTTTGGGGGACTGTCTTTATGTAGAACTTTGACGTTCAAAAAGTGCTGGTTCTCAGCCTAGTTTGAATAAATGACTTTTGATTTTTTGATTTGATCAATACTTTTTTCTTACGAGCCACCGTTTCTGAGATAAGATATAACGATTCAAAAAGTTATAAAAGTGGTTATCGTCATAATATGCACACGTTTCCACGCCACCTATGAGGTAGTGTACTTAGTGCGTTTTTTTTAACGTGGTTTCCCTAGTAGGCCTACTCCACGGGTCAGTTGTGATCCTGTTTAATGTAAAACTATTGCAAAATAACGGAAATTTTCAAAGATTGGAAAAGATAAAAGCGATGTAAATTAAAAAAAAGTGGTGAAGTTCATTCGCCTGATTCGTAAGTTTCAAATTCTTTTTGTTCTTCTTCTTGATCTTCTTCTTGTTCTTCTTCTCCTGCTTCTTCTTCATCTTCATTTTGGATGCAAGTAAATTGTGTCAATAGCGATGTATCGCATGACACTTTGTCGGAATCAAACGAATCCTCCATTGTTTGTGATTCAATATTAGAGCACGACCAGCCTTGACAATTTGTGCATGCCAAAGAACAAAACAGTCCGACTTTTTCACAACCACATTTAGCACTGCATCCCTTTTTGGAGTTGCAAAAAATTGTGTTCAGCAGTTTTTCCGGCGCAGTTGGAAGTAAAGTTTGAACTGGCTCTAATATATTGTTGACCAACTTCCAACCCCAGTCTGTAGGGTCTAGCTGATAACCAAGGCACACTTGAACTTGGTAATATACCCGAAAAAGATGTTGATGAGCAGCAACTGAGGTTGGAGGAAGACAAGCTAATTGAACTTGTTTTTTATTTTTAGTATTTTTAACGAAACATGCATATCGATGTTTATCTAAACAGGTAGTTTTTTTAGGAGTTCCATACATGTTTTGTTCTCACGTTAAAAAAAATCGCGCTAAGTACACTACCTCATAGGTGGCGTGGAAACGTGTGCATATTATGACGATAACAACTTTTATAACTTTTTGAATCGTTATATCTCAGAAACGGTGGCTCGTAAGAAAAAAGTTTTGATACATTTTTTATAGATAACTTTATGATCTACAATTTTTGTATGAGGTACTTTTATGATAAAACTTACCGTTTTGCTGAAAATCGCGAAAAACTATTTTTTTTTTCCTTTGACCTTGACACTTCAAAAAACATATTCCAGTACTTAGTCATTATTTTTTTTATTTTTTATTTACCCCGAAGGGAAGGCTATAGTCTTTTGACCATATTGCCTAGTCTTACGTCGAGAGTTTTTCTTTTTCCCCATTAGAATGCAGATGTAACACATTCTAATATTTTTTGGAGTATTTGGCAACAAATGTGTCAAGTCAACCTTCTCGGCAAACTTCGCTGAGGTAGTCAATACTACAATAAAATTCGCAACTCCATTTTACCGAGATCGCGCCTGTTTCAATGATTCTACTTATTATCCAGTTGCGTAGACACTTGAGACACAAAACTGCACCAATTTTATATCACAATAACTACTAGGAATCAATAAACAAATTATTAAAACAGCCACTGAACTTCACTCGAGAAAATTCCGCCAAAAAACTCCTAGTAGTCATTATTATTGTGCACAGCTATTGCTTTTTTTTACCCCGAAGTGAAGGCTTATAGTCTTTTGACCATATTGCCTAGTCTCACACTAATATTATAAAGGCGAAATTTGTGTGTATGTTTGTTACTTCTTCACATTCAAATAGCTGGACAGATTTGGATGAATTTTGGTATGTAGATAGCTTATACCCTGGATTAACACAGGCTACTTTTTATCCTGGTCTACGTGGGTGAAACCGCGGGGCGTAGCTAGTACTACAATAAAATTCTCAGCTACATTTTACCGAGATCGCGCCTGTTTCAATGATTCCACATATTGTCAAGTTGCGTAGACACTTGAGACACAAAACTACACCAATTTTACATCACAATATTCACTAGGAATCAATAAACGAATAATTAAAACAGCCACTGAACTTGACTCGAGAAAATTCCGCCAAAAACTCCTCGCACATCTATTGCGTTTTGTTTGTGGGAACCAGGCATATACCTTCTTAATGCAAGGTTTTATTAAGTCAATGCACACATCAATACTCTTTACTGATCCTGTGATCACATTAATTTCATCTTGATTTCATCGGTAGATAGATCATGACATTTGAAAAATCATCTCAAATTATAAAAGTTTTCTAGTATTTTATAAATTATTTGTACGTGTTTGTTTTACAATGATTTTGAAAAAATGATTACAAATAACAAAGATTTAGTCTTAATATGTGGTAAACCATACAAAAAGAATGTGATACTATCGGACGTGAATATACCATATAAATTTTCTATAGACAGAAATCGGAATACTTTGTTTTTCTGTATAAATGCGGATGAATTTTCAGATCAAAGCTTTCAGTCGGTGGTGTTGAACCTTGACACTGGGTTGACCTCTATTGTACCTCGACTTCGTAATGGGTTTGCGAGTGCGGTGGACCAGGCGACAGGTGACGTGTACCTCGGAGGGAGCGACGGAATATACAAATACAATTACAGTTCCAAAGACATTGAGAAGCCAGCCCTTGTCCACAAAACAGATATCTTCGATATGTACTTCAACCACTATTTGTACTTCGTAGACACAGCCAAGCAGAACCTGTACGTCTATAAAGACAACACGAAGAGCTTGGTGCGAGAGGCGAAAGAAAATCTCATTCAGCACTTTGTATTCGATGATAACAGTGATTTATATTTCGTTAACCCAACCGGTCTGTTTGTATTAAAGAAGCGAGGTAAATCACCGACCTTAGTTCATGGTAATGACATAAGTATTCGTGGAGCTACTACGGATGCCTTTGGGCTACCATACTTTGTGGCGCACAACGGAATCTATTCTATTGACAAAGAAAACAGACGAGAGTTGGTGATGAGACTATCACTAAATAACGCCTACGGGTTAGCCTTTGATAGAAATAATAACATGGTTTATAGTGAGGAACGTACGGTGACTATGTTGGTTCCTTATTAAATAAAAATACGAAGAACTTAAAATTGTATTATTGGGGAATAAATTAGCGTTAGTTATACGTACTGGAAGCTTGATCTTGACTAAACCGTAACCTAAAGCCCAAACGCGTAATAGCAACTTGATAAAGTGATTGTGAACATTTTGGTTTTTATCTCAGTAGAGAGGAATATTAGGTCTTAGTCAGACACGTTTAGATTATTGCAAATAGACGTATAGCCGGTACCTATGATATTATTTTTAATAAAACGTTCTTTTCCAAATGTATGGAATAATTGAATTGTAATATGTTGTGAAGGTTGAAATAATTTCAAAGGGCATTACGCGCATACTGTAAGTGGTAAAATGAAATGTAATTTATATTCTTGGTGAGTCCAGCTGCGAGCCTGGGCCGGGCGCGAGGGGCCTCGCCACGCCCGGCAGAAAATGTAGAATGACACAAATGGAAATAAATGAATCTTGGTTTCGGTAATTTCGATATTAAGAGTCCTATCTACTCTACTTAAGTATATGGGCTTAGTGACAAGAGCTCTTATATGAAATTAACTAGTTCATTAAGGAATGCTTTGAATGCATAGTGAAATTATTCCATTACGTTCATAGGGAATCTGATATTTCGTGTGAACATCTGCTTCATTTCTTTGATTTGTTTAAAAAATACATATGTACCTGATTGACGAGTAGATTAATGAGAATTTATTTAAGCCGAATACAAGCTGACTTCCATACATGCACATCTCAATAGCCTTGTATTGTAGCGGGAGTGTTGTTTGGTGTTTAGTTTGGTGGCAACTGAACGAACACGGGTGGGTTTTAGCACAGATAATATAATACTAGCGTACAGATGCCTCATCCCATACAAAGAAACGGTACCGCCGTAACTACGGGTTTTCGACCTGCACAAGCAACTTTTGTTCTTCGTTCGGGCCCGTTCTCTACACTTAGCTAGATGGTGTTAGCAGCGACGGCTTGCAAATTGAATGAATTCACATAAAGTCTTACCAATATTTTCTTACACATTGAGGAATTACTTTATAGTATTTTTGGCACTTCATAACAGTTTTACTGTTTCAAAATGTAAATACAAAGTTTAAAGAGGCGAATGGATAAACTCTAAAACTTCAAACAGCGCCATCTATTGGTACAAGAAATATAAATTCGTTTCGGATTCGTTCCAATACTCATCTAAATTTTAATTAGGAGCCAATTATTCCACAATTGTATGCTTAGGGTAATTTAATAAATAAGAAAATACGGATTTTACCATATTTTTTTTCAAATATTAGTGTTACTTCAATAAGAAATCGATGCCTGTTACGCCATCTATTGATATTTATTTAAACTAAATTTTCTTTATTCTAGATGAGACCCCGTGGTTTTAGTAAGAGTCTGACACGCCCTGCCGCTCCACCCAGAGCGGGAGTCATCGGAAGTCATAGCTGGTGATTTCCCAACAAAAAAAAAACACCCCTGTTTAAGAAAATAACGAAATTAATAAGTGTTTTCTTTTCAGTAATCGGGCAACAGTCAATCGTAAACAAGTGGGTATGTTGTTATTTATTGTGATTCTGATATGTGGTTTCTACAAACAACCTATCATGAATGCATTCGAGAGAGATTGCATCACCTATATGATATACCTAAATAACGAGCTTATTATGAGGATAATGTAATCATGATCAAATAACAATTAAAATAATAAGAGTCACGATTTGATGACATTAAACGTAATTAATTAATCAAAACGGATTAGATATTATCTTCATGCTAAATTACCTGCAATGTTATTGATTTGCGATAGATTTCGTTCAAAACGATATTGAATGCGTATGTTGTGTGTGTTAGAGAGCAGTACCTAGTGTTGACTCATCACGCGAATCACTCGTTAACGCCTCCACCTGATAGATAGTACCGACTACCGACTTCGTGATTGATGGTTCACTTTATTTAAATTATACGCTTTCTAAAAACGACCATTTTTGCTTTCGTTACCTACTCTAAAAGAAACGGAATTATTAGAGGACTATGATCAAATTATTGTTAGACTATAGGAAAAGAGGCTTATCGTGATTCAGTGCGTGGTAGGGGTTATAATAGGGATGACGACAGGGTAAAATAATAATAATTCTATTTAGTCCGTAAGTTATATTATCAAAATATATTGGACACGTATTTCTTGCTTTATCAAATTAGTGAAATATTACAAAGATACAACGCATCAAAGTTCAGGAGTGGGGGCTTGTTACGTCACTTTTCAGTAAAAAGTGGTACAATTTTAACTTAAGTGTGACGTCATCCGAAATTTCAACCTATACAGTAGGTTGAAATTTCGGATGACGTCACACTTAAGTTAAAATTGTACCACTTTTTGTTAAATTAACAAAAGAAAAAATACGTGTCCAATATTAGGTAATTTGATAATCTGACGGACTAATTAGATTTTTATAGTCGTCAACCCTATTGCTTTGCTTAGCGCAGGTAACGTGGAGATGCCAAAATCATTTGCAGCAACTTTTTTCAAGCTTTAACTACACTTTTAGTTTATTAGGGTCGTTAATTAAAAATGGGCTTTCCAAAGACTACTCAAAATAAAGGTAAAGGTAAGTAATGTGTAATCCCAATATAATGTAAGTATTTTGAGTGCCATATGCGTCCCAAGACGGGTTGGGTAAGGGTCGGTAGCCCGAGGCGAAGGCAAGGATTCGGGCTGCCATCGGCGAGTTTGTTGTTGTTCCGTGTCAATGACAATGGCAGTGAATTGGCAGTTTCCTTTGCGAAAGATAAACATTACAATACTTGGAAAAAATATACAGTGAGCTCCATGGTTACTATCCATACTTACTAAGATTGGATCTGGGTCGAGGTTGCCTGATGTATGAACAATATACACGTGTGGGTTGGATTTATCATAACGTGCTGAAAAAGTTATTCGTTCTTTGAAGCCGGATATCACTGAGGCGAGAGAAATATCATTTTGAGCTGAAAATAATTGCTTCTAGGCACCGCCGGCGGGCGTTCCTCGCACTAAGTTGCGACAAACTTTTCTGTGAAATAATCCATAACGTCTGACAAACTAGGTAGATACCCCTATTAAGATTGAGTTAAATAAATATTTCAGGAATGATAGTTCGCATATATGAACTAATTTTGCTACAAGTGTATCGATAGGTACAGTAAATATTTTACACTATTATGGATAGATATTATGAAGACGTTACAAATCGCCAAATACGCGTTTATCTGGACTTTTGATGAGATTAAGATATGACATCCATATTTTTCCATCTAGCTCAAGAATAAATTTTAATTGCGTAAACAGTAAATATGTCTTAGGGCCCCTATTAAAAAATTACGTTTTTCCGTATATTCGAAGTTCGAACTGCCGCCGCTGATGCATCGCAAAATGTAGCATTTTGCAGTTGTAAGTATAATTACGTTTATTAAAGATTCATAAATCGACACATACATCAAAATTCTGAGGCCGTTATGAACTATTCGACTGTTTAAGACATTTTATTTATATTTCTTATGCTTAGGATAAAATAAGCAGTTCAACCAATGAGCTCGAAAAAGTGTCGTCGCGCATTTTTACGAAAAACTTGCTTCAGAATTTTAACTTTATATAAATAAAAAGAAAAGAATGTGAAAGTGAGGTCATTATGAACTACATCAATAAATTACTATCCGCCATTTAATTAGTCAAAGTTGTTGAAGTCTTTTAGTTTCTTTGAATAAGAATGCCAAAGTTGGTCATTAAATGCAAAAACATGATCAAATTGTAATAGCTTTAGTGTCAAACGATAATAGTAGTTTATGATATTGTCACTTATCAAAAGATAATGAAATATGAGATTTTGTTTATAAACTGAGCCCCAAGCGAAGCAAATGTAATTCCTAATTATGTGCATATTAAACACTATCTAATCTTATAAAAAACACAATTTAAAAAGGGAAATAGTAAAGCTTCCGAAAAACAAATTAACTTCCAGCGATCTGTTGTTAGTACCTGTTCTACACCATGATTGGAGAGGGCGGCACCAATGCTGGAGAAGTTTATCTTGTCGAAGGCTTCTTTGATGTCTATGAACGTGCCCAGCCAGGTACCTTTCTGGTGAATCGCTTCTTCTATCTGGCTTACCACCAGGTGAAGAGCAGACTCTGTCGACTTACCCGAGCTGTTTGGGTGCTGGTTTTAAGGCGCCATCTCGCAGCTTCCTTTCACAGTCTTTCTGTCTTTAAAAGGAATGAGGTTAGTCTTATAGGTCGGTAGGATTTGGCGCTTGTATCACTCCTACCTGGCTTAGGTATGAATATGACTTTCATTTCCCTCCATCCTTTTGGAACGTATCTACAAGCAAGTCAATAAAGGCACCAGTCTCGTCGCAATCGCTTCCCCACCCCACTGCTGTAGGGCTGGAAACACCCCATCGGGCCCAGGTGCCTTGAAAGGATGGAAGCTTTGGGTGGCCCATTGGAGTTTCTCCAGCATAATCATCCTATGTGCGTAGAGTCAACCATCACCTGATGGTGTTTGTATGATATCTGACCAGTCGGTTACCTGTGCGAAAATGTTCCCTGGGAAGTGAATCTCAACTAGGAGGCAACACGTTTCTTCAGGTGACCTGGTGAGCATGTTGTCAGGTTTGCGGAGTGTGGCGGGCCCAGGAGTACCCTGTTGCACCAAAATTTTCCTTACCCTGTTTGCTTGTTGGCAGGATTCGATGCTTCCACAGAACTTTTGCCAACATGCGGTACGCCTGATCCTGATGCATTTTTTGTAGCTGGATTAGGCCGCATAATAAGCGTCCCAGTCCTCATCCGCAAATATATGAATACATGTGCCGATGAGAATTGGGACGCTCTGTTTAGAGCCTTTCTTACCTTACTGCGTTTGCGTTCCAGATCCACGCCCCACCAGGGTTGTTTGCGCGGTGTACTGCGCGGGGTAGTTTCTGGGCAGGTCGTATGGTAGCTGTTAATCAGTGACTCGGTGAGCTGGCTAACTTGTGCGTCAATTCTCGTCGTATCAACATGACTCATCGTGTCGCTTGGTGGCGCAAGCTTAGAGTTAAGGTTGCGCCTGTGTTGCGTGGACTACGTTGTGGAGGTGTGGGCGGTACATAGACCTGAATGTCAAAGCGGATCCACCTATGATCAGAGCAGGAAACCTCCTTGGAGACCTGCCACCCAGTGGTGAGTCCCGCTACGCCTTCTGTTGCCAGAGCGAGGGCTATAATTGTACGACTGCGTCTGGTTACAAAGGTTGGTTCGGAACCTGTGTTAAGTAGGGATAAGTTAGTTGTGAACGGTAGTCCACTAAAGCCTTACTTCTTGCATTATGCGAATCCATACCCCACAAGGGGTGGTGTGCGTTTGCGTCAGCTCCTATCACAACCTCATCTCCGCTGCTCTCGCAGTAGGTAACAAGGTGGACAAGGTCGTGAGCAGAGGTTCCTCCGCCTCAGGCATGTACACTGAGACAAAGACTGTCGCCGTCAGCTGATCGCCGCTGTATAATCAGCGTTGCTGCAGAGACATCTCTGCAATAAAAGTCATTTAAGAGCTGTGCTTTAAGGTTACTTGTGACATAGATGCACGATCTGGGGTGATCATGGTCCGTAGTTACAAGGAGCTTACCACCAAGATTGGAGAGTCCTCGTATGTGGCCGCCCCTAATCCACGGCTTTTGGATCAGGGCAATGGCCGTGTGTTGAACCTCCAGCCACTTGTGCAGTTGAGCCGTTGCATTCTTAGTGTGTGGAGTTTGCCTGCACGATTTTACACGCCGAAGAAAGGGACGCCATTGCAGGCGGGACCCTCCTCGTCACCCTCCAGTCGCAGCCCGACAAACAAGTCGCCTTCGTCGAAGCCGTCGTCCCCGGGTCAGAAGCCGGGGACAACATTATGTCGTCTAGCTCAACCTGATGAAGGGACGGCATCCACAGCGGTGGCAGGGTCAGCCACCGTTGCTGAGGGGCGAGCTTCAACCGGGAACCTGGTCCCAGGTCCACCCTGACGTGCTACGCGGATGACACACTGGTCACGGCCCGGGGGAGCTCGTACAGGGAGGCAGCGTTGCTGGCGACGGCTGCGGTCTCACAGGTGGTGGGTCGCATACGACGCCTGGGGCTGGAGGTGGCTTTCAACAAGTCGGAGGCCATAGTCTTTCACGGCACCCGACGAGCGCCGCCGCCGGGATCACACATTGTGGTCAGGGGTGTCCAAATCGCTGTCGAGTCCACCATGAAGTACCTATGATTGGTGCTCGACAGCCGGTGGGATTTTGGCCCCCACTTTCGACGGTTGACGCCCAGGTTGATGGGCGCCGCGGGCGCGCTCGCAACGCTGCTGCCCGATTTGGGGGCCCGAGCACCGCCTGTAGGCGGTTGTACTTGGGGATCGTGCGATCCATGGCCCTGTACGGGGCCCCGGTGTGGGCTTCTGACCTGACGGCCGGCAGCATCGCGATATTGCGAAGACCGTAGAGGGCGATGGCCGTCAGGGCTATCAGGGGATATCGCACGATCTCCTACGAGGCGGGTTGTGCACTGGCCGTGTTGCGTTGGTCACAGGTTCGCGAGGTCATGACGTCATTGGTGGAATGGCGGGATAGGCTTTTGCGCCGTACTACCGTCGACGCAATCCGACCAGTGCTCGACGAATTGCTCGGGAGGAAGCACGGCTCCCTGTCGTTTCGGGCGACGCAGGTGCTCTTCGCACCTGCGGGAAGTACCTGTGTCTCGGCTGCTTCGGGAAGTACCTGTGTCGCATAAAGCCGGACGCTCGGTACCATAACTGCACCGACTGTTGGGAGGACACGGCGCAGCACACACTGGCAGAGTGTGCCGCATGGGAGGAGCAGCGCCGTGCCCTCGTATTCGAAGTGGGCCCCGACCTGTCGCTGCCAGCCGTCGCTCGTTCGATCGTCGGGAGCGCCGAGTCCGAGTGGGAAGCGGTGATCTCCGTCTGTGAAGCCGTAATTTCGCAAAAGGAGGCTGCGGAGAGGGAGAGGGAGGCCTTAGCACTCGCCCGATCCGCAGTAGACGTACCGGGCGTCGGCGGAGGGCGGACAATGCCCTCTTCCAGCCCCCCTAAACAGGTCCGGAGGGACGGTGGACTCGGGGTCGTTCGCCGCCCCCCATCCAGCAGGACCCGAGGCGGCGGCGCGTAGTGTTCCACGCGCGCCCCTTTTAGACGTCGCGGGGGGAGGACACCTCACTCTCCCCGCGGGCCAGAGGTAGCCGGCCCGGGCACTAGCCGGGGATCATGGAAGTCGTATTAGCTCTCACGTTCCCCGGTCCAAGTGTGGGACGGAACATCGGGGTGGTTTTTAGTCAGTAAGAGTCTCACAGATCCCTTCGCCTGCCCGAAGAACATCCATGAAGATTTTCCACCCCGCCAACAAAAAAAAAAAAGGGTCAGCCACCGTTGCTTCCGGGTTGTTTGTTGGTGGAGTAGTCTCCCCTGCTTCCACTACTTGGTTCGTGGCCTGGTCCCAGTTCCAGGGAACGTCTACAAACCTACCATTTGGCCCCAAGAACTTGATGTTCCTAGACCGATGTTCCTCGAGTCCTCGTACACTCCCTAAACGTCAGGTATGGCGATGCCACAACGCACTTGCTTCTGGATCTCCGACTGGCTCCCGTCGACTAGCGAGGTGCTAGCCGAAAGAGCCAAGCCAGAGACAGTCTTCTTTAGCCATGCTAAAGTGTTGTCGTTACCGCACCACAGCCTGCGGACTCCTCCGGTGTACAGCGACTTGGCGTTGAACGTTGGTCCGGGTGTGTTCTGCAGGAGCAGGCCTCGCTGATGATCTGCTTCTGGATAGCTGCGAGGACCTGGTCCGATACTCCCTGACTGATAATCCCAGTGCAGTCGCAAGTTATCGCGACGCTCAGGGATGCATTGGCAGCTTGGGCATAGCCTTTGTTGGCATCCCGCTTGGATTGGTCAAGCCGCAGCCGCTTGTGCCGGCCTCAGCCGATCGCTTACGTGCCGAGAAGCTGAGCTTATCAGTGGCTATAACCTGCTTTTTGGGGACGGCTTGCTTTTGCCACTTCTCCTGCGTTCGTGACGCCGCTCCATGCGCGTCGGCTTTCTCTCCTTTTGCTCTGGCTTGTTGGAGCTGGCTGACCGGAAGGGTCTGCTTTCGAGCAATGGGCCTGTGGAGATGTATTCTTTCCCTTGCCTTTCTATTTGGTCAAATAAGTCTCCGTTTGACCGGTGACGTCCGCGGCTTGGGAGGTAGCTTGAGGAGCCACAAGAAGAGAAGGTGGGTGTGTAGGAACACTGGGGAGCACTGGCAGTGGTATTAGTCGTCGCCGGTGCTGATGCCTTTGCGTGTAAGGGAGGTCCGGTGCTGGTTCTATACAGCGTCGTGGTACGTTTGAACTGGGACTTAGTTTTGGTCTTAGCTGCGGTTTAGCCACAGCCAGAACGGCACTCGCAGTGGAGCCTGCAGCGTTAGCCACAGGGTTTCCAGCCACGGACGAAGTGCTGGCACCTCGCCTTGGAGCTTCATCAGCTTTCGCCAACTCCACTCCTGTGGTTTGTTTTGGCCTGTTAGTATCCATGTCTTTGTTAGTTGACGATTCATCTCTCTGGCTTCCACCCTCCATGGAGCCCGCACCTGAGAACGTCGCACTTTTCAAAAGAGCTTGACGTTAGAACTACCAGAGAGATATAGGTGCGCAAGGCTGGTTTATAGTGCGAGATCGGGTATATTTATTTGTCGTAGATTGAGGGCGCTATGAGCGCGATAACAGCGCCATCTAATATTTTGTTTCGTAAAATTTTAGAGGTATGCGGAATAGGGTGTAAAGTCCCACAACCTCCATTGAAAAGGGAGGATCCTCCGACCAGACGAGTGTTGTGTCTGGTCCGGGCAACTGCCCGATAGTTGATTTCGGGCTCTTGTATATGTTCAAATCGCGCGGAGAACTCTGCTTGCGCGATGTAGGAGTTTTGATATTCTAGTTCGTATGTAGCGTCATAGATGTCGCTACATCATTCCCCTCCTGAGATCGGAGATCGATTGTTCTCTTCTCGATGAGTCGTTCATACGTGATGCTTGCCGGGCCAGTGGAAGGCTGGTGCCAGTGAGTCGGAACCGGAAGAGGCGCATAGTTCACGGTGAGTCGGAACTGTCTGCGGTGATGATATCCCAGTGAGTCAGGATGATGTTGCAGGCTCCAGTGATTCGGAGTACTGCTGCGAGCTCCAGTGAGTCGGAGCGGTCCGTCGTTTCGTTGTCGGCGTTATCGTTGTCGGCGTATCGTTGTCGGCGTATCGTTGTCGGCGTTATCGTTGTCGGCGTATCGTTGTCGGCGTTATCGTTGTCGGCGTATCGTTGTCGGTGTTATCGTAGTCGGCGTATCGTTGTCGGCGTATCGTTGTCGGCGTTATCGTTGTCGGCGTTATCGTTGCTGAAAAGCTTGGAGGAAGTGATGATGATTACGCCACGCTGGAGTAGCTGCACCAAGGCTGCGCTGACGAGGTGATGACGTCATGACGAAGGCTGCGCTCACGTTCATAGTCGAGGGTCACCAGTTTAGAGGTATGCGGAACAGGGTGTAAAGTCCCGCAAACCTCCGTTGAAAAGGGAGGATCCTCCGACCAGACGGGTGTTGTGTCTGGTCCGGGCAATTGCCCGATAGTTGATTTCGGGCTGTTGTATATGTTCAAATCGCGCATCGATCAAGAAAAAATTGAAAACAAACACAGACACAAAACAATAAATGGTAAAATTGTCATTAAAAAAGGATTATTATTGTCTTAAAAGGTTTTTTCAGCCATTTCTTAAAAGAAGGTTACCGACTATGAAGTTTTTATACACAAAATTAAACTCTTTTTCGAGTCCTTTTTATTTAGAAAGTATATCTTGTGTACATTAAAAGTTATTGCAATTTTAAAAGTGTGATACTTAGTTTTGCAGGCCAGTGTATATATAACCATACAAAATTGCACATTTCTAGTACTAACAGTCTCTACGCTATGCCTCGGACGGAACCCTAAAAATGGAAATAAAAGCAGCCATCTCTTATGCAGAATGCGTGCACTGTGTTGCGGCTACAGAAGAAAATAAAAAGAAGACATTGGCGCGAAATCTTTAGAGTTTTTCTCTGATTATAAAATTAATTGGTGACCGCAATTTATTTTACAACAGTGAAAATGTCAGCATCTGGTGAGAATGGAAACCCTTATATTTTGTAGATGGAAGAGAAAGGTAATGAAATAATATTCAATCTATTGCTGTCAAGGTCACAAAGCATTTTTATTTAAATACTTACGAAAAGTTTATGAAGTAGAGGACAGAAAAACGAGTGGATACCCTTTTTTTTTTCTGGGTTGGAAATCATCCAATGACTTCTCCCGCTCTAGGGTGGAGCGGAAGGGAGTGTCAGACTCTTACTGACTAAAACCCACCCCTGTTCCTCCCTGCCCTGAGTGCCCAGGGGCGAGGTAACTCTTTCGAATTTATCCTCAACCCCCGGGCAGGCATCGGCCATGACGGGCCCCGTCATGTACGCGCCATCGACTCTCGGGCCTGGTGCTGATCGGAAGGCGAGCTACCCATTACTCGCCGTCCGCTGCAGGCCTGGGTC
Organism: Polia nebulosa; assembly: GCA_951329385.1. NCBI lineage: Eukaryota > Metazoa > Arthropoda > Insecta > Lepidoptera > Noctuidae > Polia > Polia nebulosa. The sequence continues at coordinate 16,652,955 of OX589599.1, read as the reverse complement.
TACGGTGGCCTGAGATCGTCTCGCGGCACCGGAAGCCCCGTCTCCTGCGGCGGATGCTGCTGAGGGCGTGAGGGCAAGGCTGTCGCTGCAGCCTCTCCCTCACCCGTTCCGCCTCCTCCTTCGCGAGCATTACTGCTTCGCAGAAGGAGGAGACTGCTTCCCATTCCCTCTCACTCCGTATCATGGTCTGGACTAGGGCCGGGCGCGAGAGGTCGCTGCCGCCGATTGCCTGCACGAGGACACGGCGGGGCTCCGCCCGCGCGGGGCAGATCTCCACCGTGTGCTCCACCGTGACCTCTGGGCGATCCTCACAGTGGGGACATCCGGGCGTCTCCCTCCGCCTTATCCTACACAGGAACCTCCCGAAACTTCCGTGTCCGGTGAGGACCTTCGTCAGGCGGAAGGTGAGGACGCCGGCCAAGGCCAAGAAATCCAAATTTTTCACGAGAAAAGATATCGAGAATTTCTAAAATCAGGTGCCAAATGAAAAATACTTGGCAACAAAGGTACATAATTTGTAAACGTTTTCCTATTATTTTCATCAAATTAGTCAAATTGGTAGACCAACCTATATACAGTTTCAATTTTAACACACTTTTTCTTTGTTTTACAGGTTGCTTTGATCTTTGGGATTAGGCAAGCCTAATCCCCAAAAATTAAACAGCAGTTCTATCCCTCTACAGGCACGCCTGCAGAGAGATAGAACTGTCTAATATAACAGTGGAAGATGTCGAAACTGATACCTATCATTAAGCCATAAATAAGAGGAAAATCGATATAAGTGGAGAACTTCTGAAAATTTTCAAAGCCTACCAAGATTTACGGCCGAGTGGAGTGGGACACGAGATTTTTTCAAAACGGAACATTTAATTTTTAATACAATAAACTATTTAATGTTGTATTGGATTCTTTTATTTTTTCGCAATCGTAGTAAAAAGTACAGTGTAACACGGCGCTAAAAATCCATTATAACTCGGTTTTTAATTGCTCCCTCGCTAAAGCTGGGTAGTAAAACTACCTCGTATATAATGGGTAATTTTAGCCCCTTGTATAACAATATACTAATACAGCATTATTTTATTATGGAAGGTGTGGTATAAAAAAAGTTTTTAATTTTGTATGAGTTTTCTGTGGATTAAGTCTGATGTGAGTAGATAATATCTTATTAAAAGTGTATAACAGAGTGAACACTTATCTATGTCCAATGTTGCCTATGTGGGTGGTGTGATGTCTAGGTTTTTTTTTCTGCATTTTTACTTTCTACAGGGTGTAACGGAAAGGTGTAGTCATATTTTAAGAACTGCATCTGCCCATCGATATGAACAATTTTATTCAAGAAAACCTGAGGAAATTCTCAAATTCTTTTTTACCCCCCGTACAAATATTGATCAGCTGATGATAACTTTGTATGGAAAGTCCAATTATATTTTTGGAAATTTTCTATTTTTTCGTAGGGAATGTTGTTCATTTCCATCAGCAGAACCGGTCCATAAAAATATGACCACACCTTTCCGTTACACCCTGTATAAAGTAAAGCTGAAAACAATTATTTTCTAGACTTTTGTAAGTCTCTTGTTCGATATCACTGCAAATCTTTTCTGCCGTAACCACACATGTAAGAACGTTCATACCTTATGTAATTGTTAGTAAGGATGTCATAACTAGGAACATAAATCCCTTCAATAAAGTAGCACGACAAAAGCTACAGAATTTCATAAAGCTTTTATTCAATGGAATTGTACGGCGTTCGCTGAGAGAATCTCGCGCCGGCTCTGCAGCGAGATTGAATGGACTGGGCCACTGAGCGGAACAAGTGCGTATTTATAGTCGCAAATTACATTATTCCCACTCTGTAACCTCCTAATATCTAGTGTCCGACCGAAAGTTCGGTTTCGGTTTCGGCCGAGTTTCGGCCAAAAATCAAGTTTCGGCGGCAGTTTCGGTTTCGGCCAAAATTGAACTGATTACATGTAAGTTTTTGTTTCGTTTCTGTACTTGAATGATTTAGATAGTTAAATATTGAGTCAGTAACTTTGTTTTGTTGTTATTAACAAATCAAGTCACATGTTAAAAATAGATTGTAAATGAAAAATGTGAAGTGTTTATTTTGTTAAATTACGTCGTACACTGATAGAAGGATTTTTTAAAAGTTAACAAGTCATTTATTAAAGATGTTTTTTTAATAATTTGAAAAAATAATAAAAATATTATATTTTTTTTTTTTAATATCATTTATTTAATGATTACAACAAAATTAATATACGAGTACTGTGTTTCCATTTCATGTCCTAATTAATGCAGAATAATGGGTAAAAGGCACCAAATTTCAGTATTTTAAGGAATTTTATACTTGACCACGAAACTCACGTAGTCAAGTATAAGGTTTCGGTTTCGGCCGGAAAACTAGTTTCGGTCGGACTCTACTAATATCCAGCAATTTTCACTACGTTTACTTTAAGCCCACGATAAATATAATTAAAGAAAGGTTTTCTTTTCTTACGTTTTCTTCAGCGGTTTCTTTTGCTCGCTGAATTTAATTAGTACTTAGAAACTGTTTCAGTAAGTGCCTTCTTTATAGTTTAATTTTCATGCGATGTGTGAAGAAAATCATACTACATTTATTAAGAGAATTTAACTTACGACATAAGTAGGTACCTAACAACCTAAATATTTCAGATAATAATTCATTCTTAAAAACTGTTTCAACATTCTGGAAAACCCACATTTTCTTTGAACGAATGCCGTTAAATCATATAACACCTACTTCGTAAACCAATAAATACGTCAATCCATATATATTCGAAATTGTTTTAGTTGTTTTTATAATAACAAAAAAAACCTAAATACTTATCAATGAGAGCCGTGGATAAGAGCAGGAACATCGTTTGCCAGCCTATTCCAGAAACAGGGCTTGGGAAGCATTTATAAACAGAAACCAATTTTCCGTTCCTATAACAACTCCTGTTGCTCATAAATGTATTTTACTGGCAACTAGATTTCTGTGAAAAGTTAGTCGATACGGGGCTTATTATAATTCAGCGGGCGGCGTGGTCAGCGGCCGCAAGTGAGGCGAAGCGAGGCGAGGTCCTCCGGCAAAATAGTCGGCACGTGCCGACTGACGTGATCATGTGCATGCTGTGAAATATTCCGGTTTTATGATTATATGTTTACTTATACTTCTAACCGTCGCCTCGCGTCGTACTAAGTGCTCATCATGAGCATTGATCACGCTTACGTGACGATTTTGTTGGATTTGTTATAAATGCCATTCTTAGTGTACCTACAGCTACGTTAGGTATTTTCAATTGCCTGAAAAAATATACAAGAAGAAACAGCGTTTCCTTAGCTTTGTCGGGGTTTTTTTTTTTGGGGGGTGGAAATCATCCTATGACTTCTTCCGTTCTAGGGTGGAGCGGAAGGGCGTGTCAGACTCTTACTGACTAAAACCCACCCCTGTTCCTTCCTGCCCTGAATGCCCAGGGGCGAGGTAACTCTTTCGAATTTATCCTCCACCCCCGCGATGCGACGCGACGCGGTGATGCGCTACCCTAAGAAACTTTATAAAATAAACAAAGGTTTCTTAGAAGCATACGTTCACAGGGTATTAGCATATTAAAGTAATCTGCATATAAATACCCTGTCTTACCAGCGCGTACGACAAGCTTCGCCAACGACGTGTTAGCGCAATGAACATAGAAAGGGTTCATTAAGAAAAAACTAAGAAAAACTTAGGTCTCGGAGAACTACCCAAGTAGTAAGTACACATTAATTAGAATGCATATTAGGTATCTATAGATAGGTACTTATTAAAAATATGAAACGTAGAAAAATTACTACATAAGTAGGTACCTATCTATAATAGATATTTATCGCAAATTGCGATAGGACCACCTATTGCTTGTATTGTTTGTGTTTTCTGTTCCTTCATTTGGTTGGCACATAACAAACAACGAGTATTCTGTCTAAATTTTGTGTGTTAGTAAGTTTAACAATTGTTCGGTTTTTACATGTTTGTTGACTACAATATCTTATTCTACGTACGTAGCGGAACATGCAGCTGGCGGGTTTTTCATTTCGTGCGACAGCTGAGTTTATTGATTGATCGAAAGCCATTACTCTCTCTACCCACACCTGCTGGAGATGTAGCTACATCGACAATACCTGTGACCTTATTTTGATGGAGTATTTTCAGAAGATTTCGTTCCCTATTAGCTTCAACGTAAACATTTTGCCGACATATTAAATCTCGAGTAAACATTTACCTTGGCTTTGTTTGCAATTTTAGGCTTTAGTCCTTTTTGTTTTATAATCTACTTATATATATAAAAATGAATCCCTATTTCCCTTGGCCACGACATCACGCGTGAACGGTTGGACTGATTTTGCTAATTATTTTTTTGTTGTGTTTGTTATTGTCAGGCAAAGATTTGTAAGAAAGAAATAAATAAGAAAGTTGCGCGGAAAATTAGATAATTTCAGAAAACATAACGACTATTTAAACTTCGTGCGTTTGACAATTCATAGCTAAGACGGGATAACGTCTATCGGGTCAGATAGTTTAATCTATAAAAATGTTAAGTTAAGCCATCTGTCTATTTATTAAATAATGCACATAAATAATATGTTTTAAAACCACCATCATTTCACTTAAGTATTTCTTTAGGTGCTGTGGTCAAATTTTATCAAGGGATAAAGATGATTATCATAGTTTAGGTACCTATCTATTAGAGATACGCGCTTAATTGAATAAACAATCTATTAATTGGATATTTATCAAACGAAATATTAAAATCACATTTCATAATTACGCGTAAGTAATTACTTAAATGGTAGTATTGGTCATATTTCAAGGTCTTATCCACAGAGGTGTAGGTACCTAGCTGTGGTACCTAGCTTGTAACGTGGCAAATGATTTTTCTTCGAGTTTTATATAAAGAGCGTAATTTGTTCCGTCCTTCCAACTTTTACTATTCTTGTTATTTGTGAGTCCCTAACAACTCCTCGCCTCCCGTATAACTGAATCATAAACCTCGAACATGGACTCTAATTACATTTGGAATGCATAATGTAGTGTAGTATGCGGCATATCCTGTCGAAATCGAATTATTTAGTTAGTTGGAGACACGAGCTAACACAATAAACCGTTGCAGTTCGCCCATGACCGCAAACAAGCCCACTTTATAACGATCATGGAGCCACTAACTACTCTAATCTAATTTATTATCTTGTTACCTTCTCACCTTTGCCCTGCCGGATGACAGCATTCTCTCGTATAAAACAAGTGAAAAATACATAAAAGTAGTTAGTTACAGTAGTTACATAAAAGTAGTAAGAAAAAAACGTGCGAGTAACATAAATAAAAAAAATAAGTTTGAGGTCATTTAGTTTTGGATGTTGCTATCCACGACCACTTCAAAAATTCACACTGTATGGAGGCTCCCGATAGCACTCAAAATTCCGTTTCCAATTCTTGGTTCTGTAGGCCATACTTGAATAGAGGTCGCAGTTCAGTTGTTTTCGTCTGAGTAGACGGAAACAACTGAACTGCGACTTGAGTAAGCAATAGCATGCTTATGTACTACTTCTAGCATGTACAGGAAAATACGTCTCTATTATATGAAAATAGAGTTCAGCTTACAGCCTGGCCACAGGACATTCGCTGCAGCGAATATTCGCGTGGCACGACCGGCGAAGCGTCTGGCGACTACAACAAATGAATAGAAATGTACTAATCATGCCACGTGTAGCGGCGACCGGCGGCGCGACCGGCGAAAGGCAATTGCCCGTTCTCGGCCAAGAATGCACACGAAAAAGATTTTCGTAAAAAAAAAACGTCTTAATTAAGTATGAATTATCAATATAAACATTTTGTCATAAAAGTTAGCGATATCTTGACGTAAATAATAAGTTTTGAAATGATGAGTTGCCATTTAAAAAAAAGTAGCCAATTAATATCGATTATCGATAAGTACATTTATTTCAGTTAGTGACAGTACTCGACATAAAAAAGACTTTGTTTCTGACTTAATATGAAAAATCAGATGATGCGTTTATATTTTATAAAATAGTTACGAGATTATACATGATTGTCATCGTGTCATCGTGTAATAATTATTATCGATCAAAATCAAGAATCGATTTTTATTTATTTGCACTGGCAACAGTGTCAACCGGGCCAGGGTTTTCAAACACAAACGTCTCGTAAAGCGTAAATTGTACTCTTTTTTTGTTCGTGTTTGTTGTCGTTTTTCTGGATTTTACTTGAAACCAACGAATTGGCATTAAAATGGACGCCGATGATTCTTCTAACCTTAACGACCTTGGCGTGAATATGGATTCTGCTTCCGCTTCTTACGAAACTCCTCGCGCGATCATGGACCCGATAAGCTATGATGATCACCCTGGCATGCACACTGGACAGTCGAGTTCTTCGCAAGCATCAACAATTGATCCAAACATACATTTACGTTGTGTGAATTGTGGCATAAATATATCGAGACTGCGAAGACATCCATTAATTATCGCAGAGGTGCGACATCTTATTCAAAGATGGAATGAACCACAGCAGGTAAATACCTATAAACCTCTAATATCTAAAAGTTATCAACAAAAAGGGGATATAAGGTGATTTTCTTACTAATTATATACTTTTAATTCAATAGGTACGAGTAACAAGTGACAACTTGGCGTGCCATTCTTGTTGGATGTCAGCTTGGAGTGTAATTAGAGAAACGGCTCCTCAACAAAGTGCACCAGTTGTTGGTCATTCGAATGTATGCATCTCCTGTGGGCACTCGCTTTTACGATAAAGATCTCACACATTAAGAATAGACACACCTCGCGAGGATCGTATTAGAAATGAGGTTGCTCGTCAAGTTGCACCACGTGAGGTAAGATATTCCCTTTGTAAATGTAACTTTACACTCTCAACATATACTATAGTATGATGCTGGTATTGACTGTAGTAGTTATATTACTCACATTTTATTTGAGTTCTCGACTTACACACAATTATTAAGTTGTAACTAGTGTATAAGTACGTTTTTAATGACTAAGCAGTGTTAAGGCGAATGTGAGTACTAGTACAACTCAACCCAACCCAATAACCCAACCCAACCCAATTAAAAAAAAAATTTGCATTCCATTATTAAATACCCTTAATTGTTACAGTTGCCGAGTTCAGCATCTGTCTGTCATACTTGTTGGCGAAGGATTGACAGAGCAGCATCAAAAACAATTATACAATAAGATACTCCGGCTCAACCATCTTCAATTCAATCGGAAAGCACTGCGACTGTATCAACAACCGACGAGGAAAGTGTAGCCACTGATAACTGCATATTGCTACCTAATTATATTCGGGCACCAGGTACACAAAGTCGATGTTTTTTTCCCAACTGTGTCAGATCCGAGAGACTTACAGTCCCAAATGATCTAAGAGTTAGGCTATTTTACGACTATAATTATTATGTACCTCCAGAATGCAGAATTAGTCTGTATCATTTAAGAAGCAATACATGGGAGTCATTTTTGGACTCACTTGAGAATCCTATTCGGTTTTTTAGTGCAGAACAAGTAGAAGAATTTGTTTCCTTACTAAAGAACAATATGTTCAATCATTTAGATTTTGATAATATAAATGATATGCCTGATCACATAGTTTGCTACTATCTTGGCTTCAATAAGGAACAATTTTTGGATATTGTATCCAATGTTCCTAGGCTTTCAAATAATAGGGGTTCATTTGCACTTGCCGCTTATTTAATTAAATTAAGAACAGGCGATAGCGATGAACGCATTGCAACATTATTGCAAGTACCTCGAAGTACCCTAGAACGCCATATGAAGGAAGCACGCGAATTGTTAACACAGGATTTTGTTTCTGCAAATCTGGGTATAAACCATATGACCCGAGCAGAAGCGAGGAATCTTATTATTCCCGGTGGATTGTATCAAGCTGAAGATAGGAGTCCAATAATAATTTCTGATGGGACATACAATTTACATTGAGAAAAGCTCAAATTATTTATACCAAAAGGAAACTTACTCGTTGCATAAATATAGAAATCTAGTAAAGCCTTTTTTACTTGTGTGTACGGATGGGTACATTATAGACGTCCTTGGCTCTTATCCTGCAACAACCTCTGACGCAACTAAAATGATTAATGAATTTCAGAATGAAAAAAGGGTCCCATCGTCAGTATTTTCAAGCTGGAGATGTTTTTATTTTGGATCGGGGATTTAGTCCTTACCTTTATTAGCAACTTGCGGATATCAGGTGTATGTGCCTCTATCCCCACAAGATGGAGAATCATAACTTACAACAGCGGATGCCAACAAATCGAGGGCTGTCACATTATGTCGCTGGGTGGTTGAGGTCACGAATGGAATTTTTAAGTCATCTTTTAAAATCTTTTGACAAAACTTTTTTAACAGAGCGTCAAGGCACCTCATGCAAGACTTTGCTGTGGCAGCTAGTTTAATAAATAAATATCGTACTAAAATAAGGGACAGGGAAGATGCAACCCAAATACTGGAAATTGTGTTCCAAAATATGAATGTCAATAATGACCTATCGGATTATGTGAGGGAACATAACTTAAACCGTGTTAGGGCCCATTTTACGAATATTAATGTGAATACTGAAAATATAAGAGAATTCCCAATCCTCACTTACAGTGATTTGGTCTTAATTGCGTGTGGGACCTATCAAATAAAACAAGCACGATCGTATTATGGCGAGCACATCAGGTTTAACGGCAGTTACCGCATTGAAGTGTGCAGTGATCATAGGAGAAGTTTTTTGGAAGCATCGGCTTTTGGCAGTAATTGTTATTTGCTCAGAATAAATATATGTAGCCGACAAATAACAAGAAAAATATATTTTGTATACATTTTGATAAACTCAAATAATACTGGTCGTGCAGCAATACAACAATACTGTTGTAATTGTATTGTAGGCCGTCGAACAGTTGGATGCTGTGCCCACGTCATGTCATTTATCTGTTATTTAGGGTGGGCACGGCATCAAAGTAATAATGAGCGACCTGCTCCATTCTTGGATGAGGTTTTAATAGTTTACGATACCAATGACGAGTTCGGTATCTATAAACTATCAAACTTCACTACCAAAGTCATTTGTGTAATATTAAATGTTATGTTATAAAAAAAATAAAAATACTTTTTACTATAAAACCCGAAGTTTTATTGAACCGATTCATTTTTTTTTAACATATCGACAATTTTTATGACATTTAACACATCATGTCATAAGTGTGCACTCATGGCCAAAATCACTATGAAACTATATCGATATGATATGATTATAGGTATAACAACCTTACGTAATAGAAAATGAAATATTATGCAATGAAAAGAGTGGCAAAATAATTAAGATTGAACAATAATAGTGAAAATCTTCAATCTTACAATATTCGACCTTTTTTTATTAGCTTGAGCTTTCCCACTCCTTGGCAAAAGCCTCCCCCATTCCGTCCACATCTCGCTTAGCTTTGCTTCTTCATGCCAATTCGCCAGGTAGCCATCCAACGTATCACACCATCTTCTCCTTGGTCTGCCGCTAGCTGTGTCAGGGCTCTAGTCTTGCGATATACGGGCTTAAAAAACCAGTCATTAAACAGTGACTTGAAAGGAACTCTTCAATTTATCGCGCGTCCGTGAAAGCAGACAGATTGATTGGTAGTAGTGCTATTTCGTGATAGAGTTCCTAAAGTTTGTTAACGAGGAAACTAGTCGCAACCGCTTTATAAAGTGTAGTTATTGATTGAAGTGGCATATAACTATGGGACCATTAAAATGTCGTAACTATCTAACCGAACTCTAATCCCATTAGCAGGTCAAAGTTGCGTCAGTAGTCAGTTATCAACACATTGTGCTCATTAATTATGTGGTAGGCCTTCAAAGCACGTCTATAGATAGCCTTTCTCAAACAAATATGAGGCACAGACCTTTCGATAGCCTTTCTGGAAGCAAATATTTGAAAAAATTTGACAGTTACCTGGTAATTTTAAAATCCGGCAAAAATTATGAGATTAGTTCAGAGAAGAAAAAAATAACTAATCTAATCAGTAAAAATCAATTGCTAAATTTATGTAAGCGCATCACTTCATATCGGCTTCAGATTTGTTTTTGGAAAAAGCTCCGGCAATTAAATTGCACCCACACGCAAATTACAAAATGCAAAAGAGATAATTTTTTCCGCAATATTAAATTATTTTACTAGACCACTTAACTACATCATAAGATGTTTTAATAGGATAGACTTTCGAATGGATATAAATAAAACTAAAAATAAATTTAGTTGAGTTTATTAAAGCCAGGAACACAAGTGTCAATAGTACGTACAACTTCAATGTATGCTATTGAATGAATCACTTCCAGAATGCAGTAGGTTTAGGTTTAGCAGGTTCCTAAGTTACACAATTAGATATGTGGACTGGGTACATCAATATCAACACTAATATTTTCTTATATTAATTCTAAACAGGATTTGCGTAACGTCAATAACACTCATTAAATGATACCGTTAGGGTAAATTAGACAAGCAGACAATAGTTTCATAGCTAGAAATGTAATGTGTGATATGCATTTTACGTCATATTTCTCGCCCACTTTCTGTTTTGAAAAGTGGTGGTGAAAAGTTTATAAAAAGTTTTTGTATATTATTATTTTTTATAAAAAAAGTCGATCGTCTCTGGCACATGACATTTTCGTGAGTTTTTTAATACTTTATAAAATATATTATATAGATTTTGAATGTAAAATATGTTGTTTTGGAATAGCCTATTTTAAATAATTGACTTTTGGTATGGTCTTGTTTAGCCAAAGGATCTTAAATTTTGTTTTCATATTAAATGTATATAAGTGTAAACAGCCTGGCATAGCGGTACTGCATCGATTACTAAGATTGACATATCGACGCGGTAACCGCGTTGCGCAGGTATAAAGTTTAAAATACATATATCTTAGTGGTAGACGTTAAAAGCTCAGTGATATTGGTTAGGGTAGCACTGGATATGACATTTTGGGGTTTCTACCTATTAGGTGCGGAGTAAATATCCATCAATCACAATTTCAACTACAGTGTGATGGTAAGTAGACAGAATCGCAGAAAGTTAACAACATCATCATTATTATACGTATGGTTCTCTTATTGAATAATTTACGGTCACACATTAATTTAAAATTAAGATTTTGAATTATATCTACTGTGGCTAGCCGGACCCTTGATGTTGGCTAGTATTCCGTCTCGGTTCCTACATTCTAGTAAGTTAGTTTGCGTGCCGCACCGCTGAGAACCTGACTACTACTTTATAACTTGAATTCCTTCTCATAAAATATAATTAATCTGCCACGCCCTTTCTTTACTTAAACACGAATCATTCTCTTGTTTTAAATACAAATCCATCTCATATAACTTTAACATTCCTTTATACTAATTGTTACATGTATAAAGTAGGTGTATATAATATTCATTTGCTAATTTAAAACATCAATACATCATCTATTACAATAATATACTTGTATACACAGTGTACATACGTCACGTATAGTTATAAAATATATCTCATACAATTAAATCTAAAGATGAAAAATCAGTCGTCGAAGACAATGCATTCCATATATATTATAATATATTTAAAAATTAAATATTAATTAAGTAATAGATGCGACGGTTGTTAATAAAAAGCTCGTTTTATATGCATAAAGCTTTATAAAAAATTTGTACACAATATATTTTTAAAAGTTTTTTTTTTCTTACTAATCCTGGAGCTCTGAAATACGAACCTGATTGTGGTTTATAAAAAATCACAGATAAACTTAGAAATCATACGGGTACTGTAAATCAATAATGATGATTATATAATCAAAATTAAATATTACTTGAATATACGTACGAATTTAATGTTAAAAGCATCAGTGTCATGCACTCTATTAAGTTCACAATCAGCAGAGATAAGGCTGCAAAACATTGAAACATCAACTAGGAATAAATATAATATGTGCTCATTAGAAATACTCAGTAAACACGGATTTGATACTGTTAATTACATACTAAACATTTAAATCTTCTGAGGAGAATACTATTCGAGTGACACGTCACTATTAATGAAAATTGAATTACGACTATAATATTGTTATATAATAATATATTGATGACAATGCTACTGTATTAAAACAACTAACACCGTAATAATGATTTTTGGTTTAAAAAGTGCGCAACAGTAAAATCCATGTAAAAGAAGAAGGCGGGTGGAGACAGTAGCACGTATGAAATTGTTAACAACGGGCCTTAAAGTACTTGGTCGGGAACTTCTAATAGAGACTAACGACTAGGGACATAAGCTCCGAGGGTGCGTACTAATTCTATACACATATAAAATGCATTGAAATTACACATACACAATACTTTATACATACATATTCTCTCATGAGTAGAAGAATTAATTACACAGTCTTTGTAATATGTTAATACTGATGACTTTTATACATCTTAATCATAATAAATAGGTATGTACTCAGTAACTAAAGTGTTATTTAAAAAATATCGAATTCCTTTTGTAAAATTTTTGTATATATTGTCAACATTTTAATGGACGTTGTGCGTAAATAGAAATAACGAAATAAGTAGATATAGTAAGAAACGAGATACTTGAAACTTGTCAGACAACTTACTGCTCAGCGAATCTTAACTTTTGTTTCTTGACGAAGTCAATAGCCAGTTTATCTGTGGTGCGTGACTCCAGGATTTGTATGATTGGATGATCTGTAAACAAAGTTAATGTAAGTACTTGGAAGCATCAAAATCATGTCCAGAATCCCTATTTTTATCTCTACGATGAATATTACCCATTTTAATGAAGCATAAGTTGAAGTTATTGAACTGAATATAACGAGAAGACGATCTTGTTTAATTTTATACAAAACATCAAAGGCCAGCTTCATAAAGGACTGAAAATATTTAGGAAATCATTATTGGAGTTATTAATTAGGACGATAAGTAACAGGAAATTTTCTCAGAATCATCAATACGCTGGTATTTTTGGGAAAGGTTTTGTTAATAGATGGTTAATTTAATGTTGATAGGACTTCCTTCAAGAAAGAAAATGATGAGCTCGAGCACTACACAAAAGTTGTCAATTGCCAAATAAAAGATGTAATGATGTACACTTAGCAGCTTTTTAGGCTAATCTAGGAAGGCATTTGCTCGATGTTAAAGCTGTATTGATGAAAACGAGTATAATATAGGTTTGCTATGTGGGATCCCTAGTGTTAGAATCTAAACTCACTTCCAACCCACATTCTCTCTCGACTGGTGTTAATGTGGCACTCGGAAACACTCACTACTTAAAAAAGCTGGTGTTTCAGATCCCTATCATCACTTGACTGGGGTTTGAAGTGAACTTTACAATATAGCAGCAATTTATTTGGGGTTGATACAATATGTCTTTGTCTCCCATACTTCTGTATTAGTTGTCATCTCTATACTCACCCCCGTTTTACTCATATCCTCTTTCACATAGTCCATCCATCATTTTTTTTGGCCTTCCCTTACTCATAAAGCCATCCACATCTATACACAAGACTTTCCTCACGACATTTTCTTAATTCCTCCGCATCACATACCCATACCACGACAACCGATTTCCACACAACTTTTCAGTCAGCGGTGCCACTTTTAGACTTCCGAATTCTATCCATGCGTGTAACACCACACATCGCTTTTAGCGTTCTCATCTCAGCTGCATGCAATTGCTTTACATTCATCCCTTTTGTGGCCCAACATTCTGAACCATACAAGACAGCAGGTCTGACCACTGTTTTATAAATCTTCCCCTTAAGTTTAAGGGGAATGCGGGAGTCGCCGACAGTCCCGGTGACCTGCCGCCATTTCATCCATCCAGGGTTAATTCTGTGCTTAACAGTCCGATCTATTTCGCCATCGCTTTGCACGAGTGAACTGAGATACCGAAAATCGGAGCAACTTAGAGAAGCGCGCCATCTAGCGCTATAGCTGTAGAACTGGAGAGACCGCCGAAATCGTAGTACATGTATTCAGTTTTGGTTCTGCTGATTTTAAAGCCAACTTTCTCGAGCTTCTGTTGCCATTTCTCCAATCTGCTCTGGATCTCGGGTCCATCTTCACCGACAAGAACAATGTCGTCGGCAAACTGCTTGCACCAGGGTGCCTCCTCCTGTATTTCCGACGTAAAAGCGTCCATAATCAACAGGAAGAGGTAAGGAATTAAAGCCGACCCTTGATGCAAGCCTACAGCCAAACTGAACTCGTCAGTGTTGCCAGCCAACCGGACGTAGGTACTAGATTTACTGTACATAGCACGAATCAATTCTACATACTTCCCAGGCAAACCTTTGGCGTTCAAGGCCCACCATAACACATCCCGAGGTACCTATACCTATTACGATTTCTCAAGATCAATGAATACCATGTGCAAGTTCTTGTGCACAAAAACTTGCACATGTTTTCTCTATTACTTTCTCCCATACTTTCATACTATGTACCATGAGCTTTATCCCTCGATAGTTGTTGCAGTCCTGTACATTCCCTTTATTCTTGAACATGGGACTAGCGAACTATTGCACCATTCTTGTGGGATCATTTCTTTATACAACTTATTGAAGAATAAAGTCAGCCACATAAATCCATCCTCTTTTAAACACTTTCATGCTTCTACTGGATGTCATCATGGCCCATGGTTTTTTAATTTTTCATACATTGAACTGCCTTTTTTCTTCATCCATGCCAATTTTTTTCACCAAACCCATATTTACTTGTAGTTCTTTGAGCACACCATTCCATTCATTCTCTTTGGAGTTGCCCAGGCGTGTAAATAGCCGTGGGACTCTGCGGATGGAGGACATTAATTACTGCCAGACACTTGGATTGAATGCTGGCCCAAAATTGCCTATATTTGTCTGTATGACTTCAAGTTAGGAGTGGTTGGCAGTAGTCGGCGCATGTGGCCTTACTCTAAGCTATCAAGAACAAGCGTTACCTGACTTTCCTGGCTGTCCTCGCTGGTTGCACGTCGACTTGACGAGTGGCCACTCGTTCTCTTCACACCAACACTCTTGATTATTCTTGTTCAGTAGTTAACGGACGCGGTAAATATGGGTTATTTATTATTCCCGGAGAATCCCCAACGTTTACGGGATATTACTCGGGATTTTAGTGTATTTGCGGGGACGATATTAATAAGACATTAATTTAGTCTGCGGTGAGTTAATTAATTTAACTGCCTCGCGGCGTTAGGCACATACTGACGTGACGTCGATTGCTGCATTTTAAATTGTCTATAGCTCGCGTAAAGCCGGCCACTCACTTGTCTTGCAAATTAAAGCGAGACACACACGCGACGTGATACCAACCCCATCCAACTTGCAGAGTGGCGGCAACTCGCCACACCATGCTCCCCGCCTTGAAAGGTCCAGGAGCTTTCAAAAGCTGCTAATCTATGCGGATCGAGTGAGGTTCAAGAAGCGGTGATGATATGTAAGCATTTACTTGTTGAAGAGCTTTGAGGGAAATCCAAGCAGCAGTCCGAAACACCATCGCATTGATATAATGCTCGGGAAAAATAATTATCAGTGTCCTAAGAATGAAT
The DNA here is from genome assembly GCA_951329385.1 of Polia nebulosa. NCBI lineage: Eukaryota > Metazoa > Arthropoda > Insecta > Lepidoptera > Noctuidae > Polia > Polia nebulosa. The sequence continues at coordinate 16,637,308 of OX589599.1, read as the reverse complement.
TGCGGTTCGACTTGACTATGGTAAGTCGAATAAACTAAATTACAACTATGTAATGGCGTACCATTGGAACGTATAATATGAACCCTAAACTAAATTAAACTAAATTACGTAGTAATAATAATCTATTGAGTTGGCAAAGGATACAACTTAGTGACAGGACGTTTATACGTGCCTGACGCGGTTTTTATTGAAGCGACTCGAATTACACCATCCGATCCCGGAAAAACTTCCTCTATGATACCCAATGGCCAAGTCAATGGAGGTACGTTATCTTGACCCAAGAGAACGACAGTACCTATCTCTATAGGGCGATCGGGAGTGCACCACTTCTGGCGAACTTGCAGCGTGTGCAAGTACTCAATTCACCATTTATTCCAGTAGGATAACACAAGTTGATCCAAGAGCCTTTTGCGGTTGTTTAAGTTTATGTTTTCTTCTGTCAATTCAGAAGAAGGCAAATACGTGAGTGGACTGGACATTAAAAAATGCGCGGGCGTGAGTACCTCCGGATGTGGGTCTGACGAAATGACACTAAGTGGTCGAGAGCTCAAAAGGCACTCAATTCGCACCAATACGGTCGAGAATTCCTCGTAAGTGAGAAGTTGTTTACCTACGACTCTAAACAAGTGAGTCTTAACACTCTTAATATTCGACTCCCAAATACCTCCGAAGTGTGGAGCTCGCGGCGGTATTCTTGTCCACTCGATGCGTGATTTAAGAAGCTCATTCTTAATATCCGTTTGAACAGTTGAATTTAATAAAAAAGAATAAATATCATCCAATTGCGCCTTAGCGCCAACAAAATTGGTACCATTGTCTGAGTACATAACAGACACTGGACCGCGGCGAGAAATGAATCTCTTAAATGCGGATAGGAAAGCCTCAGATGTGAGATCCGAAACAAGCTCGATATGAATGGCTTTAGTCACCATGCATACGAACAAACATAAGTAAAGTTTCTGCGAACGTTAACCTCTACGTCGAATAGGTATGTAAGCAAGCAGCCCGGCGAAATCTACACCGGTGTGTACAAAGGCTTTAGCATCACGGACGCGGTATCCAGGAAGTTCAGCCATTTTGGGTACTGGATGCTTAGGATTTAGACGGAAACAAGTATTACATTTCCGACAACGAGAACGTATAACCGTTCGGCCATCCAATATCCAAAACCGCTGCCTTATAATGGACATCAATAACCCTGGGCCCGTATGGCAGTACGTATTGTGATAGTGATCGATAATTAGATCGACTACGCGGTCGCGTTTAGGTAAAAGCGCGGGATGCTTGGCTTCATACGGTAAGTCAGATTTAGACAATCTGCCCCCAATACGTAACATTCCGAAGCTATCAATGAAGACAGATAAACAGCGCAACTTCTTAGCTGGAAGTTCACCTGCTTTAATTAAATTTAAATCGCTCGCAAAATGTAAATCTTGAACTATTCGAACAATGAAATTTTCGGCGGTTTGAATGTTTTCAACAGAACTATGACTATGTAGTCTGTTTGTAAATTTAAGAATGTACATAAATACCGTAACAGTTTATTCCATGAGCAAACACGGTCAGCTATAGTATCTAAAATACGCGGTTCAGTATTCGAAGTTTCTACAAGAAAAACCTTTGATTTAAACTCCGGCAATGTTTCACATTGAGCAGGAGAGAACTTTAAAGGCCACTCGCTCATGGGCTGATGGAGCCATGTGGGGCCGTTCCACCACAACGAGTGACTTATTAAATCCGACGGCAGCATGCCGCGAGACAGACAATCGCTAGGATTCTCTTTCCCGGACACGTGACGGAAACAAGCGGCAGGTAAGTTTTCCTGTATTTGAGCAATGCGGTTGCTGACAAAAATAGACCATCTATGGGGAGATGAGTGGATCCACGAGAGAGCTATGGTGGAGTCCGAGAAAGCGTGGACACCTGCAATAGGTACACGAGCGGAAAGTTTCTCCTTGACTACGCGAACAAGTTTAGACAGAAGTAAAGCGGCGACAAGTTCTAATCGAGCTAGCGTTGTTATTTTTGCGGGGGAGACTTTGGACTTTGCACATAAGAGTCGGACAGTGATATCACCAGTAGGGTTGGTAATGTGTAAATAAATACAACAGCTATAACCAGTGAAGCTGGCGGCGCAAAAGGCTACGATGTTCACTACAGCTTCTCTAAAGACGCCAATGTGGCGAGGAACCTTTAGAGAAGAGAGTGAAGGAAAATCGCGCGTTAAAGCGGCAAACCGATTTGTGATGGATTCCGGTGGAACCTCATCCCATCCTACTTTAGCTAACCAAAGTCCCTTGATTAATACCTTCGCGTACAGCACAACGGGTCCTACAAGGCCCAGTACGTCGAACAAGCGGGCAACTAGCGATAGAATCGCGCGCTTCGTGCATTTATCATCCATGGCGATTGTTGTCAAAGAAAAATAATCATCAGCGGGTTCCCAGGTTAATCCAAGGATTTTGAAATTATGGACATCATTATCCATGCCAGAAAAATTAACTGGTAAGCGGTGAGACTCTGGGAGAATCTCTAATAAAGCGGGTGAATTGGTAGCCCATTTGACTAAGTCAAAGGAACCTACCTTCATTAAATCAATTAAATCGCGGGATAGACGCATAGCTGCCTGTTCGTCCGAAACAGAGTAGACGTAGTCGTCCATGTAAAACTGAGATTCTACCAATTTAGAAGCCTCAGGAAAGCGGTCGCTTTGCTCACACGCCAAGTTACGCAGTGTGCGCATCGCTAAATAAGGACTAGGTTTTAGTCCGAAGGGAACGCGGTTAAAATGAAAGGTGCGAATAGGCTCACCCTTGCTAAAACGATACAAGATTCGTAAATATTTGCGGTGGTGCTCTCTTACACCGATACGTAAGAACATTTGTTTTATATCCGCTGTCATCGCGACAGGGAATGTACGAAAATCAAGTAATAACAAAAACAAGTCTGCTTGCAAATTAGGTCCGACATGCAAAATGTCATTGAGCGACAACCTCGAGTGAGATAAATAATCCGCGATAGTTTTATTATTATTCTCGCGTAGGGTCATTAACGTAAACTTACGCTCGAGCGCAAGCAAGCGCCTAGGGGCGTAACCGTGCGAGCTACCTAGCCCGCCGGGTGAGCGCGCAAAAGGTAGATCGACAAAATATCTGCCGTCTTCAAATAAGACTGAAGAATTAAAATTATTTTCACACTCTAATTCGTGCGGACCAATAACGGAACGTGGCGCGGCGCGGCGCGGCGGTGGCGGCGAGTGGAATTTCCTCTAGCTCAAAAAACTTATGTAAATTTGACTCGACTTCAATGTCGGCCTGCGCGGTAAACGAAGATGCAATGTGTGTCACATCACTACTACAACAATCAATATCACCCATAAGTACATAACCGAAGCTAGTCAGTACAGCAGGGGGTGCGCGGGTACCTGAGTCGACCCTGTCTCCCAGGTAAATAAAGGGGAACAATTGTGCTCCAAGCACAAGATCTATTCCGCTCGGAACATTCCAGAGCGGGTCAGCAAGCGGTAAGCTATTTAAGTATGACATGTTATCATTGTTATGTAATCTAATTAATTTCGCGGGAAGTCTATCTGTAATACAATCAACAACTAACGCTTGTATCGAAAACTTCGTATGAGGATCAAACCGAGATTCTATGTTTAGATGAATAAAACCGTGTATTGGTTTCGATGACATTCCAACACCTTGTAAAAATGAATTGTGTAATTTAATTATGGGTAAGTTCCAACGTTTACAACAGTCCACAGTAATTAAATTATTTTGCGATCCGTTATCTAGTAGGCACCGAACCACCTCCTTATCTCTGATGTCGCTATAGTATGCATATAACTGCGCGGTCGCTAGCAAAATGGTTGACCCAGTTTTAACAGCTGTAGTGAGCGAAACAGATGTATCCTTAGTAGGCGCTTGTGGCTCGGGCGATGATGACTCATCCTTTTCTCGGAAATGTAAGAGAGAATGATGGGACCTTTTACAAATTTTACAAACGTTACGTGACCTACATTTAACCAAAGAATGGGATAGACTTAAACAGTTTATACAGCCACGTTTAGCTTTAATAAATTCAAAACGTGCAAGCGGTGTTCTAATATTTTTAAACTGCGGGCAATAGAACAGCTGATGTCGTACGTCATCCTTATCGCAAAGCGTACATTTGCCATTCGAAACCGGTTCATTACGCGACACGAATGACTTAGCGGTGTTATTTTTTGTTTGATGATTAACTGAACTAGACTTAGCGCGCGGTTCCGTCTGTAAATTATTACCGTATGAGCGCTGCAGCACTTTAACATATGCTTGCATGAATGTTATAAACTCCGCATAGGAAGGTAATTCTTTTTCACTCACACGTGATTCAAACTGTAAGACAGTTTGCGCGTCAACCTTTCTTAAACCACAGTGTAATAAAACAAAATCCAGTAAGTCTGGAATGTCTAACTGCTTCAAGGCTGCGACGGACGCTGAATATCGTTCCACAAAAGTATTGAGGCTCGCGGCATTTCCGGCGCATTGTTTAATGTCCAGTATATTATTGAGATAATGAATCCCTAAACTACGCTTATCTTGATACCTTTTTACGAGACTGTTCCACATAACGTTGTACGTATCACCTGTAGGAACAATGCCTGCGGTCAGTTTTAAGGCATCATGAGTCAATTTACTGATCAAGTACTGGACACGCTGCGAGTCAACCAGATCGGTATTGAAATGAACATTGCTTCGAAACATTTCATAAAATATGGGCCAATTTTCCGCTTTACCATCAAACGATGGCAAATCTATGGGCGGTAATTTTATCCGAGTACCCACTTTGTGTTCCGATGTTTCGTTTTTCGAAAGTATGAGATTACGTTTATATTTAATATTAGAATATAAGTCTTCAATAGAATATAGACTCGAATAGTCTGGTGCGGTTTGGTCAATCTCGAATTGCAATTCATTCATTTGTTCTACTATTTCCTCAAATTTGTTGTATTGCTCAGTAATTGTTTCTGACTGCGCTAAGAATGTCTCATTTGATCGTGAATTAAAGTTCGAGATGTTTCTGGAATCATTATACAGTATGGATTCGACATATGGGCAATAAATGAAATCACATGCTTGTTTAAGAGTTTACTGACGATGTGCAAAAAATGAACGAAATCGGTCCAGTAGTTTAAACAAAAAAAATAGTTTTAATTTTCAGTAAATTTGAACACTCTGTAGAATTGCAGCACTAGGTCAATGATCTAACATACTTTGTTCCTTAAATCCTTGAACTTTGAAATGCGACGTTGCCACTCTGTGCAATCTATCGCTCAAGCTCTTTTAGGCATTCTACTTATTTGCCTAAAATGTAAAATAGGTACACCTAAAGGCAGGCAGGAATTCAATTTACGTATTTTTTTATTGAAAGCGCCTAGTAAGAAAGATCTCACTTTATGAGTTGAAGGTCGTGAATTCAAATCCAGGCAAGTGCTTTCATTCTGTAATGTATTTCATCACACTCGCCCCAGCGGCTGCGACAGGAGACGCCGCGGGCGTCGAGAATTGCAGAGTGATCTCCGGTCACCGTAGGCCTGGGCTTCCGGACGACGAGCAATGGGTAGCTCGCCGTCCGCTCGACCGAGCTTACGTCGTCGACGGTGCGTAGTGTTCCACGCGCGCCTCAAAGAAAATCTGCACACCGAAGGGGCCCAGCAGATGGGTCGATGCCCTCTACGGCCATGGATAAATTTCCGAAAAGGAAGCCCGTGGCCCTGGAACGATAAGGGCAAGGAAGGGAACATGGGTTCGATTTTATTTAGTAAAAGTCTGACAATCTTTCAGACTTTTACTAACACCCTTGAGCGGGAGAAGTCATTAGATGATTTCCCACCTCAAAACAAAACCTACATGTGACATCTACTAATTCGCACTAATTTAGTAGATGTTACATGTAGGTTTTTTATGACTTCTCCTTCTCTAGGGTGTTAGTAAAAGTCTGACAATCTGTCAGTCTTTTACTAAGGTTCACGTGGTGGATTACAGGCATTAAGCCCTTCTCCCAGACTGGAGTACTTACTTTCTTTTGTAAAAGTTAATACGTCCTTGACTTGTGAACTTGTCACGGCCGAAATTTTGTTTACTAACCTACCACTGATGTGCGCCAATATTTCTCGCGGGTGTACATCGGTAGCGGTATCTTTTGTCGGCTCACGAAACGGCGCCCACACGTCTGCGCGCGGCGATCTCAAAAGCATTGCGGTGGCGGGCGGCGCGGCGGCGCCGCGGCACATCGGCAAAGGCAAAGGGGTAGCGGACGGGCGTTGCGCGCGCGCCTTGTGTAGGGAAGGACACCTTTTTATCTACAGTCAGCTGATTCACATTACGTTTTGAAGATGTTTGCAAAAAAGTGTTTCGCTTTAAATACTAGGGAGTGGACATAATGTGTTAATTATTATAATAACAGATCTTAAATGTGTTCTAATTAAAAATTATAATCAAGTAGATTTAGAGATAAATTAAGGTAGAAGTAAATAATAGCAATTAACTAACACTGGTTGTACACGGATATGAAGCATCCTATTAAAAATACGTACGAGTAGGTACAGTAGCAATTGTTGTTTGCTAGTCAGGAAGTTTCTCACTAAACGGTTTTGTTCGAATAAAGCAAACTGAAAATTTATTTCATTTTTTAATAAATTTATCCTGTAAATAATTTGTTAATAATATTCGTAATAATAAAATATTATAAGTAGAAAAAAAAATCTTGTTAAGTATTTTGTCTTTTTTAGGTAAGTTAATGTAGAAAAGTATCGATAAACGATAAGTCGATAACTGCGCTGTCGACCCTATTTATTACTTACTTATTTTTTCGGAAGTAGTTACTAGTTAGTTTACCTTTCTCAGTACTCAGTACGCTGTTTGCCTTCCGGGATGGTGCGTGCGTGCGCCTTTCGCAGATTTGATACCTACTTAGTTTACGCGTGTTGTCGTGTATTTTAAGGTTTTAAGAGTTTTTCTTTTTATTGCAGTGAAATAGATACTAAGTACCTACGTGTGTGTATGTGTAAATCGTGTTTTTAATTTAATTTGTGCTTATTTATTTTTCTATGGTGAAATAGACACTAGCTAATTAACTTTTGTGTGTTGCTTGTTTTTTAAACAGTATTATGCCGCGACAACAGCGTTTTTATAGTGCTGCAGAGTATACTGACATGATTTTACTTTATGGCGAATGCCTCCAAAACGCGGCATTAACTCTGCGTACTTATCGTGAGAGATACAGCGCAAGTCGCGCCTGCCCTACTAGTGTTCGGACCATCATCAGAGCTGTCCAGAGAGTGAGGGAAAATCAAAACATTGTGCCCAACACAAATGAAGGAGTTGCCCCGCGTCACGTTACTTCGTCTTTGGAACGAAGAATCTTAGACCACTTCGATCGCAACCCAACCTGCAGCCTGAGACCAGCTGGGCGTATGTTTAGAGTGGCCCATAGAACAGTACATAAAGTATTGAAAAGAGACAAACTACGTCCTTTTAAACTGCCAAAGGTGCAGTCGCTGCGTGATAAGCCGATTAGAGAGTTTTACTGCCAATGGGTATTAGAAAAAATTGCCCAAGACCAAGATTTCTTGTCAAATGTGTTTTGGACAGATGAAAGCACGTTTACTCGAAACGGCATGTGGAACCGACAAATCTTGCGTCACTGGAGCCACACCAATCCTCACTTATTTAGGGAATCAGCTCATCAATACCGCTTTAGTGTTAATGTTTGGGCGGGCATTCACGGAAATCAAATAATTGGCCCAATTTTTATCGATGGAAACCTGAATGCGCAGAAGTTCCTAGACCTTCTAAGAGGCCCAATATCCGATTATTTAGACGAATTAACCTTGGCAGCGAACTCTCGGGTATGGTTCCAGTTAGACGGGGCTCCTCCACACTCTGTTCTCCGCGCAAGAGAGCAGCTTAACACCATGTTCGGCGAACAATGGATTGGGCGGTACGGCCCCCACAGGTGGCCAGCGCGGTCACCCGACCTCACTCCTCTCGACTTCTTTTTATGGGGATTTATTAAAAATGAAGTTTACTCGCAAGCCTCCGAAAGCGAAGATGAACTACGCAGTCGTATTGTTGCCGCGTTTGACAAATTAAAAGCCATGGCCTCGGATCCAGATCGAAATCTATTGAGCAGGGTGCGGGAAAACATTGGTCGGCGATGTAACTTGTGTATTGTAAAACGTGGTGGACATTTTGAACATTTAAGAATTTAAGACGGTTTTTTGCTATGATTTAGTTTATTTCGGTCAGTTCAGTTATCATTTATCACAAAAGAAATACCTAAGTAGTAGTACAAATAAACTTAGTAAATAATTTATAAATACTATTGTGAAATTACAATAAAAACGCCGCACCGCACCGCGCCGCGCCACGCCGCGCCGGTGCCGTCTCGTCTGCATTTGAGCTGTTGCCATTCTGTACTCTAGGTAAGTAGGTATTGTACCCACGTTCTCTAAACAGAGTGTTTGACTTTTACTGAATTTATTTGATATTTATTTTGTTTGAAAATTTAAGTTTCTTAATTTTTTGAATTTTAATTTAATAATAAATTTTGTTATACTTCTGTGGACGAGTATAACTCGTGATTTCATTTATTGACCATATGTCGAATCCATACTGTATATGCGATTAACTCGCTCGAAAATCATTTGTTTTTTAGCGGTAAGCTGAGCCAATTTAGCTTCTTGCTTGCGGGACGCCATTTTGGGGCACTAATAAAGTTATGTGCCTACCTACTGTAATGACTTGTACTTAATTTGTACTGAATTTTACTGATGCCTATCCAGCCTTGAAAGGACCATCTAGTGGAGTTGCCCAGGCGTGTAAATAGCCGTGGGACTCTGCGGATGGAGGACATTAATTACTGCCAGACACTTGGATTGAATGCTGGCCCAAAATTGCCTATATTTGTCTGTATAACTTCAAGTTAGGAGTGGTTGGCAGTAGTCGGCGCATGTGGCCTTACTCTAAGCTATCAAGAACAAGCGTTACCTGACTTTCCTGGCTGTCCTCGCTGGTTGCACGTCGACTTGACGAGTGGCCACTCGTTCTCTTCACACCAACACTCTTGATTATTCTTGTTCAGTAGTTAACGGACGCGGTAAATATGGGTTATTTATTATTCCCGGAGAATCCCCAACGTTTACGGGATATTACTCGGGATTTTAGTGTATTTGCGGGGACGATATTAATAAGACATTAATTTAGTCTGCGGTCAGATGCGCTCTGCCTCGCGGCGTTAGGCACACACTGACGTGACGTCGATTGCTGCATTTTAAATTGTCTATAGCTCGCGTAAAGCCGGCCACTCACTTGTCTTGCAAATTAAAGCGAGACACACACGCGACGTGATACCAACCCCATCCAACTTGCAGAGTGGCGGCAACTCGCCACACCACTCTTCGTTCATCAACTTTTCAAAATAAACCTTCCAGCGCTCTTTTATTTCGTCATCTTTCGACAAGACTTTACCGGTTTCATCTTTCTTACACTTTATATGGATTATATCTCTCGTTATCCTTTCTCTTGCTTTTGTAATCCGATAGAGCTCCTTCTGGCCTCCACGACTGTCTTTTTCTGCGCTTTACGCTTGGAAACTGCAACCGCCTTTTTATTTTACTCTTCCATTCTTTATAAATTTTCTTCTTAATTTCTTTCAAATTATCATTTCTGGTTTCTACATTCTGCCATACTTTAAACGCAATTTTCTTTTTGTTCAGCATCTTTTGCACATCTTCATTCCACTACCATGTATCCTTTTCTATAATGCCTTTTACTTTCGATTCTCCAAACATATCTATCATACGCCATCTGATTTTAGGTGGGGGCCGTTCTTTGTTCCTACTGAACGAAACACAGACTGACGTCCATCATTTTGAGCCTGTGTTGAGAGACCAAGTCTTTGCTTGGCAACACTTTACAGTTTTTGACTGTTTTGAGACTGTTTCGTCTCACCAAGAAAAAGTTAATTTGGGTGTTCATCTTTCTTTTTGAACCGGGTGTTAATTATTGCCAGGTCGAAAGCAGAAACAGCTTGAAGCAATGTTCGCTATCAGTATTACGATTTCCATACCCCAAACCACCATGCACTCTTTCATGACCATACTTCCTACATGCCCATTAAAATCACCCCCACAAACATCTCTTCACTCTGCTGCACATTCATCATCACACAGTCGAAGTCCTTCGAAAACTGCTTTTTTACACCATCCTGACATCCTGACTGGGGTACTAATGAAGACAGAAGTGCATGGAGAGTTCCAAACCAAAATCGTTTGTACAGGGTTTCATCGCCTTAATAATACGTCTTGAACGACATAGATGGCGCTAGTATAGTAGTTGGATTGGAAAATATACATCTCTCGTTAAAGAACATTGTCTTGTTTTTTGCTAGTTACAATATTACTTAATTTTAACACAAATTCTCCTACGACATTACAAACCTTATAAAGCAAAGCTCGTAATAACTAGGATTCGAACTCGGTGGCATAAAATTTACCGATACCATAGCCACTGGACTATTGCGTCATTACGCAATGAGTTGAAATTATCCTACTCTTTATTATATCGAAGTTGTTTAGCGACTTTAACCTGTATCATAAATCTCAAAAGAATTGAGGGTAGTTTAATATTGACTGTATAAAAATTAAATCTTTTTGTTCAATCATAACGTTCTTTACTATCTTTACCATGAGTTCGCGTTCTAATATTGATATGGCTACGAGGGCCCAAATAATAGCATTGCATAATCAAGGCCTAAATTATTCTGAAATTTCGAGAGAAACTGGCTTAAACGTAAGTAATGTTTTAAAATCACTGTTCGTTATTTATTTTATTATCCATGGTTATCGATACACGAAAATAATAAATAATATATTTCCCTTATAGGTAAAGACTGTCACTTTATGGATAAAGCGGTTTCAAGAAGAGGGTTCGTTGGAACACCGCAGTAGATCTGGCAGAAGACGCCATATTGACTCAGACCAGCGTCAACTTATGGTGCAAGGTTATGAGGAAAATGGCTTTACACCAACAAGATATTACGCAGAGTTGTTTGATACATCTTTGCGGACGGTGTATCGTGCTCTTCATAGTGAAGGTCTGCATTATCGTCGACATGCTATTAAGCCATTGCTAACCGAAGCTAATAAAAGAGCACGATTGGAGTTCGCTTTGAAATACAGAAATTTCGACTGGAGCAACGTTATCTTCAGTGATGAAAAGACTTTCAAGTCTAGCCAGCACGGGCGAGTTAGGTTGTGGCGTAGGAATAATACGCGTTATGATAGTGATCACGTTGTGCCTAACTCTGAATCCGGTCGTATACCAGGAGAACTTACTGTAATACCCAGTCGTGCAAACAGTGTTAACTACTTAGATGTGCTGAATGACGTCATGTTGCCCACTGTGCGGAATGTTTTTCCTGTAGAAGACATGCCAGTAATAACGTTCGTGCAGGACAATTGTCCTATACACCGTTCCATAATTGTGCAAGAGTGGTTTAGCCAGCAATCGGACATACGAATTATTCCTTGGCCTGCGAGATCGCCAGATTTAAACCCCATTGAAAATTTATGGGGCGTTATGGTTCAAAAGTGGGACAATAGGAACGAAAGGACTAAGGAAGCACTGAGTACTCACTGCATGGAGGTATGGGATTCTATACGGGGTCACAATTTATGTGAAAAATTAATAGACTCCATGGGTTCGCGGTTGCAAGCTGTAATCGATCAAAATGGCGGATACACGAAATATTAAAGAATATAAAGTGTTGACTATTGAATTGAGTAATAATGATTGAGTAAAAATGAAAAGACCGGGGTAGCTATAATTTATATGATAAATTACAGTAATCAAACTTGGTGTAAGTTGGATAAATTTATACATTACTTTATAACAACAAAATGTTATTACACTAATGATTTTGATTTCTTATATAATATAAGAAATTAAAATAAAAACAATATAAATATAGATTCCTTTCCAACATAATAAATTATTTATTTATTATTATAAACAACTCGGTCCCAAAATGACAGCTATAACCCGGTCTTACAATTGTTATTGATTTTAGGTTTAGCTTCAATTTCTTCCTCCTTCTGGAACGAATACTTAAGCTATGAACCTTAGTCATAACATAATGCACAAATCAATCATTATAGTCAATACCACTAAACATAATTATGCAAAACGTAAAATTTTTATAATTTATGAGTAGGTAAAATATTTACAGAACTAAGGTTGCATATATAGTGAAAGTTATTATAACATAATGTAAATAAAACTAAATAATAGCACAACACAGTTTTGATTTAGAATACTTATAATATCTATTATACAGTTTTACTTTGTTAAGGTCTTCTATTTTGTAATAGAGTTATTCAGTTATAAATTTTACTTGTATTTCTCCTTAACAAGTGAATTAAATCATTGTTAATTGGATGTAAAACTGCTAGGTTAGGTTATACATTCTATAAGAAAGAAAGACATAAATTGTATTCTTCTTTGAGAATTAAATGTCTTAAACTATAATCAATAAAATAGTTTCATTTCTTATCCTTTACGAGAATTAAACTTAGTAAATCTTAAGCTGTAAGAAAAATATATCTAAATCTTCTTACATAAATGTTTTTTACTAATAATACTAATACTTACCACCAATTATGAAAGTAATTTATATAATATATATTTATATAATGTTATATATAGTAGTATATGTATACTTGTATATTATCCCTATATTCATTTATACATCTTATACCTCATATTTTTTATATTATTTATAACAAAAAATAAAATAAAAACGTTTAAAAATACAAAAAATAGAATATAAATTATATATTATAATAATTAAATTTAAAAAAAGTCGACAGAGAGCTGGGTTGCGAACCGGTGCCCTGTTGAACGATCTATGTTATTCTGCCATGCTTATCCACCTGAGCTACTGATTATTTATTCTGGAACGTGAAAATAAGAGCTACTTTGTGAATGTAGGGATTTTTATTATTTATGATCGACGCCATCTGTAGTCGAATTAACCGATATACCAATTGGCTTATTTAGTTTGGTTTAGATGGCGCTGTATTAAGTACTCGGAAATAAGAAAATATAGGTAGTAATTTTTGTTTATTTGAATATAAATATATTATTATTACTTAGTAACTATTTTAGGTATTAAAAACCTTATTATCTGCCTCTGCATAATAAGGTTTATAAGCTTTGCAGTGTTATTTTCATGATTGAACAGCGCCATCTAGTCGTCTCATGAAAGTCATGATACGTAATGCAAAACCTCACAGTCAAAAGTCGACCTTAGGCTCTCCATGCACCTTTGTCATCAATAGTACATACGCATTAATGACATTTACTATCATACTCTCCACAACCACTTAAGCTATCACTCTATCACTTATTCTTTTAACATCCACCACACATTATTTTAACTCACTATCCAAAACTATGCCCACTTAATAGAGTGGGCAAAGTTTTGGATAGTGAGTTAAAATTGTGGAAGTGATGGCAAACGTAAAATGCCGTTTGCCATCACTTCCACAGTAATAAAATTTATAACCTTCCCCTAATTCTCTTGCTTTTGCACCCTTCCATTTCGTTTTTTTGCAGAGACGCTATATTTATCCGTCGGCTTTTTAAAACATCTGCTAGCTACCTACCTACATTCCAGCTCGTACACCTAAATCTTACTTCTCTCACTCTCCGAGCTTGCGTCTTACGTCGCACTCGCATGTCCTGGTGCGATAACCCTTGTCCATTTCCCACAGGAGCCGGGTGCTGCCCCGGCGCGTAGACTGTGGGGTACGCCCTCGGCCTATCGCACCTCAGATTATTCCCACACATGTTGCAAGAAGATTTGGCAGAAGTTTTACAGCCGGCCGCCTGCCTGACGCCAACCCTTCTTGGGAATGCTGCTGTTGGTGGTTTACCCGCCACCGCGCGGGTGGCCCAAGGTACTTTAGTGGTATGCACCAGGGCTCAAGCTTCCTTAATCGCCTCTTACGACACCCACGGGATGAGATGGGGTGGCCACATTCTAAATTCGGGACCACACGGCCAAGCAGTTATATCAACTGTTGTAAAATATGGAAATTACCATATGCTAACTACCAGTACCTATATAGTTCCAAACGAGGTTATTGGGGAAAGTCAAGATAAACACCTACATATATGAGGGAGAAGGAGAAAGTATACAGCATGTAACAAAAACCCTGTCCGATCCTGAACGGTTTTATTTGGTACCTATCGTACTGCGGCGTACATACACATATCGAGTATAAAAGACAGTTTCCGAAGCCGAAAGCCACATATTCTACCCATTATTTGGATCATTTTTTTCAACTAGACCATACTTGGGAATCCACTGTTTCTGGAGATATTGAAGGTCAAAGTCGTAATTTTTTCCCTTTTTTATGAAAATGAATTCTAAGTGTTATTACTAAACTTTTTTCCAAACAAACGTTGCCTGAATTTTCGATCTTTGAAAGTTCACCTACAGTTTCATGTCAAAGAAGCCGCCTAAGCGAGTCGGTCTTTTTTAATCCTTTGTTATAGAGTGCCTACGGCGTGGCTAATGCAGGGCGGTAACCTTTGAAATAAAAAAATAGATAAAAATGAAAAGATTTCGCGGGCCGGTGGAGTGTTGTCAACTTGTGAAAATTTGCCATATTTAGTGTTAAATTTCGCATATTTTATCAACCGGCTTCGAAAAGGAGGAGGTTCTCAATTCGTCGGAACCTTTATTTTTATTTTTATGTATGTTCCCCGATTACTCTAAGATGGCTGGACCGATTTGGATTTTTTTTTTGTTTAAATGGGTATACTTCCCAGGTCGTCCCATATAAATTTTATCGAAATTGATTCAGCGCTTTTTGAAAACTCAACAAAAACGAATAATATGTATACATAGATGACGTTTTGGTTTCCTCCAATTACAAGTAAGTATGTTTAAATTCCACGTTCCATGTTATTGGGGTTTTTAGTTCTGGGGTATAACAATTAAAAAGTAAAAACTTCAAATTTTTTGTGTATTTTCTTTTTTGGAATTCAGTTGTTTTTTATGTAAAAAAGTTTCTTTTTAATAAAATATAACATTTGGTTTTTATGAGTAACATTTTTTTACTATTTTTTCATAGTACTTATGTTAAACCACGAATAGGCCTTTATTGGATCGGACAGGGTTTTTATTATAAGCTGTATACCTACCTAGCAGTGACTCTGACTGAAATAATGATGACAAGGTTCATCTGTCTGAGGGTATTATGCATGAGACGATAATGATGTTCTAAAGCATAAAAGTACTGACTGCGGTCGTGCAGCTGCATGAGCGGCAGCTCGATGGGGCGCAGCGGGTCGGGCGCTGCGTGGCAATTGACGCCGGGAACGCGCGCCAGCGACACGAAGGCCTCGCCCGCGAAGTCGTCGGCGGTCAGCACGTCGCGGTCCCACACCGACAGCGCCAGCGCCGCGCCCGGGCAGCGGCACGCCTCCAGCGACACGCCGAACTCGAAGCACTCGTCCCAGACTGGGTTCAGCGTTTTCTGGCATAGGTTTTGTTGTGTCAGCACCGAGGATATGTTTGTGAGTGTGTACGGCTAATGCTTTCAAGACATCTTGAGCTCTGACATCATGCCCAACTGAATATTTTGGTAAAGTTGCAAATAGACAACAGATGTCGATCAGTCGATATTGCCTTGACATCACCTTAAAATCATAGCTTCTCAAAAATATGATATATTTCACGATGTGATCGATTGACCGGACTCTAGTTGCATTTCTTTTTTTTAGGGTTCCGTACTCAAAGGGTAAGGAACCCTATTACTAAGACTCCGCCGTCAGTCTGTCTGTCCGTCTATCACCAGGCTGTATCTAGTGAACCGTGATCCACACAAAAAAACAATTCCACAGATGATGTATTTCTGTTGCCGCTATAACAACATAGACTAATAAACAGAATAAAAAAATATTAAGTGGGGCTTCCATACAACAGACATGATTTTTTTGCCGTTTTTATAGATAATGGTACGAACCCTTCGTGCGCGAGTCTGATTCGCACTTGGCCGGTTATTTTTAATTTTTTTTATGGCTGATAGGCACGCGTTTGACCACTTTTTTTTTTTTTGCGTGTGATAAATCATTAAGCCGTTGGTCCCGGCTCGAGAAGCCCGAAAGTCTGACATCCAGTCTTACCAAGGGGTATCGTATTACCCAGTAACTGGGTTGTAGAGGTCAGATAGGCAGTCGCTCCATGTAAAATATTTGTATTCAGCTGCATCCGGTTAGACTGGATGCCGAAACCAAGACAGTTGGAAAAAGGCTAGGCAGATGATGGTGTGGGAAATCATCCAATAACATCGCCCGCTCTGGGTGGAGCGGGAGGGCGTGTCTGACTCTTACTGACTAAAAGTCAGCCCTATTCCGGACGGTAAGCGATGATGTGGTCGAAGATGGAGCACGCTTGCCTAGAAGTAAACTATTCACTCTTGACTTAAATAGTAGGTTGTAGCTATCAGGAAACACAGACTCCGTCAGGGAATTCCACTACCCTAGCTGTACGCACAATGAATGTGTTCTCAAAACGTTATTTGCGTGTGGATGGGATGTTCACCATGTACCGGTGCATGGCGCATCGCCGTACGTCTTGTGGTCCAATGATGGAACGGGCTTGACGGAATCAAATTATGCAATTACGTCGCACAAAATGTAACCGATAGAAAACCGACAGGCTAGCAACTCGGCGTCTATGCTCAAGACTTTGGAGCTTGGACTCGACGAGCCTATCATTGCCGATGATCCTCTTGGCTCGTTTCTCAATTCTGTTAAGGGCATCAAGCTGGTATCTGGCAGATCCGTCCCAAAGATGAGAGCAGTACACAATACACGATCGAACTTGCGCTTGATAAAGTTTGAGCAGCTGTACCGGCGTGAAGTACAGTCTTACCTTTATGAGAATTCCCAACTTTTTGGCAGCTACTTAAGCCTTTGCCTCTATGAAAGGACCAAAATTGAGGGTAGATGTTAACGTAACACCAAGAAGATAAAGTTGGTCAGTTATCGGCACACGGTTACACCTCGGCAAGATTGAGCCGGGTGAAATTGGCTCCTTTTAGCGGGCAAAAGACACGCCTGAGTAGCATTGATCTTGATCAGATTGGCATCGCCTCATTCTGAGACAGCCTCATGTGAATGGCATACGCTAGAAGATCCCCAGTTGACCAATTTCGGCGGCAGCCGTATTGTCGGTCACTGAGGATATCGTTAGCTTCTAGGTATGCCAGGAGCTTACCATTCAGTACACTTTCCATACTCTTTACAGAGTACCGAGATGGGTCTATAATTCGCTGGGTCAGCTCGACTACCCTTCTTGGGCACGGGTTGCACGTTAGTTTGCTTCCAAGCTATCGGCACTTTTTCAGTCTCAAACGAAAGGTAAAATAGGCGTGTCAAGATCGGAGACCACACAGGCACACAAGTCCTCAGTATAATTGCCGGTATCCCGTCGGGACCACGAGCCTTGTTCACGTCTAGGTATTACGCAGTACCCTACGGACATCCTTCTGATGAATGCTAATGTCAAGTTTGTTCCCAATTCGGCTAATGTGGTCAAACCGAGCCTTCCGCAACACCTTCTTGCAGGACTTGGTCGCTCTGTTGAAGGCTCTCTTTTTCCGAGTCACGTCATTTGCTTTGCGCGTCCAAGCGTCGACCCATGCTATGTACGCCGAGTGTTTAAGCGCATCAGCGTGATTGCACGCGGCACCAAACCATGGACGAGCTTCGTCAGACATTGTTACGTCAGAGAACGGAATGTAGTATTTACTTCCCTGCCGCAACACATCCGTCATGGCGTCCGCGCACGACGAAACATCAGTTGAAGAAAAGCAAGTGAGCTGATATGGATAGCATGCGAAGAAAGATCGCATGCCATCTCAATCTGCAGACCTGTATCGCCAAACCCGTCTGGTGCCTCTAGGGCTAGGATCGGGCGGGGAGTAGACGTACAGACTTTACCAGACAGTGGTCGGAACTATCTAATGGTAAAGAAATCGACACCGAGTGACGGTCGGGATCTGTTGTCAGCAGAAGGTCCAAGCAATTGACTGTGTGAAAATTAACATCCGACACTCTCGTTGCCCTCTGAACCAGCCGGGTGAGATATAACGCTAGCGCTAGCTTACGCGTCTTTCGTCCAGCATGGTCTGTGCACTGGTATGGGAAGAGCCACTCCTGATGGTATGAGTTGAAGTCCGCCAGTAACACCAATTGGGCAGAAGGGTACCGCTTCTGAGCCGCATCTGCCGTCTCACTGAGATGTTCTGGGAGCCTAGTTGTCTCCAAATCACCGCTGTGCGAACGGTAGATAGACACAGGCGTAGAAAACTTTATCTAGGCCAGTGTCCACTAGGACCCAAAAAGTTGACCTGAACCTGGAGTCCTCAAGGTTGCGGAGACGCCGATAGCATTCCGGGATTTTTCGACAGTTGGCGGGGCAGCCTTTCATGTGTGGCTAGCACACTACTTGGGCCCTCAACTACCTGCGGTCGGCCAGCGGCGCACCGTGCTTCGGATCCCGCCACCCTCGGCGACTAGTCTCCCGATACACCCATATCAGCGCGAGCCTGGTTGGTCTGCCTGCATTGAAATAAATATTTCGACCCAACTCCTCTGAATTGGCTACACTGAGCATCGTACCGGAGCATGGCTGGGCCGCTTGGCGGTACATCTTTGCCCAGTGGGTGGTAGTCAGCTATCGGTCGAAACCTACCACCAGTTAATGTCACCTGATTAGCACCACCCAGGGACCACGTGTATCGACTCAATGGGTAAACTCATACGGACGCAGGTGACTCGGCCCCCAAAATCTTTGTACATCTATAGCCAGAATATGTCAGATAGTCCGCTAGGATCATTGTATGTAACTCACATGTACGAGTAAGTGATGTCGTATTGTGATAAAAAGGTCACTGAGACATGCCGAGTGTGCAATGTTTGCTTGTGAGATCTCAGAAAAAATCTGCACGACTTGAATTCGTAAGAATATAAGAATGTTAACTCCTTCTAGTTATTCTCATCTGGTGGGCGAACAAAACTTGAACTACCTAACTCTTTTCAAGTTTCAGTGCCAATTGGAAGAATATTAACTGATATGAAGTCTATTCACATTAACTGCTATGACGTCTATTCGAACCTTACCTTCTGCACATTGGTGGTTTGTTCGTGAGCCTTTGGAAACAGTCGCTTGGGCACCAGCTCGAGCACGACGAACGGGTCGCTTAAGCCGTTCGGGTCCAGTGGGATCACATCACGCGCAGACAGCACTTCCACGCACAGCGAGTCGTGGTTGAAGTACACACTACATGTCAATATTTCGTATTAAAATTTTAGGAACTATATAGATATACGTATTGGTTCTGAAACTGATCTAAATCAGTAGGTTCTAATAGTCGTGAAACATTTGTTTGCTAAAAGCTAATATCTAGATTACAAGTGAGATTATCGCTTGTCGCTTACATAGGTATCCACTGAGAACTTTGTAAACTGGTAACCGTTAGGTAGGAAGATACAATAAACAGGATTTAGCCGCATTAAAAACAAGCTCCTCTTTCAGTTTAATTCTCACGGGCTTAATAATCGCAAAGACCGTAAAAACAATAAAACAAGTAATCCTTCTTTTTTCCGACAATTTATATTTAATACTGCTAGTAACTCGAACACGATAAGATGCCTCAAGAAAGTTGAAACTAAATACAAATAAAAAGCCGGTCAAGTGCGAAATGGTTCAAGTCTAGAAGTTGTTATAAATCTTCCGATATCTATTTCAAAAGAGTTGTAAAAGAGTTCTAGATCGAGGTAGGTAGTACTATACTCGGGAAACAGCTACAGGAGACTATTTTATAAATAGTTTAAACTTAAATGTTTTAAATAAAATGGAACCAGTACAAGACAGAGTTGGGTTATGGATGTTACTCTAATATGTAGTTTAGGTTTATAATTATGTAGGATCTCGTTTCTAATAGCGATACTGATATTATACAGTATTCTAAAATGGAAGAGCGGATAGGAAATTTTAGCTCAAACAAACAATATGTTTCCAACAACTAGGTCTGGCCTTTTTCATTTTTTTAATGAAATTCTATGAATTTATTCTTTGTTCTTTAAACATATAAATGGAAAGGCTTCCGTCCAATGCTTTTGTCCTTTTGAATTAAAACAATCTTGACTGAGAACTGAGAGAAATGAGGCTGTCGGTCAAATTAATGATATTTTAAATTTCCCTTTCTTGTTTGGCTCACAGAACCCGAAACGTAAAATATACCCAAACATTTAACACCAAAATATAGTGATAACTTTACCTGAAAACATTATTCAAAAA
The DNA here is from genome assembly GCA_951329385.1 of Polia nebulosa. NCBI lineage: Eukaryota > Metazoa > Arthropoda > Insecta > Lepidoptera > Noctuidae > Polia > Polia nebulosa. Next base: position 16,616,881 of record OX589599.1, on the reverse strand, counting down.
TTGTCCGTAAAACATTTTAACAATGTTTGTCTTACAGAACATACTTAGATAAAGCTTTTTTACAAACAGTAGAAAAAAAAAACTTGTTATGAAACAAACCCAAAAGTAATAAAGAAAAGCTTGAAAAAGTGAGGGTTGCTATGGCTCAGTGGCTCGTCAAACTTGTGTATTCGGCGAAATGTACTCGATCCAAATTACTAACATGACAAAGAGCGATGGAGCGTAACCTTTTAGACATAAAACGAAGAGACTAAGTTTTAGAGATAAGAGTAAACGGCAGTAAACTGACTAAATAAGAAAAATATACTGACAAGAATATAAAGGATAAAAATAAGGCGAACAAAGCTGTGAAAAACATTTGGAAAGCTCTCGTCTATTTTGTTTAACAGATATAAATTATGGTTTTAATCTTTTTGAAATAATTTAGAACTTGACTTGGATAATATTTCAACTAAAGCATACTGACCGGACAAGTATAGAGCCATAGCGTGAGGGCAGCGGTGTGCGGGCTTGTTCAGCAAGTCTATCAGCGAGCCACAGCTCCAATAGTTTCTCGGTGGGCGCCTGGTGATATTCCATCCTTTGTTCTACACGGAACCACTCCGCATTGTGCACCTCCGACATCGGGAGACCTAAATAGATATCGATTAACCATTGTTTACCAACTAAGCCTCTTACGACCTCCGCCCGAGAGTTCCTTACTCCTCGTTTCAACTTTGTCAGCATTTTTTTTTTTTTTTTTTTTTTTTTTTTAATGTTTGATAGGCTCGCGTTTGACCACTATTTTAACAAGTAATATATGAAATATTTTATTTTACAAAGTTTCATGGATGATATCAGGTATTATTACAACGGATGGCTTAACTACGTTATGTAACTTTTAATTCTTTGATTAGCTGATTATTGTCTTATATTATTTTTTACATTGAATTGGGCTAAGTAATATCAGAATTAAGTGCGATTATAAGTAGACTAGCCAATCATAAAATTCATACCTTTTCCTTCTGCATGGAAGAATTCGGCTAAAAGGTCGAGAGCCTCTCTGAGCCTGTGATGGTACACGCGCGGCCGCTCGGCGCCGCCCGCGTCTGCCTGTGAGGACACCTCTTTGAGCACGCCGCTCCAGCAGCCCGCCAGCGCACGAATGAACGCGCGCGGCAGCAGCCATGTGTTCAGTGACGACAGGTGCTGGTCCAGGAACTCCAGCAGAGGAGTTATTGCCTTTTGCCGGATTAGAATTGGAAGTTTATCTTTTAACTGTTGTAATACTCAATGAAGAATATGTACTATTTTGGGTCATTGGTTGCTAAACGCTCTGTCCGAATAACTTCTCATTTGCCATTCGGAAAGTTTGTCTGCTACGACGCAGATTAGATTTAGGCCATCGTCAGCAGCTGCAATGTGCGTCCTATACAAGTTAGGTTAATATTGTGTTATCTAAGGAGGTCGCATGAAATACCCTTGGTTGTCGATCAAATATACCTACATATTGGGTTCCCACCTATGAAATTAGCGTTTTGTATGCAGAATTTTAAAGAATATAATAATATAATACCTTTAAAGGGTTGTGCTTTAGAATAGGATTCAAATATGATTAAGAATATAATTCAATTGTGTTGAAGGTGAAGTCAGTTGCGAGTTGTCGATGAAAATAAATAGATTTTTTATTTTAACTTAATAACAATGATATTGTACACAAGATATGTTACATTCATAGTAACCGACGTTTTAAATCTGTTCGTGTTGGACTATAGTCCACCCATGTTGACAAGTTGTGCTAATGAATAGTACAAAAGATATAATAAGCATGTGAGTGTCAGAGTTAGCTATCATTTGAACGATTGCGCTTCAATTGTTTTGTGGAGGCATAGAGTGCGACAAAACGTCCCAAAACATGTCTGCCTCTATATATATATTACTAGCTGGCCCGGCGAACTTCGCGGATTCCGTTCTCGGGATATCATCAAAAAACCGTTACATTACCTACAAAATGTAGGAAATTAATTTTCTGCAGAGGTAATATTTTTTGGGAATTTTTTCCAGATATTTTAATACTTATTCTGCTATTCGGGGCGCAGACATATCCAACATATTATCAAAGATCATAAAAATCGGTCCGGGCGTTCTCAAGTTATGAATGGTGTAACTAACCCGACTTAGTTTTATATATAAAGAATTATCATTGCTTGGTATTTTATTTTGTAATAAAATATCAAGTATTGCGGTCAGGTCTTTCTTTTCAAACACTCCCTATCCTAGGATTACACAACGAGAAGCACACGCCCGGAGCCCACGCCCCCAGCCACCAGAATATCGAAGGAACCAGAACCCTAAGCTTTTTGTTTTAAATTTGAACTCATGCCTTGTTTGGTGTTAGTAACCTAGAAAGTAACTGACCTGTGTTGTGGGCAGCGTGTCAGGCGACCATGCGAGATGGAACACAGCTTTCCTGAGTGGAGGCCTTGCTCGCGCGGCAAGTGGCGCCGCGGCACGAGCGGCCCGCGCGTCTAGTGTGCCAAGCGCGCCGCGGACAAGCTGCCGCGCGTTCTCGTCGTTCAAGCTACAATATTATCCTTTTGTGATCATGTTACCCACACCACAATATGTCGTGCCACTGTCTAAAGACTTTCATTAATACACGTGCCTCTAATAGCGTTCACGAGCTTTAACTATGTGTGCCAAGCCTTGAGATGAAAACGGAATTTTTAATCCAAACGCAACAGAAGCACTGATAATAATATATTATATTCAATTTCAAAGTCCATTAAATTTAGAGTGAAATGTTCATTAGTACGTATCAGAAGTTATGACATGCATCTTAAAATCGGTAATAGGGAATATGCATGATATTTTTTTATTCGTTAAATTGAAAACTTATTAAAATTCCTTCATACTTGTTTACCTATAGTATCAAAATATCATCATCAGTAACGAAGTTATAAAGCTTTAAAGTTGATAATTAGAAAGGGAAGTCCGACGTGTTTTTTGACCTCAAAGGACATGACGCCCATACAACTGCCATAGAAAACAGCGTTTTCGAGAGAGGGACAGATATATTTGTTTAAAATTGTTATATAACGCGGTAACTGACTTTCGTATTTATCCACAATCCCTGGCGAGAAAGTTTGCTGCCGCCGATCGCCTCCACGAGAACACGGTAGGGCACCGCCCAAGCCGGGCAGATCTTCACCGTATGCTCCAACGTTTTCGAGAGAGGGACAGATATATTTGTTTAAAATTGTTATATCTCATTGTTATATCACCCCTGTTCCTTCCCTGCCCTGAATGCCTAGGGGTGCGGTAACTGACTTTCGTATTTATCCACAATCCCTGGCGAGAGAGTTTGCTGCCGCCGATCGCCTCCACGAGAACACGGTGGGGCTCCGCCTAAGCCGGGCAGATCTTCACCGTATGCTCCACCGTGTCCTCTGGGCGATCCTCACATTGGGGACACCCGGGCGTTTCCCTCCGCCTTATACGTCCCGACTCTTCCGTGTGCGGTGAGGATCTGCGCCAGGTGGAAAGTGAGGACGCCGTGACGCTTCTCCAGCCACTCCTCAAAGAGGGGCACTACCGGCGCAATGGTGGCGTGCCCAGCGCTGTGTTGCGACAGTCGCTCTCTCCATGTCACCATGAGATCCTGCCGGAGCTCTGTCTGCCGAGCCGTGACGTGTCGCGGCAGCGGAGTTTCGCCCCTGCGTTTTGCCTCCTCGCGCCACTCATACAGGTGCGCGAGGACCTTTGCCTCCAGATCCCATGGTGACAGTCCGGCAAGGAGGCTCGACGCCTCTTAATTACGAGACCGTGCGGTAACCTCGGATCATTCGGATCGCCATCACCCTTTGGGACGCGTTCATCTGGCGAGCTGATCGCTGCCTCAAGGAACGCGCCCAGACCGGTGCCCCCGTAAAGGGCCATGGACCGCACGATCTCCGCGTATAGCCTCCGGCAGAGGCGTTTGGACCCCCCAGATTGGGCAGGAGCCACTTCAAGGCGGCCCCGGCCCTGTCCAGTTTGGGAGCCAAACGTCGGAAGTGCTCGACGAAGTTTCACCGGCTGTCGAGGACGAGTCCCAGGTAATTCATCGTCCCCTTGACGCCGATGTGAACCCCTCCTACCGTTATCTGGGAACCCGCCAGTGGCGCGTTCCGAGGACCATGAAAACACATGGCCTCGGACTTGTGCAATGCCACCTCGAGTCCCAGTTGCCGGATCCTATCCACGACTGTCGCAACCCGGCGTGTCATACGGTCGGCCGCCGCCTCGTACGACTACCCCTGCGCCAGGACTAGCGTGTCGTCAGCGTAGTCTGCTACGAAATACGCCAATGGGGAGGTCGTTGCGCAGCACCCAGTCGTACCCGATGTTCCACAGAGGCGGCCCCAGGACCGATCCCTGTGGAACACCACACGACATCTCTCGCCCGTTCTATTCTCTCTGGTGACCGGGGTAGATGACGGCCCTGTCCGTCAAATACGCCTCGACCACGCGACGGAGGTAGGGCGGCACTCGGTGATACCGGAGTGCCTCCACTATGTAACTCCAGGGCAGGGTGTTAAAGACATTGACGATGTCCAGAGACACCGCCAAAACGACCCTACCCCAGGCCACTGCATCCCCCGTCGTGAGGGCTTGTATGCGGATGATGGCGTCCACCGTGGAGCGCCCCCTGCGGAAGCCGTACTGACTCTCCACCAGATCCGGCCTCACCCGCACCATCTGCCCGACGAGGCGGTCTGCAATTACTCTTTCGAAGAGCTTGCCCACCTCATGGAGCAGCACAATGGGCCGGTAAGTGGACGGAGAGCCCGTGGGACGTCCCGGCTTCTTGATCACTTCCGCCCAGTTCCGGCTTCTGGACCAGCTTCCCCGTTTTCCAACGAAGCGGAAACGGGCCCCTCTCCAAACATGCGCTTAGAAGTCCTCTGAGTCGAGGCCAGAGAGCCTCCTGCGTATCTGGCAGGTGGTTACGGAGCCTGCGGTGCCTGGTGTACCGGCGTCGCGCGGCAATAAACGCTTGGCGTAAAGCCGTAAGCGCCGGCGACCACCAGTACACCTGGCGCCGAGAACACCCTGGCTGGACTCGGGGCATTGCCACGTCACAGATCTCGGACATGGCCTCCTGGAACCACTCCACCTCGTCATTGATGTCGGCAGGCCTGTCCGGTGATGACACCCAGGCCTGCACGATCGAGGCTTCCAGGAGTAGCTCCCAGTACAGCTGCTTCAGTGACCAACGTCCTTCGGACCGGCACGCTCGAGGTCTGGGCGGAGACGTCAAACCGGCTATACCGGTGATCGGAATACGTCTCTACCCCTCCATGACGCGCCAGTCGACGACACGCGGTGACAGAGTGGGGATGGTGAACGTGATGTCCACCACCGATTCACCCCGCATCCGCACACACGTGGGGACAGAACCCCGGTTTTGAACGACTAGGCCTGTCTCCAGAGCCCAGTCCTCCACTATCCTGCCCCATGCGTCCGTGTACCGGAAACCCCAAGCCAAGTTCTTGGCATTGAAGTCTCCGAGGACGAGCACAGGGAGGGAACGGTACCCGACGACGACGTCTCTCAACTCCGCGAGGGAGTTGTGGAACTTGGCGAGAGTTCGGCTTGGGGAGAAGTACACCCCTACCACTGCTATCTCCCCGAACCGTGCTGCCACGCAACCCCGACCCCTCTTGACCTCCTCGAGGGACGGGGTACCGGCGGCGCCGACGAAATGATGGTCACTGAGCCGTCCAGGTCCTCCACCCAGTCATCCCTGGGCGGGACATAGTACGGCTCAGCGACCACGGCGATGTGAATCGACCACTGCGCCATGCTCTGGAACAACAGAGGTCTTGAGCAGAGGCGCAGTGGTTGATGTTCGCCTGGAGGAGGCTTAATGAGGCCATTATTGGCATTCCATTAGAGCCTCCTCCTCCCGAGCACTCTGTGAGGGTCCCGCCACCGCGATGTTTGCGGCGGCGACGACGGCTGTGGGGGCGGCAGCGGCGGAAGCGGTGGCGGCGGCGGCGGCGGCTGCGGCGGTGACGGTGGCGGTGGCGGTAAAGGGCCTGCCCCTGGCCCTGGTCTTGGTGGGTGGAGCGCAAGTCTTGCTTACAGTCCTATGATCGGCCGGCTTGCCAGCTGCCACACATGTTACGCAGTACAGCGCGGCATCACAAGAGCCGGCCTTGTGACCGGGCTGACCACAGCGGAAGCAGTGGTCGCCTTGGTCCACCTCCGAGGTGCACTTAGCTACCACGTGGTAGCCCACATGGCAACGGAAGCACCTCAGAGGTCTGGGTTCCAGCAGCTTCACCTGCGCAGACATCCAGCCCACCAAGAGCCTTCGGCCCTCCCCGGCGATTTTTCTGACCGCCGACACGGGGCAGCTCACCGTTATGGTTTGCAGCCCCGTGAGGTCAGGACGGAGAGTGCCCGCCCTCACCTGCTCGGCAGGGCACCCTCCAGTCCTGGCGACGGCGGCCACCACCTCTGCCGCTCGAGGCGCCGGGGACCTCCAGCATCCAGGCTTCGGTCTTGGTGACATTCACCCGGACGCCGTCGGCACACCCCACCTCCTCGAGGCTCACCGCCACCTTGACTTTGGCGAGCACACCGCGGTAGGTCACGCCCTTTTGAACCGCTTCCGGCTGTAGCGTGATTACTACAGCCGCGGACTTCGGGGCGCGGAGCCTAGAAGCAGCGGCCCGCTCTTTGCGCCGCTTCCACCTCTCCCTCCGATTGGCCGCCCTTGCTGCCTTTCCCGCCTTCTCCTTCTACCCGGCCACTTGCTATTCGGCAGCCTCGGCCGCAGGATGTTTAGGAGGCGGGATAGGCCCCGCGGCCGACTTGCTGCCATGGCTGAAGCCCTCGCAGCCTGTGCCGCGCCACCTGGCCTTCGCTGCGCCTTCGGCGCCTTCAACGCCTTCGACAGGGCCGACCCCGCAGACTTTCGCACAGCCCCGCGGTTGACCTGTCCCGCCGAACCCGATCTGGGCGCAGCAGCCGCGGCGGCGGCAAACGAGGCCGGGTGGCGCGGAATGGTGAAAAATATCGTAAATTCGTAATGTCCCAACTTTTGATTGAGTTTAACTTAAACAGTGATAGTTCTCAAGTTGTTTTAGTTTTAATTAAGATTTATAGGCAACTGCGTGGTAAGTATTTACGTTACAACTTGTAAGTACTCGCTGATGTAGTATGTCGTAAAATGTGAAAAGATTTTCTACAGCAGTTTATTCGGGACAAGTTCGGCCATTAACACGAGATGGCTATATCCCGGGGCGATTTGTTCGTAAGGACCACTAAAACTTTGGAATGGCTGTGTGGCGCGTGAAACTGAATGTTTTGCGTACAAACAAACGTTCAGGAGCTTACGCAAAGCTATTCAGTTACAATAACAACATTATTAAACAATTTGTAGTTTAGGGCTGTAACCTCTTGGCGAAAGGCTTTCCTTCACTGTTCAGTTTGTTTGTTCTTCCGTAGCAAACGCGTACGTTTAACGTTTCAGCACCTTAAGGGTAACTAAATAACAACATTTTCGATACGACAGACATCTACGCTGTTATTATTTTCAGCTTGGATGAAAACGCTGTGCAGCTGAGCGTTTTATGTTCTATCAATCGCTGCATGACAATTTCTGTAAGTTAGACAAGCAAGGTGAAGTGTATGCGGTTATAAGCTTTGGATCGGAGTTCGTAAGACTTATATTTATTTGTGTGGAATTTATGAAGTTTGTGCTCGACAGCGTGTCGTGTCGTGGGTGTGGAGCGCGCAATATTCACGGTCCAGAGATTAGCTCGTACTTACATGTGTTCGTCGTCGTACTCGGCTAGAGAGCGCCGCACATATTCCAAGTTATTCACGATCGTGCAGATTTCTTCTGTCGTTTTATTTTGACCTGTGATAAGAGTTAACGTTAGATCGAGGACAACGGACGAGTTCAGAGGGTCAGTTTTTTACCTATTGAAATTACAAAGATGGTCGTTACGGATGATTAATATAGTAGGAAAACGGATCGTGAAATAGTATTACGTTGGTACACAGTAACATATAAATATATAATACTTTACTGAGTGTTTGTGCAAGTTTAGTGAGTGACATATTTGTTCAGGTCAATTGGATAAACATGGTTATTTGTAAGAACTCATAAAGCGCCTGGTGCTTGCGAACGGCATCCTTGAAAACCTCATTTCGTAAGAACTTTTTAAAGCCTCAATTATTTAGGGCTTTATCAGACATGCTTATTATATGTAGAATCATCAATTGCCGATAGTAATATAGTGGCTTTCCGAAAGCTCAATGCAACACAGCTTTTAACCACTGCACTTCGCACACATTCTGATGAAATCGCAGTGACTTAATGAGGCTATGCTACTTGTAGAACAGGCGGAAAACGCGCAATTTTGAATCTGAATTCAAACGCGAGTCATTTTTCACTGTCGGAGCAAGCGCTGAACGCGCGATTTCACTATGCTTCTAAACGTAGGAACTTAGGGAGTGCTGATACGCGACGTAGCGTTGATGAAGTTACAATATCGCTGATTGTCGATGCCATGATAGCATACCTGCTATAGCCCTAAGCACACTAAATGTTCTACATTTCATTTATTTATTTAAACTTCATGTACAATAGTGGTACATAGGCTTTCATTGTCTGGTTCATACCATGGTTTTCGTAGTACCCCTGGTCAGCGAGCGCACCGTGCACGAGGTCTGCATAATGCAGTGCAGTTGCGCAGGCTGCCTCCAGCAGTCGTACGCTGCCGCCAGCAGTGCACTCCTCGGCACCACCCACCGAGCGCCATACCAGGCGCATGTGGTATAGACTACACTCGAACAAACGTTTAGATTATCAAACGGTGACAAGTATAGCACTGCCGCCCTTAAGATATAATGTCGTTATCTAAACTCTTTTTGCTGCTAACGGTGACATCAAACAAAAAGCTAAAGTTCTTCAAGTCAGATAACGGCATTATAGCTTCAGGACGGCAGGCCCCAAAGTACAACTACGTATAAAAACCACTGTTTAAGACCCTGCGCTTCTTATTGATCGTGATGACAGCCGCATGTGGTCTAAACTTCGACACAAAGTAAACAAAAACTGGTAAACAGAGATACATAATAATATTTATGTAGCTGCTCCACGAAACAATACATTTTTTTTAAATATTTTGGGTTTGGGACCTAGCTGTTCTGTTACTATTTAAGAATTTGACGAATATGCTAGAAAATACTAGGTACAGTAAATAATGGAGTGAATCGGCTGACCTTTACTGGGCTCAAGTAGCGACAACAAAACAAAAAAAAAAAAAAACAAACAAACAGACTAAGATCGCCATATAATAGGTATGTCTTCATATTCTGCATTATCCTGTTAAAGTTCCCCACTCACTACATTATCCATATAAATCGTATTGTATAAAGGACAGTGATGTGATGCTATTTACAGACTAAATAACAAAAATATAACATGAAAGCAGAAAAATTACGAAACTCCGAGACACGGTCACCTCATGCACAAAAAGCTTATTAAACAAGGGCACGAGCCGCCCCGTTCATTTTTAGCCAGATAACAGTGACAAAGTTAAATATGTGTTGCTAACTCTGGACTTTAGTATGTACACCTACTACCCTATACTTTCCACGGGTTAATCTGAGGTACCTTTTTTTTGTGGTGTGGGAAATCATCCTATGACTTCTCCCGCTCTGGGTGGAGCAGGAGGGCGTGTCAGACTCTTACTGACTAAAACCCACCCCTGTTCCTTCCTTGCCTGAGTGTTCAGGGGCGCGATAACTCTGTTTCGAATTTATCCGCTACCCCTTGGCATGCATGTATCGACCATGACGGGCCCCGACAGCGGTTGCTGACATCTCTTTGAGGCGCGCGTAGAACATTACGCGCCGTCGACTCTCGGGCCTGGTGATGATCGGTCGGCGAGCTACCCATTACTCACCGTCCGCAGGCCCGCGTAATCTGAGGTACCTAATGGTAAATTAAACTTTGTTTGCTTGCTATGTATATTTTAGGGAAAGTTTTCCTAGAATTGCCTGTTGAAAGCACTAAAGTGTAAAGCAATAAGCTCCGTATAGCGAGAAAGGCTTTTTAACATTTCCATGTAGGTACTCTGTCTATTCTATGCCCTTATTTTTATTACTGTCTCATTATTTCACCGTATTTATGTATCCAGTCAATTACGCAGGAAGAGAGCTTTATGAGTTGTTTTCAATTAATTATGCAGAGCAAAAATCAAGTAATTGGTGTAGAAGTGCTTTTAGTGCTATCCCTGTTATTTTGGTATATAGAACGACACGACAAGCTGGTTATTGATAAAAATGTTGGTGCTAAAAGCCAATAAGGCAGGTAATACGTGTTGAATACCTAACCCTTAAACAGGTGCGTGACCTGAAAATCATAGTAAGCGGGATTTGTTCGCATGATATTCGTATAGGATTAAAGTTTTATATAGGAACGTATAAAGTTTGTACTTGGAGTGCTGGTATTTCCTCAGACAAAACTCACCAAGCTGCAGTGTCCACTGACGATGTGCTGTGTTTCACGAGGTGCTCGCCTTCCACAGGCCGGTCTGAAAGAATATCTCCCTTACAAAGTGCGCAACATTGTGACAGTCAGACATTATTTCATAAGCAAACACAATATTCTAGGTACTCTGTCAAACCCACTTGGCAACAAAAATGAATATACATACACACACGTCAATTCAAATTCTCTTTTTTCCTTTATGCATTGGTGTGATACAATAAAATTTAATGCGAAAATCCAAGATAATGAAAAATACGTGAGTGAATGTTAATAAAAAAAATACAAACAAGATTATTGATTTGAACAGCACAAATGAACCAATAAAGTCGAAGGCACGTTTCCAATTGAGTAATAACGAATCCTACTCGTACGATCTCAATATGACCGTCAGTTAAGGATCAATTAAGGGTTGGTTAGACCTTTAACAATTGCAATTTGATACGGCCCATAAAATTGGTCATTTACTTTGCTATCGGATTTCTTATTGAATCAATTTGTTATGCCTGCTTTAGATACTTAACCTATATACTAAACGCTTATACTTATGTATAAGGGATATAGTAAATAAGAGGGCAATGCTTACTTACTGAACATGATAGAGTTTCCACGATTTTCGTTTTTGCAATTCTGATTAAAGGTGTAGGTTACCTACCTTAATAAGAATCTCCACGTTATTTTTTGAAGACAGGGCAGAGTTTAAATATGTCATCTATACGTATAACAACAATTAACAAGCAGTCCTTTACTTGTCTCGGTCCAATAAAACGTTTCGTGTTACGGCACAGTTAGAGTTCGATGTTTATCTAAATGGCGGCCGCCCTGCGCGGGTGTGAACCTGCGCCTTTTGCCCTCACTACAATTATACTGCCTCTTTCGAAAATCACTTCTTTATATACTCCTCTAGGTTATAGTTTCTTTTGATAAGGGCCAAGCAGGTTGCAACTTAGGGGTTAAACAGATTATCACTGGACAGCGGTTTAAGTTTCCCAAATTAACATGGGTTAACCGTTAACCTACTTACTTACTAAAAAAAAATGATACAATTAAACCATGTATGGTTTAATTGTATCATTTTATTTACGACCCGTAACTCACAGTTCACACGTTGTGTTTACGACCAATTAACGCATTAACATAAACGTGTTTCAGTAATTATAATAAAATTATGTAATAGGTGTGTGATACATTTATTGCCCACTTGTAGGATTCCGTGTGCCTACCTAATAAAAATCTATGTTGCTAGACGAATTTCGCAATAGGTATTTTACAATTTTGTCGCAAGTGATAATCTCATGCATCGATGACTCTACATAAATCTATTTTGTGATATAAATGAAATAAATGATTTAAAGAGTTCTAAATCAGGTAACAGATGGATCAACATTTTCATAAAGTATCTAACACCTGTCGCCAAGCGTTAAAGTTGTTCTTTTTAATTTCTTAAAATAAAAAGACAATTACTTACTGAACTTCTCCGGACATGACTATTCACAAAATAGTATTGATATTTCAACCACGTAGCTAAAGGTTTTTTTTTCATATTTTGGAGTTTTTGCTCCACACATCTGAAAATGAATGTGGCACAACTAATGCTACGATTAACAAATAAGAAACGACAGCAGACTTACCAAGTTCGACGGCTGCCCGGACTCTTTGCAGCGCCATAGTTTTGGTGACGGCGAGCCACCGATCGATCAGCGGCTCGAACCACCTGCGACCACGTTAACATTACCATACAGAAACGAAGTCTGTGCTCCCGCTATCATCAACCACGTTAACGCTTTCTGCTAATTACCACTAATTACCAAGTTACGTAACATGTACACTGTGAGGTGGTAAGTACTCTTTTACTTAATCCGTTCAGCTTTTGATAAGACTTGTTAATTAACAAGACTTATAAAACTCAGTGCTTGAACAAAAACTTATACGAGTATAGTTTGAGTTGAGTTTTAGTGTTCGGATATTAGGACAAAGAATTTAAAGACCTGCCTCCAAACCTTTATAAACGGGATTTCTTAACAAAACAAAAGGATTTGGTAAGGATAGCTACTGCATATAAAAGCATAATCTGGCTAGTTAGTTTGGAACTGACAGTGTAATTGCTTCGGACCGACCCAAGATACAAAAGCTAAAAATAACTACACAACATTGAAAAGAATATTGACGAAGCTTTTGGTTCTTTCATTCTGCGCTCGCATTCGACGAAATAAATTAATAAAGCCTGCTGTTTTTCGTTGCAATGAATATTTTATATGATGTTATTTTTGCGGTTTCTGCTGAACGTGAACATGATGCCTTGTTTTTAGTAAAATAATAACATCGATGGTTTTTTTCATTTCCATTTGTTTAACTCGGCGGAATTTAAAGTTTTTGTATATTCAACAATGCTCGGGCAGTTTACATAGATATCTACTTAGTTTGGTTCACAGACAATGCTGAAGTTTCCCCATAAAATTACTCTACAGTTGTCTATACAGGATAAAAGTTTCCACCATATACAGTACTCATCTTTCTTTATCTTGATTGAAAATTAATCATCGAACGAGAATCTTACCTTGCCGTAACCACAGATAATATAATACTAGCGTACAGATGCCTCATCCCATACAAAGAAACGGTACCGACGTAACTACGGGTTTTCGTCTGGCACAAGTAACTTTTGTTCTTCGTTCGGGCCTCGTCCTCTACACCTCGCTAGATGGTGTTAACAGCGACGGCTTGCAAGCTGAATGAATTTACTTAAAGCCTTACCAATATTTTCTTACACATTGAGGAATTATTTTATAGTATTTTTGGCACTTCATAGCAGTTTTACTGTATCAAAATGTGTCACTATTCAAATTTTAAAGAGGCGAATGGATAAACTCTAAAACTTCAAACAGCGGCATCTATTGGTACAAGAAATATAAATGTCTAAGGATTCGTTCCAATAATCGTCTAAATTTAAATTACAAGCCCATTATTCCACAATTGTATGCTTCGGGCAGTTTATTTAATAAGAAAATACAGTTTTTACCATATTTATTTTCAAAATATTAATATTACTTAAAATTCAATAGGGAATCGATGCATATTACGCCATCTATTGAGATTTATTTGAACTAAATTTTCTTTGTTCGAGACGAGACCCCGTGCCGTAACACAGTTTTAACTAGCGCGGCAGTTTAAGAACTTTATTTATGTATACCGTCAATGGACATTTATCATTCGTTTATGTTATTAGTAAGCCAGTTTATTTTATGTAAATAAACTTGTTTGTATGATTTGTGCAAGTGTACCTTATAAACTTAGTGAGTGTACTGTTTTTTTATTTTTATTTTAGATGGATTTGCTCTTGACTCTAGTCTAGGTCAGAGGTGTCAGAGACAAAGTCGATTAAAAAAGTACATTAATAACTTAGAAACTATGTAAGTACTTTAGTTGTAACTACGTGCTAATGTTTACTACTGGTGTACTGTTTCTAAGATGCATAAATAAATTCTATTCTATTCTATTCATCAAGGCATGAAATATCTACATGCGATCATTTTTGCTGACTGGCCAATCTTTTACAGTGCCAGTAACTAAATTATTGCCGTCTACAGGACAGGAGACAAAATGAAGAAAATTACACAAAAGAGCTTCGAACATCAAAATCTGTTTATCAAATCCAATTTCGTTTGGAAACGGGCTCCTTCATCATTGTGTTTGGATTTTAATCAATCATTTGTCACTAGCAGTCTGTGTGCCGGTAAACTAGCCGGAAAACGGTTTAACGTTAACGGTCCATTCATGTGCTGTGACAGATCAGGAGATCGTATTACAGTGAATCTATTAGGTGTTGCAGCATATTCGAGAGTTTAACAGAGTCTGACAGTAGAATGGTTGACTGGTAGGAAATACGTGCCCAGCCCCCTTAGCCAAATAATTTTTATAATAGCGCTAACGTTAACGCTTCGTGCAAAATGTATGGCAAGGACATTACCTGCGGAGAGAACTGTCACGTAACTCACGCCCAATAATGTCGAAGCCATACATTTTGCACGAAGCGTTAGCGTTAACGTTAACAGAAAAGTATTTTGTCTAAAGGCTCTTATCTGGAAAATTGCACTGCCTTCTTCACGCAAGCACACACGATAGGACATGCATGCATGCACGTTTGCGTGTCGAGACGCTTGCCTGGCTTTCTAGTTTACGAAATACATAGTTAGGTAGGTATCTAGCCTACTTCTGAAACCAGTCGATTACTGACACTTTGATTAACCGTAAATTCGAGTCTCGAACAACTTCCTGACACACGTAATCGATTCACCGTAATACGATAATAATATAATCTTCGAACAGATTTGTGATCCCACTAATATCATAAACTAGCTGTGCCCCGCAGTTTCATCCACGTAGATCGGAATAAAAAGCCTGTGTGTTAGTCCAGGGTATAAGCTATCTACATACCAAATTTCATTCAAATTAGTCCAGCCGTTTGAGCGTGAAGAAGTAACAAACATACAAACACACACACTCACAAACTTTCGCCTTTATAATATTAGTGTGATATAGTGTGATGAGAAAGTTCGTAATGGGCCAGTCACCGTAGACACGCGTTACGTCGCAAACAATTGCACTGTACCGATTTTTGGATGTTATTGGGGAATATTAATAATGTAAAAAAAGTTTGTAGCCCTTTTTTCGGTCGTCCGTCTGAGGCATAGCTAAGAGACTGTTAGTACTAGAAAGTTGCAATTCTGCATGGGTATACACATTAATCACGCTATGAAAACGGAACAATAAAATAAAAAAAAATATGGTAGCTCAAAGTTGAGATGATTTTTATTTTTCTCGCCTAACCTATAGTGTAGCGTATCGTTGGATAGGTCTTTCAAAATCATTGCCAGGTTATACAGACCATTTTTCAATTCAGTGACACGTTTGCGAAATAATAAACTTTAAAGTGATATTTTTTGTTCGAGTTCTTTTGTTCTACTAAAATCTAAACTGTTGGCTTGAAAACATTTGGAAAAATTTGTTGCCAATATATTGCGCGGCTGCTGCGCCCAAACCGGACTCGGCGGGACAGGCCAACCGCGGGACTGTGCTGAAGCCCGCGGGGTCGGCCTCGTCGAAGGCGTCGAAGGCGCCGAAGGCGCAGCAAAAGCCGGGCGGCGCGGCACTGGCTGGGATGGGCCCAGCCATTGTGGCAAGCCAGCCGGCCCAGCCTAGCCTGCCTCCTAAATCTCCTGCGGCCGAGGCTGCCGAATGGCAAGTGGCCGGGGAGAAGGAGAAGGCGGACAAGGCAGCAAGGGCAGCCAAAAGTAGGGAAAGGCGGAAGGCGGCGCAAGGAGCGAGCCGCCGCGGCTAGGCTTCGCGCCCCCAAGTCCGCGGCTGTAGTGATTACGCTACAGCCGGAAGCGGTACAGAAGGGCGTGACCTACCGCAATGTGCTCGCCAAAACAAAGGCGGCGGTGAGCCTCAAGGAGGTCGGGTGTGCCGACGGCGTCCGGGTGAGGGTCACCAAGACCGGAGCCCAGATGCTGAAGGTCCCCAGCGCCTCCAGCGGCCCAGCTGCTGACGCCTTGGCCGAAAAGATCAGGGCGTTGCTGGTTGACGAGGCCCGAATGTGCAGGCCCACCAAGAGCGCAGACATGCGCATCATGGGCCTGGACGACTCAGTGACGGAGGCAGAGATGGTGGCCGCTATCGCCAGGACTGAGGGATGCCCTACCGAGCAGGCGAGGGCAGGCACTCTCCGTCCTGACCTCACGGGGTTGCTAACCGTCACGGTGAGGTGCCCCGTGTCGGCGGCCAGCCAGGGTGGGCCGAAGGCTCTTGGTGGGCTGGGTGTCTGCGCACGTCAAGCTGCTGGAACCCAGACCTATGAGGTG
The DNA here is from genome assembly GCA_951329385.1 of Polia nebulosa. Classification (NCBI taxonomy): domain Eukaryota; kingdom Metazoa; phylum Arthropoda; class Insecta; order Lepidoptera; family Noctuidae; genus Polia; species Polia nebulosa. Next base: position 16,600,486 of record OX589599.1, on the reverse strand, counting down.
CTTCCGCTGCCATGCGGGCGACCATGTGGCAGCTAAGTGCACCGCGGAGGTGGACCGCGGCAACAACTGCTTCCGCTGTGGTCAGCCCGGCCACAAAGCCGGCTCGTGCGATGCTGCGCCGCACTACGTAGCATGTGCGGCAGCTGGCAAGCCAGCCGATCACCGGGCTGGGAGCAGGACCTGCGATCCACCCGCCAAGGCCAGGGCCAGGGGCAGGCCCTCTACCACCTCCGTTACCACCGCAGCCACCACTGCCGCCCCCACAACCATCGTCGCCGCCGCAAACATCGCGGTGGTGGGACCCTCACAGGGCGCTCGGGAGGAGGCTGTAATGGAATGCCAATAACGGCCCCATTACGCCTCCTCCAGGCGAACATCAACCATTGATTTTTGTTTACTTTTCGAAATAATATCCACCTCCTGAGCTGGTAAGTACAAAACTTTCTCTCACAGCGGTGCGAATTTCTTAGTATATTTAAAGTATGTAACACCTAAAAATAGAATAAATTTAGTTTCGTGGAATGAAGTGTTATTTTGCGAGTTGACAGATGACAGATTGACGTATGACGTCTTTCTTTTTTCCAAGTTGATCTGCAACGAGTCTGTTTAAAAATTTTATTTATTGGATAAACTACATAAAAGCACCTATGATGTCTCGAAAGGTAGCTGGAACCAGAGTTAAGTTCAAATGCATTAAGCATTCGGATGTAGGACGATGTAAGTAGTCTTTTTGGGTTTTTTTTCTGTGCTGATGCTAAGTCTTAAGCGCGTGGCATTCAGGAGTCTGATCAAATCTTTCTATTTGTTGGCAGGGTTCCTACGTTAGATTTATATTAAGGGAAAACTATATAAAACGGTCGGACCATAAACTTCACAATATTTCGGAAACTTTATAAATGGTCGGATCATAGGATGGTTTCGAACACAAGCATCCACGTGTCCAGAAATGCCCAGGATTAGATGACCACGGCATAGGTGCCGTTTGAGGATCTCTGAACTGGACCTATAATCTTCAAAAGATGGGTAAAAGTGTTTCAACATGAATTGTAGGTTGAACATACAATTTTCTGAGTGCTATATAGTGTATTGAAGTGCAATAAATAAACGTGATATATGTGAAGACCAAATCTAAGGACTCTTATTTACTGCATGCATACCTCATGTACAAAACCCGAAGATAGGTAACAGGGTCTCAGGCCAAAAGTATCTCTGACGCTAGCCGGTGGAAGAAATATTTTCTTTACAAGTATAGTGTGACGTGGCCACCGGTGATACACCTCGCCGTGTCAGCAAATACTCTGTGCTAACCGGTGGTACACGCTGGTCTGAACGTGTTAAATGACTGGCTTATGACTTAATTATCCTGCGACGACGGAACAGATTTAAATAGAATTCAGGACGGTTAGAATTTAAAGTGGCATTTTATATGAGGAAGTAATTCCTCGGATAACCTGGATCGGATATGAAATACGGCGAAAATAGTATTTCGTTAACTATTCCTCCTCATTAAGCGCAAATGAACGCAATATCAAAAGTGTGTCCAAATGCAAACATTAGCAGTTGCTAGTCCCTGTAGCAACTGCTAATTTTTGATTTTGAAACACTTTTGATATTGCGTTTATTTGCGCTATTTCCCAATTTTTGTTTAATAAACTAAATAGGCATTCATATGTTGATCTACTTTTATTAGTTAACAGCGCATGTGTATTTATAACAGGTATAATATAAGTAGATTCTATATAAGAATTTAAATCATAATGTAAAACATAAACCTGGCAAAATGGGTCTGGAGTAGGTAATTCTGAACGTACCATCAGCAAATCCAACCCACTTTGGTCCATATACCTACCTCTTCCCTTACAAACTACTTGCATGGAACAAAATGTGAATAGGACTAACTGCGAATGGGACTACCCACGAATGGGACTAAGTGCGAATGGGACGAAGTGCTAATGTGACCTACTGCGAACGCGGGACGAAGTGCGTATGGGATGAAGTGCGCAAAACCCGTTTTAAGTCAAGTCAAGACATTTTACGAGAACGAAGTCCTGAAAGGCTGGCAAAACATTAGAAAGTAACCAGTAATTTAAAGTAAGTACTTACAGGTATGCATCCAGTAGCAGCGGTGGCGGATCGTGCGGCGCGTGGGGGTGCGTCTGTGGCTGCGGCGCGAGTGATGCCGCGGCGCAAAGCTCGCGCACGGCTGATAGCACTTCAAACGGCAGGGTCTTCGCTATCGTCACCAGGCATACTGATAGACACAGCAAGGAATATAAAGAGTACCGTAAAGCTATGAATTATAAGTTTTCTCAGGGATTCGACTGCCAATCTAAGAAGTTCGGGTGGTTTACTTGGACAATAACTTCTTTCTTCTTTTTGGATTTTCTTCTAAAATTTGATGCTCCGCTAATTGTTACCTAAGTATGCACTTTTTCCACGGCATGCTCAACTTCCGCCTGATGCAGGTCCTTACCGGACACGACTGTTTCGGGAGGTTCCCGTGTCGGATAAGGCAGGAGGAAACGCCCGGGTATCACCCATTTGTGGATCTCCCAGAGGACACGATGGTAAAGCATACGGTGGAGTTTTGCCTCGCTTGGGCGGAGCACCGTCGTGTCCTCGTGGAGGCGATCGGCGGCAGTGACCTCGTCCTGGTTCAGGCCATGGTACAGAGCGAGAGGGAATACGAAACTCACGCTTCCTTCTGCGAAGCAGTAATGCTTGCGAAGGTGGAGGTGGAACGCGTGAGGGAGACTCAACACAGACACGGCCCCAGCAGCTTCAAGAGACGCTCTGGACGTCGGGGGTCGCAAGCCGATCTCCGACAACAGCAGGCGCGGGCTTGCAGACGGCGAGTAGTGGGAAGCTCGCCGTCCGATAAGGACCAGGCCCGAGAGTCGACGGCGCATAATGTTCCACGCGCGCCTCAACGAGATGTCGGTAGTACCTGACCGGGCCCGTTAGGGCTGATTGAAATAGAGTTACTGCAGCCTATGGCACAGGCAACTGAAGGAACAAGGATGGGAAAGGCAACTGAAGGAACAACGGAACTGTAGGAACAAACTCTCCAAAAAAGTTTGCGGAAATTGTGCCATTATAAATAACATCAAGCAACAATGCTGACTAACTTTGCTGTGGTCTATTTTGAATTTTCATTAAGAAAATTTAGCTAATTTATTAATTCCGGCAGAATAATAGTATTTAAACATATGCTTCCCGAATATCTAGATTTATTACCTCCTGGCACAGGTATATCTTTTACTTAAAAGGAGGTCCCTATGCAAAATTAACTGTAAAAGTTGTACAAGTTTCTGCAATAAACCTTTTTTTATTTATTTTTTTATTACCACAACATTAATACGGGCGATTTCTTAAACATTTTGCATTAACAATATTTAATAATACATCTTTCAAAGCTTACGGGGGCGCCAGATGTTCCTGTAATACCTTGTTTGACTCCAGTTTATTAATTTACAACCTAAATATGGATAAGAAAAATGAATATACCGGCGACGTTGACCTTTCGAAGCCTGCACCTTTCAGTGACCTTTGGCTATCAAGTACACTCAGCCAATACATGTGGTCCAAGCCCTAAAAGTGAACTTGTAAACCAAGAACTAACCAAAACACAACACACACACACACACACATTTATTTCCACTGAGTGTATTTATAGAAGTCAGTCAATCCGTCAGGCCCCGCGCGTCTCCAATCAGAGACGTGACTATAGATTTTTAATTGTGTCTGCTATTGCGGGGCCTGACGGGCTTTCAATAAGTTTAACATGAAAAACAAATAAGCATTTCGCCGTTTTCGGCATTGCATACGGAAGTCGATGTACTATCGGGACCACCGTCGCTGTTTGAATAGGTCAGTGAAGGGATGCGCGTTATTTATTTTTCAAAGCGCCGCGCCGGCAGTCAACGAGTCCGGGCAATTTCCATTTAGTAAAAAGTTTCTAGTAAGCAAATTCAATTGATAAAAATATTGAATGCAGTAGGTATGTGTAAAAATGCTGTGCAAAAGCGTATTATATTTTGCTCGGATATTTTAGCGAAAGGTTACTGAGGTAGATGCTATGTAGATATATTTTCGCCAGACATTTTATCGATAGCACCGCCGTGGCATAACTTGGATATAGTCTGGGACCACTCATGTAAGAAATAGCAAACCCTTGAGAGGGATATATGAGCGTTGGCCAAAATTATTACATACCTCCCTACCTATAAGTAATATTGTTTTGTTCAGAATTTTTGTTATATTCGAACACCGATAGTATGAAATATTATTAGTAACTTACCACCGTTTCCATGTTCATCGTACATCGGTTCTTCAACGACGCCACACCAGCCTTCAACCACCCAATGTTCCACACATTGCCTCACATCTTCTGATAGCTAAAAAACAACTTTTATTAAAGAGTATATTTTACTCGTAATCTAATCCCGTTCACCAATAGGTATTTTGGAAACGAATCCTAATACACCAGAGGGATTTTGAAAGTAATCTTTTTAACCAACAGGGTTGCCGATATTAATCTTCCTTGTTACCGTGTATCGTGTGTGGGTAAACAAGTTACCAACGTTTTCAGGAATTTTCAAAAATAAAGAAAAGTACTTATTTGTGTATGTATAAATATTGGTATTGCGAACTGTATGAGTTGATGACAAGACTGCAATATTTTACACCTCATAACCTCACAGCTGTGTACCTTCATACATATGTGCATATTAATTCGTCACTTTGGGCCGTAATTATAATAAAAAAATTGAAACCCGATTGTAAAAAACAACTAAAAAGTTCCAAACAAGTCACTTTTCAAGCAGTCTGACGCATTTGACCGGTTTTTTATATCAGTAAATTGTTTATATCTTTTGCAATTTTTGCGAGCGGAACTTTTTTATTTAATTTAAAAATCGTCTACATGCTATTCCGAATCGAATAACACCTGCTTCATATTTTTCCGAAACAGGTGATAAAAGTTGACCAAAAAATTGAATATTTTCAAAACACTTGACTGTTAAAACAACTAAAGACCAGCCAAGTGCGTCTTGGACTTCGCGTATTTAGGGTTCCGTACCAAATGCATTTTTGACTATTTGAATGGCTTTCGGTCAACAAGATGCGCATAGGTACTGTAAAAATTTGAAGACTGTAGCTCCAACCGTTTGGTTGTGAAACCTGTGTGACAGACGACGGATAGACAGACGGACAGACGGACACGTGAGTGACAGCAATACTGCTCATACGGCTCTTTTTGGACCCTTCGGGTACGGAACCCTAAAAAGTTCCAAAAAGTCACTTTTTAAGCAGGCTGATGCAGTTGGTGGCAGTTATTTTAGTTTAATTATTGATTTCATGCCACCAACTGCATCAGACTGCTTGAAAAGTGACTTGTTTGGAACTTTTTAGTTGTTTCTTACAGACGGGTTTTTTGAATATAAATATACATATATATTTTTTACTTTCTACATTTTAGTGAGTTATATTTTAAGAATCGCCTCCTCGAACCCTTTATTTTAATACCCCACTTAATGTAGTTCAACTTTTATTTTTTCTTTTTCACAATATGGCGTCTGCTTGTCGCCATATTGCATTTTGATTACTGTCATGTATTTAGTAGCACTCGCAAGATTAAGACGAATCAATTGACGTAAGAAATATTAAAATCGGCCCACGCGTTGGGTTTCTAAAGCGCCACAAAGGAACAAACATACATACATATCTACGTATCTACATACCTACATACATAGGCTGATAAACGTCGAGTAAAAAATAACTGAATGGCTCGCGAGCGGCGCGCGAGTGGCGCATTCGCCAGATCTGGACACACCCTTAAACACTGAATAGCAAGTTCTTAATTTCAAGGACCATTTGAATTTGGAATCCGCTAAATCAGTATTTAAACTAAGCTTATGGTAAGCGAGTTTTATAAATAAGGCTGTTTATTAATAAGGACAGACATGTTATCTCCCTACGTTTACGCATGGGTTCGTTTTCAAAGGGAAACTGACGGTCTTCAATTGATGATAGGCATCGAGACAAGAGCTAGAAGTTACATTCCACATTTATTACTATGCCCTTTTCTCATTCGAATTAACTACGATAGAAACAATAATCGACTACGTGCATCTAAGTATTTTCTTTAAATATGAATGAAACATAGTGGTATTGTTTGTGACTTCTGTAAAAGCTAAAAGTCCCGCTACTTGCAATGACCCAGTTCCTATGGCTAAGTATTTCAATATTTATCGTATAATGAAGGCACAAGGTACATAGTTGATGGGAATGAAGAGCGGAATGCACCCGTCGCGTTATTAATTATGCAGCATGAGAAACATCAGTTGTATATCCTTGGACAAAGGTAGTGGCTAGGCTATTCGCTTTTAATTTCTTTTGCATATTGTAGTAGTACGCTAACAATTACTAGTACCTACCTATTATCTTGTAGGTACTGTGGCGTTTGTATACACAGCCTATAGCCCGGCATGTGAGCACCGGGCTTTAATTGGCAGTTGATACTATTTGAAGAGTGGTTCGAATATTAAGATTAGAAGAAATTAGCGTTTGTTTGATGTTAGTACTAGCGCGCCCGTCGATGTGGGCGCGTGCATGTATTTATTTTGTATTTATAATAAAACTACAGTTCGCTATCTCAACGCGTTTGCCTTCGTACACTTCACATGTAAAGCCAGTCACTCTTTACACTGATACCCTCGCGCAGCCAGCGAGTGAGACAGCTACAGCAGCGCCCCTGGAGCCCTGCAGGCTCTACAGTACCTACTTAACTCAAATTATTATGACATAATGAACAAAGCTGATTATATAAACAAGTATGTAGCTACATAGGTAAATCGGGAATTCACCATTAACTTTAGGTTTAGTCAATTTAAGTAACACTAATACAATAATTGAATACGAGTGCGCCACACCAGTAACAACCAACTAGACGTAACCAAATTGTCCGCTTACCATTTTGTCTATCTGGTTGAAAACTATGCTGAAGTATGGCACGTTATTGGTCCTGCAACAGAAAGACATGTTAATTTAACGGAAAATATGGAAAATAAATCGCTGGGGACTCGACATCTTCCCCACCCAAAGTTCCTTTCAGTTGATGATCGTGAAGATTGAACCGATTGATTGACACCGCGGGTTGAACATCGATAAATAAATATTAACACATAATTATCAGAGGCTAACCTTCCCTTTATTTCACAATAATAAACTGTGATGAAATCAGTTGAAGGAGGAAAATTTTGACGAATTCGTCTCAAGAGTCCTCGGCGGAGACCGCTTATTTGGAACTTAGGCAAAGGGCTTTGGTTCCGGCTGTTAGCTTTTGAGCCGCAATTAGACTCGTAGATAAGAGTATACGAGCCAGAAGATTAAAAGCGTAGGCTAAAGTTAATGTAAAGATAAATCAAGGATGAAATAGAATGATTCATAGATTAATTTAAACGTGGAACGTTTGATGCTTTAACGTCCATGCCAAGGTATAAAAAAACAATAACTGGGATTTTTTGTCAATCTGTGTGTTTCAACATGGTTTCAACAAACGAGACATTAATTTTGGTAGAAAATATTAAATGCCTTTTTACTAATTTGTAAACTCACGTTTCAAACAGCGGATGGTAGTAGGTGAGTCCCTGCTGCAAGTCGATCTGTATGAGCGTGATGAGGTTGACGAGGTCCTCCCCACGTTCCGAGTGCGTGTCCTGTCCGCACAGAGCCTCGTACCACTCCGATGTGCCCTTCCGGAGGGCGCTCACGATCTCGCTCCTATTGTCAATGGTTATTGTTCAAGTCACTGCAGTTTTTGTAATCTGGATTCAATTATAGTGGCACATGTGCTCACTGGATGCAAGAAGTCAATAAAGAAGAAATGTGTTGATTTTAAATCAGGCTGGCATATGGCTTCTGCATCATCTTACAACCTAATTCTGCTGTTTGAAAATTCACGCGATTACGATTACTTATATCAGTAACAAGCGCAAGAACAGTATAATGATAAAATATTTTCTGAATACTTTCACGCTGGCTCCTTTGAAATCTCAACCTCAAAAGCTTAAAACAAAACAGTCAAAGTCTAATCTGGTTTCACCACACAAATTCATTTTCACAGCTATTTAACGTCCCCATTTGCAAAGGCAATTATTTAGAAAATGCTGTGCTAGATCCTTTTCCCCTAACTCATTTGGCGAGGGTGAAAAGCTGAGTATAATTTCGCGAAAAATACTCCGAGAACTATGAAGCCGTGCTGTCTCTTCCAAATAATTTACGCTTGTCTAACGCTCCGTGTCTAAAGTTTTTCTGTAGTATATAATTAAGGAAGTATTATATACATAATACTTACAGATATACACATTCTATAAATATTCGTCGAATATTTGATAATAGTTGTTTTCTATCAATTGAGTTATTTCTGTAGAAATAGGAATTCATTCATAACAAAAACAAAGCTAGAAGCTTTATATATTTGAAAACCATATACCGGTATTTATATTATACCTACTGTGAAATCCATAAGCTTTTGTACTATTCGCAGAATCCGTAATGCATAATACTCAAAATAACATCCAAACAGAGCAAATGGTATAATACAGTTCGAGGAATGGGATAGTTCCACTCGCCTGATTTCCTTGTTAAAGGGGCAGCATCGCCAGAAAGCCTTCATTTGTGCAAGCTGGCTCAAGCATCGCAGCAGATACTCCAACCTAAAGACAAGAACTCAATTTAAAGTTACCAGATCCATTGAAATAACATACTACTAGTACGAGTATTCTCAGAAGGTTTATTAGAGTTCCGTACCGTAAGGGTCCTAATAGAGCCCTATTGTTGCCACTCACGTGTCCGTCTGTCTGTCCGTCTGTCACAAAATGTTGTTACGAAGAATTTTTTAGTTTCTCATTGGCATATGAACTTGAAATTTGGTGCTAATGTTTATTATTACGTATACTATAATAACAAAATATGCCAATATTTGGTACGGAACCCTTAATATGCGAAATCCGACACGCACTTGGCCAATTTTTTCTTACATTTATCTCTGAAATAAATTATTTGAGTCAACTGATGTGAATTTTAGTATCCGCATAATCGATCGACCCACGATTAGATATTTATGAGCTAGGCGACTGTCTAGCTCAATACATAAAGGTATACGATAATAGTGGGCAGCTTATAAAGCCATCAGGCTGGAAATAGCGCATAAATTTATTTATAGTAGGTACTAGACTAAAATAATGTATGCGCTATTTTTAGACTTGTCATTTTTATAATAAGTAGTATAGGTACTTTCGTGTCAATCTTTACGAATCCAAATACCTGCAAATAGTAGATCAATACGTCAAAAGTTAAATAACTGAAAAACGAACCCTCCGTTTATTACCAAAAAAGCTATTAAATGGCTATTCTTCATGTAAAACACTGCTTTCTAAAACTTCACCGCGTCTGAACGAATATAATAAAGAAAATAAATATTGTTTGTTCTTGAAGTAGGTAATCTTGGAAGTACCCACTCAACCTAATTGGATATTTTTTTCACTTTGGAAAGCTTATCCTCAGCCATTACAGCTTATCCTCAGTCATAACTAGGGAATGCTGAGTGAAGAGTTACTAAAAAGCAAAGTGTAGGTGAGTGAATAAATTGTGCAGTGGATATGTAGCATTTTCAGTCGTCAAACTAGCGACTGAAAAGTGCTTTCGGCATTTTACATTACAAGGGCCCGTACATACGTCCAATATTAAACATGCTGAGTCCTAGAATAGCCGATACAAATGAAATGTCAAAGGAGAAATGTCTACAATCACCGCGCTAACAGACGGATTGGTAATTGCAGTTTGTTGTGACCAGCCGAGAGGAGAACAATGCCGTGCATGCTAACTGACGCCTTTGACGCCCACGAGCGAGAGAGAGGCTTTTTCTGCAGTCAACCACAGGCAACTATCGATTTTTATACCCAATTACATTCCCAAGTTTCATGGTTGGTAGTTTGGCATTGTTCGGAAGTTTTTAGAAGAACTTATTTTCTTTTATTCGGTAAACAGCTAGGTATGCAGCTAGGTGCGCATTTTGTGTTGGATTTTATAATGTAATGGAACGCAACCATTTTTAGTTTTATAACTTGTCACAGGTGGCGCTGCCTCCACAATCTTTTTCTTCTTCTTGTGCACTCAACGGTTACAAAATGCCTATTATAAAATTGTATCAGCAAGTATTTCATTTATTACAAATCACGCTAAAATTCATACATGGTAGCAGAGCGTGGTTCAGTGTACAGTTGGAAATATCAGGAAAGTAAAAAATACAATTTCTGTTGGCGAAAAAAACGTGTTGAATTTTGGCTTTGAAGGTATAGCCACAACGTGTTACTTGTAAAAGTCGCATTAAGAAGGACTATTAATAAAGATGGGCTCTAATATGTACAATATAGAAAAACTAATCAGAAGAGAAAACTTCGCCAACTGGAAATTCAGTATGAAGACATATTTACAGCACGAGAATCTATGGTTTTGCATCGAGACGCCTAACAACGACCCGATAGACGCTAGTCAGGATATCAAAGCGAAAGCGAAGTCGATTTTGCTCCTTGATCCTCAAAATTATGTTCATGTTGAGGAGTGCACAACAGCAACACAGGTATGGGAAAGCTGACAACAAGCTTTTGATGATAATGAACTTACGCGAAGAGTCCACTTATATAAGGTGTTAAAAAATTAACTCTCGAAACTTTAAGGAGTGTTTTGGACCATCGAACTGCATAACTTTTACTACGGGTCCACCTTTGCAATCGAGAAAAAAAAATTAGCTGTTCCGTACATTTTGACGAGTTTTGCGAACATAAATGTAGGCTATGTTCTATTTTTCTACAAAATGTTTGGTGTAAAAGAGAGAGAAAAAAAAATTTTTAGAATCGATTTAACATCTATGAACTCCTTTACTGTGTAGTTTTTTTTATGAGTTGGGAAATCATCCAATGACAGCTCCCGCTCTGGGTGGAGCGGGAGGGCATGTCAGCTGCCTCTTACTGACTAACCCCACCCCTGTTCCTTCCCTGCCTGAGTGCCCAGGGGTGCGGTAACTCATGTTAAGAATTTATCCGCTATCCCCTAGGCATGCAGGCACCGGCCACGATGAAATGTGGAACGCTTCGCGATTGTGCGTGTCATCCTTGCGCAGGGGCCATGCTAATCTTCTCTGTATCGTTCCAATTTTAGTATATGTACTGCCGAAGCAAGTACTACTGTGTAGTATGACTTTGATTCGAGAAATCGCTTCAATTTATTGATGTGTGATTTTAATGGGTGCGTTACCTTACTTCGAAAAGTATAACAACGAATAACACGTCCCCGTATGTTTACTATAACGAAACACTTAACAACGAATGCATGTTACCACGAAAAACTTAACACCGTAGCCATGCGATCTCGAATAACAAAATCTCGAATTCACCAATTCGAATCACTTAACAACGAATGCACGCTACCACGAAAAACTTAACGCCGTAGCCATGCGATCTCGAATAACCAAATCTCTAATTCAGCAATTCGAATTACTTAACAACGAATGCACGCTACTACGAAAAACTTAACCCCGTAACCATGCGAATAACCAAATCTCTAACGAAAAGTCAGCAAACGAAAAAAATATTTAATCCATCAATAGGGAATATGCATGATATTTTTTTATTTGTTGAATTGAAGACTTATTAACTATAAAGAACAAATATTAAAGAATATTCAAAATATCAGCATCAGCGACGAAGTCATAAAGCTTTAAAGTTGATAATTAGAAAGAGAAGTCCGACGTGTTCTTTGACGTCAAAGGACTTGAAGCCCATATGATACAACTCGTTTTTCATGGTAGCGTGCATTCGTTGTTAAGTGATTCAAATTGGTGAATTCGAGATTTTGTTATTCGAGATCGCATGGCTACGGCGGCGTTAAGTTTTTCGTGGTAACGTGCATTCGTTGTTAAGTGTTTCGTTATAGTAAACTTATGGTGACGTGTTATTCGTTGTTACACTTTTCGAAGTAAGGTAACGCACCCGATTTTAATCTACTATTGGTTTTGGACCTAATTGTTTGCGATTGAACTAATTTTGATTGAAACCCCATTTGATGTAGTGGTGAAACGGTTATTTTATAAAACTTATTGTGAAATCGCCCCGTATTGGTGGGATCGTTTCGCTTCTAGCCAGTGTTTGAACATATTGAGTGTTTTGTATGTGTTCCTTGAGAACCCTTGTCATCTTGTGTGTGTAAATCTGTGTCACCTTGGTAGTGAGGATACTTGAAAGTTTGGTTGGTTCGCGAGAGACCACGTGCTGTGTGGAATTCACCAGCGCCTGTTTGGGGTCAACTTTAGAACCCTGGTATACCTACTGAACAAACACTACTCTCTTCATTTAACTCTGACATACACACATTCAGCCAGGTTGTTCCCTGGACGAAGGACTTCAGGAACCTTGGGTAAATCTTGTAAAAAATTTGTAATTATTCGATTAGCTCTGCGTATCGCAGACAGTTTGCGACCCAGGTTTGGGGCCGGGGGTCCGGCTAGCGCGCTTCCACAACACTTGTCTCTTCAATTCGGATTCTCCCTGGCTTGTTTGCAAACAGCATCTCAAAGTAGTTTTATAACTCGCGATTGTTGTCAACGCTTAGGTTTGAACAGTCGACCTGTTTGTTCTACTATAAAGGGAATAGGAGGTTCGAGTAAATCAATACAGGGTTCCGTAAAAATGAAAATTCATGCTTGTTTTGTTTTCATAAAATTACCGAACGTTTGCCAACAGCCACGGACGATACTTCGCTTTTGTCTAATTTAAATAACTTACCGTTGGCAGACGATAGATACTTTTCTCCAGGTCCGATTGAGCTGTTGATCGGTGCTTCGATTTTCCCGCAATTTACTCTTGTCGAACAAAGTTCATTGACGGGCTTCGCATGTTTCGCCGATCGCTTTGGAAACCGTCCTTGGCTATGTTACTGTAGGTGACGCTCTGGTCTGGGCTGATAGCAGCTCGACCGTTTCATATGCTATACCGCGGAACCTTTGGACTCGGCGTTCCGAAAATTCTGGGCATTGAAGGAAGCGGATGTCCCCCCGGTATTAGGCCCGGATGACAAATTGTGTGAGGAGTTTTTCATCCGCACTACCACTCGGGATAGTGACGGACGATACGTGTTAGCTTTACCTTTCAAGGTTGATATCGAATCCCTTAGCCACTCACGCCAAGCAAGTGAACGTTGGTTTTACTGCTTGGAAAGAAAGATGCAAGCTTCTCCACAATTAAAAGATACGTACTCGTATGACAATGTCATCTTCGATCGTTCGAATTCTTCCGAAATATCGTACTTTATTCCGCATCATGGTGTGATCCAAGATTATAAGGTCACAACCAAACTTCGCGTCGTTCTTGATGGTGGTTGTAAAACAACCACCCGCGTCCCGCTTAACGATCTCTTGTATGGCGGCCAAGGCCCACAAGAGAGTTTGTTCAATATTATTATTGGTTTTCGTTTATTTTTCGATCGCGCTTTCCGCAGCCATTCATCAGATATTTCTCAGCATTGGAATACGAGAATCTGGTCGGTATTTCCAACGCAATTCTGTATCATACCGCAAGAACCTTTGCAGGTTTATGAATTTGATCGTGTCGTTTTCGTTTCTGTCGCTCGTCTTGAGCTATGTAATATTCGTGTGCAAGATCAACTCATAAAAAAATGTCGTTTTCGTTCTCGCTTGTCACAAAAAATGTCGTAGTCGCTTGTCAAAACCGCATTGTTATTCGTAATATATTCGCATTTTCGTATTCGACAATCGCTCTCTATTGGGTACATTTGTCGCCCCATCGGTGGAACACCTTTGTGGCCAACAGAGTGTCGAAGATACAAGTGACTTATCTCCCCAAAATTTGTATCACAAGTCCGGTGCCGGACAATCACGTGGATTGTCTGTCACGTGAACTCATACCCGCTCAAATTGTTAATCATCCGCTTTGGTTCAGCGGTCCTCCGTGGGCTCACTTGGACGTCTCACGGTGGCCTGCTGTTCCCTTCAGTCCCTCCTCGGTGTCAGGCACCGGAAGAGAGGAAGCATTCGTTGCACGCCACTACACCAAATGAAAGATCTCCTATTCTTTCTTTGGTCGATCGTATCTTGTGTTGGAATAAGTTACTTCGAGTAATAATTTACGTTTGTCGTTTTGCTAAACTTTTACCTATTAGATACCGCATGTCAGCGTCAGATTGTGACTTCACTGAATTACTGGTTCTTCGTGAACTTCAACACTTTGCTTCTCTACTGGGAGTGTACGTCCCGTTGGCGCGCGATGTAAGAGCGTTCTCGTGCGTGATCACGTTTCTTCTGTTTTTCATCGTTATTTTGTTTAAAGAGCTAAGTACCGTTCTTACTCAAGTTGAATCGGTAATAAATACTAGACCGCTTTATAGGACACTCTCTAGTTATCCTTCGGAACCGCAAGCTTTATCTCCAGCGCACTTTCATAATCTCAACCTTTGAAATACTTGCCTGCAGAGGAAATAGATTAAAGAGCTATTATTACTAGACACGAATTGCCAAATAGATTAGTTCAGTCGTTTTGGCAGCGCTGGAGAAGTGGTTATCTCCATACTTTGCAATCGCATCACAAATGGAACACGCTGGCCAATCCAGTCAATGTTAATGTGGGCGCGATACTTATAATCGATAATTCGCATCCACTACACTGGCCTTTGGGTGTCGTGGAGGAAGTTTTCCCGAACTCCACAGGAGTCACTCGCATCGCTCGGGTTAAGACGGTAACTGGATCTTACTTGCGTCTCGTCTTGCGTCTTTGCCCTAACCTAACCAATAGATTATTTCAGTTCCCGATTTAAGGTTAGGTTAATGTTAGTTGTTAAGTATTTAGTTTGCATTACAATAGGTAACGTTATCGTATAGAATTGTTTTCGTAAAATTTTAATTCTTGAAGGCATCCCTTCAATCTCCGGGAGAATGGTCGAGCTGATTCTAGTGTCGCGGTAAATTCATTTTTTGGATTTGGTAGGATTACTCGACTTGCCCGGGGGTTGAGGATACATTCAAAAGAGTTACCTCACCCCTGGGCATTCAGGGCAGGGAGGAACAGGGGTGGGTTTTAGTCAGTAAGAGTCTGACACGCCCCGGGAGGGCGTGTCAGACTCTTACTGCTCAGACTCTTACGCTCCACCCAGAGCGGGAGAAGTCATTGGATGATTTCCCAACCCAAAAAAAAAAAAAGGATTACTCGACTATTTATTTGGTTGATTTATATTCCTTGCCCGCTTTCCCTTTCGCACATATACCTTTCAAAATCATGCGAGCGAGAAGAAATGAGTGGCGCGATCATTCGTGCGAACCCCGGAGAGAAATAAACTTTTAATGGCCGAAAGCCGATTGTCGCGTGTGGTTTACGCTCTCAAATTTTATTCGAAATATAGTGAAATTCGGTGAAAAATTGATATTTGTATTGTAAATACGCAAAGGAGGACGGCTGTCCAAGATATCCAGGTATGTGCGTTCCCTTCTTAAGGCTCGCTGTTGACTTTCCCTGTCTTTTCCCAATAGCGCGTGGTTTCCCGTTGCAACTAACCAAATATAAATTTCGTTCGCAAATTATTCTCGCATTACGCCACTTCACGTAACCAGAATATGTTTAGTGGAAACACAGGTAGCGGTGTTGTGTCATTAATAATCCAAACAAATTATAAGCGACCCCTTATCGTAGTTAGGCTAAATTAATACTGACGTAGTCCGACCCACCTCGTATTCATTATGTTTACCTGCTTCGATCAATTCCAACACCATAAAGATTACAAAGGTAGATTTTATTGTAAACTTGTCAAGGAGAGGTGTTTTGTTTATTTCCGAGGTTTACGTTGCACGCAACACTTAACAACCCATCAAATTTGAACTATAGGTAGTGGAAAGTATTAATTTAGTTAGAAGCAAGGAAAAGTACTCTTCACAGGTGGTTTGAGGCCTTTGTTATGGGGGACGTTTTTCAGAATAAGATATAAATAACATCAAAAGAAAATAAGGACCATTTAAACAATGCAAATAGATTTTGTGTTCGTTATCTCAACAACAGACTGTTTATCAATAGCTTGTTCGTATTTAGTTCTATATTTTGATACAGTTAGACCAAAAAAGATCAAATGTTGATCAAATAACATAATTTTAGTATACCTAAGTAAAATATAGCTATTGAATATATGTGATCTTAATTTCGCTCGTAGTGTTGAAGTCAAAGTACGGTCGGAATAAAAGGTTTTATCTAGGCAGATGTCACGGGCACAAGCAAATCGAATCTTGTGCGTATAAGAGCTCGCTTTGAGAGTCTAAATAGGAATGGAAGGTACCCATTACATTCCAATATTCCTGATAAAGCATAGTCCTACAGGGGCTTTCAAAATAATTCCACGTATTACCATCACAATGCAGCGTGCGGTGCGGTTTGTTGTTTTGATTAAGCAGGTCCTGATTATTGTCAAGGAATCGTCATAATGTGGAATTAAGCAATACAAAACCAAACAATAACAACTAAACTCATTGAAATGTGCTCCTCAATCAAATACCACAATGTACAAAATGCAAATGCGTGAATTGAACGTAGGGGTCGATGAGGTGGTTGCTTTGCAAAAACGCTAACGCTTATAATTTGGACAGTATCTCTCACAATCGAAACAAAATAATTTTGTTTCATTTAATGATTTTCATTTTTTAAAGTATCACAATAGATGATACTTTATTTATATTATAATCTAGCCTATTGACTAATTAGTAATTTAAATATAACTTAAACTGCTATGTAACGATCTTCTGCTGAAATATATTTCTTTGACACCTATTTATTTTGTTTCAGATTTATCGGTATGCGATACTGTCTATTTTAAACGTAGATTAAAACGAAGGGTTGTTCATAAATAGGAGACCGTGTCTTGTTTAACAATTGTAAACGCTGTCATTCTCAACATATTGTTTAACTTGAAAATTGCAAAATTAATACTACGTTCTAAAGTAGGTGCTAGAATATTAACTAACTTGTTAATGCTGTACTGGTGCAGCACAGGATACAGATCGCGGTGCAGGCGAAGCTGATGCAGCGCCCGGTCCACGTACTCGCCGAAGCAGTCAGCGAGCCAGCGCTCCTCGTCGCGAGACGCTCCCGACCCTGAGTCACCGCTGCCGCCGCCTGATATGGCCTCACAGGCGCACCAGGCGCGCTCCAACTCGATCAGTAGTTTATGCATGTACCTAAACAAAAGCCATGACCCATCTACATATATCCCAGAAGAAGACTGGTGCGTAGGTGGGAGGACAACCTAAGATCGACAGGAGGCGCGACATACAGAAGGAAAGCTCACAATTTTGAACTGTTGAACTTTTTTACAAAAAATACAACCTACTTCCAAAAAAGAAACACCGACTTCCGAAATTAAAGTTATTTTACAATTTTTAGTGTACTGTTCGGAAGTTGGTTGTATTTTTATAAAAATGTTTTTTATTTTTCACTTTTTCTTTGTACCCCAGAAGTAAAACTGAACGTTAAAGTTATGCCCGAATTGATAACCCCAATAACATGAAATTTGAACATAATTGGAGGTATAACATAATTGGTCCGTGTATACGTACATATTTTTTGCTTTTGTTGATTTTTCAAAAAGCACTAGATTAATCTTATAAGGTGGCCATATAAATTTTATCGAAATTAATCTGTGCTTTTTTAAAATAGAAAACGTATCGCAGGTTGAATCACATGTCCTGTGCTTTACTGACAGTTTGACATTAATGCATTTCTTGTCTATTATTAGTTTTGCGTTTGCGACTTGAGTCGCAACCGCAAAACTATAAATCAAGTTTCATCAATATCTTATTTTCAAAAAACCCGACTGTCAAAAACAACTAAAAAGTTCCAAACAAGTCACTTTTCAAGCAGTCTGATGCAGTTTCTGGCTGTTATTTTAGTTCAATTATTGATTTCATGCCACCAACTGCACCAGACTGCTTGAAAAGTGACTTTTTTGGAACTTTTTAATTGTTTTTGACAGTCGGGTTTTTTGAAAATATTTTTATTTTTAACCGACTTCGAAAAAGGAGGAGGTTATCAATTCGGATGTTTGTTTTTTTTTTTTTTTTTATGTATGTTCGGGCATAACTCCGTCATATATTGACGGATTTGCAAAATTCTTTTTTTGTTCGAAAGGGGTTTATTCCGAAATGGTCCCATTTAAATTTAAAAAAGATCTCATGATGGGTTTCGGAGACAGACAACGGAACTCTTCAAAAATTGACAGCAAATCAACCGCGATTGCTGCTGTCGTATGTTTATGAAATTGTTAACACAGTTTAATGGGGAACCACAGCTAAAAAGTGAAAAATAAAAAACTTTTTTACAAAAAAATAGAACCGACTTCCAAAAAAAGAGCAAAATAACTTTAATTTCGGAAGTCGGTGTCAAAAAACGAAGACACAAAACAAGAACACCGACTTCCGAAATTAAAGTTATTTTGCTCTTTTTTTGGAAGTCGGTTCTATTTTTTTGTAAAAAAGTTTTTTCTACATTTTAGTGAGTTATATTTTTGGAATGTCCTCCGCAAACCCTTTATTTTGATACCCCACTTAATATAGTTCGTCGACTTTAATTTTTTTTCTTTTCACAATATGGCATCTAGTTGTCGCCATATTGTATTTTGATTACTGTCATGTCTTTAGTAGCACTCGCAAGGTTAAGAGAAATCATTTGACGTAAGAATTATCAAAATCAGCTCACGCGTTTGGTCTCTATAGTGTCACAAAGGAACAAACATATATACATACGCTGATAAACACATTACCCTTCCTTGCGTCGCGCAGTCGGTTAAAAAGCAATCTGTAACTCAATTTATAGATTGCTTTTTAAGATATTTAACGACGACTGTGGCCATTTTTTAAGGAGTTTGATTTTACTTATGTTAGTAAAGCAAAGGACATGTGAATCATACAGCCTACGATATGTTTTATATTTATAAAATATTTATTTGAATTAATATTGACATGTATACATTATTTTAATTAGATTTACGGTATTTAAAGGTCGAATTATACTAAATTAATGCTATCTGTGCACTAATTATATAAAATAGTTTGATAACGACTATTTGATGAGTCCTCTTTGGCTGAATGTCACTTATTCATTTCAAATAAATATGACCTTCAATAAAAATATAAGGCGGATATCAAGTTAAATATTTTAATGATCCATATATTATTTTTACCCTAGTTAAACAAACATAAGAATTATTCCATTATACATATTTTATCTAAATAAAATTAGGGACTATTAGTAGTTCCTGTCCATTTCAGGCATTTTTAGGGTTCCGTACCCGAAGGGTCCAAACGGAGCCCTATTGCTGTCACTCACGTGTCCGTCTATCCGTCTGTCTGTCTGTTCGTCGTATGTCACTAAATTTTGTTCTGAAGAATTTTTTAACTTCCCATTGACCTGTGAACTTGAAATTTAATGATAATGTTTATTATTACGTACCTATATATTTTAGTAACAAATATATTGATAAATCAGAGTTTTTCTTTGATAATGGGGTATATTACAAAAAAAAACTAATTAGTCCGTCAGTTAAAAAACCAAATAATATTGAACGGTTATTTTTTCTTTTGTCAAGCAAACAAAAAATGAGCAATACAGTGCATTGAAATGTTGCGTGTCGTCACGCGGCGTGACACTTTATACCACCAAAGTGACGTAACGAGCGACTCCTGAACTTTGATGCGTTTTATCTTTGTCATTTTTTATTAGTTTGGTAAAGCAAAAAATACGTGTACAATATATATACTTAGATTTTTTTTAGTAAAATATCCTATTCCCTCATTTGGTACGACACACACTTGGCCGGTTTTTTATTATGGCTGATTGGCATTCCTCTTTTTATATACATTTCACAATTTATTACGCTTGTTCCAATGCACCCCAGATACTGTTTCATTGAACTCCAGACTTGGGGTACACTGCAACACAGGAAGTTTTGTGCAAAAATTTTTTTCGTTTCGCTTTTGCAGTCCATCGATAGTTTTAGAACCGTTCTTGATTATTCAAAACAAATGATTTTCTGATTCCACGTGAGTTTCGGTTACGGTTTCGATTTCGGCTAAAGACCGTGTTTCGCTCTAGAAATAAGGACTATTTGAATCTGGATGCATGACCTTCCTTTCGGAAGGATCTAATAGTGTAGTTGGTTATAAAGACTTACTTAGGATCAAGAGGAGCATCAGCGTTGAGTCTGCAAGCTGCAGCGAAACGTGCAATAGATGCCTGAAGAGCACTCAGATCGCCTTGTATAGCATGCTGGTGCAGCAGCGTTTGAGCAGCTCCGCAGAGGTCTCCGTCCCACGGTGGCGTGGGCGTGGCGGCGCTGGGCTCGGGCTGCCCGGCCGCGGCAGCGGCTGTGGCTGCGGCGGCGGTGGCTGCGGCTGCAGCTCGCTGCAGCTCCACCTCATGCGCCAGCAGCACGCCAAACAGGCGCTCATGTTGACGCACCTTACCAATGATGGATAGCTTTAATGTAGAGCATAACAAAATTTCCTAATCCTCTTCTTCTTCGTGTCGATGGAACAGCTAATAATTGCATTCTTTGCTCAGCTACGTATTTTAAAAGCTACATTTATCTACAGGCTGTAAAGCTGCTACCTCAACAGATAAAAAAAAAAATCTATAAAATAATAATTTAGATACTCTTTGAGTCAGCTCCTTCGAGTAAACACATTAGATACAAAGTAAAGAGTTCTAAGAGTAAGATGCGGAAAGCCGAGTCTGATTGACTTTATTCTATTTCTTGGGACCGGCTTAAACGACCCTTTTCATTAACAAGGGATTTCCCAGACATAAATAAAGCTAAAAACCTAAATAAATGAGTATGTGAAAATTTTTGAAGCGTACAAAAGCCAGTCGCACTGACTGTCACACTGAAAAAAGCACCTATGAGGAATAAATTGGATTTATCGTGTAATCGCAATTTCGCTTCAGTCGCTCGCTCAGTTGATCACGCGGGGCTAACAGAGAGATTCAGTCACTGAATACTTTGAATACGTTATCGAGATACTGGAAAATCTTTATCGAGACGGTAAGAGATTCTTAAATGGAAATTGATTCTTATATATGTTATTGTAAATACGAGGTGCCCGTAGTTGTTGAAATAGGTACTAATGCGTGTGTTTATATGTAATAAAGTGAGGTTAAACATACTTTGTTGTTCTATTAATTTCCTTTATTGTGGCGATCTTCTTGGCTATATTAAAGGAAGAGTGCCATAGAAACGTTTTCATTCAACATTTTTATATGAATACCTATGTAGTTATTTTCCACTTTAGTATGGTGTGTTCATAATGCAGACTATAAGTAATTGCTAAGTGTTCCAGAAAAAGGTATATATCTATAAAAGATGTGAGTGATGGGAAATCCGACGCTAATAATAATTTGACATTGTAGCTGATAAATCTATATCGGTATGGGTTGTTAAGCAAATAAAAAAGGCAGTATGATCCAAAATAACAACATGGGCGATGGAGCGTGGTCGACACGCGGCTCGGCCCTGACGATAGCGTTATATTTGCTGCTACACAAAGCTAGCCTATACACCTATATATCATACTTCAACTAATGGTTCGCTGCAAAAGCCAATAAAATGTTTTATGTACGGTGCAGTGGCCTTGTGGATAAGCAATACTGATATGTAAGCCTATAATCCGCGTCAAAGCGATTATCTTTATTGTTCATTTAATAAAGCTTGTTAAGCCAAGATCTTTCTGCAATATTAAGAAGGCACCTTTATTAATATCAGAGTCGCTGAAGTATAAAATTCAGCTAAATGAAGCAAGAAGAGAATCACATCTTTGAATTGTACTATTGTACTCGGATAGAAAAGTGCTTTTGTTTTCGATTTCACGTTTGTTTGGCTGTACGCATAGAATAGGTATTATATGTAATAAATACACTTCGTTTGTTTTGAGTGATCAAACTTTGCGTTGCATTATGATACTTAGTTTGTTTTTTTATTCAAAAAGCTATGTTGGTCATTCAGTCAACAAACTAACGATGGAAGCGTTATTTGCATCTGAGTTATAGATAACTTTGTGTTGTACATGTTTATTTGTTTTAGCGCCAGTGGACAACTCTGTGAATACATCAATATGCAAATGAGGAGCACAGCAGTTTCAATTGTAGTGCAGATGCGATGTCCATATGGTTGTCAAGGAACGAACATAGACACTAGGAAATATTATTATTTAAAGTCAATTTATGTCTACAAAGGCTATCTCTGTCATGAATCAAGTAAGTGGGCAGGAAGGATTATGGATACCTACTCGTATAACTTTTATCTGAAATCCCAGAGGATGACCTTTTTAGGGTTGAGTACCCGAAGAGTCCAAACGGAGCCCTATTGCTGTGACTCACGTGTCCGTCTGTCCGTCTGTCTGTAAGTCGGCTGTCACAAAATTTTGTTCCGAAGAATTTTTGAATGGATTATAGTCCAGGATCCAGAGTACATTTTTGCACTTGATTACTTACAAGCTAATTTTGCGTGAGTAGGTTCATTTTGATGAAACGCCCAACAAGTCCCTGTATGAAATTCTCGATTGTGGTAGCTAACAGAGGTAGCAAGGATACAATATATTGATTTGATGATTCTCAAATATTTATTACTAACTGGATTTTTTTATATTAAATCTTAAGATAATTACCTAAATTATTCGAAAAAATATTTGTCCTACAAAATCTATGGTTTGATCAAAGAGTCCCCTCCTTCCAACATGTACAGATGACAAGGTCATCATAAATGATTACTAACTAGCTGATTTTTTTTTAACTTAGTTAATATTTATATCATTCAACAGTCATATTGTCCTACAAATTACGTGGTACGTTATCGCGGTGCTCCAATTGAATATATATTTGAAATTCATGAAATTAAAAATCAATTTATTTCTCAAGCGTCACAAAAAAAAAATGTTGACTTTGTGGTAGATTTCACTCAACAAAAAGTTAAAAATTAATAATCGTCAACTTTAATTCAACAAAAAATTAACAAAGAAAAAGAACAATGGTCACTCGGCTAACATGCTTGGACTAGTAAAATCTATCAAAATGTAACTTGATGAAACATAATATCATTTCATTCGCCTTTATAAATATAATGTAGTACGATCTTCAATATATTTTTAAAAGGTAGGAGAATAAAGTAATTATAAAAAATGTTTTGTAAGGTTATGTTCATATTTTAATCATCTGTGGCATTCAGGCTCCATGTCTACACATAGAGAATGGAGTATTATCTGTTACGATACGAGGGGAAATCCAGGCAATCGTTTCAGCAATTAAAAATGATTAGAAATTTTCAATAAAGTAGAATGAAAATTTTCAAGAGGCTTTTATTCAACTCCTACGAATTATTATTGGAGACGTATGCAGAGTGTATTCATTAAAAACAAAAAATGATATCAACAAAGGACGGTATGAGTTATTTGAAAAAGGGTATAAATTAAAAAATGAAAATGAAGAAATTTTAAAACAAAAAATCGTAGGATCCTTATGATCATATACAGCGTGTAACGGAAAGGTGTGGTCATATTTGAGGATCATTAAAAGAATCTTATAATTACTCGATACCTATGGTCAGAATTAAAGATTTGTTTATTATTACGGAAATATTGAATTTTCTTTTCTATCGATAATAACATCGACATCTCGTCTAGTCGGTAATACGAACAACCCTTAAACTAAACAGCTGATTAGGACGTTGAACTCTAAACACTCTTTCTGTCTCGCTTACTAAGCCTATCTTTCCTTTTCGTGAACGCCCAATTCCAAACTTCTGTTTCCCTGTTACATTATTTGAATGGTTCCTTACTAAAAATAAAACACTCTAATAGCATAGAATTAGGATTTTTTTTAATGATATGAAGGTGTGGGCCGTAATCTACCAAGCGGACCCAATGCAGATTGTCGGAAAACACTTTAAATCAAGATAATTTCAAAGGAAATCGTCAAAAAATACTAGGATGTCAGGTACTGGAAGAGGAATTTAAAAAGGTCATAAAATCGTAAAGGAAGGGAACCTTAAACTGTGTCACAATAGTACACATCGGCATTAGATTCATGTGTGCGTGCAGTTTGAATAGGATGGTTCTGTATAACAACAAATTAATTTAAATAATCAAGCGGACCCAATTCGGGTTGGCGGAAAACGCTTTAAATCAAGATAATTTCAAAGCAAATTGACAAAAATACTAGGATGTCAGGTATTGGAATAGAAATTTAAAAAGGTCATAAAAATCGTGAAGGAAGGAACCTTAGATTGTGTCACATTAGTACACATCGGTATTAGATTCATGTGTGGCAGTTTGAATAGGATGGTTTTGTAAAACTACAAACTAATTTAAATAATCGCCAATATTTTACTGACTATTACTAAACTTAAACTTCGTAAAATAAAAGAAACAAACAGTGATTTTAAACTCCATTCATTCACTCAATATCAATTAATTGTATCTCAAATTTTGAATAATTTAACTTTAAATACTAAGGCAACAGAGTCAGTAAGAAGAATTGATAACAATTTTGACTTACATCACAACGGTACCCTAAAACCGCAACAAAAAAAAAAAGAATAGAGAGAGAGAGATAGGCACTACCAGGAGTAAACTTAAGACGTGTACACATGGACAAAAATATTGTTGTAGGTTCGAAAATGGGTCAAATCATCTGAGTATTTTCACTAAACGATATTTTTTATATGGTCATAAAACGAATGTTTTCATCACGTGTTTAAGAAACAAATATTTTCAGTTTCATTTTAAAAAATGGTTTATGTTTTAAAGTACCGTTTATTTTTAAAATGTTAAATTCTTATTTGTGAGTTTAATGCACAGATTACATAAAATCTGCTGTAACTTAATGATTCATGAATAAAGTACGAAAACTCAAAACGGTGAAGGAAAACATGGTGAGGAAACCGGCATATTATCCTAGAACTAAAAATTCAATGACATGTGACATCCACCAAGCCGCATTGGGCCTGCGTTGTGGATTACGGCCCATACCCTCTCACAGAGAGGATGCCTGTGCCCCAGCAGTGGGGACATTAAAAGGCTGATGATAATTAATCAAGTATGTGTTCTAATGTTATCAAAATTAATTGAACATCCACGAGTACATATCCAGTACTTATTTCTATCCTTCGTTTAGTGTATACGAACCTTTAGAACGTTTACCTTACCAGGGGCCACAGGATAGTAGGTACTACTAGGCGGTGTCTCTTTGACGTAGTTTGTGTGTGTGTTACAACGCTAGCGCCGCAGCGCGCGCGCTACTCACACAACCGTAGTGTCGGCGAACGTCAAAGAAAAATTTCCGAATTGTACAAAAATTCAAAATAAATTAGGTAATGACAATTCAGTTTTCATCTAGCCCTTGCCAAATTCGGTCGATTGATTTGTGCAACAACTTTCTTTCGCGTTCGTGTGTGAGAATGACCTTCAGCAATAGGGAGTTGTTGGTGGCAGACCCGTGGAACAACGTCGGGTACTTCCTATCTTGGAATGTTTTCGTAAAATGAGCGTCTGCAACACACCGGCTCGTTTTTACGGAGACCACCCTGAGAAGCCACCTTGGACCATGTTGCAGAGAACCCCAGGAAAAGCAAGAGCAGCGCAGGTGGTAGTTAGGTGTTCCACACATGCTAGTGTGCCATGTACTCGACGAAGATGTTCACCACGTACGATTTCAGGCCCACGCAGGAGTTGATTGCCACGCATTTTCAACTGTGTCAGTTTTTTTGAAAGGTACCGCTACCGGGATGAGATGTCTGCTTACCCGGATTTTCACGGGGCACGTGTTATGGACGGACGAGCATTTTATGTGAACTTTTTGGTGATGTTATAATCATTTACAGAAAACTCGAAGTGTAAAACTGGTGTTAAGTTTTACTTTATGAATAAATTGCGATTTACGTGATGTGAAAATACTTATTCGTCCTTCGTCAGCTCATCAGCTGTAACACAATTTGCTTACGGTGTCCAATGTTACTACGCACGAGCGCTGCCGCTGGTTGCACGGCGCATACCAGGAGCGCAGCAATTTAAAGGAGGTACGTAAAAAAGGTTCTTGCACCGTTAGTACACATTTGTTATGATAGTGAAATTATCGATATGATTGATGAATCAAAATACCATTAATAATTCGGATTAGTCTATTTTGATTTTTGCTGTTGTTTTTGTACTTCATATTAGTTACAGAACATCATCCTAAAATATGACCACACCATTCCGTTACACCCTGTATGATCCTTCCAGTTTGCCACAAACGACTCAAGAATTGTTGCAACAAATTAAAAGAACTGCACTCATCTGCAATGTATGGTGTAATGCACACATGCGGTACCCCACGGAAAAATTGTCAGAAAATTTTAGATGGACAATAATTGATGGCAAATATGAATATTATTGGTTTGATGGTCCCCAAAGTTCGTCTTTTGAAGAATTATTGATTGATTATTAATTTTTATATAATGAACTTCATTTTTTCATGTTATTACAGGGTCAGATATCACGAGTGAGGAAAGTGAAATAGATGAAGATGACAGCGATGTTAGTAGCGAAGATTATGAAGATTTATCGGATGAATCTGATGAAGATTATTTTTTAATTTTTAATATAAATACACAAATTTTTGTACCTAGTTTACTAATAAATAAAGTTATTTAAATTAAAAAAAAGACTTTTCCACTGTATCTTACGTTACAAATAGGAAAACGAAAAAATGACTATTCTTGTCGTACTAGTGATACATACCTGTTTTCTTGTAAGGACATTGTTTCATTTGGGCAGAGAACACACTAACTTATTATGTAATATTTTTGTCCTACAGTTAATAATGAGAAAAATGGTCTTGTGGTATTAACAATTTCTGAGCGTAGGACCGGGATAACGTACCACGCAATTTGTAGGACAATATGACCTCCTTCTTTTTGAAGTCGGTTAAAATACAAACAAGTTCCACTTCTCAACACAGAAAATAATAATGAATTAATCTCAAGCGCAAACCTAATACGTCAGATCAAAGTCAGAAACTTGCCTGCCGGGATTTAGGGATGAGATCAATAAAATGTTGTGTCAATTAGTAATACTAACTCGATTTGGTGTAAGGGTTTTACTTAATTATTACTGTTATTCAACTAAAAGAAAGCAAAGCTTATACATACCACTAATGAAATGTTTTTGATTCAAACATAACAGTTATTTATTATACAAAAGAAACGACTGGAACGACTGGTTACTGGTTATGTCCGAAGTCCGACACGCAATTAGCCGTTTTTTTTTAATTTACCCAATTTTATCCTACTCCTGACAGAGTAACACACAAAAACGAAAAGTAATTTTTAAATTCATGTCTATAAATTTGGCCATCACGTTTCATGCGAATTTGATTAAGAGAAAACCTCTACGAATGAAAGAAAATAGTCTTACTAACTGTACAAAACATTGATAAAGTTTAAAGTTTCACACAAAAAGAAACGTGGGACGAGTTGTAGAATGAAAATATTATTTACTAGCTGCGCCCCGCGGTTTTACTTGCCTAGACCGGAATAAAAGGTAGCCTATATGTTAATCCAGGCTACAAGCTATCTACATACAAAATTTCATCCAAATCGGTCCAGCCGTTTGAGCGTGAAGAAGTAACAAACATACACGCTCACAAACTTTCACATTTATAATATTAGTAGGATTTTCGTTTTCTACAAGTTGTCGTAAATGGGCCATAGCCATGTAGGACGAGTTGATGAATTACTCATTCCTTCTAGAAAATTGCACTAAACATAAAAAATGAACCCGACAATCGTCACTACATTGGAAAATTGACAAGCTACGAACGTGACGTTGAATGATGTTGTTACCTGTTGCCAGTTGTCATCGTCATGACGGCCTGCCTCCCGGGCCGACAGCCACAGGCGCAGGCGGATGCGACCCTGGACGGATGAGCGTTGGGAGCGAGCCTCCAGCTTGTACCACGACTCCTTGCCGGTCGACGGAATCTCACGGAGAGGGATGTTCACGCAACCTGCATAAAGATAAAATAATTAGGTATGTCTTTCGTTCCGTATTTATAACAGCATGCCTCTCTAAGCTTAGAGTCATAGACTTTCCCGAGGAATTTTTAACATGTGCTGATAAAATGTGTAATAACACTGAGCATAGAAAATAATTTGACAAGTTGTACAGTGTTATCGGAGTCAGCTATACATACCTGTGAACAGAAGGAGGCAAGAAAGGTCGTGTGGTTGGATGGAACAAACATGTGCGCGAGGCTCACGAGGAGGCTCGGATGAGGCATCAGGTTTGGGTACAACTCGGCAGGCCTCAGTTCGGTCGAGTATGGGATGAGATTTTAGGGGGCCGAGTCACCCGCGTCCGTAGGAGTATACCCATTGAGTCCCTACACGTGGTCCCCGGGTGGTGCTAATCAGGTGACACAAACTGGTGGTAGGTTTCGACCGATGGCTTGCGACCACCCACTGGGCAAAGACGTACCGCCAAGCGGCCTGGCCGTGTTCCGGTACGATGCTCAGTGTAGCCAATCCAGAGGAGTTGGGTCGAAATAGTTGTTCCATTGCAGGCAGACCAACCGGGCTCGCGCTGATATGGATGTATCGGGAGACTAGTCGCGGAGGGTAGCGGGATCCGAGGCACGGTGCGCCGCTGGCCGACCGCAGTTAGTAGGGGACCCAAGTAGTGTACTAGCCACACACGAAAGGCTGCCCCGCCAACTGACGAAAAATCCCGGAATGCACCATCGTGCTGGTTGGCGACCAGACGAGAGGGCCCGATGGACATTCCCGGGGGGGCTCGGGCGTCCCCGCGGTCTCCAGACTAGTCCCCCAATGATACCGTCCTGTCAGTGCGTACCTGAAGGTAGCCAGCATGGAACCTCATTTCACTTCCTTCTCCTCTCCTTCCTTCACTCTTCACAACAATGAAAGGCATTAAAAAGAAAAAAGCTGTACAGCGGCAGCACCCCCTCTCACACAAAGTGCACCTATCCAACATTCGAGGTCTGCACTCAAATCTCGCCGCAGTCCACCACCACCTAGAGACTGAGAGACCAGCTCTCTTATTCCTTTCGGAGACGCAGATCGGATGTCCGTCTGACGTGGCGTACCTATCTTACCCAGGGTTTACCCTGGAGCACAATTTTAAGCCACGCGCTGGTATATGCATGTACGCCCGGGACGACATCTGCTATCGGCGTCTCCATAACCTTGAGGACTCCAGGTTTTCAACTCTTTGGGTCCTAGTGGACACAGGCCTAGATAAAATTGTCTACGCCTGTGTCTACCGTTCGCACAGCGGTGATCTGGAGACAACTGGGCTCACACAACACCTGAGTAAAGCGGCGGATGTGGCTCAGCAACGGTACCCATCAGCCCAATTGGTGTTACTGGGGGACTTCAACGCCCACCATCAGGAGTGGCTCTTCCCATACCAGTACACAGACCATGCTGGACAAGAGACGTATAAGCTAGCGCTGGCGTTAAATCTTACCCAGCTGGTCCAGGGGGCAACGAGGGTGCCGGATGTTGATTCGCACACAGCCAATTGCTTGGACCTTCTGCTGACAACAGATCCAGACCGTTACTCAGTGTCGATTTCTTCACCATTGGGTACTTCCGACCACTGTCTGGTGAAATCTGTATCCGTCTACTCCCCGCCCGATCCTAGCCCTAGAGGCACCAGGCGGGTTTGGCGATACAGGTCAGCAGATTGGGATGGCATGCGATCTTTCTTCGCATGTTATCCTTGGCGGCCCACTTGCTTTTCTTCGACTGATGTTTCGTCGTGCGCGGACGCCGTGACGGATGTGTTGCGGCGGGGAATGGAGTACTACATTCCATTCTCTGACGTGACAATGTCTGGTAGGGCTCGACCATGGTTTGGTGCCGAGTGCAATCGCGCTGATGCGCTTAAACACGCGGCCTACCTGGCATGGGTCGACGCTCGGACGCGTAAAGCGAGTGACGTGAGTCAGAAGAAGAGAGCCTTCAACAGGGCTGCCAAGTTCTGCAAGAAGGTGTTGCGGAGGGCTCGGTTTGACCACATTGGCCGAATTGGGAACAAACTTGCTTCTTACCCAGCTGGTAGTAAGGCGTTTTGGTCCCTGGCTAAGTCGGTTGAATCGAACTTCTGCCGCTCCTCACTACCTCCACTGCTGAAACCCGACGGGTCGCTGGCCCACTCCGCTGAGGAGAAAGCAAGCCTGTTTGCCTCTCTGTTTGCGGAATCTTCGCGTCTAGATCCTGGTGGCGCGAGACCCCCTGGTACTCTTGGTGGATGCGAGTCGATTATGTCAGACATTCGCATTCATCAGAAGGATGTCCGGAGGGTACTGCGTAACCTGGACGTGAACAAGGCTAGTGGTCCCGACGGGATACCGGCAATTGTACTGAGGACGTGTGCGCCTGAGTTGTCTCCGATCTTGACACGCCTATATCGCCTTTCGTTTGAGACTGGAAAAGTGCCGATGGCTTGGAAGCAAGCTAACGTGCAACCCGTACCCAAGAAGGGTAGTCGAGCTGACCCAACAAATTATAGGCCCATCTCGGTAACTTCCGTTCTCTGTAAGAGTATGGAACGTATACTGAATGGTAAGCTCCTAGCATACCTAGAAGCTAACGATATCCTAAGTGACCGACAATACGGCTTCCGCCGAAATCGGTCAACAGGAGATCTTCTAGCGTATGCCATTCACATTTGGAGTGAGGCCATCGACAAACAAGGGGAAGCCCTTGCGGTCTCCCTTGATATCTCGAAGGCCTTCGACCGGGTCTGGCGCGACAGCTTAATTGGCAAGCTTCCTTCCTTCGGTCTGCCCGCTGGATTGTGTGATTGGATAGCGGATTTCCTGAGGGATCGGTCTATCCGAGTGGTCATAGATGGCTGTTCGTCCGGACTGCTGGCTATTAATGCCGGTGTTCCTCAGGGGTCGGTGCTCTCGGCAACATTGTTTTTGCTGCATATTAACGATCTGCTAAAGCCCGGTACCTTTGGGTATGCAGACGACAGCACTGTTGCCGAGAGATACGTGTCTCTCCGAGAGGCTATGGTTGGGCGCTTGAACATGTCCTTGCAGGCTGTCTCAGAATGGGGCGATGCCAATCTGGTTAAGTTCAATGCTGCTAAGACCCAGGCGTGTCTTTTTTCTGCTAAAAGGAGCCAATTTCACCCGGCTCCATGTTTCCGAGGTGTAACCGTGCCGATAACCGACCGACTTGATCTTCTTGGTGTTACTTTAACATCTACCCTCAATTTTGGTCCCTTCATAGAGGCTAAGGCTCAAGTGGCTGCCAAAAAGTTGGGGGTCCTCGCAAAGGTGAGACGATACTTCACGCCGGAACAGCTGCTCCAACTCTATCAAGCGCAAGTGCGATCGTGTATGGAGTACTGCTCTCATCTTTGGGACGGATCTGCAAGATACCAGCTTGATGCCCTTGAGTCAATTGAGAAACGAGCCAAGGGGATCATCGGCAATGATAGACTCGTTGAGTCAAAACTCCAAAGTCTTGAACATAGACGCCGAGTTGCTAGCCTGTCGGTTTTCTATCGATTACATTTTGGGGAGTGTGCGACGGAATTGCATGATCTGATTCCGCCAAGCCCGTTTCATCTAAGGACCACAAGACGTACGGCGAAGTGCCACCGGTTCATGGTGGACATCCCATCCATACGCACAAAGCGTTTTGAGAAAACATTCATTGCACGTACAGCTAGAGAGTGGAATTCTCTACCGGAGTCTGTGTTTCCTGTAAGATACAACCTGGGAGTCTTTAAGTCAAGAGTGAATAGGTTACTTCTAGGCAAGCGTGCTCCATCTTCGACCACATCATCGCTTACCATCAGGTGAGATAGTGGTCAAACGCGAGCCTATCAAACATAAAAAAAAAAAAAAAAGAGATGTGTGAGAGCCAAAGAGTGTTTAGAGGCAGGCTTAAATGGTGCCAGAAAAATCAAGACCAAATTAAAATGGACATTTTGGCTTCGCAGAGGTCTTCGAAAACTTTGCTAAATTTTGGAAGTCAACCAATAAGCTTAACCTTGAGCCGGGCCTTCCTGTGAGTGTCGGAGGCCTTGATACTTCGGAAGATGTGGCCAATATGTTCAGGGATCTTTTTGTAGTGTCTTCACCGCTGGGACCATCAAGGGAGGGTGTCAATGCCGAGGCTTGTCAGGGTAAGTCTCTTTCTTGTTTTTCTGCCAAGCAGGTGACTAAGGTTATCAAAAATATGTGTAGAGGCAAGTCACCTGAACATGCCAGTCTCAGTATTGAGCACCTGAAACATGCAGGCGTGCATTTGCCTAGGTTGCTGGCTATGCTTTTCACGCTCTGTATCAGTTACTCGTACTTGCCAACGAACATGCAAGGCATTAAGTCCGCCTTTGTACATTTGTGTTGCATGAAGTTTTAATAAATAAATAAATAATAAATAAACATGATGAAAACAGTGGTGGTCCCCATTGTAAAGAAAAGAACTGGTGATATCTCTGATCCGTCCAACTACAGACCTGTATCGCTTGTTCTGTAATAGCGAAAGTATTGGACGGTTTGTTTGATAAAGAATTAGGTAATATTTTGCAGTTACATGAGGCACAATTTGGGTTCAGGCCCAATTTTTCCACTGAAAGCGCAATTCTTGATCTCAAGCAAACCGTTCGATATTACACGGATAGAAATACCCCCATTTATTTCTGCTTCCTTGATCTTTACAGGGCGTTTGACCTTGTGGCCTACGATGTCCTGTGGAAGAAGCTAAGGGAAGCAGGAATATCATTCGAACTGCTGGAAATCTTTAAATATTGGTACACGAATCAGCTTAATTGTATTCGATGGGGAGGGTCTCTGTCCGAAACGTACAGGTTGGAGTGCGGGGTGAGACAGGGTGGTTTGACCTCGCCAAAGCTCTTTAACCTGTACATAAACGAAATGAAATACGTACGATGAAATGTCTCAGGTCATCAGATAACTTACGACTGAAAATGCCAATGCCTTTGCTGTCCAAGCTGCTCGTCTGTGGAATGCATTGCCTGACGCAATAAAACGCGCTCAATCGTTGCCTGTGTTTAAAAGGCTGGTAAAGGAACACTACCTGTCACTGTGATTATCGTTGGTCGTCATTTATTTTTATTTTATATGTGTATATATATTATGTTTGTGTATATATTATACAGCATATGTATGTATATGTGTATCTGTTGTATTGTATTGAATATTGTATTGTCACACCAATGACAGCCCCATATCTTGTCCAGGCAATTACTCTCCATTCTAGGTTGCCTGGAAGAGATCGCGGAAAGCGATAAGGCCGCCGATTGTATTTGCTTTAGGTTTTAAGTTTCTTTAGTTATGTATCATGCATGGTGTACAATGAAGAATATAATAAATAATAATAATAAATAAATAATAAACGGGCTGATCGTCGGGCTCAGCAGTATGCGTTTCGGGTGCTGGATAGACAACATTTGTGTAAACAACTTAAATTATGCAGACGACATGGTGCTGCTGGGCCCGACGGCCGGCTCGATCAGAGAGCTGTTACGCGTGTGTGAGCGATATGTCACAAGTCATAGGCTTGTTTACAATGTAAACAAAAGTGTATACATGGTTTTGAGGCCTCCGGTAGATGTGTCCATAGCATCCCAGTTTTATTGCAAAAGTGTTGACAAATTTAAATACCTGGGACACCTTCTAACCGGAGAGCTCAAAGACGACGTAGATATAGATCGAAAGCGCAGGGCGCTAGCGGTCAGGGCCAACATGCTGATACACAGGTTCGCTGGGGTAAAGATTATGCTGTTTAAAGCGTATTGCCAATCGTTCTAGACGAGCGGCCTGTGGGTAAGGCATACTAAGAGATCGCTAGATGCCCTGCGCATTCAATATAATAACAGCTTCAGGATGCTGTTGGGACTACCGCGCTTTTGTAGTGCGTCCGGTATGTTCGCATTTGCACATACCGATGATTTTTACACCATAATGCGCAAAAAACAAATTACCTCTTATCAAGAGTGCGGTCTAGTTCTAATGGCATCCTAAGATGTTGATGGATAAGTGCGACGCACCTTGGTTGTCGCACGCTGTGGAGGTGCTGGTCAGAAGACCCCACAGTTAACCTTACAATTTTCTTTTTGTTTTTGTTTCTGTGTTTTTTCTGTTTGTTTACTAACAATAGTTTTTAAGAACTATGTTACTAACAACTGGGCCTAGTTGCCATAAATAAACAAAATATTATTATTACGTTCCATAATTAGAACATCATGTGGCGAATAGGTTTGCTGAAAAGTTGATCGATGTAATCTAAAAAGTCATATTATGTTACAGAAAATATCAAACATAAAACAGTACACATTTTTAAATCTTTCTTGTTTTCTTTGCGAAGTTAACGAAGTTCTGTTTCCATTTCGAAGTTGAGAATTTCAAACATTTTCGAGTACCCGAAATATTTGTTTTTATTATTTGTAGAGTAGCGGTTTAAGATCGTTTTGGTACATTTATTGTGAAAAACAACAGAATTCTGCAGCGAAGGCTTCTTAAGCTGATTACGTCCACAAAATAAATGGAAATTAAATTGATGCATTAATATTATGGAGCTTTGTTTCGCTTGCTGATATAATTATTTTACATGCCAAGCTTTAATGTAAAAGCCTTCAATGTGCAATCGAAAAGGGATGTTAATTTAGTAAAATCAATGTTGTTTAAATATTTGAATGTTAGTACATAAACGTTCGTGCTAAGTGAAACCTTCATGGAAAATGCAAACTGTTCGATCCCCTATTACATTTAGACTGCTCGTGTGTGGTCAGTTTAAGTTGAACTTATTCAATTTGATATCACTGAACAAATACATTCAGTTCAAATAAAATTCGAAACAACTGATATTCGTTGAAAAATTATTATAGAACTGACAGGTGCTCTCTGTTCCATCAATTCATCGTATCCAGTTTTTCGACGAATTCACATTTCATCTCTAAGCCTAAAAAAGAGATTTGAAACTGTCAACATTGAAAAGCGGGATTTTGTAGCTCGGAACTGCTGTCATATTGTTTGGCATCGCTATGTGGACTTGACATTGTGACTAAATGAAAATATAAACTGGTCGAAGTATTGGCTTGTCAATAAAGTATGTAGTTGTGTAATATAATACCTGATAATACCATGAGACATTTTAGAAACTTTCCATTGATATTTTTAATAACTCCCAATTTAAGTTCTTAAGTTCTGTAATAAGCGAAGTTTGTTCTATTTTTTAGATAACCAAGAGTAACATGGCCTATAGAGTACATTGGCTTACTCTTGGCTCAGTATTTATCGATTCTTATCAACACGGGTCAGACACTTGACGTCAAAGGGTGACGATGCTACAAGAACAATGCAATATTTATCAGATTACCCTCACATCACACTACCATAAACAGATTTATGTGGTCGAGTGCGTGAGTGGGTATTACGCTGTTCAAACATTGACGTATGGCGGCGGACGTGATTCGTGAGACTAGGTTCCATCTGACACCCATACCATCGCGCAGTTCGATTTTACCTCCACCGCCCCGAATGCAAGCAAGCGCTTTCTACCTCTTATTTGAATTCATGCTCTGTATTATACAACAAATTCATCATACACTTTCATAAGTTTCACATAGACCAAGATTTATGAATTCTGTAGAGTATTCTGCATGTTCCCTTTTCATAAAAAAACGTAATTTGTGAACTGCTTCGCTGTCTATATGAGGCATTATGGAAATTGAATAAATACTGTACTTAGTATGATTAATGACGGGATATATGGCTGGTCCCCAGCCAGCTCTGTGATAAACGGAATAGCTCATTTAATACTACACTTTTCTTTTCTCATAAACTATAATGTTACGGACAACCCCACCCAATCGTCTTTATGACTTTATTGTACATATAATAAAGCTCTTTTAATAAATGTGTTTAACACCAATTTCTATTAATAAACTATAAATTGTTAACATTCCTTTCACCTATTAAATTGAAAGAAACCAGCAAAGTTAGTGTGGGTGGTACCTAAATATCGCTGAGAGAAATTAATAGCTGCCCTTTGATATTCTTCAATTAGTTTTGTGAAACCTTGTAACTGTCTGAATAGCGCGATTAACTGATAATGAAATGATTAAGCCTAAAGCAAATCTAATACGTTCGTCTGGCTGTCTCATCGCACATGTTCATTAGGTTTCTTAGCAATTACACTTAATCTTTCAGCGTCGTTCATCAATCTGCGTTACATCTATTAGGTTTATGTAGATTTTCTTTTTGTTTAGGTATTGTTTCTGAATGTCTGACTTACCTAAAAGTCAATCAGAGCTGTTGGTAGGTATGATATCATGTTGACATGTTGTCCTTTATGAATCTTAAGACTGCAAAAACAACAACAATTCTTACATAACTATACTGTACACTAGGTATATGCACTTGATGTACCTATGTACTTTAACCAAAATTAATATATTACTCTATTTAACCACGCTATTATAAAGCATAAATAGCTAGTTCAACTACAGCTTGCCAAACGGATCATCATCTGCCCGCGCCTTTTCCCAACTATCAACATCAACAGTATTTTACATGGAGTGACTGCCTATCTGACCTCCACAACCCAGTTACTGGGTAATACGATACCCCTTGGTAAGACTAGATGTCAGACTTTCGTGCTTCTGACGACCCGTAACGACTGTCAAACGGATGTTGGCTAGAATTATTTGCAATAGTTATAGTATGTCAATTGACTAACAACATGAATATAATTATTATACACAGCTGCCAGACGTACATTCTTGTTCCCACCGTTGAACCTGACATCTGCTTTATTACTGAGTGTAAGTAAAGCTCTTATTTGATATGTATGATTATGTTGAACTATAAACATAAAAATATCCTTGTTTCAACAACAACAGTGTTTTAGACTTCTAACTCATGGAATTCACATCATAGTCAGCAGAAGCACATCGAGTCAGGTGTCGGTGCTATGGGGTCACGCGGAGCGGGGCGTGACTTTTTCCCCATAGGGGAAACCGACCTGGTACTGGACTTGATATTTCTACCTGACACAAGTTAGGGAATTAGGAGGTTTGGTACATCTCAGAAGTGCTATAAACCTTAACCGATTTTGGACAATATCGCCCACTAGAGGCACGTAAGTGTTTAACTTATTTTATAAATAACACTTGTTTACACGATTTTAAATTTAAATTCACTGACAAAAAGTATTTATTTGATATTTTGCTATGGAGGTAGTTATTCAAAAACAAAATAAAAAAAAAAGAAATCTGGCACATCTGTTTTAAAATGGATGAGCATAGTAATAAAATAAAGTAATGGGTGGTAGTCCCGCAACATGTTTTCATGCCAAAATCCTTGGTGCAGATATTCAAAAGTATTTTTAATTAAATTGGAAACCAGCTATTTATTGTGTTAATCGAACAATTAAACATCAAAGTACAGCCATCATAATGGGTAAAATGTGATGTGATAGAAATAAATATTGGTGCTAAAATGTTTAAATATTAAATATTTCTTTCAATTAACGAAAAACAAAAAACAGATTGCAAAGTAGTGTAACCGTTGGGTTTTCCGTTACTAAATAATTTAAATCTTTTATCGTGTTTTTTAAGCGTAACAGTACAAAGATATTCTAAGATTTTGAATAAAACAAAAGATTAGAATAAATCCAAGATACGTTGAATCATGGTTGCCTGAAGTAAGTAGAGTCTTAAGTCAAGTAAACTAGAGTCTTAAGTCAAGTAAAGTAGAGTTTTAAGCCAAGTAAAGTAGAGTTTTAAGTCTAGTGAAGTAGAGTTTTAAGTCAAGTAAAGTAGAGTTTTAAGTTAAGTAAAGTAGAATTTTAATGCCCATTTTCACCTACATCCCCTAAGTTTAAGGGGACCCTTAAGGGTGGTTAGGGGGCTGTTAAAAGGTGGTTTCTGTTTCACCAACACTTAGGGGTCAGTTAAACGCTAAAAGGTCCCCTAAATTTAGGTGGTCGAAATGTGGGCCCATAAACCGGCACATACGTAAGTGATCTCTCAAGCAACAAAGATGGATAGTGATTTATTTGAATTTGTTGAAAATTTAGAAACTGTTTCTACAATATTCGACGTAAATAACAGCCGTAAACCAAAAATATATCGGAAACGACCAAACTACGAAACTCGAAAATTTTGATGAAACTGACTTTTTTCGAAGGTATAGGTTAGGTAAATCTTCAGTGTTGTATTTATTGGAAAATATTGAACACACCTTAGAATTTTCTGATAATAGGTGAGTACTTAACTTAAGAATGTTTTTATAAGTCCCAGGTAGAACTCATAAAAAAAAGTATTATTTGATTGTTGTATTTTTTCTTTGATTAGTCGACGATACATCGATACCTACTTTACTAATAAAACCACCACTTGTGAGGAAGGAACCTTTGTCATTACTATAATTGTATTCGCATTATTACAATTTAGTAATTTTTTTTCAGAAATAATTCTGTAACTCCAATGAATCAGTTGTTAATAGCATTGAGGTATTATGCTACGGGTAATCATTTGTTGGCTGTGGCAGACAAGGGTGGGATCAGTCTAGCTACTTGCAGTCGCATAATAAAAAGAGTTAAAAAAGAGTGTCTGCAGCAATTGTGACTCTACGTCCACAGTTTGTCAAATTTCCTGATACAAGTGAGGGAATTAAACGTAAAAAATAAGACCCAATGCACCCTCACAATTTACAAAAAAAGAACGAACGAATCTCATCTCAAGTCAGAAAGAGAAGTGTCAAATACAAATAAGACCACTGTCTGTGGTCTTTCACGCGAGGTTTCGTGATGATACACAAAGTAAGCAAGAAAATATGAAATTAATTAAAAATATAAATTAAATAATATTTATTATTGCTATCAAGACATGATTCACTAATAACTGTGTCCTTATAAGTGTATACTTTAAAAAATTTCATAAAAATCTATCGTGTTTCAAAGTATCGATAAGTTCAAAGACGAATCAGTCACTATTACCGAAATCAAAACGTCACCTAGTATGTCCCCTAGTTAGGTGAGAGAAATGATAGTGAAACGAAATTGAATTTAGCTAGTTTGGGGGAGCTTTTAAGCTAAGGATCCCATAAGTAGGACGTGGTAGTATAGGGGATGTCGGTGAAAATGGGCATACGTCTACTTGACTTAAGTAAAGTAGAGTCTGATGTCAAGTAAAGTTTTATTGACAAAACAATATAAGATTTGTATCCCCTGGCCACTAAGCTAGTAAATATACAGCATTGTGTTACTAATATAATTTTGATAAATATCGTTGTAACAATCGCTCAAATATCTTGTTTAACCGGAGGACTCGTTGGGTGGTGGTTGGCCGAACTGTAATCAAAATTTATTTATTACTATATTTAATCACGTTAATAAAAAGCATAAATAGCTAGTTCAACTACAGCTTGCCAAACAAATGTTGGCTAGAATTATTTGCGATGGTTATAGTATCTCAATTGTCTAACAACATGGATATAAATTGTTATACACAGCTGTCAGACGTACATTCTTGTTCCAATCATCAATCCTGACGTCTGCTTTATTACTGAGTGTAAGTAAAGCTCTTATTTGATATGTATGATTATGTTGAACTATAAACATAAGAATATCCTTGTTTCAACAAAAACAGTGTTTAAGACTTCTTTATACTCATGGAGTTCACATCATAGTCGGCAGAAGCACATCGAGTCTGGTGTCGGTGCTATGGGGTCACGCGGGGTTTTCCTCATAGGGGAAACCAACCGGTGACTTGATATTTCTACCTGACATAAATGAGGGAATTAGGAGGTTTGTTACTCTTAATTTCTGCTCTTAATATATATTATCAAAATGTGCGTGGTCTGCGTACGAAGACGAACGATATATTTAATAAAATATCACTTGGTGCATAAGATGTCATTGTGTTAACGGAGACATGGCTTGTGGATGATATCTTTAGTAGTGAGATATTTGATGATCGCTATTTGGTGTGGAGGCGTGATCGCGATTACTCTCGAACCTCTCAAAAGCGGGGTGGTGGCGTTTTGATAGCGGTAAGAAGTGAGTTTACTGTGGTAGAACGACATGATTGGCGAAGTTTTGCCTAAGACATTTGGGTCTCACTTATCTTAAAAAAATCTAAAGGTAAAGTATAAGTTACACATTTGTGCCATACATCTTTGTAAAGAAAAGCTTGGCAATTCATATTATGATCATAATAATGATACACATAGTATAAATGTTAATCAATTAATCTTGACCCATCCATTAGATAAATTCATTATTATGGGTGATTTTAATTTTGGTAATAATGTGGACTGTATAAATTCTGATGATAACGAACTGATCCCGCAAAATGTATCATGTAATTACTTAAGCGATTTTTTTGATGGAGTTCTCACTTGTAACCTGTCCCAATATAACGGTGTGAGAAACAACAATGGTAGATTATTAGATTCAGTTTTTTCTAATGACTCTGTCAATGTTACTGAGTGTCATAATCCTTTAGCATTACCTGTAGACCTACATCATAAACCATTGACGATTACTGCCGACTTTTGTGACTACACGGCTATTAAATCTGAACTCGACCAAATCAATTGGAATGAGTTTTTACTTGCTGATTCGTTGGATAGTGCTGTGGAACTCTTTTATAAAATTGTATGAGAGATATGGAGATTTGTATCGTTAGTTCTCCTATTATATTGACAACAGAACGCAGGCTGTGGTACATCAGGGGTACACATCTGGATGGAGTTCTGTCCCCTCTGGCGTTCCTCAGGGTTCGATTTTAGGGTCCCTTTTATTTACTCTCTTTATTGGTGACGTGAAGCACTGTTTTGAAACTAGTTATATTTTAATGATATGAAGATTCATAAAATTATCCGAAGCATTTCTGATACACATCTGTTACAAACTGATTTGAATAGATTTGAAGAATACTGTATATGTAACAGGCTTTTTTTTTGTGGGTTGTGAAATCATCCAATGACTTCTCCCGCTTTGGGTGGAGCGTGAGGGCGTGTCAGACTCTTACTGACTAAAACCCACGCCTGTTCCTTCCCTGCCTGAGTGCCCAGGGGTGCGGTAACTAATGTTGAGAATTTACCCGCTACACCTAGGCATGCAGACACCGGCAACGATGGGCCCCGTCAGTGGTGGCTGACAACATCTCTTTAAGGCGCGCGTGGAACACTACACATCTGTTACACTACGCGTCGTCGACTCACGGGCCTGGTGCTGATCGGACGGCGAGCTACCCACTGCTCGCCGTCCGCAGGCCCGGGACTGAATGTTTCAAAATGTTTCCACATGACTTTTTCTCGTCAGAAGTCAATAATCGATTACACATACAAGCTTCACAATGCCGATATAGGCAAAGTCAATAGTATTATATAAGACAGTAAGCTACTCTTCGATCAGCAAATTGATAGTATTGTGAATAAGGCTTCAAGAGCAAACAATAAAAAATGATCTGATTATATCTAAATTTTATATGTACGTAGAAATGAACTAATCTACGTAGGTTAATTAATCATTTTATTATTTGGCGTCGACTCAAAATTAGTTTATATAATATTTGATATTTTATGTAAATAAGCTCAATACTCAAGACTTAAAAAGTTTATTATTTTTGGTTTATAACCGACTTCAAAAAAGAGGAGGTTCTCAATTCGTCTGTGTATTTTTTTTGTATTTGTAACGCAATATCTCTGCCATTTGTGAATAGATTTTGATGATTTTTTTTTGTTTGGTAAGTCGTATTTGAGAAGTGGTCCCATTTAAATTTTATCGAAATTGATTCAGCACTTTTTGAAAAAATCAACATAAACAAAAAATATGTATACAAAGATGACGTTTTGGTTATCTCCAAATGTTCAAATTCCATGTTATTAGAAAATATTAAAGTAACAACTTTTCATTTTCCTTCTGG
This sequence comes from Polia nebulosa, assembly GCA_951329385.1. Classification (NCBI taxonomy): domain Eukaryota; kingdom Metazoa; phylum Arthropoda; class Insecta; order Lepidoptera; family Noctuidae; genus Polia; species Polia nebulosa. The sequence goes on along the minus strand of OX589599.1, from coordinate 16,558,413 downwards.
GGACTACAACTAATAAGTGAAAAATAAAAACTTTTTTACAAAAAATACAACCGACTTCTAAAAATTGCAAAATAACTTTAATTTCGGAAATCGGTGTCAAATAACGAAGAAACAAAAAAATACAAACACCGACTTCCGAAATTAAAGTTATTATGCAATTTTTAGAAGTCTGTTGTATTTTTTGTAAAAAAGTTTTTTATTTAGTTCTTTTTAATTGTTTTGTCTATTCTACTTACTACCTGTTCGCCCTTTACTATGTTTACATAAACTTAACATCTTTTCCAAGAGTAATCTTAAAAAACAAACACTTGCAAAGAACAAGCTACTCGGTACTAAGAGTAGGTAAAGTACGTACACCTAGGTGTGATGAGTTCTGATCGCGTGTCAGCCTCCTCGGAGCCCCAGGGAACACTTTACAAGTCGCTCTTTGTAGGCAATAAGACAAATAAGATCTTATTTGTTTAGCTCTTGTTTTTCTAGGCTTCTTCACTTCGGTAGATATTGGTTTGAAATACTTCGAGATAGTGGGTAGATAGTAGAAAGTTATTGCAAACTAACATTTTAAGAGGTTAAATTGTTTGTTTGTTCCTTTTAATCGCTCAAAGTTGGTATTATTTGACTGGTAGACAGCGATGGCGTAGGCTACTTTTTAACCGACTTTTTCGAAAAAGGGAAGAGGTTCTATGTTCGACTGTAGCCTGTGCAAATACTCGCTGTTAGCAAGACGAGAACAACCAGAGATAATATGTCTGATGGACTCATCCGGATGGTGGCATGCCCGACACACGTCTACAGTCCCGTTTATTATTATTATTATGAATCTGACAGCTAGACTTTTTTATATTTTTATGTTTTTTTTTTAATAACCATTGTGACGAATAAAACCACGAACAATTATCTAAATATTTAGAGATATCATATAATTAGAAAATAATATAAAAATAAAATAACAACAACCAAAAATTAAATTAAATGGCCCAGTTCAAGAAATCACTAAGTCCATATTCCCACTTTTGAGATAATCATATCAAAAACAATATTTTTCTTCCTTTGGGAATTATAATAAAATAAAAAAAACATGACATATTGTTATTAAATGTTCTTTAATTTGCAAAATCAGAACTAACAAAAAGTAATAATTTACTCCTTGAAAACATGAAACAAAAACCCTGGACTTATTTATAAGGAACGGGCTTAGTGATATTCTTAGAGATATTTTTATTTTGTAGGTACTCTTATTATTCATTTGTTGCATATACCTTAGTCAACATAATATTTTCATTAATTATAATATTACTTTCTTTATTTTTATATCATTTTTATTATTATCAATCAATTCTTTAGTCTCTTCAAGTGATGAGTTTTCAGTCAAAACTCTTCGATTTCTTGTTCCTCCACTGTTTTTTTCCTTGGGTGGAATCTTTGCGGTATAGTTTCCTGTAAGCAACCTTGAAAATATATAAGTATTTTGCTCTTTACGGTTTGAAAATTGATGAAATTTAAAGTGATGAGTTTTCAGTCAAAACTCTTCGATTTCTTCTTCCTGGACTTTTTTTTCCTTGGGCGGAATCTTTGCGGCACAATTCCAGTTTACAGCCCTTTGTGCAATCTTGAAGATATATGTTATGCTCTTTACGGTTTTGAAAATTTATGAAATTTATCGAAAATTTCTTTAAGTTCACGAATATTTATTTTCTTTTTATGTACATTCACATCTTCAATCCGGAACATTTTGCATTACATGTTTTTTAAGATTAATTTTAATAATTTTATTTCTTTTCCAGGTCCCAGGCATTGATATTCTTTTCTTTCCTCTTTTATCTGAGACATTAGTTTCACTTTCAGATGCAGAATCGACTGCGTCTTCCAGAAACCCTGTCACAGGATTTATGATTTTACGTTTTTCTGGTTCCTGGTCAACTTTATCCAATGATTCAGTTTCAGTGTTTACATTCTCTTCATCTTCTGACTCTCCGGTTTCATAGTTTAATATTAATCTTTTTTTTAAGGCCCTGATTAACTTCCTCTAATAATCCGGTTTCAGTATCTACAGTATCATAGTTTTTAATACTCTTATTTCAGAATTTAATTGGGATTGGTCTTTTTCAGGTTCCTGATTAACTTTAATTTTTTATTAATTTATCCAATGATTCAGTTTCAATATCTACAGTATCTATCATTTCTAATACTGTATAAGACAATTATCACTGCAAGGACTTATGGAAAAAAAATGGACTTAGAGATTTCTTAAACTTAATCTATAGGAGTAAGGTGATTTTAGATCGAAGTGATTTCTTGAATTGGAAACGATGGACTTAGTGTATTTAGTTCGTAGCAAAATTCTTACTTAGGGATTTTTGAATTAAAAATGAGTGTGGGCAATCAACACAGAAAAAAAAATTAAATACTTCACTGTTACCAGACCAAAAATTATAAAAATAGACTTAGTGATTTCTTGAAGTTTTGCCAATTACTGGTGTTATGACAACATCTTCGTATGCATCAGGTAATTGATTAAGTAAATTGTCTACCCGTAATCTTCTGGTGACATGAATGATAGTTTTATTGTGTGCATTCCTCCACAAGCCCACAATATATTTCGTTCGCAATAAGTGTTACCGTAGTTCAGATTGGCAAGGTGGCAAGCAACAAGCAGCGTAATTACAGACGTTCAGTGACGCTGTGCAGCGCAGTGGGCTGTATCTGACACTTTATATGTCATATTAAAACCATTATGCACACAGCCATATCATTGTCATACATTTTGCAATTAGCTTTATTCCAGCTGCACACGACAACGTTTTTTTTTTGCAACTTTGTAATCCTCCCACTCCCTACGTTACGCTCATACCGTCAGAATGATTAAATGTACACTTCTCAGCTAGTAATTAACCCATCTTATCTTAATCTGAAGCGCTTCAGTATTTCTGACGATCGATTTTTTTTTACTAATCTGATGGGCTGCCCTAGACGCACGGTCACATACAAAGGGCTCATATATGGTGAAGGTACTCAACAGGATGCATGGTATCCCCTCGATGTTCATCTGTCGCGTTCGAGTAAATCCCAAATAGCTTTTTGGGTTCCTCTACTATATATTATAAAGGTGAAAGTTTGTATGTTTGTGTGTGTGTATGTTTGTTATTCCTACATGCTCAAACGGCTAAACTGATTTAAATGGGTACCAGGATAACTTATTTGCTGGATTAACATATTAGCTATAATTTATAACGTTGAGAAGTACTAATTTCACGTAATATTGTCGCGTCTTAGTAACGGTAGCGGATTGCGGAACCAAAGCAAGATATGTTTGATTAGCGGTTAGCCACATTGTTGTAGATGTTAATATTATACTAGGATTTTAATATACCTACTCGATTTACATGATACGATATCTAGTGCATCTATTAGAATAGCTATAAATTATAGGTAGGTATTCCAGATTATAATCTATCTGTATGCCAAATTTCATCTAGATCCGTTCAGCCATTCTGGCGTGATTGAGTAACAAAAATAAATACATCCAAATTTTCGCATTTATAAGGATTTCTGTTTTTAACCGACTTCGCAAAAGGAGGAGGTTATGTTCGACTGTTTTTTTTTTGTATGGGCACCGATTTCTCTTTCAATTTGATTCAGCGCTTTTTGAAAAAATCAACTAAATCAGATTATATGTGTACACAGATGACGTATTGGTTTCCTCCAATTATGTTTAAATTCAATGTTCTTGGGGTTATTACTTCGGGCATAATTTTAATATTTAGTTTTAGTTCTGGGGTACAACAACTTAATCCGTCAGGCCCCTCGCGTCTCGTTAAGGAGATGCGACAATAGGTTTTTAATTGTGTCTGCTAATGACGGCTTGACGGGCGGGAAGTGAAAAATAAAAAACTTTTTTACAAAAATACAACCGACTTCCTAAAAACAAAATACACTTAAAATTTTAAAATAACTTTAATTTCGGCAGTCGAGAAACAAAATACAAACACCGACTTCCGAGATTAAAGTTATTTTACAATTTTAACTGTTTTTTGGAAGTCGGTTGTATTTTTTGAAAATTACATTGTCAAAAAATGTACATGATAAACATTATTATTCTTGAGACCTAATCTGCAGTTTTTTTTTTTGGGAGCTGTGGGAAATCATCCAATGCCTTCTCCCGCTCTGGGTAGAGCGGGAGGGCGTGTCAGACTCTTCCTGACTAAAACCCACCCCTGTTCCTTCCCTGCCTAAATGCCCAGGGGTGCGGTAACTCATTTTTAGAATTTATGCGCTACCCCTAGGCATGCAGGCACCGGCCACGATTGGCCCCGTCAGTGGTGGCTGACACTTATCTCTTTGAGGCGAGCGTAGAACACTACGCGCCGTCGACTCACGGGTCTGGTGCTGATCGGACGGCGAGCAGGTAGCTCGCCGTCCGCAGGCCCGACCTATTTTGGTGATGATGATTAAAAGTTATGTGAAATTAAAATGCCTGCCGCATAGGAACCACGTATTATTACTCGATCCTTCACAAACTCATTAAAATATAACACACACGAACTCATTAGTGTGTTGGATAGTTTGTTCTTTGAAACTGAAATACAGACTGCATGTAGGTTAGTTGCAAGTCAATTATTCACATGAACACTATTAGTCTGATTTACCGATAAGTCCCGGTATACATTTTATCCATATTGAAGTGTTTTTCTACAATTTGTGGCAATTCTGTATTTTAAGTTGTTTGTTGCATATCATGCTCATCGTCCGTATACTCTTCGATGGGTTAAGCTGAAGATATAAGAATTTGCTGTTAAAAAACGAAAAAATGTGATCATACCTACAAAATTCACTTCCTTTTTCCATGTGGCTAAGCAGGAACTACATCAGAGCTCCACGAGGCTATCTAGATACTTATCTTGCAAATATCAGTCTGTCACAAACTAAGAACTGAGTACACTCCGGTCTTGCTTCTCGGAGCAGATTGACCGCAAATCGATTCAAAATTAAATTTTAATAATAATAATATAATAATAACTAGGATCTCACCTTGGTTCACACCCGTGAGATTCTAGCAAATACCAGGTTTTACCCTGAGAAAAACAAATTTTGGAAAAATAATAATAATGATATTTCGTAGTTGGCAACACTGACGTGATGTCGATGTCAGTTTAGTTGCCGTTGACAGTTGACAATGACTCTGAATGACTTAATCTAATTTCTAACTATTCTATTATTCGGTAAACTTTAGTAATTACACAACACTGATTATTTGCAATCACTCCACAGCGTTTCTGCTTTTATTTTGAGGCGAAGTTAATGTCCAGAAATTGATAAATATATTTTTATTCACTAGGTTTCTGTCGGAGGTTAATAAGTGATGTTGACAATTGTATACCCGCAAAAAGCCTGCAAACGAAATTACTTATCATAAAAATTCGGCAAAATAAATCCTGAAAAATAATTATGACAGGTAGGTTATTGCCACGCCATTATTGGACACGGCCAGCGGTGAAGCGTATCTCACGTCGCATGGCTTGTATGTAATGCAACGATGCCTAACCCATGAACACCGCCCGACCACGCAGAAGAGCATCAGTCACGCCACCTCCGCCCCTCTGCGCGGAACGACACACCAGATACCGCATGATAGTGCGTATCACTGTGGGGTAAGGGTATGATGAGCTTCACTGCTACAAGCTCACCTGCGCGGACAAGCGCGCATACAGCCTCTCCGCGCGGGGCACCATCACAAAAGCCCTTCGCAGCGGTGAGCGGCGTCGTGTGGAAACCCCTATTAAGTGATTTTATTAAGTAATTTTATGGGATTATCAAAAAAAAACATCCCAATTATTATCGTACGGGAGTCAAGATTCATAAATGCAGAGGCGGCAAAGAGTTTGTATAAATATACAATAATGATAGTGCAGGTAAAAGCTCCATTAAGGAACTTCAACCGAACCCTATTTCATCACGTTTAAAATTATTTAATAAATTAAAGAGGCCGACCAACGAGAGACTTAAAGTTTCATGTACCTATAACAGTTATTATAACTTTAAAGTTTTAATAATGATTGGTTGAAAGCTAAAGTTTTTTAAAACAAAGACAGTATTACAGTAATATCTGCTCCAGACGTCCGGTAGGTGCAAAATGAAACGAATATTTTAAAAGTTTGATTAAAATTTGAATCTAGAGGAGCTCATGAATTTTCAGGGTCAATCTGCAAGGTTAAACAACGCTTGCTGAGGTAGGTCTGTGGATGGGCAGCCATCGGTTGTCATTTGTACATCTTTGACAGTCGATATGGATATTCAGATGCCAGGAAATCTGACACCAGTTTTCCCAAGTCAAATAAGCAGTGGCTCTATGTAAAATACTAGTATTCAAATGCATACGGTTAGACTGGAAGCCGGACTGAACATAGTTTGGCAAATACTGGGCAGATTTGATTAAAATGTGAAATTTACCTAGAAAGTCGTCCTGGCTGCCTTGACGTGCGCTTTGGCAGACTTGCTTGAAGAACCGTCCGAGGCCGCGCACGCCTCGCACCTCGTTGAGGCGGGACACGGCGTCCAGCACCGAGCTCTCGTCGTCGTGGTCCCAGATGTCCAGGTGCAGCACATCCGAGGATATGTCGTCGATATCGCTATCAAAAAGACTAAATCAATAATGATGGATTGGTTTTGCGTATCTAATGGGTATACAATGATGTTTGTACCTGTTGCTGTAAAAGCCCGAACAGCGGTAAAACCTAAGATTAACTAAGTCTTACTGGTAAGAATATGAACTGTTTCTTGATAATTTGATATTTTGGACTTTTTCATTATGTCTTTCTATCTTTTTTATATTTTTCCAGATATAATGAAATACAGTATGGTTTTACCACTTTTTAAATCCGGCGACAGTAAAAATACCAATAATTATAGAGAACTGTATTGTTGTTGGCGGTTTTCAGCAAAGTGTTTAAACAATTATTAAAATTAACATCAATAAAATCTTACAGGATTAACAGTTTGGTTTCATCAAAGGACGTTGTACTACTGACGCTGGTGTCACCTTATTAAAACACATATTTACAACATGGGAAGAGACTCAAGATGCAATAGGATTTTTTGCGACCTCTCAAAGGCTGTGTGATTGTGTTAATCATGAAACCTTACTCTTAAAACTAGAACATTACGGACTAGGTAAACTTCCACTGAGTTTAGTGAAGTCTTATTTAAATGACCGACAACAGCAAGTTCAAGTAAATTTTAATGGTGTCAATTCACGGGGGTCAAAAGTCAAAATGGGGGTACCACAAGGCTTAATTTTGGATCCTTTCCCCTTTTACTGTATAAAGGATCTACTCAATCTCATAAAAATTCAACCACAAATAGAATGGTTTGCTGACGATACTTCCTTAATTTTTAAGATTAATAGACGTTCCACAAATCTTGGAAACGTAAATAGCACCCTACAGCAAGTCCAAAACTGGTTCACTTTTACATTTACCGAATGTTAAAAGTAATAGTTGTGACCTAGTATTAGTAGTATTGAACAAAGAGAAACTAGAATTCGTCGAAAACATGGTTTTCCTGGGAATCACACTCGACTCAAAGCTATAATGGGATCCTCATTTAAGAGTCCGTGCATAAAATGCACTCGCTAGAGTTTAGGTTAATTCATTCCAATGCTGTTTGTGTGCACCGTTCACGCACACGCGCCTAATAGATCGAGCGTTAGTGATCGCTCTAACAGTTTTGATCCTTTAAACAGATGATAAAGTTATGTGTCTAAGTTATGGGTACAGTTAATAAAAAAAGAGTCAGGAATGTTTGTGTATAGTTGTTAAGTATATTTATCACAATCAGCATACTAATAGTACAATTTGGTATTAGATGCAAATAGGTACATTTACACATTCAATAACATTGAGGTGAGCGTTTTACATGAATACGAGTTATAGCTATGCATAAACTTAGAAAGTACAAATAAATTGAAAAAATCTTATTGGGAGTGGGCCCCGTATATGAAACCTGTATTATGAAAAAAAAACAATAAAATAGGAGAATTGGATTGGGACTAAAATAAAGTTTTGGAAAACGCAAAACAATTAAATTTGAATGTTATGCCTTTACGTTTGTAATTGCCATTTTATTTAATTGGCTACGAAACAATGAATACCTATAGAATTTAAAATCAAATTGTATCTATTACAATTTACAGTTCGAAGTGGCAGTTTAATAAAATGACAATTTTATAGGTAAAGACCTAGCCACTGGCGCGTGCATACAGGAGCCTTAAACATGCGCGGAACGTCCAGCGTACGCAAGAAAGGTTTCCTGATCAAGTGCCCCACGCCGGTTGCAAAATAAAGCTTAATATCTATTAAACTACTGAAGCTACATCCAAAAAAATACGTGTGTAAAGCTGATACTATAGAGATCGACATATGTGAAAATGAAAGTACGATAACGTGTTCTAAGTACTTTAAAAGAAATGTAAACGTTAACGTAACCGTTAGCGGTAGACGTTAATATTTGTTTAACCTATGTTTTTAGAGTTTTTCTTTTAGTTTGTGTCTTTAAAACCTACTTGTCATTAAACTAAATATAACCTTTTTTTGATACCCCTGAGTCACTACGTCAAATGTTCTAAGTACCACATTAGACCCAAACAATTACCCCATCCCCACAGACTTTTAGCGCCGACGGCGGGTCAAGGTTACGCCAAGATGGAATATTTACCTATTTTTTCGTTGTATTTTACTGTTCTATCTGTTTGTACATACTAATTATTAACTAAGTATCGTAATGCCAATGATGTTTTACGATGTTACATAATAAATCGTGCTTAAAATAAATAAATAACACATTATTATTATTTATTTTGCTCTTATTGCAACTTGGTTAAAAAAAAATCTTCTCACCCTGAACACTAGCAAAACCAATTTCATTCGTTTTAACATATATAATCAGTTTCAAGCAGATAAAGAATTTAATTTAAGAATCCACACGTGCGATATTACTACATATAGAACTTGCTGCAATTGCTTTACTATCCAACAAGTTACCCAAAAAAAAAAAATATTTGGGAGTGATTATTGACCAGCGTCTTTCCTGGTATCCTCAAGTGGAACAAGTCATGAGTAGAGTACGTAAACTCATATGGGTATTCAAAGAGCTGAGATATGTTGTGCCAAGGAGAATAAGTGTAAATAAAAAAATGACAACCAAAGAAATCTATTAAATAAAATTTATGTATCTTTGGTCCAGTCTGTTTTAGTGTATTGCATAACTGCGTGGGGTGGAGCAGCCAAATCACGTTTTCTAGTCTATCTCAAAGAGCGATACTTAAGGTGATGTACTTCAATAAAAGAATATTCTCCACTGACAAGCTTTACGAATTATGTAATCTGCTGTCAGTGAGAAAATTGTATATCCTTCTTATCATCCTCAAAACGCGCAAAGAGATACCAGATGATCCTAAGATACAAGAAAAAAGAAATAGACACTGCGTAGTAAACGTTCCCATTACTAAAACAGAATTTGCCAGCAGACAATATAAAAAACGCTCAGCCTTCTTATACAATAAACTAATATACATTTCCAATTAAAAAAATATGAATGTAAAAAAAACTTAGTAATATGGCTACACAGTTTAAATTATGATGATACAGAGATACTCTTGCAACGTGTAACTTAATAATAAATAATATAGATTGATGTTATTTGCTTATTTTGTCACTCATGTACACTCAAAATATCACTCTCTCTCTCACACACATACACACGCCATCACACACACACATACAATTATAATATGTACTTTTTTTTCCTTTATAACTATTTGGAGGTTTAAATGTAGGTGGAGCGGAACCTTCAAATACAGGCATTTTTCATGCCTAAATGGAGGTTCCTCGACATGTATTGTAAGCCAAATATAATTTGTAAATGTATAAATAAATAAAAAATAAAATAAAAAAATAAAAATAAAAAAATTACTTACGTAAACATTCTGGCTATTTCGATGTTTCGCATTTCAATATTATCATTTTCAACACACATTGAACCATGTTTAGTTATTCGTAAAACTTGATTCTTTGAGGATTTTTTTGATATAAAACACAATTACACTCAATTTTAAGAAAATTCTAGTTAAATAAACAATGCACGTAAAAATACATCGCGCCATTTTTTGACACTGACATTCGACAGACGAAATTTCAACAATTTATTGTAATTTTACCCTATGATTACGTGCAGGGTGCCCAGTAAATAAAAGACGCGGAATTTAATACAGTGCCACCTTTTTTTTACTTCTCAAAGCTCAATCAACGCGACCACAGCAAAAAAATTATTTAAAGTGAACAAACCGCGCTGGCAACCGCGTTTGCCATAACGCTCAAGAGCATTGTTTTTTTTTTTAAATAATAAGGGTTTGTGATGTATTTATAATATAATTATTACAATAAAAGATCAGCTACCTACTCATAACAGCCAATTAAAAATTAAATTAAAATGTGGCAGTGGCATTGAGCGAATTTTTCTGGGATCGACTATTTTGGGTCTCTTCTTCGTCGTTCCCTCACTGCTGTGGATCGCGGCCACATACGACACGGCTCCAAGATTTCCGGTCTTCAGCAATGTGGACCGCTCGGTGCATGCTGCCTCCAACAGGCCTCTTTATCTTGTCAGACCATCTTGCCGGTGCTCGGCCTCGAGCGCGTTTTCCTTCCACCTTGCCCAGTTTTATGAGCCTTTCCAGACTATGCCTAGGTGAGCGCATAGTACGAGTATGTTAGAAAAAGCTGAGAGCACGCTGTTGGCATATTGTTGACAGCCGCTTGGTGATTTTGAACTCCTTCAATATGCACTTGTTCGTTCTCATGGCGTTCCATGGTATTCTAAGGAGTCTCCGCCAACACCTACAATAAATTAATAATTTATTTACATAAAACAAAGGTGATATTTATCATGCCTAGATCAAGTTGACATGAGTCGTCAACATCACCAGTAATTACTGTCTTTTCAGAACTTTCATTGTCATTGATTTCCTAAAATTAAAACATTAAAAAATAAGAATGTACTCGTAAATACTTCTTTATGCACTTCTAGCGCTGATCGAAAGTAAAAAAATACATGTTCTTGTAACGAAGCCGTAGCGATTTGATTAGAATTACATTCTGCAAGAATTTGTCTAATACGTGCCAATTCCAAGTTTCGTCTTATTTTTTTGGCGATGCACTGTTAATGCGTTCCTTTCTTTCGGCCCATTATCTACAACAAATTTATACCTTAATACCAGTAATTTAAAGGCAGTGTTCGGCGCAATCACTAAATTTTTCAATTCTAGTTTGACTAATCAATTTTTAAAACTAGAAATTTTGAAAAACCTTAAAAAAAAAGCTATGAAACATATGTCCTGCGACAACAGCGCCACTCGGGTCCAACTATAGCTAAGAACGATCCAGGTGACTCAAAAAGAATTAAAATAAAATCATTAAAATCGGTCAAGCCGTTTAGAATGAGAATACTTACGAACACACGCACACCGCTATTTTTAACCGACGTCGAAAAAGGAGGAGGTTATCAATTCGGATGTTTGTATTCTTTTTTTTTTTACGTATGTTCGGGCATAACTCCGTCATATATTGACGGATTTGCAAAATTCTTTTTTTTTTCGAAAGGGGTTTTTAACCCACTTCGAAAAAGGAGGAGGTTATCAATTCGGATGTTTGTATTTTTTTAATTTATTTTTTGTATGTGTGTTCGGGCATAACTCCGTCATATATTGACGGATTTGCAAAATTCTTTTTTTTTTTGAAAGGAGTTTATTCCGAAATGGTCCCATTTAAATTTCAAAATGATCTGATGATGGGTTTCGGAGACAGACCACGGAACTCTTCAAAAATTGACAGCAAATCAATCGCGATTGCTGCTATCGTATGTCTATGAATTGTTAACACAGTTTAATGGGGAACCACAACTAAAAAGTGAAAAATAAAAAACTTTTTTCCAATAAAATAGAACCGACTTCCAAAAAAAGTCCAAAATAACTTTAATTTCGGAAGTCGGTGTCAAAAAACGAAGACACAAAACAGGAACACCAACTTCCGAAATTAAAGTTATTTTGCACTTTTTTTGGAAGTCGGTTCTATTTTTTTGGAAAAAAGTTTATTATAAAAATATAAAGACGGCATGCAAAATTTTAATGTTCTTCATAAACAAACAAAGTACATAAAATTAATACTTGCCAGGTCAAAATGTGGTAGTCGGCGTACAATTTTTGTAATATGTTTACGTAGAACACTCGCGCGCCTGCGATGCAAATTGATACGTCCTCATGCTGGTAAGGCCCGCTCGTGACGGGATCGATTATGTGCAGTCGATAATATAGGTTACTTTGTCTTTTATTTACGAAATGAAGTTATGTTTATTTATGCAATAAAATTTAGATTTAAATAAATGCTTTAATAAAGATTAAAACGTAATTTAAAAAAATTCTTAAAAGAGTTTCAAAGGAATAGAAAAAAATCCTTATTTGTCTAGAAGTTTTCCAAAAATTACGCTTTTTCTACATTTTTTTTTTTTTGCTTAATTTCTTACAAAAGTCCAAAAAGTGGTTCCACCGTCTGCAAGTAGACCATTTAATTTTTCGAAAAACTTGTTGCAAATATTTGTGATTTTCCATGAATACTTAACATATTTGTAAAAATCCTTTAAGCCACATGCAAAACAAAGAACTGGACTTCTCAAATCACAAATAATTTTGTTTAAAATCTTTTTCCCTTTCTCACAAACAAGGAACAAAATTGATCAAAATCAGTAAATTTCGTGCGCGGCCCCTTAATATCTCTTGCAGGACGGTTAAGTTCAGCAGCTGTTGTCAGAAAAAGCCGTCAATTTACTGATGTAGATACCGCGAGGCTGGTTTATTTTAGTTACTCTCATAGTATTATTTATTATGGTATTTTGGTATGGGGACGGGCTGCAGACATTGAGTCTATTTTTATTCTGCAGAAAAGAGCTATCAGAGCCATATATAATCTTCGCAGGAGCGATTAGCTTAGGGAGCTGTTTAACGATATAAACATCATGACGATACCTTGTCAATACATATACGAAAACAATATGTATGTTCTGAAAAATCTGCATCTCTTTACTAAGATAAGTGACAGGCTTAATTTTAATACAAAAAATGGGAATAAATTAAATCAACCTCGATTCAGATTGGCTAAAGTTCAAAATTCTTTTGTGAGGTACTGTTTAATATTTTATAATAAAGCGCCACTTGATATTCTACAACTAAATGAGACAAAATTTATAACATGCGTAAGATGCACCCTAAGTAGACAAGCATATTATAAATTGGAAGATTATATCCTTGATAAAAATGCTTAGCTAAATGCTGGTCTTACTCCACAGCCACAGCCACGTGGGTCCACTAGTTAATTCTTATATATATAAAGAATGCCCATTTTTCACCTGACTATGTATATAAATGAAAAAAATCTATAAATCTACCTTTTTTTTTAAACGTTGCCCCACCCTTAGAATTATTCCTGTATCGTGGGTGCGTTCACAAACATATAAACTAACATACACAAGTCACCCATACCCGGAACAACTATCTGTAGGCCATACAAATATTTGTTCCGTGCGGGAATCGAACCCGCGACACGCAGCGCAGCAGCCGAACGCTCAACCACTGCGCCAACCGTGCCGGCAAAATTGTATATTAATTACGCTTATACATACACTATGTTAAAAGAATGAGAAAAAAATATTTTTTATAGTTTTCTTTAGGCTTATTCTACGTCAATGGTAAACCACCATGTACCATGTGTACCATGTTTTGAACGCATGTCAACTACCCTTTTTACGACGTTCCATTTTACACACTGTTAATTGACTTTATTCACCTCTGTTTCTGAGTTTTATACATTATTTTACGTTTTATTTAATCAGTAGGAAGTATTTCTTTAAATGTCAAAAAATCCGTTTCAGTCGTGTGAAGTCATCACACGACAGAAACAGATTTTTTTGACATTTGACAGTTCTTCACTCAATTTATAGTGACAATTTAAAGTTGGTTTCAAATAATTCACAAAGTAAAAAAGACGTTTTAGACCATAGTTGAGTAAGTATTCCTATTTTAGACTAAACTTCGAGCCTTAATAATTAGTTCTAGCACATTTATTTCTGTATTACGTACCCCAGGGAAGCATATTGGGGCCCACAATGTTCCAAATTTACATGAATGACCTTTGCAGAATGATTCTCCCTAACTGCAAGATCTTCGCGTATGCCGATGACACTGCAATCGTCATTTATGGACCTACTTGGGATATGGTTAAAACAGTGGCAGAAAACGCGCTAAATCAGATCATGAGCTGGTTTCACGATAGCCTACTAACTCTAAACATAGATAAAACCTGTTACATTCCTTTCGCAATCCGACGAAATACTATGCCCCCTAAAAACTTCACAATAATTGCTCATTCATGCCAGAGTTCATCAAATACATGCACTTGCCCTACACTAGATAGATGCGATAGTGTCAAATATCTAGGTTTGCAAATTGATGAATGCCTTAGATGGGACAAACAGCTCGATATGATAACTTCTAGAATATTGCGGCTCATTTACGTCTTCAAATCGCTATGAGAACCCGCTGATATGGGCACTCTGAGGATGGTCTATTTTGCCCTGTGTCAGTCTATAATTGGATATTGCATTACTGCGTGGGGTGGTTCATCAAAAACCAACTTGCTGAGAGTAGAGAGAGCTCAAAGAGCTGTACTAAAGGTTATGTGTTAAAAACCATACCGATATCCAACTAAACAACTCTACGAGGACTGTGAGGTCTTAACTGTTAGACAACTGTACATTCTGCGGTCAGCCCTTAGAACTCATAGATCCATGCCTAAATCAAACCCTAAAAAGCGCACAAATATCCCGTCAGGCGTTATACATAAAACTTCTTTTGCCCAACACCAATTTTACGTTTTAAGTAAACATTTATATAAAAATCTACATAAAAACCTAAACATGCTGGATTTAAATAGACATATTATGTTGAAGGAAAAATTAAGTCAATGGCTATTACAACAGGACTATGTGACAACAGAGAATCTGCTAACTTACATCTCTTAATATAATATAATATCTCATACATACTCAAAAATCATATCTCACACTTTATATCCAATTACTAATATTTATTACATAAACGGAAACCCTTTCCTCCCTCACACACACACATACACACCTACGTCACCTAACACACCCCACTCACATTCACCCACACACCCCACACACACCCCTACACATACATCATACACATGCATGTCTGCTGTCTTTCACATCTTTGTTTTACTTAGGATTGCTTTTTGTTAATATATTTTTTTATTTTTCTATTTTCTGTACAGCTGTTAGTACAAATTAATGACACTGTTTACACTTAAATTGTTTTTGGTTGTGAATATTAACTGAATCCATATGGCTGAACCCTATCTTTTAAGATACAGGCTAGTCCTAGTTTAAAGGATAGAGTCTAATCTTGCATCATAATGTAAATATTAATTTTAAACAATGTATTCAGTGCAACTGCTATGTTTTGCGAAATAAATACTTATTATTATATTATTATGTCGTTTATTCATTTACTATACATATGTAAATTATAATTTTAAATATTTCTTACAAATCATATAAAAAAAGAAAAAAAAAACATTTAAAATTATAAAAAAATAGTAGTCCGCCGGTGTCGGGAGCAGGGTCCAAGCTACCGGTGGTTAGGGCTCCAGAGACAGGAACCTCCTCACAATGCGAGCCGTATCGAGGAGTACTGCCTTCTGAATCAGGCCCTTGATCCAACCGTGCAACGACAGCTTCGACAGGTGGTCGTCGAGGCTTTTGGCCATCAGGCCGTTGGCAGTAACGACTATCGGCACAATAACAGCCGAGTCCACATTCCACATATAGACAACCTCGTGTGCTAAATCAAGATATTTGATTTGTTTCTCTTTCTCAGCTTTCACGAGGTTCTCGTCATGTGGGATGGTGACATCGATTATCATTGTGCGGCGCGCTAATCGGTCTATCACCACTATATCAGGCTTATTGGCAACAATAGTCCTGTCAGTGATGATAGATCGATCCCAGTACAACGTGACATGGTCATTTTCGAGAACTGGGTCGGGCACATACTTGTAATACGGTACCTCAGAATCCACAAGTTTATATTTCAAAGCAAGTTGCTGGTGAATAATCCTGGCTACTTGGTTATGCCTGTGCAAATACTCGCTGTTAGCAAGACGAGAACAACCAGAGATAATATGTCTGATGGACTCACCCGGACGATGGCATGCCCGACACACGTCCACCGTCCCATCCTTCATAATATGTCTCCGGTAGTTATTCGTCAAGATAACTTCATCCATAATCGCACAGACAAAACCTTCAGTTTCCCCGAAGAGGTCGCTGAAACGTAGCCAGGCCACGGACGCCAAGAAATCTACATCAGGCCCATGAAGAGGCCGATAAAAGCGCCCGTGAAGCTCCTTGCTTTTCCATATCTCCTTGCGGTCATCAGTAGTGAGTATTACAGGTTTGCGCCAGTTCTCTTTTGCCATGGACAACGGGGTGAGTCCCTTGTCCACTGAGACCACATCTCGGTGCATACCCACGTCGGTTTCTAAAAAATATTCTCTTAGACTGCACACCTCGCGGTTGTGGAGTGTCTTAGCGTTTAAAAAGCCTCGACCTCCACATTTCCGCGGGATGTACAGTCTCATCACCGATGATCGAGGGTGATGCATCCGGTTTGCGGTCAGCAGCGTACGGACCCTCCTATCCAGGGCGTCGAGTTCGGTCTGAGTCCATTTGAGTATGCCGAAAGAGTATATCAAAACCGGCATGACCCAACCGTTGAAGGCGCGCACTTTATTCCCGCCCGACAAAAGGCTGTTCAGTACCTTTTTCAGGCGGCCAAAGAAGCGCTCCTTCAGCGATTGTTTCATGTCAGCAACGTTAATGCCTAACGCTTCCGACATACCCAAATATTTGTATGTTTCGGTCGAGGAGAGGGATCTAAGGTGTATGGAATCCGAGAGTTGAATCCCTTCGGATTCTATAATCCCTCCTCGCTTTACATGCATGACTGCACATTTGTCCACACCAAATTCCATCCTGATGGCGCTACTGAAAGTTTCAGTTACTTTCAGTAACTCCATCAGTCGCAAATTGTTGGGGGCAAAGAGTTTCAGGTCATCCATGTAAAGAAGGTGAGATATGGCCTGACCACCTCTTCTCAACCGATAGCCCAGCCCCGAATCCTCCAGCAATGTGCTTAGAGGATTCAGGGCCAAGCAGAACCAAAGAGGACTCAAGCTGTCGCCCTGAAATATTCCCCGTTTAATCCATATAGGCTCATCGTTCCCCTGGATTGGTCGATATCCTGGATAGCGAAGGACTGTCTTCCATTGTCCCATACATGACCCAAGGAAGGTGCGGAGAGTTGCATCTATTTTGTATAACTCCAACACCCTCATGAGCCATGTATGTGGAACAGAGTCGTAGGCCTTCTTGTAATCTATCCAGCATGTCGACAAATCCTTGTGGGATCGACGAACCTGCTGGCTTATGGCCATGTCTATGAGGAGTAGCTCCTTAGTACCGCGGGACCCGTTCCTACATCCATTCTGAGAGGCAGACATAATTGAATTACTTTCAATGTGCAGATTAATTTTCACTCTCAGGATGGATGTAAGAAGTTTATAGACCGTCGACAAACACGTTATCGGTCTATAATTCTTTGGTTCCGCGGGACTACCTATCTTATGGAGCAGGTGGGTAACACCAGTTGTTAGGAACTCAGGCAGCGACCCAGACTCTAAGGATGACTGGAATTGAGATGCTAGAAGCGCGTGTGAGCTGCTATACCACTTTAGCCAGAAGTTATGCAGTCCGTCCGGTCCTGGAGACTTCCAATTCGGTAACGGACGGACTGCTCTGGCTATATCTAATGGGCTGATGTTAATTTTCTCCATTTCTGGTATAGCTTCGCACACACGCTCGACATCACGCATCCAGCCGCCCTCAGTGTGACAGACGGGCACCGACCAAATGCTGCGCCAGAACGTACTTGTGGCAACATCATCCGAGCGGCACCCGTCCGTCACATTTTGTTCAGGTCGCTCCCAAGCTCTATATACCCACCTCTCATCGCTCTGGAACATGCGATTCTGCGAGTACCGGTCAATTCGCCGCTTATACCGCCGAATATGGTTTGCCAATGCACAAACTTTCTGCTTCAGGAAGTCGATGCGCACTGTGACTCGGGACATGTATTCTCGAGGGTTGATTTTAGTCCCCGAGAACGCCCGCCTCACAAAGCGCACCACACGTGGACGAGTATTGCCCTTCCTGAAGCAGATTAGTTTGTCGATGAGTACCCTGGCCCCATCGATACGCCTCTCGATCCTGCATTGCCAGGCTGGTACAGCAGGCTTTGGCCGAATATCTCCGTCACTAATCGGAAACTTCACGTTGGCCAAACGACATGCCGCAACAGCCCCGCAATACAAGATTGAGTGCGTATCAACGAGGTTCTCGCTGCTTTCAAAGATGTTTTTGAGCAGCGAGTCCAAAGCACACACCAACGCCCTATTTTTTTTGTGCATGGGCAACCGTGGTAAACGGGGTCTAAGTTCGGTCGGAGTGGATCTATACTCGCGAAGCGCATCCTCCAGTGCGCTCCTCAGTCGATCGTTGCACTGGCTACTTACCGTGACAACCCTGTCATCTCCCTCATCACTTACGTTAATGGCCCGCGGTGGGTTTGCGCCCCTAGCGGGCTCTTGTACCGCGGTCTGTGTCGGGGTCGAGATGATAGGGTTGTTCAGTACCTCTGAGCGCAGCCTATCAAGTGCAGCATCGTCCAACTTGTGGTTACGTTGGATGACCCGCACCTGCACGCGTAGCATGACCACCCTAGAAACGGGTTTTGTCGACGGAAGAATAGACAAAATGACAGATTGTAGAAAGATTTCTACCGTGTCAAGCATGGCGATGTTAAAACTGACGAGAAGAAATGTTTCTATTCTTCAGTCGAAAAAAGTCTACAATGTAAAGCATGACGACCAATTTTTCTCTACTTTTGACACATGAGGGTAGAAACATTTCTACTCAAGAAGTGTCAAATAGTCTACATCTCATTAGACCTAGACAAGATCTTTATTGATTTTAAAAACTCAATTAGGCGGCTGTTTCATTTCAAAATTGTGGTAAATCTTCCACAAAAGCCAATAAAAGAATTGAAGTGAGTGTGTGTGTTTGAAGTTTGATTTTAAAAACATGTCTGGGGGCTACCGTCGCCATCGTCTCAGTCATCATCTCGGGAAAATGGAGCTTAAAATTTTATTGTAGTATTGACTACCTCAGCGAAGTTTGCCGAGAAGGCTGTTTCGACACATTTGTTGACAAATACTGCAAAAAACATTAGAATGTGTTACATCTGCATTCTAATAGAAAAAAGTGTAAATAACTACGTAAGACTAGGCAATGTGGTCAAAAGACTTTTGCCTTCCCTTCGGCGATAATAAAATCAAACAGTCAACTCAGATGACAGAAATTACAGAATAAAATTAATACGTTTCGTTGTTGCTTCGAGTTACGTTCAAAAGGTTTTAGAACTTGGCGTTAGACACATTTATTTCGATAACGAAACGTAATATATTATCGTAGAATTCTTAGCTTGTCTACATCACTAACTACCTACCCGTTGCTATGGAAAGAATGAATATGTCTTTGTCTTCGTAGAAACGCGAGTCTACGGGTCGCGCCATGCTCGGGCAGTAGAGATATAGAGTGCCATAGAAATAACTTTGTCTACTCTTGGTAGAGTAGAGATAGAATTGGTCATGCTACGTGTGGAGCCGACAATCGTTGCGCCGAGACGTCGACGGTTGGTTCTAGGTCCTGGAACAGAGACAGCATCCTGACACGGTACGCAGTGAGGTTAGTTCCCCCCTCTGTAGACCCATAATATGCGCGCATGACGTTCTCGTTCATGGACTGAGTCCATTTCATGCGCTGCACACAACCACCGGCAGCGGGGACCCAGCTCGGGGCCGGTTGGCCCCGAAGTCCCAAGCTGTTCGGTGGCCGGCCTCTCCCCTGCCGACGTACAGGTGTTGGCGACGTCGGCGGGGAGAAATACTCGTCGCTCGAGCTCGACGCGGCTGCAGCCACCGGTGACACTGGTGATCCGAGGTCCGGCGGCGGCAAGGCGGAGCTGAGCGGCGAGTCCGGGGGTGGATGGCGTGCGCGACGGGCAGCTGCTCTGGTCAACATTACATTATCATACCATTTTCATCAAATTTTCATTGTTATTTTTGTCTGCTCATGTTGTTTACGTCGTCATTGACAGAAGTCATTCTGTTATAATTTATTTTCTTCTTTTTTATTTAATTAACGTGTATTATATATTATACGTTATATATTATATTATTATATATTATATTATTATTATTATTACCTATTTGGTATCGGCAAATCCTAACGTAGAAAGTAACATTAATATTTTTTGGTCTTCGTAGCGTTTAAATCGTAAAAATTACTTTAAGGGCCTACCTCCAGTAAAGTGCCATAAAACGGGTACTTTCTAAAGCCTACTCCTTGATAACGGCTAGGGTAATGGTTTTGAATAAAATATATATTTAGCATTGATTCCTGTACTTTATTTGTAACATTACGGTTTTTCAATGTAACTAATAGTTTTGGCTTTAAAAAATATTTAACAACATGCTACTCTATTTGCTATTTTGCCTACTCCTCATAAACGGCTATGATACTTAAAACTATTTTTACACAGACTAATAGATCGTTAGATGTTCTTTTGATGGTACATAGCTTATCTAAATCAATCAATATTTTTCAAAGAAAGTCTTACAAAGTAGGGTCTAATCCGTTTAAAGTATATATTCTGGCTCACTATGGGGGCGGAGTCAGACGCGCTAACATTGAGACGGGACGGCTGTGTCGCTCGCTGCTCCGCCGTGCTATCGTCCGACTAAGCGAATACGTATGTGTAAGTGCAAATATTTACTAAGTTTTTGTTTTAGTGTGCGCTCAGAGACTAGCTCGCCGCAGAGGACCCAGCGTGATCGTGCGCGTGGACGCTTTAGATTTGTAGACTACTTTCTTTTTTAATTTGTAAATACTTTTGTTTATTAATATTGCGCATTGTGTAAATAAATAATAATGCCAAGACCAACTAAACCAAGAAAAAATGCAGTTCTAAAGGCTAATAAAATGCATCTGGTTTTGTTAGTACCTACCTACTTATTATACCTAAATAATATCTATACCCACTCTATTCGCTGAGAGAAAAATGAAAGATAAACAAACCATAAAAAGTAAAATATCATGAGAAGATGTTTATTTCATTGAACAACCAAATACACACATTTCAAACATTTGAACTATTATTTTCCTGTATTTTACAATAATATCAATATATTTAATGTTTAAACAAAAAAGGTATTATTAAAACCAAAACCAATAGTCGACATTCAAAAGCATCTCGAAAGTTCATAACTAGGTATTATGATAACAAATTAAAGAGAGCTACAAAAGTAACCATTTTGCGTTGTAAGGTGTTAAAATTAGTCTGATTATAACCGTCTGACGTTTGTTTGTTTACAAAATGATTTTTTCCTCAGCGAATAGGGTGTATGTACGTCTTTAGTTTTTGTTATTATCTGATGTTGAAAAGAATAATAATATACTTTATTTTACATCAAAATAGTTACACATCTCGACGACTTACATTTAAATATTAATTTATTTTATTGTTTTTCCTTTTTTTTCACAATTGATTTTAAGTTATTACGAAACTGTTCCAGGAAATCTAAATCATAGAATTATCAGAATCGAAACACGAAGACCATGATCCGACTACAACTGCAGAAAATGTTGATAGTTCTATTCTGGTAAATCATTGTAGTAAACTAATATTAGATAGATACAACTCGATAGCAGCCGGTAAATAGTCACTTGTTTCATTCATATTTCTAAATACCTACTACTAATAATATTATAAATGCGAAAGTCTGGATGTTTGTGTTTCAATCACGCAAAAACAGCTGAAGGGATTTGAATGAAATTTTGCACACAGATAGATTATAACCTGGATAACGTAGGCAACCTTTTACCATGCGGGCGAAGCCGCTGGCAGAAGCCAGTAGTAAGTATAAAATAAAGTCGCTGTCCGCGTCTGTTGACATGTCTGTTTCTCCGCTAACTTCTTCTAAACCACGCAATGGATTTTTCTCAACTGTATAAACTTTCCATGCGAGGGAATTAAGCCAAATGAGGGAATTATCAAAGAAAACACCTGATTTATCAATATATTGGTATTTTTAATAAAATATACGTAACAATAAACATTATCACCAAATTTCAAGTTTATAGTTGTGTGATAGTTGTGGAATATTATTATTATTATATTATTATTATTATTATAGGTCAATGAGAAGTTAAAAAATTCTTCGGGACAAAAAGTTGTGACAGACAGATAGATAGACGGACACGTGAGTGACAGCAATAGTGCTCGGTTTGGAACCTTCTGCAGGCGTAGCATGACCATTTCTATCTCTATTCTACCAAGAATACACAGTTCTTTCTATCCAACTATGTCGAGTTCGAGTTCTCTTCTGCCCGAGCACGGGGCGACCCGTAGACTCTCGTTTCTATGAAGACAAAGACATATTCATTATTTCAATTTCGTCTGTCCATCTGTCTGTCTGTCCGTCGTCTGTCACAATATTTTGTGCGTCTAATCGGAGCCCTATTGCTGTCACTCGCGTGTCTGTCTATCCGTCTGTGCGACTGTCCGTCTGTGCGAGTGTCCGTCTGTGCGAGTGTCCGTCTGTCCATCTGTCCGTCGTCCGTCTGTACATTTTTCCGGCTGTACATTTGTCTATCTGTCCATCTGTCCTTCTGTTCGACTGTCCGTCTGTCTGTCTGTCCGTCCGTCCGTCTGTACGTCTGTCCGTCTGTCCGTCATTCCGTCTGTCCGTCAGTCCGTCTGTGCGACTGTCCGTCTGTCCGTCTATCCGTCTGTCTGTCCATCTGTCCATCTGTCCGTCGTCCGTCTGTAAATTTGTCCGACTGTACGTCTGTCTGTCTGTCCATTTGTCCGTCGACCGTCTGTCTATCTGTCCTTCTGTTCGTCTATGCGTCTGTCCGTCTGTTAGTCTGTCTGTCTATCTGTCCGTCCGTCCGTCTGTCTGTCTGTACGTCAGTCGGTCTATCCGTCTGTCCGTCAGTCCGTCTGTGCGACTGTCCGTCTGTTCGTCTATCCGTCTGTCCGTCTGTCCATCTGTCCGGTGATTCTACATTTGAACCACTCGCTTCGGTTATCGGTTCAATCCTAGAATCCTTTGCTTGCTCAGGCTTCAATACAAGTACTCGCACCAAAAACCAGAAAACTGATAAAAAAGAAATACAAGTTTTAGCAGAGCAAAACTGTGAAAGAGTATTAAAATTTACTGATTTTTAGAATAAGCTGTGTTTTTTTTGTAACATTATAAAGAGAGTATTGCGTAGTAAACTGTTACCAGTACCGTTGCAAGAACCGTCTAAAGTACGATACAACTTATATGTAGTATTGACAAAATTCGTAAAACCGATCACGATGTGAAGAGTTCCGTAATTAGGATGCATAGGTATTTAAGCATGCACATTATTGTTTTTATCAATCACAATCGAGAAATTTAATGAAATACAAACTTACATATTTAGTTTGTATTTCATTGAATCTCAAGATAAAATTGTGAAAATCAAAGTTATCCTTGGTAACAACCAATTGTCTTGAATAAAATATGTTTATACGGAACCCAAGGTGCGCGTGTCCAACTCGCACTATGTCGATTTTTATGTAGGTACCTACTTATAGTCTATGCAAATGACGTACTTTTCTATTCTAAAGAAAATGTTACAAATCATTTAAAAAGTTTTGAGGGTGGGAAATGAATGTTACTCTAAAAAGCTGAATCAATCTTGGTTAAATTCGAAAGAGACTAGATAACTGGATTTGAATTTATGCTATATTGCTATCATTCCAGTTTGAGTTTTTTTTAAGTAATTATTTATTTATTAATTACCTTCTTAGTATTTATAAACGAATATAATAACTTAAAACATAACACAATACTCACTTCTCCAATGTCTGAAAATGCTAAACAGTTGTTGTTGTTGTTGTTGTGTTGTTGTTGTTGAGTGTGTCTTAAGGTAGACTGTAACAATTTTGTGATTTTTCTGTACTGTTTACAATTAAAAGAAACCTGTAGGTACGTAAGTAGATTTTAATCTACTCTATTTTGTTGTACTTGACCTACCTATATTCCTAATATGATAAAAAATGTTGATCAAAAACTTAAAATATACGTAAATATTTATTTACGGAATCGTAGGCAAGAATGCCACCTGCTAGTCGCATCTTTGCGTCCACGCATATTCTTTGAACAAAGTCCGCGCGCGATAAGCATTTCCATGTTTGCGTGAACCATGCGGCGAGTGAGCTTAGCTCCGCCCTACGGCTCAAGGCCATTGAGGAATATATACACCTTAAGGCATTATTTTCTAAACTTACAGGTAGTCTTTCTACTATATCTTAAAACTATACATAAACTTTCGTTCTCAGGTTTTTAAATGTATGTATGAGAAGTGTGCATTGTTCTTTGGAAGAGATGCTCAACCTTTTATTTTTAACCGACTTCAAAAAAGAGGAGGTTCTCAGTTCGTCTGTGGTTTTTTTTTTGTATGTATGTTACCCGATTTCTCCGTCAGTTGTGAACCAATTTTCAAAATTCTTTTTTTCATCTGAAAGAATATACTCCCGAGGTGATCCCATATAAATTTTATTGAAATCGCTTCAGCGCTTTTTGAAAAACTGAACAAAAACGGAAAATACGTGTACCTCGATGACGTTTTGGTGTTCTCCAAATGTTTAAATTCCACGTTCCATTATATTGGGGTTTTTAGTTCTGGGGTATAACAACTAAAAAGTGAAAAATAAAAAACTTTTTTACAAAAAAAACAACCGACTTCAAAAAAAAATACACTAAAAATTAATAAATAACTTTAATTTCGGAAGTCGGTGTCAAATAACGAAGAAGTAAAATACAAACACCGACTTCCGAAATTAAAGTTATTTATTAATTTTTAGTGTATTTTTTTTTGGAAGTCGGTTGTTTTTTTTGTAAAAAAGTTTTTTTCTAGACAGGGTTTTTTGTCATTTTAATTTTTTTTTTTGGAGTTAATGATTATTATTTCTTTTTTTTATTACTTTGCAAAGTTATAGTTTTGTATAATTTTCTAATTTTGTAAATGTGAGTACCATGGGGCATTATAATGCTATTATGTTACTGTTTTTTTTTGACATTCATGAACGAGCATGGCAGTTAAGAGTTTGTCATGCTCACTCAAATGTCTCGCTGATGGTGATGTGTGTGTCGGGTCATTCGGTTCCCTTCAAAATGGTTGAGATGAGTGGTGCTGATCTACGCGTATTTGAAATAAATGCTTTTTTACTGACACTCGGCAAATCTTCGATTTTACTTCAACGACACGTAGACCTTAAAAAGTCATGTCTATGATTCATAATAATACGAAATGATGAGCAGCATTAATGATTTTACCGGCAAATAGGAGTTACCGTAGTTCGGGCCTTTACTGTAACAGTCTGGTCTGTGAAAGTTGAGATTGAAATGATATCAAGATATATTTATGTTATAATAATGTGTAAAAAATTTGATTCCATACTAAACATAATAATATGATAGGTAAACTTACAATTTGAACGTCTCATTCCATTTGGGCGACAGAGTGTGCTGTCTAACACTGGTGGCTCGTATGTACCGAGCCGGCAGCCTGCCGAGGCTGTCTCGCTGCTGACGACCATCCCGTCGCTTGAAGCTCAGCCTAAACCCGTGCTTACGACCTTCGTCCTCAGAAGCACGTGGAGAAGCCGGGAGAGAAGCTGGCTGGATCCCCAGCATGCAGTACGGGTCACTGAACCCTAGGTGATATAAAGTGCCGCCTTTTAAGAGATTTCATACCAGTCCATAAAAAAACGAATTCGTTTTGATGTTGGAAATGTTTATGATTTCTAGGACAAAAAAGAGCCATTGGTGACAGATGTAATAAATTCTAATATAATCACTGACAAAAAAAATGTCACAAGTAACTAAACCGTTCCAAAAGCGTGCCTCTACCGTACTGTACCTCTCTACCGTAGCAATTTGTAGCGGTTTAAGCTACGCCGTAGCTAGATGCGTAGGAATGGCGTAGCAAAGAATGGAACGTGCACGAACAAAAGCCGCGGTTTTTACCCGACTGCGCGACGCAAGGGAAGGTTATGTGTTTATCAGCCTATGTATGTATATATAGGTATGTATGTATGTTTGTTGCTTTGTGGCGCTTTAGAGACTAAACGCGTGGGCCGATTTTAATATTTCTTACTTCAATTGATACGTCTTAATCTTGCGAGTGCTACTAAAGACGTGACAGTAATCAAAATGCAATAGGGCGACAACCAGACGCCATATTGTGAAAAAGAAAAAAATGAAAGTCGACGAACTATACTAAGGGCTGATTTCACCATTCGCTCTTTAAACTAAGTTTTACTGAACTAAGTAAGCTTAAATGGAATGGAATGGTGGTATACGCTAAGGCGTAAAAAATAAAAAACATAAAAAAGATTACAGTGAGTTAACCTTAAAAGACAGACATAATTATGCTGTTGCGGAGTTTTTTTTTAGAACTTTAAAAGTAGAACAAATCCGTCATACATAATTTTTGCGTAACTTTAACCGTTAACGCAGCGCACGCAACTGAAGCTCTCAAAAGGATTTGGATTTTTTTTCCGTTTTTGCCACATTTTTCATTGATGCATCGCTCCTGTTGGTCGCAGCATGATGTTTTATAGCCTATAGCCTTCCTCGATAAATGGACTATTCAACACAAAAATATTTTTTCAATTCAATCCAGCAGTTTCTGAGATTAGCAAATACCAAACAAACTCTTCAGCTTTATGACAGCGGCTAAACGCGTTAAACGAGCTTAAACGTCAAAAACTGGGCGTTTAGAATTTATGAAATTGGCCTTAAGTGGGGTATCAAAACAAAGGGTTTGAGGAGGCGATTCCAAGAATGTAACTCACTAAAATGTATAAAATACAAAAAAAAAATTTCAAAAAAACCCGACTGTCAAAAACAACTCAAAAATTCTAAACAAGTCACTTTTCAAGTAATCTGATGCAGTTGGTGCACAATAATTGAACTAAAATAACTGCCTAACTTGCTTGGAACTTTTTTGTTTTTAGCAGTCTGGTTTTTTTGAAAATATTTTGATATGTGTCTAGGTGTACATTTTATTTTCTGTAATAGTTATTTATAGGGACTGGGGTCTGATACTTAGGCACTTATTTTTATTTCGAGCCGATTCTTCAATAGACAGATAACTTTTACCTGAGGAATCAAAATGGCGGTTTGACAGCTTTTGTACAGAAATTATGTCAAACAGCCATAAATTCATTTAAAAATTCATCTGACTGACCTATTAATAAAATCAGGATCCAAGTCATTTTTAACCGACTCACAGTGTATCGCGTAGAACATGCTAGGTGGACAATATTATTTTATGATATTTAACGATGCTTTTATATATAAGTAGTCATATTGAGGCATTATTAATAGTTCTTGGTATGATTTTGTAATAAAAAACAAAAAAAAATATAAAAAAACAGAAAATTTTATTTAAAAATAATAAACAAACAACAAAATTGCATTAAATAAATACCTACTATACAAATTAACTTAACCTAAACCTAATCATCAGAATCATCATCAAAATCTTCTGGTGAATCGTCATCATTTTGTGGCAATGTGCGACAATATGATGACGTTTCCGGTCTTGATGCTACTATGGTCGGGCTTACAATTAAGTTTAGTACCTCTGTACATATTTTTTCCGGCTTTTTTTGGGGAATCTCATGAAGGCTATTGATCAAAGGGTCAGATGTTATTATTAACATGGACAGCAAGTCTCTATTCGTGGCAACACGTGAGCACTTGCGGGTGTTGTACTCCCTAAATCTGCGGCAATCTTTGCGGAAACACATTATGTCCTGCCATTCTGGACCACTTCCTAGTTTGTTTGTAAGCATGTGTTGTTGACTTAGAATCTATATAGTATGCTAAGGCTTCGTCACTACTTAACTGCCTAGGATTAACAGAACTGGTATTTTTTGACTTAATAATATTATCTGGGCTCTCACTAATGTCTCTAATCACATGGGCAACTTTTCTTTGCCCTGCTGAACGCATAGCAATTTCGGCAGCAGTCACTAATTCACTGGCACTTCGAGATTCTACGAGATCCACGACTCGACGTTTCTTCGTCTTACGACGATTCCTCGAAATCTTTGCGAGGTCTTCCTGCAGATGTCACAGCCTCACTCGATGTCGAAGGTTGTGGGGCTAAAGAACTCACAGTAAACTGTATGTCTCCTTCATCCAGCCATGTCTTATTTGTAATTAAAAAACGCTCCTTCGATTTTCCCGAAGCCAACCATTTGGCTCCAATCTTAGTAGAAAAGTTGGATATTTTCAACTTTATTTCTCTTTGGCTGCTTTCAGTAATGTCACCAAAGTGAAATTTTGAAGAAAGATAGTCATAAATACGCGACCTTTTATCATTCTTCGTGTGTTTCAACCACTCTTCAAAAAAGGCTACCCTTGAAATAGAGTAAACGTGTTCTGAAAAAAAAATGGAAAAAATATGTTGTACTGAAGTGTGCTGAACAACATGTGTATTTTTACAAACTACACAGTTATACCTACAATATATCTAAAAGCTAGCCCGAATAAAGGCGAATCAATGTATTTCCTGAACGTTCAAAGTTTTCTTTATGAAAAAAATTACGCTAAAATTTATGCATCAAGTTAAAAAAATGCTAAAAATTCATTTTAATAGATTCTGATAAAAATAATATATTAAATAATAGTACATACCCTCAGTATTAGTATCCATCACAAAAAACTTTCACAATATCACTGTAAACCACTATGAGATGTGCACAAAAGTGTCGCTAAATTGCAACAGATTAACCGGAACGCTTGCATTAAACTCATTACCTGACTTCTGAACTCTATGACTCATCAGTTAAACATTTAAAAAACAACTTTTTCTCGGAATTTGGAGTTTGGGGGTGTTGTTTGTGTTGTGCAATTAAGATTTCCTGGAAATGAAAACTTGAATTTTGTCCACCTAGCATGTTCTAGGCGAAATACCGTGCGACTTTCGAAAAAGGAGGAGTTCTATGTTCGACTGTATGTATGTTTTTTTTTTATGTATGTCCGCGCATTTCTCCGTAAGTTGTGGACCGATTTTCAAAATTCTTTTTTTATCTGAAAGAATTTACTCCCGAGGTGGTCCCATATAAATTTTATCGAAATTGCTTTAGCGCTTTTTGAGAAACTGATGACGTTTTTGTGTTCTCCAAATGTTTCAATTCCACGTTCCAAACATGGAACTAAAAACCCCAATAACAATTGGGGTTTTTAGTTCTGGGGTATAACAACTAAAAAGCGAAAAATAAAAAACTTTTTTACAAAAAAAACAACCGACTTCAAAAAAAAATACACTAAATAATTTAAAATAACTTTAATTTCGGAAGTCGGTGTCAAATAACGAAGAAGTAAAATACAAACATTTACCATTTAACATTTATTTTGTAAAAAAGTTTTTTACCTATACTTTTCCATTCTGTTATCAGTGTCTAGCTGGGCGATATCCGTCTATCAAATACCGATAGATAGAACATAGTTTAGTTAGACAACGTCAAATAAAAAGTTGGAGTGCTGTTTATCAGCCAAGAATAAACAAATATTAATCTAAAAAACATTTCAAAGCAAAAATTCTTGAACAAAACTAATTAAGATAGCCTTTTTGCTTCGTTTTCACAGCAACATTCGATATGTTTATGGTTTGTGAAACTCAGAGAAGCGTAATTGAATACCTCTCAACTTTACTAGCTGTTTGCAAAGCTGTCGAAACAAAGTTTTGCTTGAATAGAAATTTGATTTTAACTTTCAGTGGTAGCAGCATTTATTTTACAGAAAATGTGGTTGTTTCATGAAAACATTATTTTGGCATTAAGGAGGGAGTTTTTTGGACTGTTTACTGCATAATGTGATGTCATTTGTCGTGATTGTGTGTGGTGTTCGCGCGCTGGTCTTCGCGGTGACAGGGGCGCGCGCCATCCTTTTCGTGTAATTCAATAAAACAAGAGTAGCTGTCAGCACGCCAGCCCCACTACGCGCCGCAGAAATTATTTGTTATACAATTTAATTATCATTTTTCCGACGTCGATGTTCACATAGAAATTTTAAGTAATTTCCGCGTTTACTCACCACAATAATATAATTTCCTACCATCGACAGTCGAATCTTAAAAAAAATACCTACGCGTTTTTCCATTAAACAAAATTGTGGGTGAAAAAAAAAATTTGCAAGTGAGAAGTAGGCAAAGCCTTCTTAAGTTGTTCAGCGACAATGTATAGACGTAAAGAGTTGGGATTTCT
Organism: Polia nebulosa; assembly: GCA_951329385.1. Classification (NCBI taxonomy): domain Eukaryota; kingdom Metazoa; phylum Arthropoda; class Insecta; order Lepidoptera; family Noctuidae; genus Polia; species Polia nebulosa. The sequence continues at coordinate 16,527,794 of OX589599.1, read as the reverse complement.
TATATGTAATATAGTAATGTAGGTAGGTATATGAGTTTTATGTGAATGTCAAGCAAAAAAACAACAATAACATGAAACATTACAGGTGTTTTATTAGTATAAATGTTCCAAACATCGCCTCGGGTAAGTCAACTGAGGGAACGTCATGAAATGTATTCAAGGCGACAGTCATCACTTATGAATATGATTTAAGGGCACATAAAGGGCGACGTGTGAGCAACAAGCGAGCTTCTATTAAAAGTAGGTTTACTTTCCCTACCTTGTGAGCCATTAACGACGGAAAACTTTTCAGAATAAGTTCATTTATCAATTCTTAATGATAAGTTATGAACTGAATATTTAATAACATTTTCGTTTGGCTAAGGTAAATTCTACTATCAGTGGCAACAAGATTTGAATAAAATACATGTCACACTGATCTTTTAACTTACGCGATCAATCCTTGAAGTATGAGCAGAATTGGTGTTGGATATGGTAGTACACAGTGGTTTCTTCAAGGAGATTTCGAGTAGTAGTAGAGAGAGAAAAAGTAGGAGGTAATCAAAACGGATCTTTGTAATTTTTTTTTCTATGTATGTTCGGATATAACTCTGTCATATAATAGACAGATTTGCAAAATTCTTTTTTTGTTCGAAAGGGCTATAGTACGAAATGGTCCCATTTAAAGAACAATGACAAGTATTTACCTTAATGTTTTAGGAAGCTAGACATTTGACTTATGTAAAGCTTAGTCAAATTATTAGTATGTTTTTTATCCAGAATTACTTTTAGATGTGCAACTTTAGTTTGAAATATTTATTTAATGAACTTTTATTTGATTAAATTCAAATCCGGTGTGGCTTTATCTGTGGAAGAAAATATTTAGAATCACCAGAGTTACCACTTTATGAAACCAACAGACGATACTCGGTAGAAAATAATAACTATAATATTTTGAAAACTGCTTCCTTAGGCTCGTTGGACAACAAACAAATCAAACAATCTCACATAGTTATTAATTACATGTTGAAGTTGCATGAATAATATTTTATAAAGATAAAATAATTATTTATTAATTAATAAATACTACTACTTGAAAATTAAAGAAAATACTGTGGCAATATTTATGGGAATTGGCTATGGAGTTGGCTAGGTGGTTGAAGAGAAACAATGCTGTTGGCTTCTAGGACGCAAGCGAAGATTTTATTTTTAAGCCAATATCACTAGGAAGGTTATGTCTGCTGTCATTTTAGTTTCTATATACAAAAAGAATAGATGGCGCACAACCTAAAGTTATGAACTAATCAAAGAGGTCAAATAACATTCTGTTTAAAAATAAAAGATTAATTTTTGTAAATATTAAATAAAATAAATCAACAATATTTTGTGAGAATAATATTTTGACAATACTGCTTGGAGTTTTTGGCGGGATTTTGTCGAGTGAAGTTCAGTGGCTGTTTTAATTATTCGTTTATTGATTCCTAGTGGATATTGTGATGTAAAATTGGTATTTATTATTGCAGTTTTGTGTCTCAAGTGTCAACGCAAATGGACAATATGTAGAATCATTGAAACAGGCGCGATCTCAGTAAAGTGGAGCTGAGAATTTTATTGTAGTATTGACTACCTCAGCGAAGCTTGCCGAGAAGGCTGACTCGACTCATTTGCTCCCAAATACTGCAAAAACATTAGAATGTGTTACATCTGCATTCTAATGGTGACAAAAGTGACAGTATTCTGTATCTAAAATGAAATACTTTTTGGAACGAAGTTCCTTATCGCGCGTTGTGAAAGGGGGCTAGACGGAAAAAAAATCTTACGAAAAGTTGTCACGACACTAATGAGGCTGTCCATCCAAAAAGATTGTGTTGGAAAAACAATCTAATAAAAACTACTTGTATTTTTGGTGGGTACAAAGTTTGCAAGCAGATCAAGCATTATCTAACCAATTTCGTGTGTTAATTACAATTCCTTCACTAATTAATCGAAAGGAACTTCGTTCAATCCGGGTGTCCCTTGACCCCTCTCAAGTTTTTTTAACTTGACACTGGCAAAATGTACAAACCGGGCGAAGCCAAAACTAAAAAATAAATTTAAAAAATACACTGCTTGTTTTTGTTTGTCGCCTTCGGAACGTATCAAATACGTCAAGCTTGCTCATACCAAAGACTTTTTTTTGTTCCTTTTGGAACAGGCTAAGGTCAGAGACCATGCTGCCAAGTCATCAGAAGTGTATTTTTATTTATTTTTTCCATTAGCATATGTAACACATTCTAATGTTTTTGCAGTATTTTAGTTATATTTTTTTTTGTTATTTCAGTTACAAATGTGTCGAGTCAGCCTTCTCGGCAAAATTCGCTGAGGTAGTCAATACTATAATAAAATTCTCAGCTCCATTTTACCGAGATCGCACTTGTTTCAATTAACCCACATATTATACAGTTGCGTAGACACTTGAGACACAAAACTACACCAATTTTACATCACACTATCCAACAGGAATCAATAAACAAATAATTAAAACAGACACTGAACTTCACTCGAGAAAATCCCGCCAAAAAACCTTCTCATACCAGACTACAATAATATAATAGGGTAGCTCATACTATGGCGAGCATAATACGTTTCCATGGCGGGTACAGGATTGGAATATGTAGTGAAATAATGAATTCCTCTGAGTACAGCTTACGAGGCAGTGGAGAAACTACTTTCACAAGAGGTAGAATAAAATCGCGCTACATATTAAGGAAGCAGTACCTACTTTGTTTATATGTTAATCGAAAATAATAATAATAATAGTAGATCAGGTATTGTACAATATTGCTACAATTGTTTAGTTGGTCGGCTTACTGTTGGTTGTTGCGCACACGTCATGTCTCTCGTGTAGTATACTGGTATCTAGGATGGTCTAGGCATCAGGATAATGTATTAGCACCGGCAGAGTTCATGGACGATATTGTTATTAGAGAGGATGAATAAAACTTATGTAATTAAAAATTCTGATACTTAACTGTTTTATTTTGCACCTAAATTCTGGATAGCAGTATTATCCCTGTTAGCCTTGTAGTTGTCATAAAACCCAGGATTCATAAATGTTATGGGTGTGTACAAGTGCATTGAGGGCAATAAGCCTCTATACCTCCTATGCTGACTGGCTAATCTTTCCACAACGGCATGAGCGATTTTAATGCAGGTACTTAAGTAAGTTTATGCTGATAGGAGATAATGATTAAGGGGCCCATTGTAAAACTTGGACCTATTTTATAATAATTCAATAATTAATTTGTATTTCAAGAGTTTTTCTTTGACATAATGCATTAACCTTACGTACTTAATTACATATTTTCATAACCTCAAAATACAAAAATGTTAATGTCTCTTTTTTCATATCCCTAGAATGAAAAATCTTCGTGATTATGTTTATGTAATGAAACCCCTAAGGTTTTTTATTTTTTTTCAATACAGACGCTTCAAGTCAATGTCAGGTAAAATGTAGTATGGAAACTTGCCATTGTTCTTTCATATAGATCTGATGATAAGTTTCGGAGACAGACAACGGAACTCTTCAACAAATGACAGCAAATCAACTGCGATTACTGCGATCGTATGTCTGGGTAGTGTTAACACAATTTAATGCGAGGTCTGTACAAGCAATCTATTTAGTCGCCTTTAATGATAGTCCCAAATTAAATGTGATAAGGATAAGTAGGAGGATGATGATGATTTATTGAACAATTAGTCTCTTCACAATGGCTTACCATTGGCATCCTTAGCTTCAAGTCCATCAGCCTCGATGACGGAGCATCCCAGCACGACAGTGGGCGGCCTCTCGCTACCGGCCGAGCGCATCGCACGCGCGTGTACTTCTGAAGATACCCTGAACGCGCGACGGGCGTGTTCAACCACCTCTTCCTTGTAAGCAGCGAACTGACCGTCCGGGGCTGGTGCTCCTACTGCGTTCTCGATGCAGTACAGCACCTGGTGGGACAAAGATTTTCAAGGTAGTGTAGAATCCATTTTATTCCTCAATTTTGCTAAGCTATGTTTAGTGCAAAAAGGTACGAGTACCTACTCTAAAATATTATGATAACGAATCTACATATTCTTTGATATTATTGGCAAATGTACCCGAATATTAAATATACCCGAACTACGTTGTGCATACAAAAATGTGCAAAAATAATCACAGTACGACGCCCACGCTTAGCCGCAGAATCAGAGATCTAGATACACGGTAGTAACAGCCAAGTTCGCGGAGCAAAAGGGCAAGACACCGGCCCTGAGTAAATTATAGGAACCACTTCTTTGTTAAAAAAATAGTCTTTTTTTTTGTTGTGTGGTGGGAAATCATCCAATAACATCTCCCGTTCTATGGTGGACCGGGAGGGCGTGTCAGACTCTTACTGAATAAAACCCACCCCTGTTCCTTCCCTGCCCTGAGTGCCCAGGGGGGCGCGGTAACTCTGTTTCGAATGTATCCACAACCCCTGGGCAGGCAACGGCCATGACGAGCCCCGTCATTATTGCTGAAAACTCTTTGAGGCAGGCGTGGAACACTACGCGCCGTCGACTCTCGGGCCTAGTGCATCGGACGGCGAGCTACCCATTACTCGCCATCCGCAGGCCCGGGTCTACGGTGGCCGGAGATCATCTCGCGGCGCCGAAAGCCCCAGGCGTCTCCTGCAGCGGCTGCTGCTGAGGGCGTGAGGGCGACTCTGTTGTTGAATCTCTCTCACCCATGCCGCCTCCCTCTTCGCGAGCATTACTGCTTCGCAGAAGGAGGAGACAGCTTCCCATTCCCTCTCGCCCCATGCCATGGCCTGAACCAGGGCCGGGCGCGAGAGGTCGCAGCCATCTATCGCATCCACGAGGACACGGCGGTGCTCCGCCCAAGCGGGGCAGACTCTGGGCGATCCGCGCAGTGGAAACACCCGGGCGTTTCCTCCCGCCTTATGTGAAACAGGAACCTTCCGAAATAACCTTGTCCGGTGAGGACCTGCGTCAGGCGGAAGGTGAGGACGCCGTGGCGTCTCTCCAGCCACTCCTCAAAGAGGGGCACTACCACCGCAATGGTGGTGTGCCCAGCACTGGATTGCGACAGTCGCTCTGTCCATGTCGCCATGGGATCCTGCCGGAGCTCTGTCCGCCAAGCCGCGAGGCGTCGCGGCAGTGGAGTTTCGCCCCGGTGTTTGGCCTCCTCGTGCCACTCCCATAGCAGCGCAAGGACCTTGGCCTCCAGATCCCATGGCGACAGACCGGCAAGGAGGCTCGCCGCCTCACAGGAGACTGTGCGGTATCCTCGGATCATTCGGATCGCCATGACCCTTTGGGACGCGTTCAATCGGCAAGCTGGTCGCCGCCTCAATGAACGCGCCCACACCGGTGCCCCAAACAGGGCCATGGACCGCATCTAAAAGATAGTGTGAATTGGTAAGTTGAAACACACTAGACTTAATTGTACTTAAGCATAAAGGTGAGTAACAACTTGCACTGTTGGGTAACAAATGCCATATCAAATTTCCATTAAAAGTAACTGAAGAACGTTGTGCATGACAAGAGCTATGATTTAAGGAACTTCGAGAGAACTTACTATACAATTAAATCTAACTTATTTAATAAGCGAAATCATCATGGAAAACTTGGCGTTCTTTTATATTTATGTTTTTGATGAGTGATCTTTTAACATCGTCTCGGTCGGTGGTTGATAAATAGGTATCTACCTGCAAACTGAATAAGATCATAACCATATCGGCGCGCAATTGGATCCTACATTGTATCATATAAGGTATAAAATATCCGCGAAGAAAGCGGATATTTGGTTAAAACGTGCGCACGTGCTACACCTACCGTACCGTACTAAGTATCACCTTATGAAATGACTCCGTAACGAAAAAGCTTACGTGACGGAATGTGTGTTCCGCGGGAAGACGACTTTGCATGCCCCAAGATAGTTACGCAAGAGACAAAGTATTCAATTAGGGTAGGTATTCTACCTTCTTTTGTTCTTGCATTACTGTTTTATTAGTGGATAAGTGAAAAAAGTACGTGTACATTTCAGGTATGGTATTTAGGTGTGCATACGGCTACAAAAACATTGCACATTGCGAATAATAAGAATATTCTCTTCTACGTAAAATAATATTATATAAATTAAGGTCTTTTTATCTAGATATAAAAAATACTTCATGAGAGAAAGGGCCAGATTAAATATAGGACATTTCCAGTAGCTGTGTCATGATCCGCCATTCAGAAAAGCTGGAAAAACTTTTACGGCATAGAACTCACAATTCCTCACAGTCAGCAGAACGATAATATTTTGTTGCCTTAATTCGGTTGTTTTCTACCTACTTAGAAAGTATTTCACCTACTATTATACTCCCGTTCTAATTAATCGAAACATATCTTAGGTTTTTTTTTGTGTGGTGGGAAATCATCTAATGACTTCTCCCGCTCTGGGTGGACCGGGAGGGCGTGTCAGACTCTTACTGACTAAAACCCACCCCTGTTCCTTCCCTGCAACTTCCTGTTCCTTTCCTGGGCACTCAGCCAGGGGTGCGGTTACTCATTTTCAGAATTTATCCGCCACCCCTAGGCATTAGTGTTTATGCTTGAGTTTGTATATAACGTTGACATTACCATAATCATTACCTAAGATAATATGTATAAATGTTGTAACATATGTTACAACTGAGAGTGGCGGAGCGTAGGCTGAATGCCAAAAACACCGCCTCAGGACCCGATAGCTTTCATGGGAAAGCCTGACTCCTGGCCTTGGAGGAGGCTCTGGCTGGAGCCTCGACTAAGAGGGCTCCTAAGCGCATGCATGGAGAGGGGCCAGGTTCCGCTTCGTTGGAAGACGGGGAAGCTGGTCCTGATCAAGAAGCCGGGGCGCCCCGCGGACTCTCCACTTACCGGCCCATTGTGCTGCTCGACGAGGTGGGCAAGATCTTCGAAAGAGTAATTGCAGACCGCCTCGTCGAGCAGCTGGTCCGGCTGGGGCCGGATCTGGCGGAGAGCCAGTACGGCTTCCGCAGGGGGCGCTCCACGGTGGATGCCATCATGCGCGTATGAGCCCTTAAGACAGTGGATGCAGTGGCCCAGGGTGGGGTCGTCTTGGCAGTGTTTCTGAGTATCGTCAATGCCTTCAACACCCTGCCCTGGAGTTGCATAGTGGAGGCACTCCGGTATCCGTCGCGTGGTCGAGGTTTATCTGACGGACAGGGCCGTCATCTACCCCGGTCACCAAGGAGAGTGGAACCGGCAAGAGATGTCATGCGGTGTTCCACAGGGATCGGTTCTGAGACCGCCTCTGTGGAACATCGACTGGGTGCTGCGCGCCGACCTGCCTAGCGGCGTCAGCGTAGTTTGATACGCTGACGACACGCTGGTACTGGCGCAGGGGAGGTCGCACGAAGCGGCGGCCGACTTGATAACACGGGGGGTTGAGAGGATTCGGCAACTGGGACTCGAGGTGGCATTGCACAAGCTGCTGTATAAACTGTAAAACTCACTTATACTCAACACAACAATAACTCACTACTACACAACACTGTACTCTGTTAAAATGTATTATAATATACAGGGTGTAAGGTACATAAACGCACATACGTGTACCAGTGATTCAGTACATGATTCTGGACCCCCTAGCGTTGGAATTTTTCGTCGGCTTTTTCCTAATTAAAAAAAAAAAACTGCTTTTTTTTACTTTAAACTGTATAAAATCGTTATACCTATTTACCTCAATGAAATTTTTAATTAAACAATAATTAGTTCGCTTTTTTCGCAAAAAAAACGCAATGTAAATAAAATTACAAGACGCTCCCTGCTTAGATGATTTCCTAAGTTCACCGGAGGTCATCGCGGGTCTAGTAGGAACGCACGCAATATCGGCCAAAGACCGCCGACATTCTTTTGTCGGCAAATGCTCATACCTATGAATCTAACAGACGCGACAAGTTAGGCATTTTAAGTGTCTATAAAAATTGATATCCCATTAACTACTTTTATTTGAACTTATTTTGAGGGGAGGTTATTTTTATAAACCTTCATCGAAATAAGTAACGAAGATCTAAAAAAATGTGTTACAGTTTACTGATAACGACATAATTCTTACAAACATTTTTGTTATCAACAAAGTTAAGTTAAGTAATACAATACAACAACGTAACTTACTCATTTCGTTAAAACCACATTCCTACATTTCGTATACCTACATCAAAATAATTACTGAGTAAGTAGGTACAATTTAATGCGATTGTACAGTCTATCAATTTCATTGATCTATGCGGTCTGAGCTTGTCGGAAAATTCAAAAGCGTACCTACGCTCATAAATAAAATTTTATTTCTTTAGCATTTCACCGACAACGAATTTTTGTCAGTTCCGTGTTTACGTTCATCGCAAACGGATGTGAAGTTGGTAGCGAATTTAGGTTGTTATCGTAAAGTTATCAAAAACAAGTTATTTTGTGTTTTTGTTAGTGTATGTGTGTTTTTTGTTATGCTAGTTGAGTGTGTGTTTGTTGTGTGTGAGAGGGTTTTGAAACACCACCTCAGTGCCCAGGAAAATGCTCATGCATGAAGCACGTAGACGCCTCCCTCGTAAGAAATGAACGAACTGTAAGGTGAGTTGGTTCAGTAGTTAAGTACACGGTTGCCAACCGCGTCCTCGACATAGGTGTTCGTAGTTGGCGAGTGGCAGAGCTGTACCTAAGAAATTTCAAAGTTCAAAATCACCAAAGTCACTTCTGTAGGGACGCGATTGACGACCGTGTAGCAGGCGCTTCATACCTACATTCCTGGAGCGCAATATAGGTACTTACAAGCTTCTTTATTATTATCTATCCTAATCTTTATCTAACCTTATCTTCAGTATTCTTGAAGGATTAAAAATGTATGTGATATCAATGTTGTCGTCTTCAGAATACACAGTTATAGTTGCCACGGAACATTATACGTTTCGATGTGCAGCATTTGTCGTTTTACACACGTATGCGCTTATGTCTATTAAGTATCTGATCTAGGTACTTATCACATTGATCGGAAACATCGACGTAAATGTATTTTTATCACAAAGTAGAAAGTGTATTTAGGTACCAGAGCATAACGGCGCGACCACCTGTGTCTGTGTGTATAAGACGTGGTAGGTAACTATGTAGTACCATCACAGTACCACGTACTACGCGCTCGCGCGCGCCTTCATTCTATACGAAGCGTTGAGATTGCATTGTTCACAATACGTTGCGTGCTTGAAAATGTCAATTTCTGTAATCGATCATTACCGAGATTAATGACTATGTATCACAATTTTGTTACTGACATTAGGTGTAACCTTTTCGCGAAGTTGCGGTATCTTGTTCCTTACAGCCTGTATAAGTTATTCTACAAGGTATATATGTATGGGCCATAGAAGCCTGCACATAAAGAGATTTTTTTTTTCCGTTTATTCATTTTTATAAACATATTATTTATATATTTTTTTTTTTTTTAATTTTTTTTTAATGATTTTTATAAAAAAAATCATTTAAAATTATTATTATTTCGTTTATTCATCTTTCTTACTTATTATACACATTTATAAATAATGCTTAAAAAAATTAAAAAAACATTTATAAAAATAAAAAATAGTAGCCCATTGGTATCGGGCACAGGGTCCAAGCTACCGGGTCAGGGCTCCAGAGAGAGAAACCGCCTAACAATGCGAGCCGTGCCCAGAAGTACAGCTTTCTGAATCAAGCCCTTGACCCAGCCGCCTAACGAGAGCCTCCTGAGATGTTGGTCGAGACTCGTGGCTATTAAGCCATTGGCTGACACGACTATTGGTACAATGATCGCTGAGTCCCACATATCGACAACCTCGCGAGCCAAGTCAATATACTTTATTTGTTAATGTTTCTCGGCTTTCACGAGGTTCTGGTCATGTGGGACGGTAATGTCAACAATCATTGCACGCCTCTCGATTCGGTCCACCACCACTATATCAGGCTTATTAGCTATAATAGTCCTGTCAATGATGAAAAGATCCCAGTACAATGAGATATGACCACTATCGAGAACTAGTCTAGTCGGGCACATACCTGTAGTACGGCACATCCGATTACACAAGAGAGTATTTCAGAGCAAGTTGCTGATGGATAATCCTGGCTACAAGGTTGTGCCTATGAAAGTACTCACCGTTAGCTAGACGAGAACAACCAGAGATTATGTGGCTGATTGATTCTCCCGGACGATGACATGCCCGACATATGTCAACCGTGGCTTCCTTCACAATAAATCTCCGGTAGTTTTTCGTCATGATAACTTCATCCATAATTACACAGATAAAACCTTCGGTTTCCCCAAAGAGGTCACCGACACGCAGCTAGGCTACGGACGCTAGTTGGTCTACCGGAAAAAGCGTTCGTGAAGTTCCTCACTCTGCCACACTTCCCTGCGATCGTTAGTGTCAAGCACTAGAGGTTTGCGCCAGTTCTCGTTAGCCAGGGAGAGTGGGGTAAGGCCATTGTCCACTGCCACTACATCTTAATGCATACCCACGTCAGCAGCTTGGAAATATTCCCTTAGACTGCATACCTCGCGGTTGTGGAGGCATTAGCATTTAAAAAGCCTCAGCCTCCACATTTCCGCGGGATATACAGTCTCATCACTGACGAACGTGGGTGATGCATTCGGTATGCAGTTAGTAGTGTACGGACCCCCCTATCCAGGGCGTCAAGTTCTGTTTGAGACCATTTGAGTACGCCGAAAGAGTACATCAATACCCGCATGACCCAACCGTTGAAGGCGCGGACCTTGTTTCCGCCTGAAAGAAGGCTATTGAATACCTTCTTTAGGCGGCCAAAGAAGCGCTCCTTCAACGATTGCTGCAAGTCAGTGGTATTGATACCCAATGCTACCGACATACCCAAATACTTATAGGTTTCGTTTGGAGAGAGGGATCTCAGGTTTATGGAATCCGAGAGTTAAGTTTCCACGGATTTCACAATATCCCCTCGCTTTACATGCATGACTGCACATTTGTCCACACGAAACTCCATCCTGATGGCACTACTGAAGGTTTTAGTTACCTTCTGTAGCTCCATCAGTTGCAGATTGCTGGGGGCAAAAAGTTTCAAGTCATCCATGTAGAGGAGGTGAGATATTACCTGACCACCTCTCTTCAACTGTTAGCCTAGACCTGAAACCTCCAGCAGTGTGCTTAGAGGATTCAAGGCTAGGCAGAAGCAAAGCGTACTTAAACTGTCACCCTGGAATATACCACACTCGATCCTTACCGGTTCGCTATTCCCCTGGATTTGTCAACATCCTGGATAGCGAAAGACCGTCCTCCATTGTCTCATACACGACATCAGGAAGGTGCGTAGCGTTGCATCATTTTTATACAAATCTAGCACCCTCATGAGCCATCTATGACGAACTGAGTCATAGGCCTTCTTATAGTCTATCCAACATGTCGACAGATCCTTTCTGGAACGCCAAACCTGTTGGATAATGGCCATATTGTTGAGGAGCAGCTCCTTAGTACCGCGGGACCCATTCCTACATCCATTTTGAGAGGCAGACATGATATAGTTACTATCTATATGTGTGTATGCTCTCAAATGGATGTAAGAACCTTATAGACCGTCGGTAAACAGCAGCACTGATACCCACTCAATCTTATGCAGCTGCGCAGTATAAGATTGAGTGGGTATCAGCAAGGTCTTTGCTGCTATCAAAACAATTTGATAGCTGCGAATCTAGAGCACACACCAGCGCCTTATTTTTCTTATGCATGGGCAAACGAGGTAGACGAGGTCTAAACCCAGGCGGTGTGGAACGGTACTCCCGGAATGCATCCTCCAAAGCGCTCCTCAATCGTTCATTGCATTAAGTACTCACGGATATAGCCCCGTCATTATCATCGTCACCAACGTGGATGGGTCGCGGTGAAGTACTGGGTTGCAGTTGCACCGCGGCCGGTGGCGAAACAGGTGAGACACGGCTACTCCGTGATTCGAGGCGTAGTCTATCAAGTACGGCGTCATCCAACCTACGGTTACGCCGGATAATCCGCACTTGATCCAACAGTCGCTGGCCCGAAACGTTGACAGCTGGCTCAAACACCTGAAACAGAGAGAGCATCCGACCACGGTACGAAGTCAGGTTAATTCCTCCCTCTATAGCCCCAAAGTGTGAGCGCATGACATTTTCGTTTATGGATTGCGTCCATCTCATGCGCTGCACACTTCCACCGGCAGCGGGGACCCTATCAGAGGCCGGAGAGCCTCGAGGTCCTAAGCTAGCCGGAGGTCGGCCTCTTCCCCGTCGACGCGCAGGTGGTAGTGACGTCGGCGGCGAGAAATATTCGTCGCTTGAGCTCGACGCAACTGCAGCGGCCGGAATCACTCGACTCACGGCTGGTGCAGGTCCCGGGGGTTGCGAGGCGGAGCTGAGCGACGAACCCGAAGATGTTGAGTGTGTGGTCAGCAGTTTGGCCCGGTTTTAAGTTAGCATTTTCGCGTTGTTATAAGTTCCGTCATATTTTTGTAGTTTTCATCTCACTATTGTTCAATAAGAATAGTTATTACTGGGTAATATTATTTTTATTCTCGTTTTTAGTCTTATTTTCACTATTTTATACATGATAATAAATATAAATAGATTTGAAAAAATATTTCAAAAAATTATGACAGTCGGCTTGACACCCCGGTCCACAGATTATTATTCCATTTATTTTATAATATATACATACAATTTACATTTTTAAATATTAAAATATCAAAATATAAAAACATTTAAAAATATTAAAAAAAATATATATATAAAAAATAGTATCCCACCGGTATCGGGGTAGGGTCCAAGCTACCGGTGGTCAGGGCTCCTGAGAGAGGAACCTCCTAACTATGCGCGCCGTGTCCAGGAGTACTGCCTTCTGGATCAAGCCCTTGATCCAGCTGCCCAACGAGAGCCTCCTTAGGTGTTCGTCGAGGCTCTTGGCTATTAAGCCATTGGCCGTCACGACTATCGGCACAATGACTGCTGTATCTACCTCCCACATGTCGACAACCTCGCGAGCCAGATCAAGATACTTTGTTTTTTTTATCTTTCTCATACTTCACGAGGTTCTCGTCATGAGGGACAGCTATATCAACAATCATTGTGCGACGCTCTTGTCGATCTATCACCACTATGTCAGGCTTATTGGCAACAATAGTCCTATCAGTGATGATGGATCGATCCCAATACAACGTGATATTGCCATTTTCGAGAACTGGGTCGGGCTCATACCTATAGTACGGTACTTCAGATTCCACAAGATTATAATAATAATAATAATAATAATAATTTTTATTAAAACAAAAAACTCAATTTACAGAAACTCTGTGACCGATAACAACTGCATTAGTAAAATACTGTGTCGCAGTCATTAACGCCCACCTCCAGAAAGTCGTGGCAAAAAAGTAAAAACTAATGCTAAAAATAAATAAAAATTAAAAACTAGACAATATTTAAACTGTGTAATTTGTGAGATAGTGTGTTTGTTTGTAGGGAAGGATTGTGTATATTTTGTGCGTGGAATGTATATGTGTGTGATGGTGTGTGTATGAAATGGTAATTGTGTATATGGGTGTTTGTGTATGTGTAAGTGTGTGTGTCCGGTTTTGTTGGAGGTGCGTGTTTGCGCATGTTATACATTTATAGAGTAATTGGAAAGTGAGTTTAGGTTTCCACATATGTTTCTAATTCTTCATAAATGAGTGTATGAAGCCATTTATCCGTGATCCCTCGACATTCACGCAAGGTCAGTGGATATATATTCAGCTGTTTATTTACTCGATTATACAAAGAGGAGCTAAGGAAGTAATATTGCCGCCGAGCAACTTTAACACTGGTAGACTCCACCTGGCAGACTCTGTCAGATCTGCGTTTTTGGGTAAAGACAGGATCGAATGGGAGGTCTGAGTGTTTTCGAAGGACTACAGCAAGAAGAAAGACGTGTCTGACTGTTGGTAACTCGCAGAGAGCGTACAGTTCAGTGGTTGGAAATCGAACAGGTTTGTGAGTCATGACTTTTAACACTGCCCTCTGTGCCCTTTCTAACCGTAACATTAAGCACTTCTCCAGATTGTATTTAAGAGCAAGTTGCTGGTGGATAATCCTGGCTACAAGGTTGTGTCTATGCAAATAGTCTCCGTTAGCTAGACGAGAACAACCAGAAATAATGTGTCGGATTGATTCCCCGGGCCGGTGGCATGTCCGACAGATGTCAGCCGTACCGTCCTTCACAATATATTTCCGGTAGTTATTCGTCATCATAACTTCGTCCATAATCGCACAGACAAAACCTTCGGTTTCCCCGAATAGGTCACCAAAGCGCAGCCAGGATACGGACGCTAAGAGATCTACATCGGGTCCATGTAGGACCCGGTAAAACCGTCCGTGCAGCTCCTTGCTCTGCCATACTTCCCTGCGATCATTAGTATCCAGTACTTTAAGTTTGCGCCAGTTCTCATTTGCCAAGGAGAGCGGGGTGAGGCCCTTGTCCACAGCGGCCACATCTCGATGCATACCCACGTCGGTTTCTAGGAAATATTCCCTAAGGCTGCATACCTCGCGGTTGTGCAGGGTCTTAGCATTTAAGAAGCCACGACCCCCACATTTCCGCGGGATATACAGCCTCATCACCGATGATCGTGGGTGATGCATCCGATTTGCGGTCAGCAGTGCGCGGACCCTCCTATCCAGGGCGTCAAGTTCCGTCTGAGTCCATTTGAGTATGCCGAAGGAGTACATCAATACCGGCATGACCCAACCGTTGAAGGCGCGCACCTTGTTCCCACCTGATAGAAGACTATTTAGTACTTTATTCAGGCGGCCAAAGAAGCGCTCCCTCAACGACTGTTTCACGTCAGCAGTATTGATGCCTAACGCTTCCGACATACCCAAATACTTGTAGGTTTCGGTTGAGCAAAGGGATCTAAGGTGTATGGAATCCGAGAGTTGAGTACCCACGGATTCCATAATCTCGCCTCGCTTTACATGCATGACTGCACATTTGTCCACACCAAATTCCATCCTGATGGCGCTACTAAAGGTTTCTGTTACCTTCAGTAGCTTCATCAGTTGCAAGTTGTTGGGGGCAAAGAGTTTCAGATCATCCATGTAAAGGAGGTGTGATATGACCTGACCACCTCTTCTCAACCAATAGCCTTGTCCCGAACCCTCCAGTAGTGTACTGAGAGGGTTGAAGGCCAGACAAAACCACAGTGGACTCAGACTGTCGCCCTGGAATATGCCACGCTCGATCCTTATCGGTTCGCTGTTCTCCTGTATCTGCCGACATCCTGGATAGTGAAGGACTGTACTCCGCTGCCCCATACACGAGATCAGGAAGGTGCGCAGAGTTGCATCAACTTTGCACAACTCCAGCACCCTCATGAGCCATGTATGTGGCACCGAGTCATAGGCCTTCTTGTAATCTATCCAACATGTCGACAGATCTCTTCGAGAACGACGAACCTGTTGGCTAATAGCAATATCGATGAGGAGCAGCTCCTTAGTACCGCGGGACCCATTCCTACATCCATTCTGGGAGGCTGACATGATACGATTTTTATCAATATGGATGTTAATTTTAGCTCTCAGAATGGATGTAAGAACTTTATAGACCGTCGGTAAACACGTGATCGGTCTATAATTCTTAGGTTCCGCAGTACTACCAGATTTATGGAGCAGGTGGGTTATTCCTGTCGTAAGAAACTGGGGCAGCGACCCTGACTCTAAGGCAGACTGGAACTGAGCTGCCAAGCGAGCGTGCGACCTTTGGAACCATTTAATCCAGAAATTGTGCAGCCCGTCCGGCCCTGGAGATTTCCAGTTAGGCAACGGACGGACTGCACGAGCGACATCTTGGGGGCTGATGGTAATTGCCCCCATTTCTGGTATAAGGTCGCACGCACGCTCGACCTCTCGAGTCCAATCACCCTCGGTGTGCCTGACAGGCACCGACCAGATGCTGCGCCAGAATGAACTCATAGTGTCATCATCCGGTAAATGCCTATCAGACACACCTTGGTCCGGTCGCTCCCAAGCCCTATAAACCCACCTTTCGTTGCTTTGGAAAGTGCGATTCTGAGTGTACCGCTCCACTCGCCGCTTGTACCGACGAATACGATTTGCCCATGCATAGACCTTCTGCTTCAGCAAGTCAATACGCTCTGTGACGCGGGTCAGATAATCTCGGGAACTAATATCAGTCCCCGAGAACGCCCGCCTCACGAAACCCATCACCCTAGGGCGAGTGTTGCCCTCCCTGAAGCAGATAAGTTTGCCGATGAGTGCTCTAGCCTCACCGATACGACGCTCAATTCTACACTGCCAAGCTGGTACAGCAGGTCGTGTAGCTCTGTCACAATTGGTGAACTTGACGTGAGCTACACGAAATGCCGCTGCAGCTGCGCAGTATACGATTGAGTGGGAATCGGCAAGGTCTTTGCTGTTATCAAAACAATTTGGTAGCTGCGAATCTAGAGCACACACCAGCGCCTTCTTATGCATGGGCAAACGAGGTAGACGAGGTCTAAGCAAAGGCGGTGTGGAGCGGTACTCCCGGAATGCATCCTCCAAAGCGCTCCTCAATCGTTCATTGCATTGAGTACTCACGGATATAGCCGCGTCATCATCATCTTCACCAACGTCGTCGAGTCGCGGTGAAGCACTGGGTTGCAGTTGCACCGCGGCCGGTGGCGAAACAGGTGAGACACGGCTACTCCGTGATTCGAGGCGAAGTCTATCAAGTACGGCGTCATCCAGCATACGGTTACGCTGGATGACCCGCACCTGATCCGACAGTCGTTGGGCCGAAACGTTGACAGCTGGCTCAAGCACCTGAAACAGAGAGAGCATCCGACCACGGTACGCAGTCAGGTTAGTTCCCCCCTCTGTAGCCCCAAAGTATGAGCGCATGACGTTTTCGTTAATGGTTTGCGTCCATCGCATGCGCTGCACACTACCACCGGCAGCGGGAACCCTATCAGAGGCCGGCGGGCCTCGAGGTTCCAAGCTGGCTGGTGGTCGGCCTCTTCCCCGTCGACGCGCAGGTGGTGGTGTCGTCGGCGGAGTGGTGTATTCGTCGCTCGAGCTCGACGCAACTTATTATTATTATTATTACAAGTCCGAGGCCATGAGTTTTCATGGTCCTCGGAACGCGCCACCGTTGGGTTCCCAGAAAACGGTAGGGTGGGTTCACATCGGCGTCGAGGGGACGATGAAGTACCTGGGATTCGTCCTCGACAGCCGGTGGAACTTCGTCGAGCACTTCCGAAGTTTGGCAGCCAGAGCTCCGGCAGGATCTCATGGTGACATGGAGACAGCCACCATTGCAGCGCTAGTGCCCCTTCTTAAGGAGGGGCTGGAGAGGCGTCACGGCGTCCTCACCTTCCACCTGACGCAGGTCCTCACCGGACACGGAAGTTTCGGGAGGTTCCTGTGTAGGATAAGGCGGAGGGAAACGCCCGGGTGTCTCCAATGTGAGGATCGCCTAGAGGACACGGTCTAGGAGATTTGCCCCGCTTGGACTTAGCCCCGCCGTGTTCTCGTGGAGGCGATCGGCGGCAGCGACCTCTCGTGCCCGGCCCTGGTCCAGGACATGGTACGGAGCGAGAGGGAATGGGAAGCAGTCTCCTCCTTCTGCGAAGCAGTAATGCTCGCGAAGGAGGAGGCGGATCGGGTGAGGGAGGCTCAACAACAGAGTCGCCCTCACGCCCTCAGCAGCAGCCGCTGCAGGAGACGCCTGGGGCGTCGGACGTCGCGAGACGATCGCCGGCCACCGTAGACCCGGGCCTGCGGACGGCGAGTAGTAGGTAGCTCGCCGTCCGACCAGCACTAGGCCCGTGAGTCAACTGTCTCTGACTGAATTTGTCAGCCACCACTGACGGGGCCCATCATGGCCGGTGCCTGCATGCCTAGGGGTAGCGGATAAATTCGTAACAGAGTTACCGCTTCCCTGGGCACATAGGCAGAGAAGGAACAGGTGTGGGTTTTAGTCAGTAAGAGTCTTACACGCCTTCCCGCTCCACCCAGAGCGAGAGATTTCATTGGATGATTTCCCACCCAAAAAAAAAGTCTACGTTACAAGATGATGATGTTTTGAATACTACAACCGTATAAATTAAACGCTACAACGAACAAATTCATAAACTAAAGGCTTCGAATAGTGATCGCATACATGCAAATTAGACTAATGCGTCAATTATTCCATTCACGCATATTAACCATGACATATGGATTACAGACTACCACGTTTTTATTACGCTTCGTTAGGTTTTATTTAATTATTTCTAGCAGATGCTTCTAATAAAAGGACATTGACAATCTATGTATAAAATTTGAACCAAGTGCTGCCAAGAAAGGACATATAATGCAATATGTTCCTTGAGCTAGTAGATGTAGGTGGTAGTATGTGAACTCCTCTTCAAAATCAATTCAAGGAGTTCCGAGAAAAAAAGATTAAACTACATGAATAATATAATTCTAGTTGTAACTATACCCAAGTTTGTAGGTATTTTTTGAGTTATTAGTAACTATTTAAACGTGCGTCAGCCCTGTCGGCCGCATCAGAACTGTATTCTCAATTTTCAAAACCAGTCGTTCGCAGGATTCTTCAAAGCTATTAGAAGTATTTTCTACTAGCCTGCATGCTGTAATAAGGTGGAATATGTTTAACATACAGCTAAATGTTATATAGGTTATAAAACATTATAAAAATTATTTATCTAAAACTACCAGCTTAAAAACAAGATTGTTTAACACTAGAACCGATTTTTATTAAAAACATTTGTACTTTAGTAAAATGTCACGAAATCTCACTGGTGGTTGTTAAAAAATCGCCCTTACGTATAGGACCGAAAAAAAAAACTGAAATCTGCCAAAATTTTAAACGTAATTTTAGTGTTTAGTGTCAAAAACACATACCAACAGGTTTTATAAAAATCCGTTCAGTGGACTCGGGTTCCAAGGTATACATCGTAGGGCACTCCACTAAATCCATAAAAGCGCTTTAAAAATAATCCCAAAGACATTTCTAAAACATTTCTTAAAAGACTCATAATTAACGTTGACAAATAAATAATAAATTAATGTAAAATAGTTATGCGCAGATAGATGCCAAAGGCAAAGCAACGTCTAAATGTCTGAGACAAAGCTAAACTCATAATTTGACCAATACCTACCTACAAAAGCATTGTAAATCTTTGTAGAATATAGGTAAATATACAACAGATTTAACGACCCCTGGGTTCTCGCACTTTCTTGGGTCACCTTGACATTCAACTGGGATTTATTAAAAAATTTAGGTGCGATTAGAATGAATGACTGAGGATTATATTTTAGAATGCAGAAATTAATATTGTGCCTATTTTTAGTTACAATTTCAAGTTTTGCTATGGTTTACCTTAAAGCGTTATAAAGAAAATATTTGAACCAAGTTCTCAAATATTTTCTTTATAATGCTTTAACTGTCTGTTAGGTTTGTGTTTTCTGTGTGAGAAAAGTTAGTGACTTGACTTGAATAATATCTATGTATGTATATAATCTAATAATAATATCCTATGTCTCCAAGATGGGGCAGAGGGCGTCCACATTAGTCCTCCATCGCGAACGGTCTTGATCTGTCGCTCCACATCATACCGTTGCTCGCCGTCTCTGCCAACACGGCGACGCCAGGTTTGACGGAGACGGCCACGCTTTTGCCTTATGGATTCCAATCCAACGCTTGTTTGGTAATGTGATCGGAATCTCTTCGGAGCGTGTGGCCAATCTATTTCCACTTACGACGCTTGATCTGGCGGTCGATTGGGCTATCGTGGCATTTCTCCAATAGCTATACGTTAGAGATATTCTCGGGTCAGTAGATTCCGAGAATGCGACGAGAACAGCGGTTGACGAAGACTTGGATTTGGCATAAGATATCTTTCGTGACCTTCACATCCGTAAAGCAGCACTAATTTGACGTTGGAGCCGAAGATTTAGAGTTTAATCCTTCGGGTCAGTTTTCGCGACTGCCCAACAGGTCTCGGCTCTGCGAAAGTAGCTCTGGCTTTGGCGATCCATGAAGCGATGTCTTCTTCACTACCTTCAGTTTCTGACACGACGCTTCCGAGGTAGATAAATTTGTCGACGCATTCCATTACCTATGTGCTTATCAGCAACGACGAGGGATTCTTCATACTAGTTCTCATCTCTTGGGTAATCCGAATATTTATTTTGAGACCAGTTTTTGCCGCTTCCTGACGCAGATCGTTTAACTTTGCTTGCATGTCGGTGTGGGCATGACTCAGCAGGCATAGGCCATCGGCATAATCCAGGTCTTCTAATATGTTGGATAATCCGCACTCTCTCCCGCGGCGCTTGTTTGCGTAATTCCGTAAAGAACGACCAGAAAGAAAAGTGACGAAAGGAGGCAGCCCTGGCGGACACCTGCGTGCACTGCGATGTCATCCGATATGAGGCCGTCGTGAGTCACTTACAAAAATAATTCTTGTAGATAGCCTCTACTAATAGACGGTCAATTTTCGGTGGCACTTCAATGTCCTTTAGGCGGAACCAGATGCTGGGCCATTTCAACGTATCAAAGGCTTTTTCGAAGTCGACAAAGGTCAGGTAAATTTTCCTCTGCCACTCTGATGCCTGCTCGATTATGATACAAAGAGTATTTATCAGGTCCGTGCATGAGCGGTTCAAGCGAAAACCAGCCTGCTCCTTGCGTAGGAGAGGATCCACGGCCTTAGACAGCCTATCCAGGATGATCTTGCAGAAAACATTTGAGGGAATCGAGGGCAACGTAATACCTCTCCAGTTATTGCACTGATTAAGATCACCTTTCTTCAGTACAATGAACCTTTGTTCCATTCGTTTCGAAGCTTTTCGGCGGTCCAGATCTTTTCAACAAGGGGCGTCAGGACATCGACGGCGGCAGGCATAAGTCAGCTTGAAGCATTTCAGCAGTAATCAGGTCGAGTGCCGGCGCTTTACCTGTCTTCCGAGAGCGGACTCCTTCAGCAACTTCAAAGGCTCTTGGTCGTTCCGTATCGATGTCGAGAAGCCGGACTGGTGAATATCTAAGCTGCAGCGTGTCGGGGGCCAATGTTGCCGACAAATGGAAGACCTCTTCTAAGAGTTGACGCCAACGCGATAGCCCTTATATATATGCCCTTCTAACATCACAATGAGCTGGCCATCTTTGGTCTTCAGTGGGTTGTTTTGTACTTGCTGTTTCCTACCAGGGTTTTGCTAGCCTTGTGCAACTTCTTCAAGTTACCGGTGTTCACAGCTTGCTGAGCACGATCAGCAATACCATCAGCCCACTCTCTTGTATCTTTGCGAGTATTGCGATAGATTTGGTACGGCGTCATTATGAGACTCAAGCGGCCTCAGAAAAAGTTATCTTCTGTCCTATATCAGGCATCGCGTGTATTACGACATTCAATACTCGCGAGAATGAGTCAATTTGTGCCCTAGCACGACGGAGCTGATCTCTGCATAGGCCATCTTGATGCGTTTCCACTCCTCGTCACATGAGTCCGTAGCAGGTTAGAGCACAGAAAAACGATTGCGTAGTTCTAGTTGAAACGATTTATGGGTGTCGGGGTGATGCAGTTTGTTCACGTCGAACCTTCTTCCTATCTTGCCAGGTATTCCAGGTGGACGGGCTACTGCAATCTTAAGCTGGATTTCAGTGATGGTTGCTATCAATATCGACGCCCCTGCGGTTGCGGGCATAGAGCAATGAAGAATGCCATTTGAAACAAGCAAAGTGGTCAATCTGGTTCTTTGTGATCCATCGGGTGAGTTTCACGTGTAGATACTTATGGTGGTCGCCATGAACAAATAAAGTTCCTCCGATGGTCAAGTCGTGATTCTAGCAAAACTAGATAAATTGCTCGCTATACCTACTCGTTGTTCATTCCAAGTCCCCGCGTACGTCCTCGGACACATTTGGGAGACGCGCGAGGAGGCCTAACCCTATTTATTATTATAGTATTGAATGTTAAAAAAACACATTTAAGATTACATATAGATATTATGAAAATTCTGAAATCATTTAAGGCGCTATTAGCTGCCAACAACCTTGAGTGGTTAGCTTGCGTGTTCTGCGCTGAGCTCACGTAACGCGTCGTATGTCCACCCAGTAATAGGACTCCCCAGTAAAGGAGCGCTGTCCAAAATTAGAAGCATTATTAATTTATTACACATGAAACAATAAGTATTTAACTAAAACACTGAGACTAAATTATATTTAAATAATTAAATAATCTTTAAAATGGTGATGGTTTCATAAAAATACGCTTTATAGTTTTTGCGTGATTCTCATTTTTTTATCCGAGTTAGATATAACTTTACAAATTAATTACACTAAGTTATAAAAATATAATTTCAAATGTTCTGAAATCAAATTATGACTGAAATTGTCTAGAGTAACATATTTTTTTTTCAAAGAAATACGACAAGTCGTTTAGACGTGATGTTCAATTAAAAACCATTAAAAGTCGTATAACTGCGCCTTTAGAGGTTATAGCTTAATTATTCATTTTCTCAATAAAAAGAGGATTGAAACGTAACCTCAATATTACAATAATATAAATACTAATTTGTTAAAGTTACGGCCACTATGTCCCCCTGACACAAAATTACCCTACCTGTTTAGGATTTTTAATATTAAGTGTACCTACGTTAGCCTCGATACAGCTAATGAAGCGTCGACGCATAGACGCCACAATATTTTCACAGATATTTGTGCCATAACTGCATGCAACGGGATTTGAGTAGCTCAATCTCTCGTCCCGAGCTTCCCATCTTTGCACCATTAAACCCCATATATTTTCTATGGAGTTTAAGTCAGGGGACTGAGCTGGCCAAGGAATAACTTTAATTTCCGGATGATTGTTAAACCATTCGCGAACAATGCTGAAAACTTATCTCGTTTAAGTCTTCTGCGGGGTAGATATTACGCACAGTAGGCAACATTATATCGTTCAACACTTCCACATAGTTGACACTGTTGGCTCGCGTCGATATAAAACTTAATTCACCGTACCCTTGAGCACTTATCCACCCCCACATATTCACACTGATTCTGCCTGACTCTGTATTTGATCTGACATTGCCTTCAGACCAACGCGTATTGTTTTTACGCCACAAATGCCGACTTCCTTTTTGGCACGATTTAAAAGATTTTTCGTCTGTGAATATTGTCATCTCCCAATTAAAGTCCAATTATTCCCGGGCTTTTGCCCGGGAATAATTGGACGGCTTAACCTCTTCTCTTTATGCCGTTGCGTTAAAATCGGTTTTTAGCTGGCGTTCGGTGATGAAGACCTTCGGATGGAGTATGCGGCGAACGGTGCGTACTGATGTGCCGAACTCATCGGCAAAACGCCTTGTTGGGATGAATATTCAGTTAGCATATAATGTTGCTGAGGCTGGCTAATAAGAGGTGGTCTTCCGCTCCTCTCACGACTTTTCAGGCTACCTTCTTCCTCAAATCTCTTCACCCAACACCTAACAGTCCCTCTCTAAAAAAAATCTATATTACACACTTGCAACAAGCGATTAATCTACAGTTATATTTTGTAGGTATTATCATATAGAATTAAAAAAATAAACTTATGCATAAGCCGGTTTCATTCGATATTTGAGATATATTAAGGCCAGTCAAATATAGGGCCACAATATTTGCCTTCGCTTCAATACTAATATTAGCATTGAATTCAATGCTATTATTATATTGAATTCAGAAGAATACTAAAATAGCAACAACAAGATAACACAAACGCTCGTAACTATGTTCACCAACCAACAACAGCGAATAGTGGAATAATTTATGTGAACTAGTAAAGTAGTTAAAATATGAGGGAAGAATTGAAACAAAGTTTTATCACTTTGATTCAAATCTACCCTCATATTTTAATAACGACGCTAAGATTAAAAATAATTATAAACCAAAAGAATTTTCGTTAAGTTGTGGAATATTTAACATATTTGTTAGCAACTCGGCATTCATACTTCACATGTAATACTTAAAAAATATTTTTCATGTTTGATGTGAGACTCGAACCCGAACGTTCGCTATGCGAGGCACAGTGCTAACCACTTTGGCCACCGTAACGCTTACGAAACTTATTGAAATTTGTAATAACAGTCATAAGCGGGCAACAAGTTGCCAATGTGTCAAACGTACTTATAGAAGAAGATCATAAGTAAAATTAATATGCCATAGTTTTGTGAGATTGCTAGTCGACTTCTGACTGTTATAGTATCCGGTCTGAGATCGATTTTCAATTCACAAGGCTTTTCTGAGCTGCATTAGAAGGACCCCACGCCACGCCATACTTGCGCAGATCTTTTTCTCGATCTTTTCCCGAATACAACAAAGTCAAGCCCTCGGACGTTCTCAGCTCACCAAAACCGTTTCTTTTCACCTCGCTTACACCGAGAATATGCAGGTTGTTATTAAGCATTACTGCTTCCACTTGGGCTAGTCGACTATAGTCGCTAAGTGTACGTACGATCTAAAAATCAATTCGTGTCCGTATTTTCATACCAAAAGTCGTGGGTAAAGTGTCGGTCCGGTTTTCTACTGTTTCAGTTTCAGCCTTAATCCGATAGCGGGGCTGCCGCTTTAACCTACGGATTTTAGCCTACGGATTTGCAAAGTTTCGTTTTAGGTATCCTCCCTAGTGAGTTGGTTCTGTTTATAAGGAGCCGAATACTTGTATTTCACCTTGCATCCGTTAGCTCAGCTGGAAGTTGGAACTCAGGGTGGCGGACGCAGGGTGGCGGACGCGCGGCGGCGCGGTTACAGCAGGACGAGGACGTGGATTACTCGGATTGGCTAGGGCTCTGCTTTACACGTTTCTCCGCCACGAGCACAGCAGATGGTAACTTGGCACTTTATAGGTATTGTTTTTGTCACTAAAAGCGATTCCCACCAAGATCATACCCTTGCTTTCCTTCCCAGAACCCGGAACAGAAAAACTTAATGATATGATTGTCACTTGACTTGACCTTGACTTGTTGATTGATTGACAATTGGCAAATCTAGATCGATATCATGTTGGCAACATTCACTACCTACTAAACTACCTACTGAATTCTAAGAACATACAGCTACACCGACACGCTGGGCAGCTCCGGGTTGTGAGGCGCAGTTGGCACACCCCACCCTCTCGTGCCGCCATAGTAGTCTTACCAACATACCTCTGTATACAGATGTTCATGTTCCTTGTGTGACAGCTGCGCCGACACGCTGGGTAAGCCCAGGTCATGCGGTGCAGGCGGCGCTCGCTCCGACCTGGCCTCCACCAGGCGCAGTGCAGCCAGGCGCCTGTTCTCGTGCCGCCACGACAGTGCCGTAAAGTTCTCGAAGTACGAGCCATCTGTGTCTTGAACCCTGCACAGATAAGAAGCAGTTTTATTTAAGATTTACCTCTATGACCACTATGCTATGGCTCTTATCCAAAACTAATCCTCATTTGACGAACCCTCGTAAATTGCAAGCGCTCAAGCTTACTTAAAAACAGCAACATGAAGTAGTCATCTACTTCATGTAGTATGTAGATACATACATTCAATAACCTTTCATATTCTAACCACTCAAACGCCCGTCTGGAAGCGCGCACTCCTCTCGTACGCCCGCCGGCCGCATGCACGCTCGCTCGCGTCGCGCAAGCGCCCGTCCCGTTGCCAAATTAAATTAATATCTCGTAAACTACTGGAGCTACATAGTATTCCACGCGCGCCTCAAAGAGTTGTCAGCAATCATGACAGGGCCCGTCATGGCCGATGCCTGCCCAGGGGTTGTGGATAAATTCGAAACAGAGTTACCGCACCCCTGGGCACTCAGGGCATATAAGGAACAGGGGTGGGTTTAGTCAGTAAGAGTCTGACACGCCCTCCCGCTGCACCCAGAGCGGAAGATGTCATTGGACGATATCCCCCCCCCCTCCAAAAAAAAAGCGGCAAACGTTGCTTATTTGACGGACAGGGCCGTCATCTACCCCGGTCACCAAGGAGAGTGGAACCGGTGAGAGATGTCATGCGGTGTTTCACAGGGATCGTTCCTGAGACCGCCTCTGTGGAACATCGGTTACGACTAGGTGTTGCGCGCCGACCTCCCTAGCGGCCAGCGAACCAGCGTGTCGTCAGCGTAGCAAACTACGCTGACGACACGCTGGTTCTGGCGCAGTGGAGGTCGCACGAGGCGGCGACCGACTTGATAACACGCGGGGTTGCGACAGTCGTGGAGAGGATTCGGCAACTGGGACTCGAGGTGGGATTGCACAAGTCCGAGGACATGTATTTTCATGGTTCTCTGAACGCGCCGCCATCGGGTTCCCAGATAACGGTAGGAGGGCTTCACATCGGCATCGAGGGGATGGTGAAGTACCTGGGACTCGTACTCGACATCATCATTCTCCTGCCCTTATCCCAATTTATTTGGGGTCGGCGCAACATGTCTTTTTCTTCCATACTTCCGCATCATCGCTTAACATCAGGTGAGGTAGTGGTCAAACGCGAGCCTATCAAACATAAAATAAAATAATAATATACTCCTCTATTAGTCGTCATCTCTGTAGTCACCCCTTTTTTACCCATTGGTGGAATTTCCTCGAACACTTCCGACGTTTAGCTCCCAGACTGGAGCGGGCCGGGGCTGCTTTGAAGCGGCTCCTGCCTAATCTGAGGGGTCCAAACACCTCCCACCGTAGACCCTACGCGGCGGTCATGCGGTCCATGGCTCTTTACGTGGCACCAGTGTGGGCGCGCTCCTTGACGCGGCGACCAGCTCGCCGGTTGAGCGCGTCCCAAAAGTTCATGGCCAACCGGCTGGTCCGGGGATACCGCACGGTCTCCGGTGAGGCGGCGAGCCTCCTTGCCGGTCTGTCGCCATGGGATATGGAGGCCAAGGTCCTTGCGCTGCTATGGGAGTGGCACGAGGAGGCCAAACATCGGGGTGAAACTCCGCTGCCGCGACACCTTGCGGCTCGGCGGACGGAGCTCCGGTAGGATCTCATGCGACATGGAGACAGCGACTGTCGCAACCCAGCGCTGGGCACGCCACCATTGCGGCGGTATTGCCCCTCTTTGAGGCCACCTGACGCAGGTTCTCACCGAACACGGAAGTTTCGGGAGGTTCCTGTGTAGGATAAGTGCGGAGGGAAACGCACGGGTGTCCCCACTGTGAGGATCGCCCAGAGGACACGGCGGAGCATACGGGCAGAGCCCCACCGTGTCCTCGTGGAGGCGATCAGTAGTAGCGACCTCTCGTGCCTGGCCCTGGTCCAGGCCATGGTACGGAGCGAGAGGGAATGGGAAGCAGTGTCCTCCTCCTGCGAAGCAGTAATGCTCGCGAAGGAGGAGGCGGAACGGGTGAGGGAGACTCAACAGAGACGCCCTCAGGCCCCCAGCAGCAGCCGCCGCAGGAGACGCCCTGGGCGTCAGGGGTCGCGAGACGATCTACAGCCATCATAGACGCGGGCCTGCGGACGGCGAGTGTGGGTAGCTCACCGTCCGATCAGCACCAGGCCCGAGAGTCGACGGCGCGTGGTGTACCGCACGCGCCTCAAAGAGTTATCAGCAATACATGACCCCGGGCCTGCGGACGGCGAGTAATGGGTAGCTCGCCGTCCGATCAGCAACAGGCCCAAGAGTCGACGGCGCATAGTGTTCCACGCGTGCCTCAAAGAGTTGTCAACAATAGAGACGGGGCCCGTCATGGCCAATGCCTGCCCGGGGGTTGAGGATAAATTCGAAACAGAGTTACCCTGGGCACTAAGGGCAGGAAGGAACAGGGGTGGGTTTTAGTCAGTAAGAGTCTGACACGCCCTCACGCTCCACCCAGAGCGGGAGAAGTCATTGAGTGATTTCCCACCCCACGAAAAAAAAAAAATAGGTTGACAAATTATTTTTCTACTTCTCAAAGACAGCTTTGTAATTACTTCTACGTTCAGACAAGTTTTTTAACCGTGAATGGAAAATTTAATTAAGTAAATTATTATAATAATTATAATATTAAAAATTCTTAAACATTCTATCGAACTCCAAGGTCTTTATTTGTTTTGAACGACTGCTTCCCTAATCTAATTATTATGAATTCAAATTCCTCAAAGAACTTGTACTTAACTGATTTATAATAATCTAATAGGCTTTAAATGACTGTTAAAAGATACTTTAAATAACTTTAAAATGAATAGTTCTAATTGCGATATGAAACATTTTTATAACTCTGTTATTTTTCTTGGAGTAGTACCTACTGATCATAATAAGTACCCACTTAAATCGTTGCTTCGTCTGAGTCTATATTTCGTGATTCGTCCGTAATCCCTAAATCGGCCCAGCAGAGCATTTATCACGTATACCATTTCGCATTATTTATTTACTTTCGTAAATATGAGTGTGTGGTGGTATGGATAAGACGTAATATTAGGCTGGAGTAATACTGATGGTAAACGACTGAGTAGTCAAAATGTTTCGACATCGACCAATAAATTAATGTAATGGGTGTACAAAGAATGTGCTAATTATTTAGGTATCTCTGTGTCTTTAAAACTATGTAAAGGATTTGCTGGTAAAATATTCTGATTGAATTTACTCGAAAGTACTTTGTTTTACAGCTTTTTAAAGTATTTATATTAGGTGATTTTGCAGAAAAGTTCTAAACCTATCACAAGATACCTCGGACTCGTTTCAGTTTAAAATATTAAATCCTTATTACTTACACATACTTATTCGATACAACGTAGTAGCTAAAATTGACCTTCATGCTAAGGTGATTTACAGCCGAAGCGGACAACAACAAGTTGCTTCTGATTGATGTTGGCAATCAATACGAGCCGCCGCACTTTGCTGACACCCTCACTGAACCCTATTATGGGAGCCCACTGGCTCCCACACTGAATACCCGATACTTATGGGCCTGTATGTCAAAAATAATACGAATAATGTAATTCATGTGAAAGGGTTTTAAATTGTTGGAATGTTGGGACTATGACTGGAAGGTCCAGAGAGTTAGCGGACGTATTAAAAAGAAGACGAATAAATATAGTGTGTTTACAGGAAACTAAGTGGAAGGGAACAAAGACGAGGGAAATTGGTGAAGGATATAAGTCTTTCTATTGTGGAAGTGACGGTAAAAGAAATGGCGTGATAATTTATAATATTATTTATTAGATAGTAAATTGAAAGAAAGCGTGGTGGAGGTTAAAAGGATTAATGATAGATTGATATTTGCTAAAGTTATGATGGACAATGTGATGCTGAATATAGTTAGTGTGTATGCCCCGCAGGTAGGAAGTGACGAAAGGGTGAGAGAGTAGTTTTGGGAGGATATTGATGCGACTGTAATGACAATCCCCGTGCATGAGGAATTGATAGTTGAAGGAGATATTAATGGGCATGTAGGCAGAACGAGAAATTGTTATGAAAGAGTACATGGAGGATGGGGTTTTGGAAGTCCCAATAACGAGGGAGAGACGCTGTTGCAATCCGCTACCGCATTTAATCTGGCAGTAGCCAACCCTTGATTCCAGAAGAGAGATGAACACTTAGTCACATACAAAAGTGGTAAACACAAGACTCAAATTTACTATTTTCTAGTTAGGAACAACCATTTTAGGCACGTCAAAGACTGCAAAGTGCTGCCAGTAGAAGACTTGGTCTCACAGCACAGGCTCCTGGTTATGGTATTAGTGATTAAAACACAGTGTACAACTAGAGAAGAATGATTGTGCGAAGGAATTTAGAGAGCGAGTAGTAGGGACAAAATGTTAGAAATGGGAGACATGAATGATCGAAGTGTGAATCAAAGCTGGAATGAAATAGCTGGGTGTATTAGAGACGCAGCAAAGGATATTTTGGGAGAGACAAAAGGAAGGGGCACAGTAGAAAGGGATACATGGTGGAGGTTTACAGAAATACAGAAAGTGTTGAAGGACAAAAAGAATAAATTCAAGGAATGGCAGAGTGTAGAACTGAAAAAACTTGACTGTTAGTTTGAAAGCTGAAAAAAAGAGCGAGTATGATGCGTTCAAGAAAAAAACTAAGAAAGCCGTGGCAATAGCAAGAGCAAAAGCTCAGGACAAACAGTACGATACACTGGACAGTCCAGCTGGCCAAAAAGATCTGTACTGGCTTGCTAGAGCCAGAGAGAAGAAGGCGAAGGATGTTAGTCAAATAAGATGTGTAAGTGATGAAGCTGGAATGCTTCTATCAGAGGATGAAATGATTAAAGATAGATGGAAGAGCTATTTTGAAAGACTGATGAATGAGGCAAATATCTGGAGTGGTGTTGTAGAGAATAAACCCATGAATGAGGGGTTAGTGAGAATGGTCAGTGTGGATGAAGTGAGAATAGCAGTGAATGGAATGAAGAATGGTAAGGCAATTAGTCCAATCGGAATACCAATTGAGGTATGGAAGTCATTACTGGTAGATGGATGGACGTGGTTAGCTTTGTTCTTCAATAAGTTGTTGCTGAAAGATGCAATACCTGATGAATGGTGCAACAGTTCGTTGGTGCCCATCTGCAAGAACAAAGGTGAGGTACTGAAGTGCAACAACTATAAAGGAATAAAGCTAATGACACATAGTATGAAAGCATGGGAAAAAGGTATTGAAAAGCGGCTGAGAGAAGAGAGTGAAATCGCACAAAACCAGTTCGGTTTTATGCCTGGTTGGGGTACAACGGATGCCATTTTCGCTATCATTATTTTAGATGTCATTTCGCTAATAACTTGCACATGGTGTTCGTTGACCTGGAAAAGGCATAAGACCTCGAGCGGTTTTGTGGTGGGCCCTTAAGGAGAAAGGTGTGACTGGCAAGTATGTGCAGTTGATCCGAGCGATGTACAGTCGATGCAGTACCCAAGTCCGGTCTGCAGTGGACACCACTGACAGTTTCAGTATAGCAGTCGGTTTGCACCAGGGGTCGGCTCTCAGCCCTTACCTCTTCCTGATGATAATGGACGCTCTGACGTCGGACATCCAGGAAGAGGCTCCCTGGTGTGTGCTGTTTGCTGATGACATTACGCAGGTTGCCGAAAGCGGCTTAGAGGTCCAGATTGGAGACGTGGTGGCAAAGACTGGAGAGTGTGGGCCTGAAATTGAGCAGAACCAAAACAGAATATCTGTTCTGCGATTTCGGCGGTCTCTCCAATTCTATGGCTGTAGCTCTCAACGGAACGCCTATACCGATCTGCTCCGACTTTCGGTACCTCGGGTCGCTTGTTCGGATGGTGTTAAAGACCGAGACGTAAAGCACAGGATCAACTCAGGATGGATGAAATGGCGACAGGTCACTGGAAAAACTTGCGACCGACGGATGCCCCTTAAGTTAAAGGGGAAAATCTATAAGTCCGTGATTAGATCCGTCCTGTATGGATCAAAATGTTGGGCTGTGAAAAAGACAGATGAAAAAAGATTGCATGTAGCGGAGATGAGAATGTTGAGATGGATGTGTGGAGTAACGAGAATGGATAAAGTGAGAAATGAGTACATTAGAGGTAGTTTAAAAGTGTCGCCAGTCACAGAAAAGTTAAAAGGGAACCGCTTATCTCAATGTATGGTCATGTGAAGAGGAGGGATGAAACACATGTAACTAAAAGAGTTATGAATACAAATGTGGATGGATGGAGTGGGAGAGGGAAGCCAAAGAAAAGATGGATGGATTGTGTGAGGAGTGATATGAAAGAAAAGGGAGTTAGTGATAGCGTGACGGCTGACAGGACAGAATGGAAGAAAAAAATCTGTTGCGCTGACTCCAAGTAACATGGGATAAGGGCAGGAAGAAGAAGATGTGAAAGGATTTTAAATACAGGGTACTGGGAAGTCGACGTATTCCTTGCAGGACGTCATAGTAGAGTTAAAATGCAGCAAATTAAGCCTCCAAATGTTCTACCAAAGTTCAGTAGTTTTTGAGCTACTTAGATTATTAGTTGTTTCATGAAAAATCCTAGATTGACATATTTGAAGACAATTTAAAAATTATTTACGGTGCGTCTGTACTGAAACTTAAGTTTTTATCATATTTGATGCCGTGGCAGATCTTTTTTAATAATTAAAAGTTAAAAAATGCCTAAAACTTTAGCAAAGATCATACATATTCAACACATCGAACATATTTTTTTTTGTAATACTTGCTATTGCTTCATAAAATATTGTCTAGTGCAAAAAAAATACTACGCCTGATGAACAAATTACTAGGAAAATATCCTTGTCTTACTAGCTATCCAAAAAGGTAAAAGTCATGGACTACATTATGAAAATCCTTTTTGATTTAGTACAGGAAGGAGTGCATCTCATAAAAAGGTGATTATTCGAAAAATCAGGTAAAACAATTTCGTGAACATTATTAGTAGTTTTAATCAATATTAATTTTAAAAACCTTAATTACACACATCTCATACGTCTTGTGCGATGTGCAGCCGTCGGTTTGTCTTTTTTTTTGTCTCGCTGGGATGCGGTTGATTTCAGATTCTTAGGGTTTTCGTCTACGCTGGGTTAACAACTTATAGAAAAACCTTTTTTACAAAAAAAACAACCGACTTCAAAAAAGAAAATACACTAAAAATTAAAAAAATAACTTTAATCTCGGAAGTCGGTGTTTCTAGTTTGGTTTCTTCGTTTTTTGAAACCGACTTCCGAAATTAAAGTTATTTTTTTTTAATTTTAAGTGTATTTTGTTTTTTGAAGTCGGTTGTTTTTTTTGTAAAAAGTTTTTTTTTATTTTTTCACTTTTTACTTGTTGTACCCCATTCTAAAACTAAATTAATAGTAAAGTTATGTGCGAATTGATAGCGCCAAAAATAGGGAATTTGAACATAGTTGGTGAAATTAGGATGTATCAGGGTAACTGTACAAATCTGTATACCCCTTCAGAGCGTATCAGCGTGATGTAATGTTGTGAAGTGGTGAAAACAATATACAGACATGCGATTGCAGTAATGTTGGAAAGTTTGCTATCATTTATTGAAGAGTTCCATTGTGTATCTCCGAAGTTCTTCATCAGATCTTCACCAAATTTAAATGGGACCACATGTGCCAGCTTTAAAATAATAAAAAATCATCAAAATCGGTTCACCTAGTAAAAAGTTATGAGGTAACACATAAAAAAAAAATACAGTCGAATTGAGAACTCCTTTTTTTAAAGTCGGTTAAAAATAAAAGAAAATTTACCATCAATACCCCCTTATCTTCTAAACTACGGAGTCTTAAATATTGAAAAAAATAGAGGTTCTTGACTTATAGATTACAGGAACACCTATGGGAACTCTATATTTTTACACACTTTACATTATTAACTTGCTTTGGTTTTGTGTATTTCCGGTTACAAATTAGTTATCCATTTTTCAATCATTTTCTGGTCTTTTATTAAGCTGAAACTTACATTTCTTATAAAATTAAGTGCCCAATGCAATAATATAATACTGTGAAGCTGGTCTGATGATGGAGCTGGAAGGTGGCCTTAAAATCTGCGCAACCAAACAAGATGGCACCATCATATGTTTTGACAAGTTACGTTAGACTAGGTGGCGCATAAGGTCTGTTGATGGAGCCGAAAGGTGTCCATAGGAATCTCCGCAACCATAAAAGATAGCACCATCGTGTTTGGACTCATTCGATGTGTATTGAAAAGTGACTTTACACTTGGTAGTACCCAGGGTCGAATGATGAAGTCGGAAGGTGGCCAAAGGATCTCTGCAACCAAACAAGATAACACCATCGTGTTTTGGTTTATTGGATATGTAATATATAATATATGTATGTCTTGTACAAGCGATATACATTTAGTGGTGGTGGTGCCCAGGGTCTGATGATAAAACCGGAAGGTGACCATAACA
Organism: Polia nebulosa; assembly: GCA_951329385.1. NCBI lineage: Eukaryota > Metazoa > Arthropoda > Insecta > Lepidoptera > Noctuidae > Polia > Polia nebulosa. Next base: position 16,493,942 of record OX589599.1, on the reverse strand, counting down.
ACTCCTCAACTAAACCAGATGGCACTATCGTATTTATTTTATTGAATTTGTACTGACTAGTGTTATTACACTAGAATGTGATCAGGGTCTGATTATAAACTATACAGTGTGTAACAGAAAGGTGTGGTCATATTTTAAGAACCGGTTACAACTTACTCTAAAAAAAGAAAAAAAAATTTAAAACAGAAATTTGGACTTTCCATACAAAGTTATCATTAGCTAATTAATATTTGTGTGGCAAGTAAAAATAAAATTGAGAATTGCCTCAGGTTTTCTTGAAGAAAGTTGATCATAAATTGATGGGCAGATGCAGTTCTCAAAATATGTTCACATCTTTCCGATACAACCTGTATATGATCTTCAACCATACAAAATAGCACCGTCGTGTTTTGACTCATTGGGTATGTACTTTCTGACAAGTGTCATTAAACTAGGTGGTGACTAGGGTCTGGTGATAGAGCCAAAAGAGTATGTACCATAGATACTAAACAAGAAAGTGCCGTATTGTTTGGTCTTGTCGATTTTGTCTTGACTAAAACTATAGTTCCAGGTATAGTCCAGGGTCTGATGTTGGATCTGTAAGGTCATCATAGGGATCCCTCAACTTAACAATGTAGCTTGGTTAGTTAGATTTGTCTTGACAAGTCACTGACACTGGCCGTATAGATTCGATTTTCTTTTGATTGCTGCTGCCCCAGGTACTGAATCTTTCGGCTTTAGAATTGATACGGTCCTGATGTCAGGACAAGTATTTTAATAAACTCTAAATGTTAAAAAGTATAAAATAAAGTACACATCAAATAAAATCTTTTTAAGGCAAGCTTCGATCAAATAAAAGCTTGAGGAGTGAACGTCTCTTGCACTGTTTTAAGGATAAGCCTAAAATATTATACTCGTAGTTGTACGCTTATGTCTATCTAAGTTTTAATTAGTATTTTTAAGTTCATGTTAAAGTTTGCCCTCAAAAGATTTTTACTTTTTTATAAGACATTAAAATGAATTAAAATATGTGATTCATTCGGAACCCTTTGCACGCGAGTCCAACTCACACTTGGACAGTTTTATTTATATGAAGACAACTTAAACAATATTTTGCGTATTCTTAAAGCAAAAAACCAAATGTGAGACACCATTAAATAAAGCGCAAACACAGAATCTTAAGGGCACAATCATTTATTTATTTATTTATTATGCACACACAAAAACAATTACAAGAGAAAAATGAACAAATACAGATAGAAGAGCACAAAGGTGCTGCTTATTTCAAAAGAAATTTCTTCCAGCAGACCTGCGAATCATCATCTGCCTAGCCTTTTCCCAACTATCTTGGGGTCGGCTTCCAGTCTAACCGGATGCAGCTCAATACCAGTATTTTACATGGAGCGTACTGTAATACGATACCCCTTGGTAAGACTAGTTGTCAAAGTTTCGAACTTCTGACAACTCGTAACGACGTTTTTTTTTGACAAGCCCGCCACACTATTCCCAAACCACTATAGCGTCTGTACGCCAGAATCAACAGTGGCCACCACCAGAATAAACGCCGAGACAATGAAGGTCGACGAGTCCCAGAGAAACGATTAAACTGTCTTGGGTCCCGCAACGAAATTTATCAGAAAAGACAGCGGAGGAGTAAGAAAAAAATAATTTCCACTTCCCTCCTAATCAAGCGGGAGACAGAACAAAACTAGGTCATTAGGCACAAAGGGGGTTTTTACAACTGGGGTAAGCCCAGTTGCCAAGCACCACTGGTTAAAAACACTAATATTAATGGGTCCAAAAATTGTGAGCTGTTACACTTGATTCCAATAATAGGTATGGCAAAAACGCTTGAGTAGAACATTGACATAAAGGTGAGGCAACAAGCTTGAAGGAAAATAATTTACTCTTAAAGTTGCCATGACCTGTGAGAAATTGGGCAACACAGTGATCCACCTCCAGCCATGTCCTATCCAGTCGTTCGCAAACCGATGGGAAGAACTGGTGGAGGTGTCTGCCTTTGATGGAACTTTCCCACCTACATTGCCATTCGGATAAAAGGTCCTCCCAAACGTCAGTTTGAGGTTTAAGTCATCTAGAAATCTTAGCACGATCACGTTGAGGTAAAAAGTCTGGGTCCGTAGTCTTTCGTGCAGAATAGTACATTGCAGCACGTCGCTGCACCTCAAGATCGACTGGAAGTACACCTGCAAGTACCGGTAAGGCTTCAGTGCTAACCGTTCTATACGCTTTACATCAAAATCAAAGCTAAACGTTGACTTTGTGGCAATTTACGTCGTACCGCCTCAATGGTGGCCCTATCAGCCCAAACAGGTGCCCCGTAGCACATACAACCCAGGTAAGTAGCCCCATAGATCGTTTTTAACGTTAGGAATGATAGGCCCCAAGTAGCCTTAGAAATCCTAGTCAACGCATAGAAGTTTTTTTTTAGCTTTTTCACCTACTGTTTTTCTGACTCGTAACGACTGTCAAAGATCCACGATTGACAGCCGGGCCGACCAACGACTTCCCGTGCTTTCCGAGGCATGGAGGAGTCTCGGTATGTAAAGATGGTCACCCATCCATGGACCAACCCCGTTAAGCATAGCTTAACCTGATGGATCGACCCGTGCGGCTGTTATTACTTTAGCCACGAGCTCCTCACTCCTTAAGGGCACAATCAATACTATTAAATCAGAATTGATTCCCTTAGACCCTTTCGTAACTTGTAACACTGAGGTTTTTATTTAATAGTTAGAGGCTTGCCGGGCTCAGGGCAGGGTACAATGGGCATAAAGGTGACATAAAGGCCAGGCCGCGTGTATCGGGAACTCGCGTTACGTGCGTGACGGTCAGTTTGCGACTACTCCAATACAACATGCTGGCCGAACGTGTTCTAACTTTATGTAGCCGTCTCGTCGAACTATGGATGTAGTTTCCTAATTACATCTTACTAATATTATAAATGCAAAAGTTTGAATGGATGTTTGTTTTCCAATGACGCCGATGAAATTTGGCACAGTGATCAAACATCTACACCGAGACCTGACATGTTTTCTTTCATAATAATTTGTAGGTACAGACAAAGATTCGCCGAGTGATCCTCTCTTTTTAAGGTTTCGTAGTCCTAATACAAGAGAGAGAGATAACAAGATAGTTTCGGTCTGTCCGTTTGTCCGTCCGAGGCATAGCTAAGGCTAAGAGACTGTTAGTCCTAGAAAGCTGCAATTTTGCATGGATATTAATCACGCGACAATGAAGAAAAAGTAAAACCTTTAAAAAAAATTATGCGTAGCTCCCATACATGTAAAGAGGACATGACTTTTATTTTCTCGCCTATCCTATTGGATGGGGTATCGTTGGATAGGTCTTTCAGAATCATTGCGGGGTTAGGCAAATTATTTTTCGATTCAGTGATTCGTTTACGAAATATTAAAATCTTAAAATTGGGGTTCAAACGCTAGGACCATGAGGTCCGAGTGCTCATCGAGTTTTTCGGAATATCAGCAAGCAGTTAGTCGACTCTTCACGTTACCATTGCTATTCAACGTGGCAATGCTGCCAGCGTTCTGGGCACTTTTTCCATTGATAGCGATGTTGATGAATTTTTTATGCCCAATGATTTGTTTTCATACGCATTTGTTCACAATGGGTATTATTATCAGTTGACCTCTATATTAAGTTATTTAATTAAGTTGTATTGTAGTTATATTCTGTTGTAAATACCTTGGGGTAGTTGTTACTTATTTATTATGTATTTAAAACGTGTACCTAGTAAACATGAAAAATGAAAAAAAAAAATTCGTACGTTAACTCAATTAATTTGATTTATTTATTAAACTTAATGCACAAGTAAGAATTACTGTACAGTGGCGGACTTAATGCCTTAGGCATTTTCTACCAGTCGACCTTAGGGTGGTGCAGAGACGGAAGGGGGCAGGTGCATCTTAAGGGAAAGAATAAACAGAAAAAAATACATACATACAACAAAATTAAAAATGTAATTGAGAATAACGAAAACAACGAATCAGCGTTGTGATGATTTTTCCAACTCCATGCGAATGTGTTCACGCGCCTTCAACTTAAAAGAGAACCAACTGATTGCCGTCCTGATGTTCGGAAATTTCAAAAGGAGCGCTTTGAGGACCATTGGACCTTCTTCAAGATAATTTCCAGGAATCAGTGTAACCAGATGATATGCAACGCTAAACGCCGCCATATTCTAAATAAACTTCACTTCTTCTTCTTCTGTCGATATCTGGAAATTCTTTAAAACGCTGGGCATCGGCAAATCGCGGCATTCAGACTTTCTTAAAACAATTGGTCTGGTCGATCTGAAAATATTATTATACGCTATTTCTCCACTGTCCCTTTACTGGACAGTCAAACCAAGTCTAAAACTATCGACCATCTAGCTGGTTTGACGCGTCTCAATATTGCCCCCTTTGTCTTCACTCCAGTTGACCGGGGAGAGATCAAAAAGAAAATCCTATCCATTAAATCCAAAGCCGTGAGTTGCGATAACATCAGTCGTTATATGATCGTGTCGGCTCTGGATTAACTCCTTCCTGTAATCACCCATATCGTTAACTTTTCCCTATATTCTGGTGTTTTCCTTCCTTGTGGCGTGAAGCCAATGTACGGCCCCTGCCTGAGGTTCCCAGTCCCACTCTATCTAGTCACTTTCGTCCGATTTCCATCCTTGCCTTTCTGTCGAAAGTGCTCGACGCCTGTGTTCACAAGCAATTCTCCTACTTCATTTATCACAACTCCCTGATTAGCCCGTATCAATCCGGTTTCAGGCCCGGGCACAGTAACATGACAGCTCTCCTTAAAGTGACTGACGATGTCAGGCAATGAATGGAGGAAAAGAACGAAGAAGAAGAGGAAAGTTACAAATTTAGTGTTAATCGACTTCTCTAACGCTTTTAATACCGTCAGTCATGATATGTTCATAGCAATAAACATAAAGCCCCCTTCTAAGCCCACATGTTTTATGTATTTGTATGTTATAACGGGCGGCTACGGAATCCTACCATGCGCATGGCCCGACACGCACTTGGCCGCTTTTTGTATTTAACACTAAAATACCACTAAATACCATTTACACACAAAAGCACTTTGAAAAGCTATTGTATTATCCTAAAAATTAATATTTATTAAAAAAAATAAACTAAACAAATATTGTTTCCTACAAAAAAAAATCCATTACCCGCTCTTTTCTGTACAGCACACAGAATAGATATAATGTCTATTAGTGGCGAATGAAATACACTTCTGGACACATCTATTGGCCCACCTTAGAGTTTAGGTTTCGATGGCCCCTACCGAAATATGATTGCTAGATTGAACAAAAACTGTTGATGCAGTTTTAAACCTGATACATTTTACCATCTTTTTCGATCGTATTGTTTTAAATTTGAATTCAGAATACCATACGACATGGAGCTACGCCTAACAAGTCGGATATGCGCCTTGTTAAAGGCAATTGATTTTTGAATAAAAAACATGTTTTATCAAATAAAGGTTTAATTTAATAACGCGTGTTGCCTCCATGGGCATCTACCACAGCTCTCATACGATTAGGCATAGAGTTTATCAACCGCTCTATGAAATTTTGAGGGATCATCTCCCATTCCTCTTCTATGGCAGTTTTCAACTCCTGCATCGTCTGGGAAACTGGCTGACGAGCCCTAACACGTCTTTTTAGCTCGTCCCACATGTGCTCAATGGGGTTCATGTCTGGGCTTCTGGCTGGCCAGTCCATATCTGTGATGTTCACATCCCGAAGATATTCCCTGACGATGCCGGCCGCATGGGCTCTTGCATTATCATGCATAAAAAGGAAATTTAGGCCCACATAGTCCGCGTATGGTATCACGTGAGATTCTAAGCACTCACGAATGTACCTTTCAGCATTTAATGTTGGCAGCCGTGGTCCTGTAACAACCTCAAGTTGAGTTTTGCCGTTCGCGGATATACCGCCCCAGACAGTCCATGAGCCACCGCCATAAGCAACCCTCTCTTCAAAGCAGCATTGTGCGAAACGCTCTCCCTTACGTCGGTAGACCTTCTTCCTTCCATCATTGCCATGTAACACAATTTTAGACTCATCAGAAAAGAGTACACGGCTCCAATCTTGCTGTGTCCAATTTAAATGACTGCGTTCGAAATGAAGGCGCGCTGTTCGGTGGGCTCGCGTTAGTTTGGGCCCATTAGCTGGCTTGTGTGGTACCATATCGCGTTCTTTTAACCTTCTCCGAACAGTTCGAGCGCTCACAGATACTCCGTGGAAGTCGCGAAGTTGGTTTTGTATCTCAATGGAGGTAAGGTGACGATTTCTCAAGCTGGTCGTCACGATGAATCGATTCTGCCTTTCAGTTGTGACCCGAGATCGTGGCCTTCCTTGGCGACGAACAAAGCCGCCAGTCTCTAGGTACCTCCGATAAACATTTCGGACCGCAGATCGACTTAAATTAAGTTGAGCACTCACGTTTCTTTGGCTGTGTCCGGCCTGAATAAGTGCCACAGCTTGGGCGGCGACTTCAGGTGAAGTATCCATAGATTATTGATAGAACCTCACCTTAATGTTAAGAATAAGTAATGTTTGTTGCAAAACCAAAGATATTAACCCTTGAACGCCCGACGGCATACCCGTATGCCGATCCAGATTACGCGGCTTAAACCTCTATTATTAAATAACTAAAGATCTTATATCCTGTGGCATGGTGCACATGCATTCTTAGATAGTTATTACATAGTGTTAGAAAAAAAACGCAACACAAAACGCAACGCAAACGCAGAAACGCAATTTTAAAAAGCCGTTATGTTGTTTTGATTTCGTAATTTGAAGTTTTGAGTGTGAATAATAGGAAAATAAGATATCGGACTCTACAACTCCAACACAACAACTCTATTACTTGTCTATTCATAGTGCAACATGCAAAATTTCATGTAAATTGATACAGTGGTTTTAACAACTACCCACACACACACACACACACACTATTCCCGACAAATCGTTGATAACAGAATTTGAATAAAATTCAACTCTTGAATTACAAGTATTGTTTACATGTTATTCTAAGGTCTGTTTATTCAACAACCCAAAAAAGTTTACTTTAAGTGCCTCGATCCAATAGAAACCTCAGCAAGTTGTTTTTTATGAGCCCGGTTGTAAATATGTCAAACTGCGATAAGAGGCGGGGGCGTTGAGGGGTCACTTTTTCAAGAATTAAATCCAAGTAAACCAATAAAACCAAGTTCTCTTAGTATTCGATTGTTTGATATCAACAAACAGGCTCCAAATTGTCTTTTGTTTCTTTAAATTCTGTGTTCGAAATTCAAAAAAAGACTATTGAATGAAATTGTGAATGTGCCAGGTTCAAAACTGCATAAAAACTTTTTGCTCGACCTAATATAAAATTTTAGCTAGGACCAAACGAAACTGAAAATACAAGGTGGGCCAATAGATGTGTCCAGAAGTGTATATTCAGCTTTATCATTACATCTTCTACACATTTTGCCGGTGTTCTGAGAGACCTTTTTGAAAAATAACAACAATATTGTTTTATTAGTAAGTTTAGTTTATCAGTATTTCAAATGAATGCCTGCAAGAATTGAAAATAGGTAAAGCAACCTTTTTAGTGAAAGGGTCTTTAAGAAAAACCTACAGTAACTGGCATTTCGTACAGAAAATATTTGTGAGATGCCTCTAAAGTTTTATTTTTATTTAATTACATTTTTTTTAAGAAATGGCGTTTATAATTTTTTTCTTAACTTTTCAGCCTGATGTTTTTATTTTGTTGTAGTTCGAACTTTTTGAAGTGTTAAAAACGATTATTGCTTATTTTGATAATGTTTGAAAAAGTATTTAATTAGCATTTAGCGAACGGCATTTTCATAAACTATTAAGTAGTGTAGGAGGGTTGGTCGATGTCGTCACAGAAGTGAAGAAAACGCGATGATGACTTGAGACGTATATTTTTGCAGCAGGATTATACAGTGTTAACAAACAATACTTTAAAACTATAAAATAAAATAGGCGCAGTTCCACACAGCCAAGTCCGCTCGGACGAGGGCTGGGGACGTAGTCCTCTAAACCAAAAAGCACAATGGCTCGGCTACTCCACCAAACTATCAGAGGTGTTCTACGTGACCTTTCCAAGTAGGACGAGATCCGCGGATGCGCCTCGCTGATAGCAGGAGAAATAGCTTGATTAGATTTACTATTCCCTTAGGGGGTCATTAAGTTACGGAGAATCTTAACACAGCGATTCAGGATTATGACGTAATTGCACAGCTCCATCTAGTGTCGAGGAGCCATAACTAATCTGTCGAGGGTCACTAATTCACGGACAATCTTAACGCCGCGATCCAGAATCGTTACGTATCTGTACAGCGCCATCTCGTAGCGTCCGGCGGGACTATTATGATATAGATGATCTAAGAATATACTACTTGACAGGCTGTATTCATAATTAACATTAAGTACGAAGTACGTGTGTTACAATCTCCCCCTCAGTCCTCGAAGACGTCCCGGCGAGAAGGACTGGATAAAGGGTCGCTATTGTTTCTTAAGACGTCCACGTCCTCGTTTGGCTCCAGGGAGGGGCTCGCTGACAACTCTCTCCTTTCTAGGCCGTCCTCTTCTTCGCTGGGGTCGCACGGGTTCTGGTAGTGTTTCATGGCTTTCGTCTTTACATGGGGTCAAAGCGGAAGCATGATAAAGTCCAATAGAGTTAGTAGGATCATTTGGAGAAGCTACTTTATAAGAGGCAGGACCATGTTTATTAATGATAACATATGGCCCATCTCTACGAGGTGCAAATTTTGCAGTTATACTTTGAGCTCCCTTGCTAATGGGGTGTAGGTTGACAAGCACCAAGTCTCCTGGTTGGTATTGTGGGTGGTCACGCCTGTGTTTATCAACATACGCTTTGCGTGTCTTCTCCTTCATGTCTTGCACTTCTCTTGCCTTCATTAAGGTATCTGCTAGTTGCACAAGTTTCGGAGTTATCTCTGGTATTATATTTTCAGAAATTACTATGTCTCCGGAAGTCAACTTCACTATCTCGTGTGGACCTTATTTCCCTTCCGTAAGTTAAGTACATAACTTGTTGCATTACAGCACTCAAAAACTGAGTACCATTATCACTTATTACTCGCTGTGGCATCCCATATCTTTCGTTGATCAGGATCATTGCACAATTTTCAGTGGTTGAGTAATTATTTCTCTCAGCTGACGTGAGCAATCTACTCACATTTTCAACCGGGTGATCATCTTCCTTCTCCCCCTGGACCAGAACTGCTCCAAGGCGCGTAGCTACTGGCATCGGTCTTGAGGGTATAGGGTTTCGTTTCATCTGCCTGCCACAACACAGGTTTGGTAGTTAAAACCTCATCTGTCACGTAGGTCATATGTGACCACGAACAATAGATTTTCTTTTGTGTCTGTTGTCTGACAGATCAGCCACTAACCGAATTTTAAGCGTGTTTCTTACATCCGCTTGGACATTAACCTGGCAAAAGCTTAAGTTTGCCGAATGTGTTGAACGTTTTTTATTTGCGCAGCATGTTGGGCAACTACTGCGAACTACGCCAGGTGTACCACAGCCGTAACATGACACTCTGGGTGCAAACGGAGATGGATCCTGCGTAGATTTGGTAGGAGCTTCATGCTTGGATGGGACCTCAGGAACCTTATCCGATCCAGTTGCTTCTAACTCCTGTTGCTTCTTTTTCAGCTTCCTACACTGTTCGGTAGCATGGCCTAAGAAATGACAGAACCCGCACTTCACCTTCAGTTTTGGGTTAGTTTTGGGCTTCTCATCTCTGCGTTTGTCTCCGTCGTACAACCTGTCATTCCACATTTGTTCGACGCCCCGAGCAGCTTCTAGTAACTCGTCGTAACTTTTAACGGAGTTGCGTGGAATCTTGTCACGTATTCCGTGTTTCAGCTTACCGTATATCATGTGAAGTTGATGGGATTCCGGTATTTCAGGTTCAGGTTGAAATAACACATAGCCAGGTTTCCTTGGAGCAAAATTATGGCGCAGACGTTCTTTAAAATCTGCCCATGTGGAGACATGTTTGTTTACTCCCTGCCACCACACTGCAGCTTCACCTTTGAGGAGCAGTGGTAAGCCAGAGAGCGCTTCTGCATCACTTATATTTTCTATTTGTTTAAAAACTGTTACTGCCGCCAAAACTGCCTGTGTTACTTCGGTATCCTTCGTCCCGTTGAATTCCGCTTTGCAGGTGGTGAAGAACCGTGTCTTCCTGGTGAAAGTCTCGACAGTAGCGCCTCGAACTGAGCGTCAGTCATAGTCACCGACATGTCTGCTTTCCCTCTTGCAATTGTAGTCGTGATTCTTCCGGATCGTGTGACGTACTTCGGTTTTTCTTCGTGCCCGTCTTTGTTCGCCAGATTGTAGGAGGGCTGGTCGATGTGACGACATCGACCAGTCCTCCTACAATCTCTCAAGATATCTCTCAAGATGTGAAGCAAATTCAAAGATGACTTGAGACGTTTATTTTTGCAGCAGGATTTCATACAGTGTTTACATAAACAATGATTAACTTTTTATATAGGCGCAGTTCCACACAGCCGAGTCCGCTCGGACGAGGGCTGGGGACGTAGACCTCTAACCCACAAAAATACAAGGGCTCGGTTATTCCACCAAACTATCAGGGGTGTTCTTCGTGACCTTTACAAGTAGGACGAGATCCGCGGATGCGCCTCGCTGATAGCAGGACAAATAGCTTGATTAGATTTACAATTCCCTTAGTGGGTCATTAAGTTACGGAGAATCTTAACACCGCGATTCAGGATTATGACGTAATTGTACAACGCCATCTCGTAGCGTCCGGCGGGACTATTATAATATAGATGATCTAAGGATATACTACTTGACACGCCGTATTCATAATTATCATTAAGGCGTATATATCCGCCACGTGGCGCCCTCATTGAATAAAAAATCGTAGCAAAGCGTAGAAAATAAAGATTAAAGAATCCTATGTTGCGTTTGTTACAGATAGGATAAAGTATATTTATGTTGTTAAAACAGGACTCAAAATGTTTCGTATCCAAAGTAGTAAGCAAAAGTGTCAAAAACGGTCGTTTCTGGTACTTTTGCCTACTACTTTGGATACGAAACATTTTGAGTCCTGTTTTAACAACGTAAAAATACCTTATCCTATCTGTAACAAACGCAACATAGGTTTCTTTAATCTTTATTTTCTATGCTAAGATACGATTTTTTATTCAATGAGGGCGCCACCTATGCGGAGGTAGGCCCTTAAGTACGAAGTACGTGTGTTACAGTAGGTTATTAAGGCTCGATTTTTCAAAACTCATAAATTTTACCCGAGGAATAGGTTTGGTGGTTCTACAGCTTTTGTGTGTAAAATTTACGTCTGTTTTATGTTATATAAAGTAGTAGGCAAAAGTACCAAAAACGGCCGTTTCTGACACTTTTGCCTACTTCTTTGGATACGGAACATTCTGAGACCTGTTTTAAAAACGTAAAAATGCTTTATCCTCTTTGTAACAAACGTGACGTTGGATTCTTTAATATTTATTTTCTGTGCTATGCTACGATTTTTTATTCAATGAGGGCGCCACCTAGCCGGTAGTAGACCCTTAAGTAAGATATTTGGCAACATTACTAACTTCTGTGGCGAACTATGTAGGCGTCGAGGAGGTTGCGTGACCACATTTACAATAAATGGTCCTCCATTCATTGTCGTGGCAAGGAAGACCTGTGCTAAGCACTGGACGTTAGCGAGCTGATAATGAAATTGATAGACAGGAACGTGCAATCTACAGCCGTAGTTTTACGACAAGGACGTGACGGGTCCCGAATTCCATTTCTTCAAGGAGCAAATACTTTTCTATCTACAGGTGAGGTTTGTGTCTTTAAACGCACTTGAAAAGAGGGTAAAACCCATGACTACGTTTAATATATCTAAGAAAAAATCCTTGATTTAGATAGGTATACCTACATGGTACCGTAATTTGAGCGCTTCTTCTGTATTCATTCATCTTTCCACACTTGTAGGTCGGGTGAGCATTAAGGTACCTCACAAAAATAAAGGACAGTACCACGTTAGAAATCCCAAGAATTTGAATAAGAACTAAACATGCAAATATTTTAAAATGAAACGATTCTCGCAACTTCACAGAGATCCATGAATAAGCTCTCTCGGGAAATTTACAACGAAAGAACTCAGTCCAGTCACTAGGTGTGCCTAGGAAAATTAAATACCTAACAGCTTATATACCTACTTACCTATGCATGGTATTAAAATTCCTAGAACTGGAATGCGTTTAATGAAAATTTAAATTACTTCAGGTCCAAGAATATGAATTTATGTTAGTGTTTCGTTATTTACCGGTATAACGACCATTTGTAACTAAATACCGACGGTTAAGATCAATGTTTGGCCTAATCTGTTGGGTTACCCTCAAAGACGCGGGCACACAGCTAGGTACGTAACGCAATACCGTCTAGCCAATTCAACCTTCAGAAGAAAGTTCATTAGAACAAGCATATATATTGTTTAGTAAGTACAAACTGTACTATCTGAACCATACGACTTTGAGAAAGGTTTCGTGACCATTGACCTGTCAACAGATTTATTGTGAATACATTTAAATGAGGCACGTATTTATTCTGAGTTTCGTTTGACGTGACGTTATCTCTGAGTATGTAGGGCACAACCTCTATGGTAGACGAGCAACTATCCTCGCGAAGTTCCGGTCATCCCAAAGACCGTCGTTACCGTACGTCGCACAAACATTGTAGGTACACGTACACATTATCTTGTAACATCCCACACAAAGTTATGTAGTTATTTATATATTTTGTATTGATTCACTCATCCCTCTTCCCTTTTTCTACCTTTTTATTTCTGTCAGCTCCATTCACTACGCACAAGTGAAGTGTAAACCATCCGCGGTATTTTCCTCTGTTCTCATTTTTGTCTGTTTTCGAGAAAAAAGGTGTGTGTGTGTGTTACTCGTATTACATTGTTAATATTTTCCGATGTCTAATAAAAGGATTTATTTCATGTTTCCGTTAGCGAACACGATCAAATAATTGTAGCCACCCGAGTGAATATCCATACAATGAATAAAGCAAAATTATAAATACTTACTGATTTTTCAAAGAGAAAATAGAATTACACTGGGTTTCGAATACCCTTATAGAGTTTTTGGCGGGAGTTTTTCGAGTGAAGTTCAGTGGCTGTTTTAATTATTCCCAAATTAATTCCTAGTTGATATTGTGATGTAAAATTGGCGTAGTTTTGTGTCTCAAGTGTCTAAGCAACTGGACAATATGAATCATTGAAACAGGCGCGATCTCGGTAAAATAAAGCTGAGATTTTTGTCGTATTGACTACCTCAGCGAAGCTTGACGAGAAGGCTGACTCGACTCATTTGCTGCCAAATTCTGCAAAAACATTAGAATTTGTTACATCTATAATCTAATGGGAAAAAAGTGTCAGGATTCTGTATCTAAAACTAAATACTTTCTTAACTTGACACTTGTCCCTAAGAAAGCCTAGTGTAACTGCTTTGTATAATGATTTCAGCGAATGCAAAAATGCATTAATTGCGAGGGAATATACTTTGAAAAACAATAAATGTATAGTAAGTACCTATATCTAGTCTTATTTATCAGAATCCAGAAACTTTCAGTATGCCAGTATTATTGTAAGTAGGTCAGCTGGCGACCTGTTGCACGTCCTTGCACGTGTCCCAGCGCGCCTCCTCTCGCGCGCCCGCCACCCCGCCGCCGCCCGGCACCTACGCAACTACGCAGCACCCCACATCCCGCGCCTTTTACTTCGCAATCATCGCACCACTATTGCCAGCTTTTATTTAATTGAAAACCTCTCGTGTCAACTTATGTCGAGACACCGCGCTAATGGCAGTGACCCCTCCAGCCGCCACGGCTGAAAAAGTTTCCAACAGAAACTAAGGCTGACTTTATTACCTAATAAAAGCGGTATTTTGCCGCTTTGCACTGATAAGCCTTATCAAGTGCGTAATGAATTAAGTTTCCGTGTGTAGCATATGGACTCGTCAAAGTGTTTAATGGTTTTCTTATGAGACGCGATAAAATATTGAAAGTTTGATAAAGTATAAAAATAAATGTTAAGTCAAGCAGTTTCAATTTTGTATTCATTCATACCTACATATAAATAATGCGCATCTGATCTCGTGAACTCTTTCTATAAAGGTAAAAAATTATTACATTTCATTTGAAGTGGCAGCATAAATAAGGCTCCCGCTGGTTTAATCAAGTTTTCTATTCTCCCAAATGGAGCTCCTGCTGGTAAATAGATTCAGTTAACGAGGTCACATCGCTCACATCTTATTTAACACAATGAATTTCTTTAGATTAATACTTACTCATTGAGAGTGTCATACCCTTGAATATGCTTATGTCTTTGAGTTACGTTTAAAAGAAAATCGCATCCGAGGGGTTCGTTGCACATCATTTGAATTTATTGTGCAAAATAATTTGAAGCTTTTCAGAAAATTGGTTCACGTTCCTACAACAAACGTTAGGGAGTTTCCAGATCTGATGAATGCGCCGCGAAAGCGCCGCTCGCGAGCAGCGCGCGTAGCCGGCGCGCGAACGGCGCGCGCGCAGCCCGCTAGCACCTAGCGCGAGCTGCGCGCATGCAATTTAAGTTCGCGCAATATTCGCGCGGCTCTCGCGTGCAGTTCGCGCTACGCTCGCGCACCTTTTACGCGCCGACTGCGCGCACCCTACTCGTGCGTCGCTTGCGAGCCGCTAGCGCCTCTGCTACGCGCCACACGCACTTCATGCAGCTGAATGCGCGAGCGGTTCGCGCACCGCTCGCGCGCACTATGCAAGTCATGCGTGAGTTGCAGTAAAGAGGTGCACCAAACAATTGCAGTAACTACACGCGTGCAGCTCGCGAACGGCGCATTCGTCAGATCTGGATACTGCCTTAGAAAAATGAGGTCGACAACTGTACGTTCTAAAGTGTTTGGTTTAGGGGACAACTAATCTCTATTCCTGACATGTTTCGTCTCAGGGCCGTAAGGAGTTACCGCTAATTTGCAATTCCCCTTTCCGTGGAAACACGTTAATATCCTTCGAGAGCCTGTGATTTCCCCAATATCATTATTTGTCTTGATAGCCTTTGTTGAGCACCGGCTTTAGAACCACCAAATAGAACTCGTGGATTAGGCGAATTAAAGTTAATTTAAGACGAATTTTGAAACTATTCTTCAGACTAAATGATAAATGAGCTCTGTCGCCCTCTTGACGGTCATAAATCGTTCTTTGGGAATACGTCACTAGAAAAAAGTCAATCCTATATCCTAACCCAGGCAATAGTGTACCCGTATTCCCATGCAAATTTCTTTTAGTTATTAAGTCGTGATCGATTTATAGACATAGAAATACAGACTCATAAGTACAGACTTTGACATTTATAATTTCAGTATGATGATTATTCAGTAATAGTTCTTAGTAAAACAATAAACACACAATTATAAGAGTTGCTTACCCAGAATTGACCGAGTTATCAACTTCAGGCAATAGTGTACCCGTATTCCCATGCAAATTTCTTTTAGTTATTAAGTCGTGATCGATTTATAGACATAGAAATACAGACTCATAAGTACAGACTTTGACATTTATAATTTCAGTATGATGATTATTCAGTAATAGTTCTTAGTAAACCAATAAACACACAATTATAAGAGTTGCTTACCCAGAATTGACCGAGTTATCAACTTCAGGCCAGGAGAGGCGCCTCTTGCAGAAGGCCATGGTGGGTTTCTCGGGCGGCTGCTGGTTGCGAGGCACGCGCAGTGAGCCTCCTCGGCGCGGCGGAGGAGCGGGCGCCAGGCAGTCAAGCGTGCGGCGCCGCGCGCTCAGCGCTGATGCTCCCTCCGTTGGCACCACTCGAGGGAATCCTACGGACGAACAATATCTACATTAGTTTCTATTAACCAATTTCGGGGGCGATATGAAAAGACGTCGAGTTACTGGGTCCGACTCGGATCGTCAGTATTATTATTTTCTTATCTAAAATTTCTCAATAGCAGCCCGGAGTCTGGGTTTTTACCCGGTTGAAAGCAGAGGGCTAGCCCGCTATTCCGTCGGACATAAACATAGCTCGGGAAATGAGGGCTATACTTATACACCTCTGTCGAACCCTTTTAAGAATACAGTTGTGGTCATCATGATATAAAAAAACTATACCTAACTCTTCATAACAGACTTACAAATGTGTGTTAAGCAATCAGCAGTAGCGGTAATATACTTTTGAGGCCCGTCGGAAATTCATCGGATGGCCTCAAACCTAAGAACGAATAATGTATCCACAAATATTGCGATTTTGGCATTTGCTTACACGAATTATGCAATGGATTGAGACTTATGGTCACTTATTTTTATAGCTTATGTGCGTGAACCTTAAGTAATGTAGCCAAATAAATATTTTTTTTCTTTCTTTCTTTCAAGTTTTTTGCTTTTATTACTAATCTGAGTTTTAGACCCCTTCTTATGTACGGGTACATAAGAAGGGGTCTAAAACTCAGATTACTAATTATAGGCTGATGTAGATATCCAAGTTATGCAATATAGCTAAAATATTTGAGAGGATTGTCTATAACCAGTTAAATCCCGCCCTCGTTCAGATACTTTCAGCATCGATTTTTAAAAGGACGGTCTACCACTTCTAACTTAATTTTACTTAATGATTTCATTACGGATGCTATGGATAATGGCAGGTCAACGTGGTTTACACAAATTATAGCAAGGCATTCGAACGGATCGACCATCATACCCTGATAAAGAAATTATGCTACATGGGCATCCGTGGGGACAATGATCTTAAGGTGGTTCGTGGATTTTTAACAGGTCACAAGCAGTAGAACTCAATAATTATATGTCTAGTTGGGTAAACATGCCCAGCGGAGTACCTCAAGGTGCGTTGCTGAGTCCTTTTTAATTTGTAGTCTATGTGAACGACATCGATCAGTGCCTCCATTCATTCAAACTATTATGCTTTGCCGATAACATGAAAATCTTTGCTACTATTTCAGCGCTCGAAGATTGACTAGCACTTCAGACTGACTTGTATCGGCTCGAAGAGTATTGTCGGGCTAATAAACTCGATCTCAACCCATCCAATTGTTCGGTGATCACTTACACTAGAAAACGTGCAGTCCTAGCCACTACTTATACTGGCGGGCCAGATCTTGCCAAGGTGCAATTCTATTCGTAACTTAGGCGTCCATCAAGACAGTATCTAAGCTAGTTTTTGACACACACATCGATACAATTGTCAAAAAAGCTTCCAAACTGCTTGGGTTTATAATGCGTCTCTCTAAGTGTTTTACAGATGCTAAAACACTAAAAATTTTGTATTGCGTCAGCTAAAGTATGCGTCTCAGATATATATGCAATGCATGTTATCATAAATACATTGATCGCATTGAAAACATCCAAAGACGTTTCATAAAATATGTTTACTGTCATCAAAAGATTCCATATCGGTCAACCGGTTATATTGGACTCTATAAGAAGTATCTACTGCTACCACTGGTAGATCGACGTTAAGTTGCTGACTGTTTGTTCTTGTTGAAAATCCTCAATAACATTATTGATAAGCCTGAGTTATTGTCAAAATTTTATTTTAATGTGCCAAGAAAAACATTTCTCTTTAGGTAATCCACCCTTACGTATACCTCATTCATCTTCGAATTATAGGCCGAACAGTTATATTGTGCGCGCAAGCAGTAGCTTCAATGATGTATAATAATATAATAATATAATAATAATAATGTTTATTTTCTCACCACAACAAAACAGTAGGTACATCATCGAAAATGTTAAGATAATGGCTTTATCATTGTGGGAGACTGGTGCCTAAACTAGGCTGCAAGCCTGTATTTCAGGACACCAGGACTCCGTCTTTTACACAGTAAACATCTAGATACATTACTATTAAAATCTTGCAACCGAAGTAGTGATTACAGCCTTGCTATTGATGACAGTATCATTAAATCAGATTCGCAAGTCGCCGCGGCATTTGAAAATTTCTTTGCAGAGATTCCCGTATCGACTACAAAATCTCTAAATTCATCACCAACTGCTGCAGAAATTTTACTTAAAGAAAACGTTCCAGTTTGTGAATCC
This sequence comes from Polia nebulosa, assembly GCA_951329385.1. Lineage (NCBI taxonomy): Eukaryota > Metazoa > Arthropoda > Insecta > Lepidoptera > Noctuidae > Polia > Polia nebulosa. Next base: position 16,475,763 of record OX589599.1, on the reverse strand, counting down.
CAATTTTATTTCCAATATGTCACTTGTAATGATGTAATCAAAACTTTTAATACTTTAAATGTTAAAAAGACTGCAGATCTATGGGGTAATTCTGTTGACGTTGCTAGGTCTATTATAGACATTGTAGCACCTACTTTAGCAGTAATCTTTAATAATTGTATAGATTGTGGTGAGTTTCCTGATCTAATGAAATATAGTAAAATTATACCATTGTTTAAATCGGGTAGTACATCAGACCCTACTAATTATAGACCTATATCAGTGCTACCTACTTTTAGTAAAATTTTTGAGAAAATTATTTTAGATCAAATTCAAAGATATTTTAATAAACACAAATTATTACACAACAAACAGTTTGGTTTCACAAAGGGTCGTTCAACAACTGATGCTGGTGTTGAACTTTTGGGACACATTTATAATGCATGGGAAGATAAATGCGATGCGTTGGGCATTTTTTGCGATTTGTCTAAGGCTTTCGATTGCGTTCTCCATGATACATTGATCAGGAAGCTGCACTACTACGGAGTCCGGGGCGCCTCTCTGGATCTTCTTACTTCATACTTGGGTAATAGGATTCAGAGAGTTGATGTGAACGGCAAAAGGTCTTCCGGGTCTGTAGTCAGAATGGGGGTTCCTCAAGGCTCAATTCTGGGTCCTTTTTTGTTTCTAATCTATATCAACGACTTGCCTTACCTCATAAAGGATAAACATGATATAGTGCTGTTTGCAGATGACACTTCACTTTTATTTAAACTCAAACGTCAGCAGGTGGTTGTTGATAATGTAAATAATGCTCTTTCAACTGTAGTTAACTGGTTTAATGTCAATAATCTTCTCCTTAACGAGAAAAAAACAAAATGCATAAAGTTCACATTACCCAATGTAATACAAGTGAACACTAGTGTGTCAATAAAGGGTGAAGAGTTGAAACCCGAGGATTCCACAGTGTTCTTAGGTTTAACTTTGGATGCGCAGCTTCAGTGGAGCCCCCATATAGATAAACTGTCCAAAAAACTTAGCTCTGCAGCATACGCCGTAAGGAAAATTCGTGGTTTAACTGATTTGGAGACGGCTCGTTTAGTATACTTTAGTTATTTTCATAGTGTGATGTCGTACGGCATTCTGTTGTGGGGAAATGCCGCCGATATTCAGACAATTTTTGTTTTACAGAAAAGGGCTATTCGTGCAATTTATAAATTAAGTCCCAGACACTCCCTCAGAGACAAATTTAAAGAGATTAATATTATGACTGTTCCCTCTCAATATATTTATGAGAATCTCATGTATGCACATAAAAATATTAATCTGTTTAAAAGATACAGTGATATCCATAGCATAAATACTAGGAACAAACACAAATTTATTGTACCAAAAACCAGGCTCAAGAAAAAAATAGGTGGTTCGTTTAGATGTCAATGTATACGTTTCTATAATAAACTTCCTAGCCAAATTCAAGAACTAAGCATAAATAAATTTAAATCATTTATTAAACGTAAGCTATGCCAGAAAGCTTTTTACACAATTAATGACTTTCTTGAGGACAAAAAGGCGTGGGATTGAGCTGCTTCAATGATATACATGAGCCATTGTTTTCATATGTACTACTTACTGATGAAAAATTTTTTATATATATATTTTTTTTTAATATTCGTTTTTGACATGAATACTTGTATAGTATTGCATTATATTTTTTATTTTATTTTTTTATTGACATTTTATTATTATTATTTTTTTTTTGACTTGAATACTTTGTTAAGTATTATATTTATTTTTATTTTTTGATTGACATATTATGATTACTATTTTGTTTGACACAAATATTTACTTTGTAAAGTATTATATTTTTATTTTTTTTTGATTACTTAATTATTGTAAATGTGAGGACTATGTGGGTTATTATTATTATTTTCTCCTCCTTTTTACAGTAATTTTCAACGTTGTCTGACAGTTTGAGTACTTTTGCGGCCTACCCAAATGTCTTTTCTTTGGTATTGTTCGTCATGTCATTGAGCTCCTTAGTGGTTTTTAAGTTGAGCTATTCGACTATTGACAAATGCTTGCACTGACTGGACAGGTCCACTCAAATATGTTTGGTTCTTTCTTCAAAAGACCACTACAGACACTAAGCTGCATGGTCCTCATATAGAATAATGTGAATGCGAGAACTATGTATGTCGTTATATTCATGTAGATTTTATGATTGTCTGGCAGTTTGAGTATTTTTTGCGGCCTACTCAAATGTCCTTACTTTGGTATTGTTCGTCGGTTCGTTGAGCACCTCAGAGTTCTGAGTTGAGCTTCGCGATGACTGACAAATGCTTGCACTGTCTGGACAGGTCCACTCGAATTCGTGTGTTGCTTTCTTCATAAAGCTCATCCCAGACATAAACGTACATGGTTCTCATAGGATCTAACCAGTCCACATTGTATGGATTTGAACACTAAAAGAGACTTTGACCTCTGAGTTTGTTTCGGTGTTTCTTCTCAGGGTAGTCAGCTAGGAAACACCGGCCTCATCTAGCTTAAACTGACAAAAAAACATTGACGTGTAAAAGTGTTCCTTGTAACCTATTTACTGAATAAACATCATTTATCATTTATCATTTATCATTTATTAGGTATTTTAATTTTATCAGTGAACCCGAACACAAATTATCGACAAGTTTACGCTAGTATATATATATATATGTGGGCATGTAAGTATGTGTGTGTGATGTGTATGGGTGTGTAATGGTGTGTGTGTTGTGTATGGGTGGCGGTGTATGTGAGTGTTAGTATGTATAATTGTTACATTAGTAATGTTACACTAAGGTTACAAGTAGTTTTTCGGTTTCGTCATAATTTATATCTAGTAGGAAGGAAGTTATTTTCCTTTTACACAAAATCTTAGTAAGATTAACTATCGGAAGCTTCCTATTAATTTTGTTGTAAAGAAAACCACCTAGGTGGCAGAAGAAACGCTTTGAGAATTGGGTTGAAAGGCGAGGGTCTGGGCGATCTACGGGGTTGTATCGTCTCTTACCTTGTGAAGCCGAAGGGTGGTATCTTAGCATAGAATGTTGTTTCAATATTAATAGTATGCAAGGAATATGCTTTAGATCCATTCACAATTAGTGTGAATTCGGCCAGAAGGTGCTCAAGCCTCAAATTGTTTAAGTAATAATTATAATATATGATTTATTTTCTCTACACAAGTTACTTAATGCTAGGGTTACAGTGGAGCACGAATATGTAATTAACTTTGTGAGAGACTGGTGCTTGAACTAGGTCTCTATAGAAACCTGTATTACAAGTCACCAGTGCCCTCCCGCAGCTATTCGCCTGCTATGTCCCACTTTTGTTCTAATAGCATTTGCATAGTAAGAAGAGTGCAGGAAATCAAGTTAAAACACATAAAAATGAAATAAAAAAAAATAAAAAATAAAATTATTATGCAAATATCAGAACGCGTGTGAGTAGCTGGAGAGTGTGTATGGACAAAATGTGGTTAGGTGTATATGCGTAGGAAATTGCTTGAGTGACTGTGGTGCGAGGATGATTTATATTGAGTTTATTCGGTGCGAGCATGATTGAAGGAAGACTGCGGTAGGTATTATTACGAGTACTTACTTGTTTTTGTTTTTAATTCTACTCTATTATTTTAGTCATATATTTGCAAACCAATTTTTATATTGCTTCTTTGTTTAAAGCGGTGTGTTTTTGTTTTTGTGCTCACACCACATAATTATTGTAGTTCTATAAGTGAGGATTTGTAATTGGCTTTCTGGTGAATATGGTTTTCTTTTTTATTTGTTTTTATTAGCTGTAAGTCCTGCATGTACCAAATAAATAAATAAAAAGATCAAAACGCCAACTTGTGAACAAACTGAAACTTATCTATTTTTTCCTGGAATCGCCTACAGATCAATAAAAAATAAATATTTACAAAATTAAAGTGAAAAAACCGAAGTTAGTTTCTTTTTTCACTTGGAGTTTGTTCTCAAACCTTGGCTTAATTCTTACGCAACTTTTAAAGACTAACATATTGTGCAGTTATTCACTAAAACAAAAAAAAGTTACTTGGTACCTTTTTTTTTTTTTTTTGGGGTGGGAAATCATCCTATGACTTCTCCCGCTCTGGGTGGAGCGGGAGGGCGTGTCAGACTCTTACTGACTAAAACCCACCCCTGTTCCTTCCTGCTTCGAGTGCCCAGGGGCGAGGTAACTCTGTTTCGAATTTATCCTCAACCCCCGGGCAGGCATCGGCCATGACGGGCCCCGTTTCTTGCTGACAACTCTTTGAGGTGCGCGTGGAACACTACGCACCGTCAACTCTCGGGCCTGTTGCTGATCTGACGGCGAGCTACCCATTACTTGTCGTCCGCAGGCCCGGGTCTACGGTGGCCGGAGATCGTCTCGCGGCGCCGGAAGTCCCAGGCGTCTCCTGAGGCGGCTGCTGCTGAGAGCGTGAGGGCGACTCCGTTGTTGGTGCTCTCTCACGCGTTCCGCCTCCGCCTTCGCGAGCATTACTGCTTCGCAGAAGGAGGAGACGGCTTCCCATTCCCATTCGCTCCGTACCATGGCCTGAACCAGGGCAGGGCGCGAGAGGTCGCTGCCGCCTATCGCATCCACGAGGACACGGCGATGCTCTGCCCAAGCGGGGCAAACCTCCACCGTGTCCTCTGGGCGATCCTCGTAGTGGAAACATCTGGGGGTCACCTCCCGCTTGATCCGAAACAGGAACCTCCCGAAACAGCCGTGTCCGGTGAGGATCTGCGTCAGGCGGAAGGTGAGGGCGCCGTGAGGCCTCTCCAGCCACTCCTCAAAGAGGGGCACTACCGCCGCATTGGTGGCGTGCCCAGCGCGGGGTTGTGACAATTGCTGTCTCCATGTCGCCATGAGATCTTGCCGGAGCTCTGTCCGCCGAGCCGCGAGTTGTCGCGGCAGCGGAGTTTCGCCCCGGCTACTTGGTACCTATTCTTCTCATTAGAAAAAAGAAAAAGACAGAATAGCTATAGTTTGTTTTCAAGTTCGCATTTAGGGCTGGGGCTACATTTATCTCCGCTGAGTGTATCAAAGGAACGCTGTGGAGAATGATGTTTCTGATGATGGGATTGAAATAACTTTTATTTTAAGTTAAATTGAATTTATTAAAATCACTTGCACGTTTTGATCAGCAAAACTGTCTATGATAACAACAAACATATTTTTGCGGGCCAAGGAATGTTCGATGGAGACATGCTCGCGTAGGAACGACAAGGATGGCTATAAACTCGTACAATGGTATGCGCAATCGCCATCTCATACCACATGTTACAAACAATGAAAAAGAGAATATAGCTTTACTTTCTCTTAGAGCTAAACAAGACACAATAGCATTTATTTACAATGAGTTACCTACATTCCACCCCTTTGTTCCCGAGCACTCTCGTCAGTAGGCAACACAACCATTTTAACAACAGGGCGCTATCACTAACAATTTTTAACGGGGTGATGGTCCACTAAACTTACAAACACTTGAATCGATCAACGACACTGTGGCACCATCATCAAGTAGCGCATAACAAAGAACTATAATCTAGATTATTCTCAATAATACTAAAATAATAACGTGTGGCCGCCTGCGCTGCGGCGCCCACAGGCGGGGTGGCAGCGGCGTTGCCTGAGCCACGGAACGGCACTCATCCCATCGTTTTGCACGGCACTGATAACGAGCATGGGTTATCACCAAATATTTATTACATAACTTAGAGTCCTTAGCAAAGTCCAATTTTCGCTTTTGTTGAACATGCCGCACTCGGGTAACCGGTGACCCGCACTGTTAAACAACGCGCACACACTAGCTTGCGACGACGCACTCGATGACGCAGCTTCCTCGTTAGTGATGTGTGTTCTCCACCCGGCTTGGGCGGCACCTTCGGGCCCTCGAGATATTAAAAAAAAACGAATACAAAGCGAAAATAGAGGCCGCAGCGACGTCCAGCAGAAAAAAATTACACCAGACGGGCGGCGCCAGACAAAATCGCGCCCCGAAGCATGACCGAACCGTGCAATAACTACCCATACATAACAAAATAGACACAACAAATCCACACGAAATATCAAATTCAACCCAGTAACAAATTCGGCCCAATCAAACTCACGCGTCGCAATCCATGCGAATCGAAACAAATTGATCTCGCATAACGGAGAGCGATTACCTGCCCCAACCCACACAAACCGCAACACACAAATCCTAACCAGACCAAACCCATCACCGAATCAATCCCAACATCCCGCACGAACCCTCCACCCTGCCACACACAAGTAATCACTACACAATCCAATCAATCACACCCCAAGGCACAACGCCGCTCAAGCACCACCCAGCGCCACTACCCCCACTAGACGCCGCCGCAACCTCCAAACCAACCATGCAATCATGCCCCAAATGTCACATGGTGGTGCATATATCCGTCTAGGTTAAATTATGTGTTAATTGTTTATGTAACAAAATGTATGTGCGTCGCTTTCACGTGAATAAACAGTTTTTCTTTCTATTCTTTCAGATACGTACCAGAGAGCAGCGACGAAATTCCCCCAGGTTCCACGTCGTTAGGAGACTCGAACAACTTGTTCAAGTCTCCCACCGGCGCGGCCCTCGTATGAGGCGCTAGCATCTGGACTCCCTCCAGTACTCATCCCATAGCCACGCCTCAAAGCTTAGAATTAGGTGGCGGTAATCGACGATTATCGACTGATAATGGATGCGACCCAGGGTGTGTTCCTCTTGTTCTGATTTCTCCCTTGGACCTTTCCCGTATGAGTGTTTCTACCGGCGATGCCCCAAAATCACTGAGACCCACAAGCCCCACCACGACGGCAACGTGGAAACATTCGGTGGGGAGAGAGAACAGACCCCTGACTAACTCCGGCATGAATAGCCATGAGGTGAGAGGAGCAGCCGTCAACGACTACTCGGATCGACCGTTCACTAAGGAAGTCTTATATCCAGCTATAACAACTAGTTGGTCAGGATACTTGCTGAATAGTACTTGCGTGCCAGACGACAGGGTCTGGTACGCAAGTCTAATCAACAAGCTTCAGGCCTTCGAGATATCAAGCGAAACAACAAGAGCTTCGCCGTATTTCTCAATCGCTTCGCCCCAGCAATGCGTGATATACACAAGAAGATCGCCAGTTGACCGTCCCCGGCGAAAGCCGGTCCCTGAGGAGATCATTGTTTTCAAGGTATGTCAGCAACTTACTGTTTAGTACCCTGTCCATAACTTTGCACATAGTGAAGGTAATGGCGATCGGACGGTAATGAGCGGGGTCTGCACGGTCGCCCTTTTTGGGCACAGGTTGTACATTTGCAAGTTACAGGGTTTTTTCACCATCCTTTTATTAAGGATCAAGCGTGTCAACACAGGAGATAGTTCAGGTGCACACTTCCTAAACACTCTCACTGGAATGCCGTCAGGCCCGCTGGCAGTCACATCGAGACTGCACAATACTCTTCGAACCTCTTAAATGTGGACTGCGATCTCCGCCATCGAAGAGTCACAACGAGATACAGTTGGTGGTTGCTTTCGAGTCAGCGTCCAGACGTGAATTGCTTGCAAAGAGAGATGCAAATAAATTAGCTTTTCACTTGCAGAGTGAGCCTGCGACTCATCAGGTTTCATCATTGGAGGTAAAGTGGGACGACAGAAATTCGTTTCAACCGCTTTTGACAGCCTTTCTCCTATGCGACGAGTTTCAGAAAATTCAGAGTTGATAGACCATTTTCTTGCTACCCTTTTTTCTTGCGTTTTTAAATCATCAAGTTCAAGTTCTTTCCAACAGATTAACACTTTAAGACATTTGAAAGATGAGACTTTAGTCTTTTTTTTTTGAAGTGCTATATAGGCCACGTCGATTTTCTGTAACACAATAGCTTCAAAAATCAAAGATCCACGATTGACAGCCGGGACCAACGGCTTAACGTGCTTTCCGGGGCACAGACGAGTCTCGGTATGTTAAGATGGTCACCCATCCATGGACCAACCCCGGCAAGCGTAGCTTAACCGAATGGATCGACCCCGCGCGGCTGTTATTACTTTAGCCACGAGCTCCTCTGTAACTTAATAGCATTCTGTAACATAATAGCGTATGCGTTCTAATATTGGAAAATATATTTTTGTACTACTTTTTGTTCAATTTATGTTTTTTATATAATAGGTAAATAAAATAAACATAAAATGAATACATTATGCTCAATTTTTATAATAATAAGTGTCTAATATAATCTTTCTGCGCTTCTGAAGCGCAGAAAGATTATAGATTAATTTTAGTTTAATTTTATATACATACAATTTTAAATTCTTAAATATTTAGGTACTTAGAAAAACATAAATAAATAAAAAAACATTGAAAAATATTAAAAGTAGTTGCCCACCGGTATCGGGAATAGGGTCTAAGCTACCGGTGGTCAGGGCTCCTGAGAAAGGAATCTCCTAACAATACGCGCCGTGTCCAGGAGTACTGCTTTCTGGATCAAGCCCTTGATCCAACTGCCCAACGAGAGCCTCCTTAGGTGTTCGTCAAGGCTCTTGGCTATTAAACCATTGGCCGTCACGACTATTGGCACAATGACTGCTGTATCCACCTCCCACATGTCGACAACCTCGCGAGCCAGATCAAGATACTTTGTTTTTTTATCTGTCTCAGCCTTCACAAGGTTCTCGTCATGAGGGACAGCTATATCAACAATCATTGTGCGACGCTCTTGTCGATCTATCACCACTATGTCAGGCTTATTGGCAACAATAGTCCTATCAGTGATGATAGATCGATCCCAATACAACGTGATATTGCCATTTTCGAGAACTGGGTCGGGCTCATACCTATAGTACGGTACTTCAGATTCCACAAGATTGTATTTAAGAGCAAGTTGCTGGTGGATAATCCTGGCTACAAGGTTGTGTCTATGCAAGTAGTCTCCGTTAGCTAGACGAGAACAACCAGAAATAATGTGTCGGATATGTTCCCCGGGCCGGTGGCATGCCCGACAGATGTCAACTGTACCGTCCTTCACAATATATGTATTTCCGGTAGTTATTCGTCATCATAACTTCGTCCATAATCGCACAGACAAAACCTTTGGTTTCCCCGAATAGGTCACCAAAGCGCAGCCAGGATACGGACGCTAAGAGATCTACATCGGGTCCATGTAGGACCCGGTAAAAGCGTCCGTGAAGCTCCTTGCTCTGCCATACTTCCCTGCGGTCATTAGTATCCAGTACTTTAAGTTTGCGCCAGTTCTCGTTTGCCAAGGAGAGCGGGGTGAGGCCCTTGTCCACAGCGACCACATCTCGATGCATACCCATGTCGGTTTCTAGGAAATATTCCCTAAGGCTGCAAACCTCGCGGTTGTGTAGGGTCTTAGCATTTAAGAAACCACGACCCCCACATTTCCGCGGGATATACAGCCTCATCACCGATGATCGTGGGTGATGCATCCGATTTGCGGTCAGCAGTGTGCGGACCCTCTTATCCAGGGCGTCAAGTTCCGTCTGAGTCCATTTGAATATGCCGAAAGAGTACATCAATACCGGCATGACCCAACCATTGAAGGAGCGCACCTTGTTCCCGCCTGATAAAAGACTATTTAGTACTTTATTCAGGCGGCCAAAGAAGCGCTCCCTCAGCGACTGATTCACGTCAGCAGTATTGATGCCTAACGCTTCCGATATACCCAAATACTTGTAGGTTTCGGTTGAGCAGAGGGATCTAAGGTGTATGAAATCCGAGAGTTGAGTTCGCACAGATTCCATAATCTCCCCTCGCTTTACATGCATGACTGCACATTAGTTTAATTTATTATTATTATATTTGATTCTAGATTAATTTTAGTTTTTCTTTTCCGTGAATTTTTCCAATTTATTAATAGTTATTTTGCTATTCGGGGCGGAGACGAATCCAACAAAGTCAACATCATTAAAATCGGTCCAGCCGTTCTTTAGTAATAATTGGTGTAACTAACCCGACTTTGTTTTATATTTATAGATTATAACAGTAGAATTGTGGAGCGATGTTTTTACTTGGCGCAAAAACTACAAAGCCGATTTCGTTAAAATTTTGCAAAAATAAACTATATAGTTATGGTCATTTTATGGGCTGTAAATTATCACACTATTGGCTATGGAGGGTGAGCAATATTGCAGTATGTCTATTTTGAACGACACTTTACCGCGAGTTAGATGTCCAGCTACAACAAATTATTTTTGTAATTATTTTATCTTTTTTTTGATAATATACGATGGTATTTCAAAACTAATAATGAAATGACTTTTAACATTTCTCGAAGTTTATACCACGTTTGCAAACGTGGTATACGAACGAAGTTTATACGATGTTTGCCATTAATTTCTCACAATTACCCCTTCCATTTCAAGCACGTGCGGTTTTCTGTTAGTGTGTATTTCGCAAAGACCATAACAAGTGACCACAAGTCGCAGTGAGTAGACACTGAAGACTGCGGGTGTCGACCTCTGGACCAGCCGCTTCTCACACGAGACAACTGTACGTCACTTGCTCCCGCTTCACCACACCTGACTTAGTACATTTTGGTTTCCTGTATTGTTTACCAGCTTTGGGTGGCGTTTGCAAAACATACTTTCTAAAATTAGAGAGAGCTCAGAGAGCAGTTCTCAAAGTTATGTTCTGCAAGTCCTACACAGATACTCTACATTGGAACTTTTTAGGGAATGCAGGGTTCTGTCAATGAGAGGGTTGTATGTGTTACAATGTGTATTAAGAAAACATCGACTACCTTTCACAGTAAGTACTAATCGTCGCGCAGATATTGTCCTTCCACCAGTTAGACACAAAACCACCTTCGCACAACACCAATTCACCTACCTCAGCTATATTTTTTATATAATAAAATCAACAAATTTATTTATTTATTACAATACACTTTATGCACATACAAGTACAGAGGCTGACTTAATGCCTCAGGCATTTTCTATCAATCAACCTTTGGGTGGTGCAGAGACAAATAGTGGTAGATGCAATATAAAAAAAACACGGCAATGAAAATTCATTTAAATGCAAATATATGTATGTATATATAAACTACAAATAAAATATAAGTTTTTACCTTGATTATGCAAATCAACTATTTGAGCTCTTGTAACGATATATAAATTACAACGCGTTCTGATTTTGGTATAATAAGTAGATAATTCAGCTGATTTTAAATAAAAACTGAACAAAAGGCACTCGAACGAGGTAGGTAATCGGAATGAACTTAGCAAACGATCAATTGAGCTTAGTCATAACTCTTCGATCTAACTATTATCTAAACTACCTACCAATTATATTGTTGAAGCGTTGCTTCACTTTATATCATTATAAATTTAAGTTAGCCAATAATTGTTAGATAATAAGTTTTAGCTATAAGAATTTCATCAGGCGTTGATTTACTGTTACGTACTGACCTCCGTTTTTTGTGAAGGTCATGACTGGCAAATTAAAACTGTTACACTGTAAGCTACGATCCCGATTTTTTAATTTCTAAAATGCCTGCAAAGTCCCGACAATTTTATTCATGGTCCATACGAATCGGATATTATATTATCTACAACTAGCAAAGTGGAAAAAGCTTAATATTGGATATTTAGGAAAATACCAGAGTGAAGAGGTGACGAACACGTTTTGGAGAAAAAGTGAAGTGAACATCGAGTGAAATAAAACTATAAGTGTTTAAGCCAAAACATTATAATATTAATTAAATTCACCCAACACTCATTAATATTTAATCAGGTAATATAAAAAATATAGGTATTAAGTAGCGATTATAAGAACATAAATAAGGTTAGTAACACATTTTATACATTAATTACAAATTATTTACATGTTTATATACAATTATATTTACAAGGAATTATTTACAGAGTATTAGGTTTAATTATATTTGTAAAATATAGTTAACAGGTGCTTAAAATACAGTACAGTAGTGTTAGTGTTAACCTACATTAGTTAGCTATTTATTTTTTTATTTACAAATATTATTAGTTTAGCCTTTACAATCATTGATTGCTGCTTTGTTAACCTTTTAAAACATAGATAAATAATTATTTTGTTGTTACATTATTCTAACAGAATAGTAAACCTTACCTACCTATATACTTAACTACGGTAGTTCATTATAATTTGCAGTGGTCAAAGGTCAAAATTGTAAAATAAATCAATAACTTAGGCCAATTGTTGCTTAGTCTAATTTAACGTAGTCTATTCATTGCGATAGGTATTTTTGTTATACATAGTTTCTTAATTTAATATTTTTATTGTATAATTTCAGGTCTACGACACCCTCCTTTCAAAATGACTGATATTAAAGATCTTAAAAGGAAGCGAAGCAGTTATAAGGGAAGATTGACTGTCTTTGAGACCTATTTAAATAAATTTCAAGAATCTACGGTAAACCCGTCTCAGGTAATGGAGTTGCAGTTGCGAGTCAACAAACTGGATAATCTGTATGACGAATTTAACGAAGTTCAATCAAAGTTAGAATGCATGTGTGACACAGACTCTGAGGTTCTCGAACGAACTGTAATAGAATCTCAATATTATAGTTTGATGGCTCAAGCAAAGGTTTTATTAAATAAACTCTCAAAATCTGAGCAAGACGAAATAAAGTCCACCACTAGCAGTAAGCGTCAGTTTGTTAAGTTGCCCACCATACAGTTACCTAAATTTACAGGCTCATATGATAACTGGCTCGAATTTAGAGATACATTTACTAGTCTCATCCACGGCAATGACGACATAGACGAGGTGAACAAATTCCATTATTTGAGGTCATTATTAACAGAATCTGCTGCTATTGTAATTCAGTCAATCGAGTTTTCGGCTCAAAACTACAACATGGCATGGGAACTTCTTTGTGAGCGATTCGATAACGAGCGAATATTGATTGACAATCATGTTACAGCGTTATTCAATATCGAATCAATCACCAAGGAATCCTCATCTGCATTAAAAGGCATCGTAGACAATATTAGCAAAAATATCAGAGCTTTGAAAACATTAGGTGAACCTGTGAATAATTGGGACACACTACTCATTTACATTATCAGACAAAAACTAGACACCAAAACATTTCGAGAATGGGAAGAACATAAAGGGCGTATTGATAAATCGAAACGAATCACTTTTGATCAATTTATGGAGTTTATACGTAATCGCGCTGAATTAATAGAAACACTGCAAAAGTCACGTCATTCCAAAAGTAACGTAAAACAGAACACCAAAATAAAATCCTTTGTTACGACCGAAAACACCAGTAGTTCCTCATCACAAAATTGTCCAAAGTGTAAAGGCGATCATAAGTTATGATCGCCTTTACACTTTAGCATGGCATGAATTGAGGTTATGATTCATAACCTCAATTCATGCCCACAGTTTCTATCACTAAACGTCAGCGATAGAATGTCATTACTACCTAGTTATAAAGTATGTTATAATTGTTTGCGTCACGGTCACTATCCCAATAATTGTAAGAAATCAGGGTGCAAAATATGTAAGCGCAAACACCACACGCTTATTCATAACGCAGATTTCAAACAAAAACCCGTTTCAAGCAAATCATCTGTTACGACCGATAAGACTAACAGTGAGTCATCCTCCACTATCGACACAAACAATCACGTTGCGCTCTCAGCTAATATCTCCGCACATTCGCATACGACTAGCGCAAGTAACATTCTGTTGTCAACTGCATTAATTAGGTGCTACGATGTAAATAATAAAGAACACATCGCTAGAGCGTTGCTTGATTCGGGAAGTTCCGCTTGTTTAATGACGGAGAATTTATACAATAAGTTACAGTTGCCCTACTTAAACACAGATAAATCTATACAAGGTATAAACAACTCTCTGTCTCATGTGAATAAAATGTGTCGTGTGCACATTCAGTCGTTATCTGAATCGTACTCAAGTGATATTATATGTTTTGTCTTACCCACAATTACTGATAATGTTCCCGCTAGACAGGTACATGTAAATATACCCACAAATATTCACTTAGCTGATCCATATTTTCACACGCCGGCTTCTATAGATATCATTATAGGGGCTGACGTATTCTGGAGTTTATTAGGATCTGATAAGATTTTATTAGGTGATGGGAAACCAACACTTCATCAAACTAGATTAGGTTGGCTAGTTTGTGGCCCAATTAACGGCGGCTATAATTATAATTCTTCTCAACTTTCTTCTATTAAATGTAATTTTGTAAACAATTATTACGAAAGTTCTTCCAGTCCTAATGATGTAGATGACATCCGAAACCAATTGACGCGTTTCTGGCAGCTCGAGGAAGTAAGCCATGATGCATCGACGTATTCAGCTGAAGAGAACATGTGTGAAGAACACTTTATAAAAAACACGATGCGTTTATCCGATGGCCGTTTTAGCGTTAAGATTCCGTTGAAGGAAACTTTGGACAGTTTAGGCGATTCATACCATCGTGCACAACGATGTTTTCTGTCAATAGAGCGCAGAAACCTTAGCCAACCTCCACTTGACAAAATGTACAAAGACTTTATGACTGAGTACATTTATTTAGGCCATATGTCGGAGTGTCATCTTAATGAAGATCTGCGGTCATATTTTATTCCACATCACGGAATCCTGCGCGAAAGTAGTAGCACAACAAAATTACGCGTTGTATTTAATGCTAGTGCACCCACTACCTCTGGACTTTCTTTAAATTCAATACAGATGGTGGGGCCTACCGTTCAGGACGATTTGACTGCAATCCTTCTTAGATTTAGGACTCATAAGTACGTCCTCTCTGCTGACGTAGAGAAAATGTACAGGCAGGTGTCTGTACATCCTTCAGATAGGCACCTGCAGCAAATCATATGGCGTGTTGATGTTACTAGTACTCTCAAAACATACCAATTAAACACGGTCACATACGGTACGGCTAGTGCACCATTTCTCGCGACCAGGTGCATAAAACAGATAGGTCTGGAATGCCAGGATCAAAGGGTCGCTAAAGTCATTCTTCATGACTTTTACGTCGACGATTTGTTGACCGGCGAAGACGTGTATGAGGAAGCTCTCATGTTGCGTCATAAGGTGACTGATGCTCTTGCTTCTGCTTGCATGCCGTTAAGGAAGTGGAAATCGAACGAGCCCACTTTAATCTCAGAACCATCTGACGAGTCTTGTTTCGAGTTCCACAAGGAAGGTGATGTCTGTAGCAAAACACTGGGTCTTAGTTGGCGAACTGATACAGATAATCTCCTTTTCCCTATAAAAATTCCCGACTGCATAGAAAATACTAAGCGTGGTATGTTAGCAGTAATTGCGCGAATCTACGATCCTTTAGGGTTGTTAGCACCGTGTGTTGTGAGCATGAAGATGTTGCTTCAAAAACTTTGGCTAGATAATTTAAAATGGGATGATCAGTTATTACCTGACGTTGCAACAAAATGGGCGAACATAATTAAAACATTGCCTTGCATTCACAATTTACGGGTACCACGTCGCGTGCTCTGTGACGTATACAAACAGTTCGAATATCACATTTTTACCGACGCTTCGGAGCAAGCATATGGCGCTTGTTTGTATGTTCGTAGCACCAATGAGCAGGGTGACGTCGACGTGCGATTATTTACAGCCAAAAGTCGCGTTGCTCCTATAAAACCATTAACTATACCGCGACTGGAGCTCTGTGCTGCTGTGCTTGGCGTACGCCTATATCAAAAGGTTGCTAGTTCCCTTCGTATTAAACCGTCTAGTATTGTTTTTTGGACTGACTCCATGATAGTGTTGGGTTGGCTAAAAATGTTGCCAATAAAATTAAACACTTTCGTACGTAATCGTGTTGCCGAAGTGTTAGAAAACTCCGGTAATTACACCTGGAGACATGTGTCGACCCACGACAATCCAGCTGATTTAATAACGCGCGGAGTAGAACCCACCGCTATCCAATCACTGGACTTGTGGTGGTTTGGTCCATGTTTCTTAAAACACAACAGTACTACATGGCCACCCACAACTATAAAGACAGAAACCTTACCAGACATAAAATCTAATATTTTAGTTAATTTAGCCCAAGATCATCATGCCCCTGAAGATTTATTAAAAGGAATAATCGAGTTTAATCGATTTTCCAATTTTATTCGATTACAGCGCTGCATTTGTTATGTTTTTCGTATCATTAACACTTGCAAAAAACGTTCAACAAAAAACACGTCATATTTTAGTACTCAAGAATTACAAGATGCGCTAAACTTCATTATTATTCAGTCGCAAAAGGAATCCTTTCCTGAATATAATTTATTATTAAATAACAAAAAATTACCACACAAAAACAGGTTGTTAAATTTAAATGTGTTTCTCGATAACAACAAAATTATTCGTATAGGGGGTAGGTTGCACAACTCTGAATATTCATACACAAAGAAACACCCCATATTATTACAGTCCACTAATCATTTTGTTAAACTTTTATTTAAATTTGAGCATATTAGGTTGATGCATGCAGGTCCTCAATTATTATTAAGTACACTTAGAGAGACCTACTGGCCACTCGGCGGTCGCAATTTGGCCAGAGCCTGTTATCGTCAGTGCGTACGCTGTCGGCGACTTAAACCACAGACTGTCACTCCTCAAATGGGTAACCTCCCACTGAACAGACTCTCGCCAGCTGACTTTCCCTTTCAAAACGTAGGGGTTGACTACGCAGGCCCTATAACCGCGGCTAGTCGTCAGGGTCGTGGATGTAGATTGGTGAAGGTATACATAGTTATTTTCGTGTGCTTCACCACCAAGGCCATTCATGTAGAGTTGGTTGGCGACTTGACAAGCAATAATTATTTACAGGCTTTACGTAGATTTATGTCTCGGAGAGGAAAGCCTCTCAACATTTATTCCGACAACGGAACTTCATTTGTAGGAGCCTACAATGAGATATCTGAGTTTTTGAAACGCAACTGTGACTCCTTATCTGATAGTGTAGCTCAAGATGGTATAAACTTCCACTTCATACCTGCTTACGCTCCACACTTTGGTGGTCTTTGGGAGGCGGGTGTCAAATCGACCAAATTTCATTTATTCAGAGTGTTGGGAAATTGTAGTTTAACGTACGAGGAGCTTAACTCCGTCTTAGTACAAATTGAAGGTGTATTAAATTCTCGACCGCTCACACCGCTATCGTCGAACCCAGAAGACCTGTTGCCTCTCACTCCTGGTCATTTTCTAATCGGACGACCTCTCACATCTCTGCCTGTTAAGGATATCCGGGACCACTCCACTCCTCACTTGACGCGCCATCAACGCATTGAGCAGCTGCGGCAGCATTTTTGGGCAAGATGGAGCAAGGAGTATGTTTCGGAGCTTCAGCAACGTGTGAAATGGCGGACTGGCAACGACAGTCTGAACCTGGAGTCCCTCGTTGTCATCAAGGAGGACAACCAGCCACCCATGAAGTGGAAGTTGGGCCGCGTTGTTGCTCTTCATCCTGGCACAGACGGCATAAGCCGAGTCGCCGATATCAGGACTTCAACCGGAACTGTCAGAAGAGCATTCTCCAAGATCTGTCCGTTGTTGGAAAACAGCTGTTGAAAGGCAAGCTTTCAACGGCCGGCGGCATGTTGAAGCGTTGCTTCACTTTATATCATTATAAATTTAAGTTAGCCAATAATTGTTAGATAATAAGTTTTAGCTATAAGAATTTCATCAGGCGTTGATTTACTGTTACGTACTGACCTCCGTTTTTTGTGAAGGTCATGACTGGCAAATTAAAACTGTTACACTGTAAGCTACGATCCTGATTTTTTAATTTCTAAAATTCCTGCAAAGTCCCGACAATTTCATTCATATATAAAAGTCCCTATTTAACCTACCCTCTCAAGTTTAAACATTAAAACTTAGAAAATCAGATACTTATAAAGTGCTATTCTATATCTCTTCATCTATTCTATTCTATTCTTTAATAAAAATATTAAATATTTCAATGTGTTCAAGAGACAAAAAGAAACTACAAAAATATTTTATCATTTAAAGCAAAGCAACGCTATCTAGTAACAACAATTTTGTTGGTCCATAACTGGTTTTATGCTAGATGGCGCCATTTCTCGTTTCACACGATTTTATGTCTGTACTATCCATGGATTTTTGCTGCCGACCGTACTTCTACCATCCAGCAACAACATCAACTCCAAAGTCTTGAACATAGACGACGAGTTGCTGGCCTGTCGGTTTTCTATCGATTACATTTTGGGGAGTGTGCGACGGAATTGCATGATTTGATTCCGCCAAGCCCGTTTCATCTAAGGACCACAAGACGTACGGCGAAGTGCCACCGGTTCATGGTGGACATCCCATCCATACGCACAAAGCGTTTTGAGAAAACATTCATTGCACGTACAGCTAGAGAGTGGAATTCTCTACCGGAGTCTATGTTTCCTGTAAGATACAACCTGGAAGTCTTTAAGTCAAGAGTGAATAGGTTACTTCTAGGCAAGCGTGCTCCATCTTCGACCACATCATCGCTTACCATCAGGTGAGATAGTGGTCAAACGCGAGCCTATCAAACATAAAAAAAAAAAAAGTCATTCACTAACATTCCAACAACTTTGTCGACACGGTTGGCGCAGTGGTTGAGCGTTCGACTGCTGCGCTGCGTGTCGCGGGTTCGATTCCCGCACGGAACAAATATTTGTATGACCTGCAGATAGTTGTGTCTGGGTGTCTTGTGTATGTGAGTATACATGTTTGTGAACGCACCCACGATACAGGAGTAATTCCTAGTGTGGGGCAACGTTCTTTTTTTAAAAAAAAAACTGGTTTCTGATTTGGAAATTTGGAGTTGACAAACTCTACTTTAAATGACAAAGTTTGCCAAGTTCTCAACTACTAGTTCTCATGCATGACTAATGTAAAAGTAGTCTTGAGAACAAATAAGTTCGTTTCTTTCATGGACTCTCAGATGCAAATTTTTCGAACTGAATTATTATTTAATTTAACTGGTTTCCGCTGAAACTGTATAGAAACCTATTAAGAGACCGCCATTGTTTGAATAAGTAGGAAATTAATTTAGCAGCACTTAAACGGCACGGCAGTAAAAGTGCATAGTTAACCCCAAGCTCATTCTTTTATACTCTACTTAAGTGGAAGAAGCCTTAAAAATGTTATGCACAAATAAAAGCCAGTGGAACGACGATGAGGTAGGCAAGCGTGAAGCAAGCGCAACAGTAATAGCCAAAAAAAAGGGCAATAAAAGAACAAAGTTTTGTCTTAACTTCCAATATAATTTATCATATTACCTAATATTTTAATATTAGGTAATATGATAAATTATAATCCAAAGATTCACATTTAAAAATGTGAATCTTTGGACATAACTGCTGAAGCTGCAATGGCTGAACGGCACGCATGTAGATTTTGTCTTGGATGACGATATATAATTACTCAAAAGTTGATTGTTCCACCAAACACATATTCTTCTTGTGAAATATTGAGTCTGTGGTGCGACAGGTGTCATGCTTGACTATATTTAACCACCTATCTAATCGCCAATAATTTCGAGCAATAAAATCTATACATAACAAAAAAAGACCAACAAATAACCTTAAATTCAATTAGCCAAAAATCACATTCAGCCGTTATGTACATTAGGTACCACTAGCGTGCTTACTATCACTTAGCTAATTGCTTGCCGTAGGCGCAACCGAGATATAAGACATCACTTACGTTTGCTAATGACTCCTTTTGTCTTTAAGTAATAAGATATCCGATCCTACTTTGAACTTCCCTAAATTATAATTCGAAACGTGTCTTTGGCTCAAATTATTATCACTTTCAAACAGGAATCCTTGGGTATATTTCGATATGAGTTATGTAAGACTTTGATTCTCATGTGGGTGTATTAAAACTTGATAAAGTTTTAGTGTCGTCACGTGTAGGAGATTGTCAGGAACCCAAAGCTGTTCTAATACACAAATATACATGCACAACAACCAAAGTACAAATAGATGATTGGAAAAAGAAAAAGAATTATCGCTGTGAGGATACTACTGCCAACTTTTTACAAATGTGTTCGCGAACTTTAATTTTGAAGGTTAATCGGTTGGTTACCATCCTGATTCCCTGGGGGAGCGCATTTCATAGAGAGATGGACTGAACGAAGAAAGAACAGTGAAGAAAGCCAGTACGATGAGTGGGACATTGAAGAAGACGGTTATGCGATGACCGTAGATTTTTATTGTGGTTGGCGCAAATGTATAAAAAGTGAGGGGCTAAATAACTAGGAGAAATGGGAGAAAAAAAAAGAGTACAAGGTGGCAAGTGCCCTTTGCTCTCCACGCTGGCGTATGGGCAACCAATTAAGAAGCGACCGATGCGCAGAGACATGATCATATTTACGCAGATTGAAAACAAATCGAATGCAGTAATTTTATTAAGAATACGGTCAAGTTTGTTGAGGAGATTTGCATTCAGTCATAGTAGCACACGTCACCATAATCGATGATTGAAAAAATTAGGGTCTGCACAAGCATTGTCTTCGTGTTCGATGGCAAAAAGTTTTTCAAACGATAAGTACAGAGCCTGTAGCGTTCCTGTAACTTTCTGACTGACACTAGCAACTTGAGAACGTCAGTTCAGGGTACTGTCAATGCGCAAACCTTTACGTTAGTGCTACTAGGAACAATCGCACCGTCAAACAGAATTGGTGGCAAAGTTGCACCATCCACTTTGGCGATGCTTCGAAAACTCCCAATGACGATTGTCTGACACTTTTAGGGGCTTACTGCAACACCATATCTAGCCGACCAGGCTTTAATGGCTATCAGGTCCCTATTTAATTTGCCGATAGCGTCAGATATTTCATCGACCTTACCCTGACAATACAACTGCAGGTCATCTGCAAATAGATGATACGCACATTAAAGTTCAGAAGTAATGAGGTTAGTAAAAATATAAAACAGAAGAGGAGAAAGAATGCCGCCTTGAGGAATGCTAGTTTCCAAATCACACCAGCAAGAAGAAGAGGTCAGCAGCTGGTTCACGTGGGGGATCCCACGTGAACCGGCTGCTGACCTTCCTGAAAGTACGAGGTGAACCATTCCAGTGCCTTGGGAGAGACCATCACATAGGACAGAATGGCTAATAGGATGTCATGACTAACGATATTGAAGGCGTTCGAGAAATCGACCAACACTAGTACAGTGACTTTGGTGTCTTTAAGTCCTGCCCTTATATCGCCAGTCACTTTAAGGAGGGAGGAAACAGTGCTGTGTCCAGGCCTAAATCCAGATTGTAGAGGGTTAATCAGTGAATTAAACTGCACGAAGTTAAAAAGTTGTATATGGACACAGGCTTCAAGCACTTTGGATCTTGCCTAGAGTGATATTATCACATTCAAACACATCAAATCCAAGGCGGTGGGCCTTGGATTTGATGGAGAAGATGGTCTTTTTGATCTCTCCCGGTTCAACTGAAACGAAGCGAAAAGGATTAATATGAGGACGCGTTAGACCATAAATCAGTAAAAGTTTGTTGTTTTGCTTGACAATTCATTGTGGGCACAGTAGAGAAATAACGGTTGAGATCGTGTAAGTCAACAAAGTTAGGAAGGTCTACATGTCGCGGTTTGCCGATATTAAGTGTTCCAAGGAATTTCCAAATATCGGCAGAAGAGGAAGAAGAAATATTATCCAGAATATGGCGGTGTTTAGCATTACGTATCATCTGGTTACATCTATTCCTTGATTCCTTAAAAAGCATCTAGTTCTGATCCATACGATCCCTTTTATATTTACGGAACGCACAGTCCCTGCGTCGCATGGCCATCTGTATTCCTCTTGTCATCCAAGGCTCAGGAGGACGTTTCAGTTTCACTTTTTTGACGGGAGCGTGGCTGTTTTATAGGTTGACCACAACCGATCGCAAACATCGTTGAGTATTGCAAGATTCTCCATAATTATCCACAGTTTAAATTGTCTCCAATGCACAAACACAGTTAAAAAATGGCTGATTGAGAAATCGTATGAGGAAACCGAAAAACTGCTCTTCCCACATGCCTAAGACAGATCTCCCCTCATTCAAGTATATCACACACACTCCTCACATTTACTGACACATACCTGCACCACATACTACACCTACCACGACAAACTCACTCTCACACTCGAATACTTACATTTTCTGACTTCAAAAAAAGGAGGAGGTTCTCAATTCGTCTGTATTTTTTTTTATTTTTTTTTATGTGTGTTACCTCATAACTTCTTACTACGTGAACCGATTTTGAAGATTTTTTTTTTTTTGGAAGGTGACGCTTCACATGTGGTCCCATTTTAATTTGGTGAAGATCTGGTGAAGAACTTCGGAGATACACAATGGAACTCTTCAATAAATGATAGCAAACCTTCCAGAATTGCTGCAATCGCATGTCTATATATTGTTTTCACCACTTCACAACATTACATCACGCTGATACGCTCTGAAGGGGTATACAGATTTGTACAGTTCACCCTGATATGTTCAAATTCCCTATTTTTGGGGCTATCAATTCGGGCATAACTTTACTATTAATTTAGTTTTAGAATAGGGTACAACAACTAAAAAGTGAAAAATAAAAAACTTTTTACAAAAAAAATACAACCGACTTCCATCAATAATATGCAAAATAACTTTAATTTCGGAAGTCGGTGTCAAATAACGAAGAAACCAAACTAGAAACACCGACTTCCGAAATTAAAGTTATTTTGCATATTATTGATGGAAGTCGGTTGTATTTTTTTTGTAAAAAGTTTTTTTGTTGTTTTAAATTATTTTTTCTTCTTGTTTCACTTAAAACATTATTATACTGTTATGTTAGCCATGTTACTGGTGAACACAGATTTTTGGTCTAACCTTATGGAATCACTGGTCCCCAAGTCACAGACTATAAACCTAGTTTGGGAGCCAGGAAATAATACTTTATGCACATTATGTTTTTTTTTTTTAAATACATAAATTTATTGTCATATTATAATATAACTTAAAAGATATATATACAAACTAACAATAATACCTAACATGTCCAAATGCGTATGAAAAAACAACTCACTGGGCATCAAAAAATTCATCTACATCGCTGTCAATGGAAAAAGTGCCCAGAACGCTAGCAGCATTGCCACGTTGAATAGCAATGCTGATTCGTTGGCCAAAGAAAAGCCCAGCCCTCTGGTCACGTGAAGAGTCGACTAACAGCTTGCTGATATGCCGGAAAACTCGATGAGCACTCGGACCCCATGGCCCTAGTGTTTCAACCCCAAACGGCTCAAACATGTAACTCCCAATAAGGTTGTTATATTTGCGCCGTTTGAGGGTTTCTGCACCTGCAGCAGCCGCCCCAGCACAGCCTGCCGTGCTAAGAAGATGGGATGGCGCAAGGGTGTCGACACATGTTGCATCCCACACCAAAGGCCTACCCAACTTCCAAGGCAGTAGGGTCATTCCGTCTAGCCTCTTCCCATCGTCACGTGCCAAGCCATTGGGTTCTAAAACAGCTGGCACCCCGGCGGTGACAAGAGCCCGACGGATGATGTCAGTAATGCTGGCGTGCCGTGCTATCCGACCAGCACTCCTACCGCAGGATAGGCCATGGTGTCCGAGGCGGTCGACTGCTTCACCGCATTGACAGCGATGTGGAGCTCCACTCGGAGCACCCAGACGCAAACATGTAGCGATCCGGAAAGTGGCGTCACTCAGCATGGTACCAATGTTGGGTGACGGTAGTGCCTGTAGCCAAAGGCCCGACTCCCATTCACCCACAGCCAGTAGGCGGGCACGCTCAGCAGTATTGGTGGACGTATTAATGAGATTATTCCGTACCAACCTGCAGAGCGGCTCATCCCACTGTCTCTGGGAAGATGGGTTCTCGGGCAACGCCGTGATCGGGCAAGCCGCTTTCCAGGCGCTCACAGCATCAGTCAAGCTCGGCACCTCACAGTTAACCAGCGATGGGGTTAAAATTCGTGTGGTTAACTGTCGAGTGCTGTGGACCGAAGACAGGAACACCGGTAGGCTTACACTAGAAATTTTGCGGATGCCGAGCCCACCAAAGCGAATGGGTAGCGTGGCTTGCAGCCATGCTCGGTCATCCAGGGCCACATTTAAGATGGACGTAAGAGTGGAACGAATAATTTGATCGATTTTGTCCAAGAGATGTGGCTGCTTCCATAAAAGGGAAGAGCGAAGAAAATATATGAAATTTGGTCCGAAACAGCAATACCTGATGAGGGTAACCGCCGAATGTAAATTAATTTTGGAAAGTCTATCTGAAATATCGTTAAAACATTTAAATTTGTCGTCGATGAATGAAGAAAAACTGTCTTCCAATATCGGAGAACCTAGGAGGTGTAATGAACTTTTCTCTAAAATTTTGATCTCTGGAGCTATTGCACTGAATTTCTGTATGGTCGATTGTCTATCGGTATTGTCACAAAGAAATATTTCACATTTGGAGTAGTTAAGGTCAAGGCCAATGGACTGAAACTGGTTCTTTAGGAATTTTAAATCTTCTAAAACGGTGTCTACGTCACCTCCTAGTGTTCCATCATCTAAATACCACAGGTTCAATTTTGAATTTAGTTGTTGAATTATTGGGTGAATAGCCAAGCTGAAAATGACTGGCCCGAGAGGGTCACCTTGTTGGCATCCAACTGCAGATTCCAAAACGTTGTCTTTATATAATAATTTTGATGGATGCCTATAGCATTGCCATAAAAAGCCGAAAATTTCTGGTAACTCTTTTTTTCCGTCAGCCAACAAAGTGTCCCTGTTAACTGAATTGAAGGCGTTTTTAACGTCAACCTTGAGGATGACCTCACCTTTACCGGAATTTAAAAAGGTGGAAAGGGCGTGTACGGCAGCCTCACAGCCCCCTCTGGAACCAAAACCAAGTTGTAGGGGCTGGAATTTGTTGGTCAGTGATTTGCTGTATATTTTGCAACAAATTTTGGCTGCCATACGCCTGTAGGTGCACCCGACGGCAATGGGACGAATGCCGCCGTCCTTCTTGTGCAGGGCACATAGGTTGGCCCCGTACAAGACATCGACAACGGCATCGTTCACGCCGCCGGAGAGCATTAAGGTAACTAAAGCCAAGAGCTCCTTCAAAAGCGACTCACCAGCTTCCCCGGCGCCTGAGCTTAAAAGATCCTTCAATTGCTGAGGAGTCAGGCCGTCGAGGCCGCCGGCGGAACCGTTTTTGAAAGAGCTCACGGCTGCTAGCAACTGGGGGGCTGTAATTTGGAAAATTGAGGAATCAGGATTAGAAGAGTCAGGAGGGTCAGGGAATGTGAGGTCATTCGCAGGCGCTGGGTGTTTACTCTCCAGGGCTGAAATTGTTTCTGGAGAGTAAGGCGCCACTACATCACTGCTGAATAGTAGCCTGGCAGCTCCCCTTATGTCACCATCGCTTAATTTGGATTCTACATGTGAACATAAACCTTTCTGGGGAACGTTATTAAAAGCGGGTAATTTTGGATCTAAAATGTAGGCCGAATTGTTGCAATTGTCTTTAATTTGGGTCGTTAATGTTTTTTTTGTAGCCAAATTTTTTTGAACATGTAGAATCCTATAAGGGAACGTGAGTAATTCCTCCCAGGCACTTTGTGTGTTCTCCTGGGCCGCAAAACGGACGCATCGTGCTAAACTCAGCGCAACAGACCGTCTTGCGCCCCGGGGAACTCGCTTTAAAATGGGAGTTGAATTTTTTAATTTTGACAATGTTCTCCAAAGTGATTCGTTATGTGTCTGAGATGTGGCTGGTGTTGATGTTTGAGATGTGGCTGGGGGGCACAAAGGTACACTATGTGCTTTGTGAGCCTTGCCATAGTGTATCTTTAACCCCCGTTCACCTTTAAAAAAACGTGCCTGGGAGCAATGGGGACATCTTACCAACTGGGTGTCGAGCGATGTGGCAGGTTGACTGCTACAGTTTCCGGCGTCGCTACAGTCAGCGTTTGACATAAAAAAGGATTACACTTACCTATAAATTACACAAGCACAATAAATAATTTATTAAATTAAAAAAACACAAACTATAAAGTCAAAATATCGTCTGACGGCTTGCACTGACGTGACGGCGCACAGGGTTACTGAGGGCGCTCCTTCGCGACCGTTGCCTGGGTAACGACACGGGCGTCGCGTCGTACGTATATTTTCAAAAAAATTACAAATCTCCATTTGATGAAAGCAATTTATTGATATTGTACTACTGTTATTGAGTCATCGGGCTAACATTTTAGATTTTTGCACAAATTTTTGACGTGTTCTTGTGACGTTTTTCACAATCCAAACTGTTTCTTGCAGCGCATAAGATTTCGTAATAAATTTTAAGTTTTTCGCACATTATGTTGTATCATATAACTGTAGTTGTAATCTTTGTGAACAAATTATTGGAAATAATCATTATTATTACTATTTCGTTTATTAATTTTTTAAACATATTAAATACATTTTTAAATATTTCTTAAAAAAGAATATATAAAAAACATTTAAAAATATAAAAAATAGTAGCCCACCGGTATCGGGAACAGGGTCCAAGCTACCGGCGGTCAGGGCTCCAGAGAGAGGAACCGCCTGACAATGCGAGCCGTGTCCAGAAGTACTGCTTTCTGAATCAAGCCCTTGATCCAGCCGCCTAACGAGAGCCTCCTGAGGTGTTGATCGAGGCTCGTGGCTATTAAGCCATTGGCTGACACGACTATCGGTACAATGATCGCTGAGTCCACATCCCACATGTCGACAACCTCGCGAGCCAAGTCAATATACTTGATTTGTTTATCTTTCTCGGCTTTCACGAGGTTCTCGTCATGTGGGACGGTAATGTCAACAATCATTGCACGCCTCTCGATTCGGTCCACCACCACTATATCAGGCTTATTGGCTACAATAGTCCTGTCAGTGATGATGGACCGATCCCAGTACAATGAGATATGACCATTATCGAGAACTGGGTCTATTTATTTTATTTATTTATTTTATTTCTATCTATTTCGTTTATTATTAATTTTCCTTATTTGGTACATTTTCTTAAAACTTACTACTACCTAAACCCCACCTAAACTTACTTACTTTACTTCTTAAAATAAGTAAATTAAAAAAAAAAACATTTAGAAATATAAAAAAGAGTTGCCCACCGGCATCGGGAACAGGGTACGCTATCAAGCGTAGGTTGGGCTCCTGAGAAAAGAATCTCTCAACAATACGCGTCGTGTTCAGGAGTACCGCTTTCTAACGAGAGCCTCCTTAGGTGTTCGCCGAGGCTCTTGGCTATTAAGCCGTTGGCCGTCACGACTATCGGCATAATGACTACCGTATCCACCTCCAACATGTCGACCCCACCTCCAACCTCGCGAGCCAGATCAAGATACTTTGTTTGTTTATCTTTCTCAGCATTCACGAGGTTCTCGTCATGAGGGACCGCTATATCAACAATTATTGTGCGACGCTCTTGTCGATCTATCACCACGATGTCAGGGTTATTGGCAACAATAGTCCTGTCAGTGATGATAGATCCGATCCCAATACAACGTGATATTGCCATTTTCGAGAACTGGATCGGGCTTATACCTATAGTACGGTACTTCCGATTCCACAAGATTGTATTTAAGAGGAAGTTGCTGGTGGATAATCGATATTATTATTATTCTTTTTTCCACTTTTAAGCTACGAACCTTACATAATCTTACCGCTTCGTTGACGTCCATACATCTGGATACATACATAACATATTTACCGAATGAAATTATGTGAAAGTAAAATAAATGAATAAAATCCTTTCGGAATGCGCGATGCATTCCGGGAGGATAAGAACAGAATTATTAGTTTTACTTGTGCAAATTTACGAGCTTGACGTGGACAGAGTCGCGGGCAACAGCTTCTGTATGTATAAAATTCTAAGTTCTGACTGACTGATATATCACCGCACATCCTAAATTGCTGGTCCTAGAGCCATGAAATTTGGAGTGTGTGTTCTTTGTGAAGTGCAGGTAAGAAATAATTACTAAGAAAGGGTTTTTAGTAATTCAACCCTTAAGGGGTGGAAGTACTAATTCCACGCGGGCGAAACCGCTGGCAGAAGCTACTATATCTTCTATAAATATAAAATTCTCGTGTCACAGTTTTTGTAACCAAACTCCTACGAAACGGCTTGACCGATTTTTATGTTTTTTTTTTTTGTATGTTTTGTAGGTCTGAGTATAGGTCGTAAACTATTTTTACACCCCTATTTCAATCACTCCTGAGCTATGATCTGATGCGTTTTATCTTTGTAATTTTTTATTGATTTGATAAAGCAAAAAATACATGTCCAATATTTTTTTATAATCTAACCTAAGGACTAAATAGAATTATTATTATTTTATCCTAGAATCATCCCTATTTTAAAATAAGTTTACATTAGAACATTATCATTACTATAACGGTTTGTGCCTTCTTAATTACTTGTAGGTACTTGCCCTTAAATTTGCCAGATTTAAAAATTACCCTTTGAGTTTGAGAACAATTCACGAAATTTGAAGCGGGAGCCAACGTAAGTCTTTAAACTTTAACAAAGTCAAAGGTGGGTTTGAAAAGGTTCCCCTAAAAAAATATGAATTTAGTAGGTACAGATTGGCCGACTATGGTCTTGGCTAACTAGTTGACTAGATAGATAAAATAACCGGACGAGTAGACGACTAGTCGGCGCTCAAATAACGGGCAGACGAGTCGCCGACGAAAACGTAGCCGGATAGTCGGCTTTCCCGATTAGTCGGTGACTAGTCGCTCCAACTCTAAAGTCAAATTACCTCTCATGGTGGCAGTGGATGGTGGCGGCGGAGGGTGCGCCTGCGACTCCTCGGCGGAGCGATGGCGTGACGGAGGCGCGCGGCGGGGGGACAGCGCCAGCCCGGCCACGCTGTCCGCCACCCCGGCCACGTACTGCCCCAGCGACGTCAAGAAACTCATGGCTACGGAACACCACACAGGTTTATGAAACACTCATCTGAATCGCTTTCCAGTCAATTTCTGACACTCATTTCACTATCGATTCTGTTCTAAACGTTCACAGTTCACTCATTGTGACGGTTCACACACTAGTGCAGATGTTGTACAATTTACCTGAAACAAACAAATACAAAACTGAATTTAAAAAAATCAAAATATATGTCACATAAAATAACTGACAGTAAAATTTCCTTTCATCGCGTCATCGTCGGCACATTACACATAAAGAATCAGGCTTATTAACGTTGACGGCTTAAACTGAGTTTCAATTATGGCGAAACACTTCTTGAACCCACATTTGGTACAAATTCGGTGTTTGAATATACTCGGAAATGGCGATCGTTTTGTGGTGGAAACAATTAAACATTGCACCTTGTTAGTGGGGAACAGTGACAGGTTGCCAGCCCTTCGTCTAGCAGTGAGCAATTTTATTGTTAGTTGTATCAGAATGTAACATGAAGGGATATTGCTGTTCATTATTATGAAATCTGCAAGTTTCCCCTGGACAGCGGAGGCTTTGTGTGAACAACAATTGCTCGAGATCGGACGGTGTCAGGCATAGTTATACACATGTTGATGTGTATAACTATGGTCGGTTACTTGTGATGTCTATACTTAATTACACGAAACTACTTTGCAAAAACATTACCCTCGTTCTGAGGCAGTCGGGTAAAAACTGTATTTGTTTTTAAAATAAAATTTAGATAAAGGTTAGGAAAAGGTAAAGGTACAAGTTGAATAAAAGTAAACAACAGTGCGCGGACGTCGAGATTAAGTAGATAAAAGTTGGTATTGGAAAATACACAACACAGGAATATAATCACGTCACTGAGGCTCGTAACAATACACAACACAGGAATATAATCACGTCACTGAGGCTCGTAACAATACCTACCAGGCATTGGTTGTTAAACCAAAATTGTTTTAGTAGTAAAACGTGTCTTTTCCCTGAGCTGTAATGTCACCATATGTTTGACTGGAATGATTAATATTTAAAGCTTTCAGAGTAACATAAAAGCCAGTTTAAAAATAAGATTTTTTCGGGTGCCAGAAAGTTAAAATGTTACGTTGTTAGCGTGTTTGCGGCCATAAATTACAGGGGTTTCGACTTCATTTACAGTCATGCAGTATCTTCATGTAGAGATCATAATGTCAGAAGTTAACCTCCATCATTTAAATTTTAGTGTTCTAATAATCTACCGACTATTCTGAGTTTATATTTTTAAGACGTTAAAATAAATTTTCGTAGCTTTATCCTAAAGAAATCGTATAAAATCTAAAAAATTACATGAGAATAAAAAAAAAATAAACCATTTTTTCACCCTGATAGCCTACCGAACCTAGCGATTGATAAAATTCCAGGAATCTGATTGATATTAAAAGTTAAAGACGGGGCTTATAAAAGGTACAATATTTTTATGTAATAAATCCAAGCCATAAACAGTTTTTGCTCGCAGAGATTTTTCTCAAAAGGATGCCTTTTGTTACATTTTATAGACACTAAGATTTTTTATTGAGAAAATTCATTATTTTGCCTCCGACCCTCATTGTCGAGTATTATTTATTTACTATGCTTTACACCCAGCAGATGACCAGTGCGGTAGAGGTGTTCTTGAGTGGAGACTGCGAATTGGAAAACGTAAGATAAGGTAATGTCGCCCTCAGACTAGATGGAGTGAGAGTATTCGCAGAGTAGCTGGAAGCAGGTGGATGAGAATTAATAGAGTGCGATTGGAGACGCCCAGGCCAGCAGTAGACTGCTACAGGATACATCAAAATGAGTAGGTAGGTTCATCTTTTAATATCGACAAGGTTTCAATAAAAATTTAGTTTGCATAACAAAAGCGTTAGGTGAAGAAAATTAGAATCAACATATTTTTACACAAGAACAAATATTACACAAGAATAAAAATAAAATAATTTCAGCAAAAAAGTAAAAATTCTTGGAAAACAACCTAGCTTTTTCTTTCATAACAGGCATAGGAAATTCATACACCATAATTTATTATTCAAATCCTACCGCCGTTCATTCATTTCTGTTGATAGAGTTTTGCCAAATTAATCAGAGAGCTGAAAAACGCTGTGTAAACAATTATATAAACTGGCCCTTGTGTAAGTAAACAGCGAGGTCCGGGATATATTTGCGGGGAGGAACTAGCAGTAAATCCATTAAGCTGGGAGTCTAAGGCTCCGGTCACGGTGAAGAGCTTGCAGGGGTGTTAAGGCAAGCACTAACTATCAAACATGAAGCCGCCGTTTGCGTCCTGACGGTACTATGATGGGTGCCTAACGTGACGTGATGGAGCGGTCTCGCTAGCAAGCAATCGTCTATTGTTATACCTTGAGAAAATTCATCTAGCCTCTACTGCCCGCTACAACAACTCGGGATGCACTGTGGCCACCTCATGTCGCGCTACAACGCTCGCACCCGCCCTCGTCACCGCACTCTCACTCTGGACTAGGCCTGATGCTCCGCCATAATCCCGCCTGCTCAGTACCTACAATATTGGGAGATGACTCCGACGGCCAACGCGCTACAGTACAGCCTACTGGGGTTTGATTAGGTAGGGCTTTGTTTAAACGTACCACGCAATTACTACGAACGGTGAGGTTTCCGTCTAGCATTGAATAGAATAGCAACTCTATTATTTGCCAATTTATCTCATAATCTATTCACTCACACTGCCACAATACAAATAATAATCTAGGTTTAAATACAGGAATCGCTGGCGATGTGAAAGAGTTAAATAAAATCAATAATCTTGTAATTTAATATCACATTCTCATCGTTTGCTTCTCGGATACTTTCATTAAAAAGTTAGAGATTCAAATACTTGAGGTATTTGAATTATAAATGAATCAACTTAAGTAAAAATTTATTGCGTCTTTAACAGCAAATCCATTACTGCTCAAGATGATAAGTTTGGAAGTAATCCTCAAGTATTTTTTGGTAAAAAATCTAACTTAACTGTTCTACTTCAGTTTCAGAAACTCCTTTTGGTCTCCAGTGTCCCATTGGGATTTGCAATTTGAAGTAGTGAAGCAAGAAAGGTTTATAGTTTTACTTTTATTTTCAATGATTACTTTCGTACAAAATTCTTGGTTTATTATTTTAATATTATGACCGGTCCATAGGTACTTTAAACTTGATAAGCACACGACATCTCTACTATATGTTTTGTACCTAACAGTAGAGGTCTAATATCACTTGGCTAGTAAGTTGGGGTAAAATACTAAAGATCACAGAAAGGATTTGACATCGAAAGTCATTCTGAGTGGAGAAAGTCGTAGTAACTATAGCTAAAAGTGTGAATTTAGCAAACGGGTCCCTCCTGTTCAAGGGTTAATGAACAAATTAAGGCGGATTCCCCAGATGGCTGCGCTGCCCCCCGGGGCCACTCTCAGCCCGCCGCTTTTCATTTCGTTAAAATGAGTTTTTCATAAAAAATTCACACCTCGCATTTTATAATGCGACGTGTCCGTCAAAGTATTTTAATTTAGTTGTGTTTTTATAACTTTAATGCAATTCTGAGTTTAATTATTTCAAAAATAACACTCAGAGTGAATTTTTGTTTAGAGTATTCGTGGAATGTATATCAGTAACCAGTAAGAGAGAGAGGGAGAGAGGGAGTAAGTAGTGTAGTAGTCTTAGGATTTACCAGTAAATCCTAAGATTAAGCAAGTCAGTCCGAATTGTTCTTAAATAATCATCAATTTCTGACTTTTACCGGCCCGATTCAGTCGGTAAATCTTAAGTTTTACCACAGAAAGCGGTAAATGTTCGTTTTCCGAGTAAAACAATGCAGTTAATAATCAGAAACTACTTATTCAACAATACTATAATTTATTATTGTTATCAGCCAAGTCTTAAAACGTATTTAACATGCTTTAGAAAAATAAAATGCAGAAAAAATAACACACATAAAATTACTTCTCACTAGTTATATAATTATAACACCTACTTTGGCTAAGTAAGCTAAACAGTCTTTTGATAATCATTTGTTATTCGGTACAATCATTATTATTAATGTCAAGTCTTTAAACACGATTTTGACAAATAAAATTCAAAAAATACTAAGTTTGTAATAACACTTACTTTGGCAACATGGTGCACTATTATGAAGATACACATTTAGAATTACAAAGTAATCCCGATGACTTGCAAGCGCACTTCTTCGTGGAGCATTTTTAAAGCACTTGCACTTTTTGAATCCTTGCCTTCCGGCTAAAGAGAATTTTCTGACAACTTCTCGAAGACTCACTTCTTTTTCTTTGTCAACTTCTTCAATCTTGATAAAGTCTTCCGGGCATGAGGTAAATTGGTATCATGTATAAAGCTGCTAGTACTCCGATTTTGGTAACCAGCTGATAAAAATCGTTGTCTCTAACATCGACTACCATTGCAATAAAATGCTTTTTGGGTCAGTTTTAGGTTTGTCAATTTCATCTTTGATTTTGGACATTTACCGGTGTCTGCGGTAAAACTTATGCTTTAGCGACTGGTAAAAGTCCGAAATTAAAGATTATTATTCGGACTTTTACCAGTGAGACTTGGTAAATCTTAGGATTTGACGGTAAAGCCGGGATCCTGGTGATTTACCGCAGTTTGGGCTTTTACAGTAACTTAAATACTTAATCGTCGAAAGACTAAAGGTGCAGACGACCTAAGGTTCGGTTTTGACCATGAGCTGCTCCCCTACTATAAAATCTTAAAACCATCATAAATCCAGTGTGAGAAAGAGATAGTGCGATTTTACCTTCTTCGTATATCTCGTTCTGTATAGCTCCGTCTCTCTCTTACACCGGTATTAAAATGATTTTAAGACGTTATGGTAGGGCCCCTGGTCTATCTTAGTAGTTCTAACAGAATACAAGTCCAGCTTAAAATGGTTTTGCTATCATAGACGTGCGTTCACCTGTACCTACGTACCTAACCCTTCTACCAAAACTAACTAAAATGACCAGCAGCCTTATCGCGTACACACTCTTAATGACAATCGGTTTCACTTTGATAGAATTGTCAACTTCGTCGTTGTTAGATAACAACGATGACGATGATTTGGGTGCTGAAAGACGGAAAGAATGAGTTTTGAAGTGGGATATGTTCATTTGGTGAGCTCTATCCATTTCAAAATTAAACAATGATATTTAATGAGTAGATGGCATGACTAAAATTAATTTGTGAAAATCAAAAGCTGGTTCGCGGTTTTCAACATTGAATTCAAATAATGCGTTTAAAACATGATTTTAATCAATAGTTTATTAATTATGCGTGTTGTACAATGCCTGGTATTAAGTTCTGATGTTGTATTATCTATGTGTGTTTTAATTAATACTATAAGTTCACTATGAGCACGCCCGCTTTGTAGTCGAATTAGTTTCAAGTAATTAGTGCGCGTTTCATTGTACTGGATAGTCGATAATACTCTGGAGTCCTATGACATCCGTGTTGTAGAATTGTATTGAGGTGATCTGTAGACCAACATAAAATACAAGGGTCAGCTTTCATCATAAAATAAGTTTAGATTTAAGTAGGTTATCGCATAGAATACATAATCTTTTACACTATCATGAAACGAAGTAGGTATTTGGACTGTAATTATTTTCGTTTGATGGATAAATAAGGACTTTATTAAAAGGTAGTGTCTCGTCTAAAAGTAGTCTACGTAAGCCAAATTAAAGTTTAATTAAATCTAAATTTATTATTGGGGTTGAGTTTATGCGATGAAAATATTCAATTTTATCAAACCTTTCTGAAAGCTGAACGAGTCCGAACCGACTTTCTGTTTCAATTAATTGTTTGTCCTATTTTTTGTAATGGGTATTTTAATATAACATTTATTTTTGCAGAAAACATTTCGATTTCGTTGCTATGGAACTTACTATCCAATTAAGAACGTTCATTGTATTTTGTAGCAAGAATTTCAAATTGGCAAAAGACATGTAAATGAACACAGAATACTATAATCAGAATCAATATATACGGTTTAATGATCATCCACTATGTATTAGATAAAAACCCATTTGAGATAATAACTGTATCTCCACTGAAATCCGGGCTACGTTCGGGAAGCTCTCCTAACCCTCAACACTTGCAGATTGCCTGAATTGCTCGCAAATTATATATAGAACAAATCCCTGCTATTCAAAGCTCTCGGGCTGCTTGCTTGTTATGGCACATCCTAAATTTATTATTCCCAATTTCGATGGCAGCAAAGTAAAGACGGACATTTACATTTTTGCCAAAATGTTTTTTTTTTTTTTAAATAGCTTACATCAACTCTCTCTACAAGTTTGTATTAAAATTAGTTCAAAATTCAAAATAATTACAAAAATCTGGCACGTAGATAAAGACATCTACACTCATTTCGAAAAAATATCGCAGTAGAAACGGACTTTCGAATTTGGTCATCTTTACTTCGGATTATTGACAGATGATTGAAACGTAAAAAAGTCATCTGTCACCTGTCAATCGTGAATTTTTATTTTCTCCTATTAATAATCCTTTTATTTTTATTTAAATTATATACTTCGCGTGGTTTGAGAACTAAATAAATGATTTAACTGACATAAATAGATGAAGTTTGGTGGTAGATAACTCATTTAATTAAATGTGTAAATTGTTAAATTTAATGTAAATAAAGACATCTACAAAATTTGGTTCAAAAAGCGAAATATTGATTGCATGTTGCTTAGATTTTCTTTAAATATCCAAATATGTATTACTGGAGATTGTTAACTTAGTTATTCGATATTTTAAATAACGTAGAAACGGATACTAGGCACATCTCCTCTTCTACGTAGAAGACTTTTCAGAATAAAAAAAAGTACATTTACATTATTTCAGTAAAACAACGATATAGTGATTAATTAGTTTATAAAATCAATAAAGAAGTTTATTTTAATGCATCATAGAAAATTTCATGTTAATCAGTCCACAACTCTCAAAATAGTCACAATTTTTTACTAAATATGCTCTCCTGTAAAATTTTGTAGATGTCTTCTTCTACTTTGCTACCATCGATTTGTTATATAATTCCATGTGAGAGGACTTCACTACGTACAGGTAACAAAATTCTGTTATTCTCAGAAACGTGGTTCGAACAATAGAATTAATTATTCCGTGGAAACAAAACGGAGGTGTACTCTGAAAACATAACACTGCGCGGATCTGAGCGCCTCGGAGATAGGGACTAGCAAAGCAATTATCGAGAATATTGTTTTACAATGAAATCTTTTAAAAGCTCTAAATTTCTTGATTGTAATTTACTTGAATTCATTGAAGAACCTGCGCATTCATTCAGCGTGTTGTTTTTACATATAAAATAAAACAGCTCTATTGACGAGGTGGTACATAATGATCTAATGTCTGTCATGGTACAGAAATGATAAACATACATATATCTTCAGTATAACACTACAAAATACATATCTCAACCTAGTGAACCCAAGACGGTTTGACACTGTAAAAAGAGTTTTTTTTTACGCCACTAACATTCATCATATACTTTTTTTTTTAAATTCAAAACAGAACTGTTATTTATGAATTTATTGATTCGAAATTCCATTTCGAAATTCTCGTGTATTTTATGAACTTACCTCCCATACTGCAAATATAATACGAGTACAATGTGTTAACAATATAAATGAATTAATGAACGCGCGTAGATTATTTGCACAACGAAGAACAATACTCTCGTTCATGAAAAATTGGGACACAACAGTCTATTCATAAGAAAATGAAGGTCCAGGAAACAAAGGTCGCTTAATCAATACCTCGAGGTATATATAAAACCTTTGTATATGGACTCTGGACGGGAAGCAATCAGAAAGACATATGAAAACTTCGGAACCGTTTCATGAACCCAGACAAATGCAGACCTCGATCATAAATACTCTACCAAACTAAATATCCTATACCAACCAAATTGGGTAGCAACTTACAACTGTAAAGCTGGTAATATGGAAGCAGTTTTTGTAGTGTATCTAAAGCCCACCAACCAACAAAGCAAAAAGAAAAGCAAAGATTATGTGCCGTCAGGCACACAATTTCAATGCTAATCTGGGCTAGTAACGATAGAGGATGTACTTTTATGAGGGTATAGATACTTCGATAAACTGGCACAATATGGTTTTAACCACAAAGGATGTAGGTGAGGCTATCATCATCAACTAGCTAGCTACTAGCTCGCTCCTCACCTCGATTCTGCGTCAGACAGAAGATTGATGAATAATGACCAGAACACTGACGCTGACGTCTCACAACATCGAGTTTCACACCAAAAACAACAACAGGCTTCCAAAAATTGTCGAGGCAGTTTCAGGACAACTGATTACAAACATATTAATAAAATAAATTACAAAATAACCTTTTGGGTCAGCTGGGTCTTCCTGCGGCCCGTTAAATTAAAGCCTCCACTTTGCGTCCGACGCAGACTTGGCAAATAAACTTTCATGTGAATTACTACGTCCATCTGAATCTCCTTTGCCACTTTTCCAATTGGTTTTCGTGCCTTAAATGTCACCTAAACAGGATTTCCTTCAAATTCCTTATTGTATTTTCAATACTTAAAAGAGCTTTTAGTTTTTAGGCTTGCATTTGCTCTAAATAGTCCACCAGATGCTAAGTGACGATCGGCTAACTGAAAAACGCTTGTATAAAGAAAAGCTTTCTTCATTTATGAACGTCATAAGAGAATCCTACTTCCTCCTAATATTATAAATGTGAAAATTTGTGAGGATGTATGTTTGTTACTATTTCACGCAACAACTACTGGAGTAATTTTGATGAAACTTTACAGTAATATTGCTAATATATCAGAATAACACATAGGCTATAATAATTTTTAATGGGGGCTACTAACTTTAATACCACGCGGGTGAAGCCGTTGTGTCTCTTATTTATTCCATAATTTACTCTGTTTACTCGAAAAGTTTTGATAGCTACAGATAATATTCAATACGTAGCCGTGATCAAGGTTTACGACAACCTTGTTGTCTGAACAATGTTTTGGAGCTCATTTTCATTAGGTAATTTGTTTTAACGTAGATCTCATGCATGTATTTTACAACGCTTTCAGTAATATTTTGCAAGAAAATAACCACGCGAGTGAACCGCAGATATAATCAACGTTAAATATGCGGCGAAAACATTACACAAGCTCGTTTTATCGTATCCGTTTCGACGGCGCAGCCACGGCGATATTAAAAAAAAAAACTATGCCAAGGTTTGTGAAAATTTGTAAAAGTTGATTCCCAAAACCATAAATTTGTCAAAGTTATGGTTAAAAAAGTTATAAGGGTTTGAACGTGGCCGCGCCATTGAAACGCGGCGAACCGCGCGGCCACGGAGATCTTTAAAACTAAGCGTTGCAGAGACCTGATACTTAGGTAAATAACAGATTTAATTTGTAAAAAAATTGTAAAAATTTAGAAAAAAATTCTAGGTTTATATTTTAGGAGCTGTAAGACTAAAACCACATGGCCGCGCAATTGAAACGGTGAAAAACACGTTATTGCCGATATATCGCCGAAAAAGCGTGGCAGACGTGAAGCTTTTTGTAAAACCCAGATATAAATTTGTCAAAATTTGTAAAAATACAACAAAAAATCCTAGTTTTATATTTCAGGAGCTGTAAGACTAAAACCAAAATACGTTCAATACATTTTGAATGATGGCTTATTGCTTACTTAAAATGAAACTATAACATTCAAAAACATATTTATGTGTCGGATAGCCAGGATGTATCGAGCTACAATCAGGCATCAGGTGGGTCTGTGTAGGTGTATCGTGCAATAAACAACAACGGCTAGGCACTCACCGTCTCACTAACTTCACTTTACTCTTATAAACTTGGTATATTAAAATACTAGTAGCAACAAAGCGTAGGACAGTTCCGATGCGTCTTCACTCCGTGGCTCCCAGATTAAGACTGCCCGACTAGGCGGGTCCTCTCCAACCTCGAAGTCAACCGCAAACGTGTCGACTCTGTCAAAGCGCGCCAACTGTAGTGTTTATAGTTGCCGCAAGGTGGCGTGCTTAGTTTTGTTGTCATTTGTTTACCGGATGCGACATTATATGTTTATTTCTTTAAAAATCACAGATTGTTTACTTACACTAAGAAATATTTTTCTTTCAAAATCACAGATTATTTAAGTCTCCTTCTAAGGATATTTCTCGCAGACTGATCGACACTTTAGTGACCATAGGGCTGGCTCGTTCTTTGCCCAAAGAATTAGCATTGCCATTCAACGTGGCAATGTTGAATGGATTGCCATTCAACTTTAAAGAAATAAATATTCGCATCCGGTAGTCACCAATACGGATTGGGCCCGCGTGGTAGATTACAGCCCACACCCTCTCACGAAGAGGAGGCCTGTGCCCCAGCAGTGGGGACATTATAAAGGCTGAGATGACGATGATCCGGTAGTCAATTAAAATTACAATTTGGCAATAAAATATATTTTAAAACAACCCAAATCTCGACTTATAATACGCAACGCAAGCTTCGAATCTAGCTCAATCATTAGATTTAAAAAAAAAATGTTTATTGTGTCTCAAACGGTTACATTTACAAATGTCAATGAAACAGCCCCAGCTCTGTGTAATTATGAGTATGTGTGTGTGATTGTAGTAGTGTGTAATGCTAGCTTTGTTTGTGCGTGCGTATTTATGTGTGTGATTACTTGTGTGCTGATAGTAGACAGATAATAAATGAAATGATCGTTCATGTTGTGCATTAAAACTTATAGAAATTCATTTTTTAAAGTTTATTAGTTAAAGGAGATGCCCTTTTTTTGTATGGACGTTGGTTTTTTTATTTCGAGAAAAATCTAAACATCACCAAACCATACCTAAATAAAAGTGAAATATGGATCTTGGAACCACTGAAAAAATATTTTTAGACATTTAATTTTAAGGTACTTAGTACATTTATTGTATTTGTTGATGGCAACCCAAAGGAAACCACCCAGACCCAAAAAAAAATACACTTTGACAATGTCAAAGATTGATGATATGAAGAATAATAATAGAGAAAGAATAATAATAGAAGAATAATACAGGGAGTGTTGAAAGAAAAAAAGAAGAACTTCAAGGAATAGCAGAGTGTAGAAAGAACTGGAAAGCGTTAGTTTGAAAGCTGAAAAAAAGAGAGAAAAAAGCTAAGAAAGCCGTGGCAACAGCGAGAGCAAAAGCTCAGGACAAACTGTACGATACACTGGACAATCCAGCTGGCCAAAAAGATCTGTACCGACTTGCTAGAGCCAGAGAGAGGAAGGCGAAGGATGTTAGTCAGATAAGATGTGTAAAGGATGAAGCTGGAATGCTTCTATTGGAGGATGAAATAATTAAGGATAGGATGGAAGGGCTATTTTGAAAGACTGATGAATGAAGAAAATATCTGGAGTGGTGTTGTAAAGAATAAACCAATGAATGAGGGGTTAGTGAGAATGGTGTGGATGAAGTGAGAATAGCAGTGAATGGAATGAAGAATTGTAAGGCAATTGGTACAGACGGAATACCAATTGAGGTGTGGAAGTCATTATGGGTAGATGGATGGACGTGGTTTGCTTTGTTCTTCAATAAGTTGTTGCTGGAAGAAGCCATACCTGATAAATGGTGCAACAGTTCGTTGGTGCCCATCTTCAAGAACAAAGGTGATGTGCTGAAGTGCAACAACAATAGAGGAATAAAACTAATGTCATATAGTATGCAAGCAAGGGAAAAAAATATTGAAAAGCGGCTGAGAGAAGAGAGTGAAATCGCACAAAACTAGTTCGGTTTTATGCCTGGTCGGGGTACATCGGATGCCATGTTCGCTATCCGCCAGCTGTGCGAAAAATATAGAGCTGTGCATAAAAACTTGCACATGGTGTTCGTTGACCTCGAAAAGGCATATGACCGGGTGCCTCGAGAGGTTTTGTGGTGGGCCCTTAAGGCGAAAGGTGTGCTTGGCAAGTATGTGCAGTTGATCCGAGCGATGTACAGTCGCACCACTGATAGCTTCAGTGTAACAGTCGGTTTACACCAGGGGTCGGCCCTCAGCCCTTACCTCTTCCTGATGATAATGGACGCTCTGACGTCGGACATCCAGGAGGAGGCTCCCTAGTGTATGCTGTTTGCTAATGACATTGTGCTGGTTGCCGAAAGCGGCTCAGAGGTCCAGAGCAGATTGGAGACTTGGTGGCAAAGACTGGTGAGTGTTGGCCTGAAATGGAGCAGAACCAAAACAGAATATCTGTTCTGCGATTTCGGCGGTGTCTCCAGTTCTATGCCTGCAGCTCTCAATGGAACGCCTATACCGATATACTCTGACTTTCGGTACCTCGGGTCGCTTGTTTAGGGGGATGACGATATAGACCGAGACGTAACGCACAGGATCAACTCAGGATGGATGAAATGGCGACAGGTCACTGAAACAACTTGCAACCGACGAATGCCTCTTAAGTTAAAAGGGAAAATCTATAAGTCCGTGATTAGACCTGTCGTACTGTATGAACAGAATATTGGGATGACAAAAGATTGCATGTGGCGGAGATGAGAATGTTAAGATGGATGTGTGAAGTAACGAGAATAGATAAAATGAGAAATTAGTAAATTAGAGGTAGTTTAAAAGTCCAGCCAGTCAGAAAAGTTTAAAGGGAACTGCTTATCTTTGTATGGTCATGTGAAGAGGAGGGATGAAACACATGTAACTAAAAGAGTTATGAATATAAATGTGAATGGATGGAGAGGGAGAGGGAGGCCAAAGAAAAGATGGATGGATTGTGTGAGGAGTGATATGAAAGAAAAGGGAGTTAGTGATAGCGTGACGGCTGACAGGACTGAATGGAAGAAAAAAATGTGTTACACCGACCCCAAGTAACATGGGATAAGGGCAGGAAGATGATGAAATGATGACAATAAGTAGCATTAAGGGCAGGAAGATGATGATGGTGATAGGAAGAATAAAAGGTTATATCAAATTTCCTCTTCAGTGATGGCGAAAGAGTCTACAGATTTTCAAAAATGTAAAAAAAAACTCAAGCGTGTCAGACATTGATAGTTTAGATGCCCCAACGTGTCCTGATACAGGTATCCTCAAACTTTATGGCTTGTGGGAACGTCATGTGTTGCGTTGCGCAGAACACAGTTTGTAACCTAGCAGCGGGACTGAAACTGACAAAGACGAAGCGGCGAGGCACACCCTCGCGCGCCCTGTCACTCACCTGCACTCACTCCACGCGGGGACGCACCGGTGTGTGACTGACGTCTGTATACTGCACACGCGCGCAGATTCGTGCTTTCGTACAGTCGAGCTCTTAATACTTTGTTGTTGGTATAGTTGATTTGTTTAGTTTTATTTGTTTCATTAAAAATTTTTATTGTTATTGACTGTTTTGTTTTTGTTGTGTTAATTATTTGTTAAAAATGCCTCGCGGACGATACAACGTTTTACCCAGGTATGAGATTAATCATATTTTTAGGAATATATCGGGTTATTTTTCTGTCTTTGTAGTTTCTTTGATGTTTTTCCAAATAAAAAGAGCGAAATAAAAATAATGAGACGTGATTTTGACGTATGAATACGTCCATTTTAACAATTATCTAAGTAATATTTTTTCGTCAAACGAATATCTGATTTAAATGCAATATTTGTTTATAGATTAAAACAGATAAAACATAACTATAGTTACGTTTTATTTGTATGATGCCTATTTTAATTATTTTTGACTTGACTGTACCTGCGTGTAGTTGCACTCGCAGCTAACTTCACACAAGCCATAACGTTTGAAGATACCTATATCAAAGGTATGTTCATCTGCCGATTTTCGTGATGGGGATAGTCATTCGGACGTGCAGAAAATAAAAAAATAAATATTTTCAAGCGCGTCAGATATTCAGAGAGTGAACCCTAAAAATGCTCCTATTCAAAAGGCTGACGATTCAGAAGTGACACAAACTCGTAGCGATTTTTTGATAATGCAAAAAAAATCGCCATATTGAAATACTTGAGCGTGTCAGATTTTTATACAGAAGCTCCAGCTTGATGTTCCAGTCATAGTAGCCTAAAATCTGACAAATATTTTGAGGGGGGTATTATTAATCTGACAGCTAGATTTTTTTAGAATGTTTTAAACTACTTTTAAAACACAATCTAGCCAGACAAATAACTTTTCTGTTAGCGTTCACGCCAAACACAGGTAGAGCAGGCATTGCC
The DNA here is from genome assembly GCA_951329385.1 of Polia nebulosa. Taxonomy (NCBI): domain Eukaryota; kingdom Metazoa; phylum Arthropoda; class Insecta; order Lepidoptera; family Noctuidae; genus Polia; species Polia nebulosa. The sequence goes on along the minus strand of OX589599.1, from coordinate 16,432,558 downwards.
ATACATTTTGTACTAAGCTTTATTCCAACTGCACGTTCTGATTTTCATAGACGATTTTAATTATTTCGGCATGCAAGGTATTCCCCCTATGTTTATCTGTCACGCTCGAGTAAATCCCAAATCCCTTATTGGGCTCCCCTACTATGTGTAATCATCTTATTTTGAGTTGTGCTTTGCTATCTTTGATTTTACTGATTTTACTGACTTGGCCTTTTCTCAACGGATTCTTCTGCTTTGCTCATGATTAAGGTACCTATACTAGAAACAGCTATTCAGAGACTGAATATGCCAAATCACTTAGCTGACCATGTGATTGGGTATCGGCTTATTAGACGCCTAGCCAGTTTCGTCCAGATAAATGCTTAAATGCCACAGCTGAATATTAATTTATAATAATGTTTGGTCCACATACATAACACAAACAGAGTCTCAGCTGTTAGAAGTGTTTAGTTTAACCCCCATCCCCCATCTGTTCCATGGACCATATGGTCGGCTAACAAACACAAAAACCCCCTTTAAAACTTTGGGTCACAGTTAAAATGTTGTTTCTTACATTTTAAATACAAATTAACATTCTGCATTTTGAAGATATTTACAAATCGATAAGCATAATAAAAAGGCATGCTGCCTAATAAAAACATTACACAAATCAACAATCAAAACTCCAACTTTGCGTCTGTCGTCCGGCCCCTCACGGGTGGTTTTGAGTAGCGTATTTTTCATTTCAATTTTACGCAACTAAAATACGATCATATTTAAATTAAATGTCTAATATCAATAATACGATACATGTTATCATACGTAATAGCCTCAGTTTGCATTATTTTATACTACTAAAACAGTGAAATGTGCGTCAAACGCCGCCACATGACGTCACAACGGCTATCGATGTTTGTTGAAATTACTATTTCTGACCGAAATTTTTATCAACTACACTGTTTATGCACTCAACTAACGCGCTGAAGCAATTTCGATAAAATTTATATGGGACTGCTCATATAAATTTTATCGAAATAGCTTCAGCGCTTTTTGAAAAACTGAACAAAAACGAAAAATACGTATAGATAGATGACGTATTGGTTTTCTCCAATTACGAGTATGTTTAAATTCCACGTTCCATGTTACTGGGGTTTTTAGTTCTGGGGTATAACAACTAAAAAGTGAAAAATAAAAACTTTTTTACAAAAAAAGCAACCGACTTCCAATAAAAAAAATACCTATACTAAAAATTAAAAAATTACTTTAATTTCGGCAGTCGGTGTCAAATAACGAAGAAATAAAATACAAACACCGACTTCCGAAATTAAAGTTATTTTTTAATTTTTAGTGTAGGTATTTTCTTTTTTGGAAGTCGGTTGTTATTTTTGTAAAAAAGTTTTTTATTTAGTCCCGCTCCATCCAGAGCGGGAGAAGTCATAGGATGATTTCCCATCCCCAAAAGAAAAAAAAAGGAGACAGGGTCTTCCGTTTCCAATGAGTCAGCGCATTGAAAGCTGATGTTTTTTGGCAAAAGCTATTAGGTAATAAAAGGATAAGTACATAAAAATAAAGGAGCAAGTTGGTAATTAAAAGGAAGTAATTAAAAAGAAAAAAGAAATTAAAAGTGTGAGTGTATTGAGACATGTGTGGTTTGTGTAAGTTGGTGTAGTGAGTGTATGTGTGTGCGTACGAGTGTACAGACTTCACTGTAGGACTAGATCGGTTTTACAAGAAGACTTTCAGTATCAGTGTATGAAAGTTTTAACAGCCAATCATGCAGCAGCAATTTGTACTTTGAGAATGAATGGTCGTAAATGTTGAGTTGTTTGTTCGCTTTGTTATAAAGACAAGGACCGAGGACATAGAAATGTCGACTAGCAAAAGTGATCCTATGGCATACAGTGGGACATACATGACTTTTGCGTCGTTTCTCACTCATCCCAGCAGCCCAGGGATATAGGTGAGAGAGGAATGTTGGCGCAGAATTGATTGAAGGACAAGAGCTGTCTCGCAGATAGAAGTTTACACTCGCTATTTAACAGAGATGTAGGGTACATGCGTGGTTTCTTATGCATAAACTTTAAGACAGCTCTCTGTGCTTTTTCAACTTTTAGAAACGCCGTGGCATAAGCACCACCCCACGCTGAGATACAGTATGAAAGAAGGGACTGTGCCAAAGCATAATACACAGCTGTTAGCGAACCAGTCTGCAGGGTCGATCGAAGTCTTTTAAAGGTAAATATAAGTTTACTGACACTGCCGGTCAGTACCTTTAGATGTGTGTGCCACTTCAGGGTGGAATCATGGAAGACACCAAGGTACTTGACGTTATTTGCCCTCTCTATGCATTGTGTATTTGTGCCAATGCAACTATGAACTTTAAGGGAGAGCAAATTACTTGTAGGTTGGGATTGAGTGGATGGTGAGAAAGCGACATAACTAGTTTTAGTGGCATTAAGAGTGAGCAGGTTATTACCACGTCATGATAATTCTCAGAGCATTTTCTGCATCAATTTGAGCATCTTTCCAGGTTTTGCTACACACGAGTACAGCTGTGTCATCTACATAGACGAATATTTTACAATTTTTGATGTTTAATTGACAAAGTTTGTGAGCTTTGTATTTTTACACATTGGCTTCGTCCTGTAAGGTAATCTTTGAAAATGTTCAGAGCCACGCCTCTTATTCCCATGCGTTCCATTTTCTTTAAAAGGATAGTGACAGAGACAGTGTCAAATGCTTTGGAAAGATCTATAAATATGCCTAGTGTTTTGGTTTTATTATCTAGGGCATTCATTATGCTATTGGTTAGGTCTAATGATACAATATCTTGGCATATTTTATTTTTTTAAATATCGCCGTGGCCGCGTTTTATCTACGCGAGTCCAAAATATATTTGAATTACGTATTTCTCTTGAAGCAGTAATATTTTTGCGAAGTTTTAACTACATCACTGAAAGCTCACCCACGCGCCAAGTACAAAACACAGAAACCGTCGCAGCTTGAATTCGTCAAAATCCCATAAGGAAGCAGAAAATTTGATTACGAGAGATGGAAATATCCGGTACGACTCGGTGCCAAAGGTTATCAAATGAGTGTTGAAGCTTAGCGCATAGGCACGTAGATTATGTACAGCAGATGTCGATCGATATTAAAAGTAATACTTCAAAATATTTAACTCAAAAGCTTTTTAGATATTTTACCGACAGAAAAGAAAAGAGGAGGTTCTCAAATCGACCGAATATTTTTTAGTTGATGCATTGTATATCGCAAATCTATCAAAATATAAATTAAGTCAATATATACCTAAGATACAGTCTAATTATGATACCATCATACTTTTGCTGTAACATAAAAATGTCGTAGGTACTCTTTTATGAAAATCTCGAGCAATTCTTGTCAAGGCTTCAACAAAGTGTCCGCACATTTCTTATTGTTTGGCTCGGTACGATAATGGAGTTACAAGACTTCATTAACTCTGAAAAGAACTGAAAACTTCAGCCGAAGTACATTAAAAGTCTGTGGCATGTTGTAAACCCTTTTAAAGAAGCCTCCTTCGCTACAATATATTGGTTTAACCACGCTAGGAATGTCTTGAATGTCATATTAGGTTCTGTTTTATTTTCTATGCCTTATGAAAATTATAATAATATAAAATAAAATTAATTTGCAATAGAGTGATGCTTTAGAAGGAATAAAATATTTCTTGGATTAGTTTACAGCGTAAAATGAACAGAAAAAAAAATCATTTGAAATTGAAATCTCTCAGTGGAAATAGCACAAAGAGAGATCGTACCAGAGCAGTGTTGATCTGATTCATCCAATATTCAATTCGGAAATTTTGTATTATTATTTTGTATTAATTTAGATATTCAGAATTCATAAATCTCTTTGATGTCACTGTATCTTTGTGTTCCCAGTAACTATTGATACTCGAAACTGTATTTTCAATCAAATCAGCTTTACCCACACCAGCTACTTAGATATAGATAGATACATATGTAATTTTAGTATCAGGAAATGTCAATTAATACCTATAATAATAATGACGGAAAGCGGAAATTACGTAATGTTGTTAGGTCCAAGAAACATCAAACAATTCACTGGGTTCCGGCGGCTCTATTCGGTGTCCAAGTTTATAAGATCGGTTACACCCGTGTCACGGCGCCCTGATTGATGTGTGTACCTTGGTCAGGAATACATTAAGCAAAAGCCAGGTAGGTAGGTTTATAGTTTGCAAATAGTGAAAGTATGTTGGGGATCGATGGATGAATTGTCTGAAAGGTAATTGTAACTATAGAGAGGGTGTGAATACAAACACAGAGATGCAGATGAAAAACATACTGCGGCGTAACCAGATAATTGGGATAAGGGCGGGGGGAGGTGACACTGATTTGAAATTAGACTGTAATCCATCATTATTGCCATCATCCATCCGAGGTTAAAACAGAACTTCTTAATAAGTAAATTACTTACCAAGTCTAAACTAAACTCAGACATACGACGGTAATATCCGCGAGATATACAGAATTTTAGAGAGATTTCTCCAAAAATATTACAGCTAATTAGCTCGTGGAAATATGTAAATTATATTCTGAATGAAAGCTTTCCCGTCCTTTGTAATTTGAATAGTATCAAATTGCAATTTTTTGCGCGTATTCAGATTGACAGTCCGGCACTGAAATTGCGAATTTTCCGACAGTCACCACCCCACCGTGTTTCATAAATGGGAATAGTGAACGATGGCTACGGCGGACGAATAAGTAAAAAGAACGTTGCTATGAACGTTGGATTCATTGACGATTTTTTGCAATAACTTTAAAATGAGCTTTACAAAAACCTTAAATTCATTGTTTGCTGCAAACATATGCAGCGACGCGGCGACGCGGCGACGCGGCGACGCAGCATACCTTCAGATTCATGAAGGTTATGTTTGGCATGTAACTTTTAAATTAGCTTTACTTTACTAAGACATGACTGTTGGTACGAGGTGCTAATGTGCGGTGACTGCTACTACAAATTAAAGTGTCCAATCGTATCCCTGAGCGGAACGAATGCAGAGCTGCAATTAAGTGGCAAGCAGCCGCGGCCTTCACATTTAGGCATTCGAAACCCACCTACTTAAACACACCTACATAACTGAGGACGATGCAAAGAAAATCGGAGAACCAGAGCACGTCCAGCTTTCTTCTGTTTGTCATGAAAGTAATACAATATAAACAGTATTTTACAATTTCATCGGCAAACTTGTGAAGTACAAACAAGAAAATGTCCTCAACAAGAGAATGTTTTATTTGTAAATGAAAGGAATGTAGCTCTTGTTTATTTGTGTACGTTTGATGTTTTTAAAGTAAGTTGTTATGCGCTTTGCATTTTTTTTGGTATTGTCAAATAAGTATAATAATATCATAATTTATTGTATTTTAAAATAGATAAAAAACTCAATGATAGCACACACCAATTAGCATATGTACTCAGGCGTGAAATAGGCAAACAAAACGTTATATAACTGATAAACACATAGACATATTTGATTATACTCGTACATATAACATTATATAAACAAAAACAACTTTATTTATATAAAGCAAAACTTAACAATACTGTTTTCTAAACAAAACTACTTACGACATATAAGTTGGCACTGTTACTTAAAACTTACCTTTGCCTCAAGCGAAATACATGATGAGGGCGCGGGGGTCCTTCGCTATCCGTTGGCACTCAGTAAACTTCGAACGATCTCAGTTCTTTTTCCGATATTCGAAATTAATTTGCGAGACTGTTTAAAAGGTTCTATTTCGGTAAAGATGTTTGTTGTTTTTTGTGATGTTCCAAAATGGGGTAACTGAATTTAGTACGTGATGAGGCGTAAGTGAGTCGAGCACACGGCCGTGGAGTAGGGCGGCACTGCCACGGACACGGGCGGCGCTCGGGGCGGCTGGGCGGCGACTGGCGTCCTCACCGCTCCTGCGAGCCTCGCCCGGGTGCCTTCCTGTTGATCGTGTACGCGACAGGTGATCTCAAACCTCTTTTAATCACTAACTTATGTTTACAACTCTATCACATTATTGATTTATGAGTACTCACTTGGAACTTTATTGCCCTCGCACTTTGCATCTATTGTCACATTTTCATTAACTACTAAGATCTAAAACACGAGCCAGAATATGTAATGATATCGCTTCACTGTCTTTTGGTAGGTACTTTACAGTTCTAATTATGAAATTAAACAAACTTTGTATCAAGAACGCAAAGTGTGTTTAAAATAACGTTATGAAACTGAAAAAAAACATGTAGAAGCACTTCACGAGATGCAGTTTCCATTTACAAGTTTCTGGAATAGAAAACATAAGAAAATGCACAATAAATTAATACTTACAGGATTATGTTGTAACTTATAAGGATAATAAAAAGTGCTTACTTACTTTTAGTAAGTTATAAGAGCTAACGAGATGTAGTCGAGAGTTAAGTAAATAAAATAAAAATTACATATTTTTATGTAAGTATACAGGATGAAAGGGAAAGGCCTTTCAAGGAATAGGTCAAGAATACTAGAGGTCAGTAGCAGCAAATTAAGACCAGTAAACTAGGGGTCAAAACGAAATGGTTACCGAGCTGTGTCAGTTCTTCGATTTTTTTGAAATTTTGTGACTCGTTACCAAAAACAATTCATTATGAGAAAACTACTTCACTGTAAACATTGAATTGATACTTTTCTGAAATCTGAATAATTGTACAATCCTTTTTTTATTCTTGCCCAAAACTTACATGATCTCAGAAATAAAAGGTAAAGGTTTCATATGCTTTCCAAAAAGTTACAAATATTATTTTAATTTCTAATTTGTACGCCAACTGGCATCACAACTTTTTTCCAATAATTTACGTAATTTTTCGGGAAAAATACATAAAATAAAAAGTATTGCTAGATAGAAATCTTCTTTATTAGACCTTTTATTTCTGAGTTTATTAAAGTTTTTGGCAAGCATTTTTTTTTTGTTTTATTGATCACTCAATTATTCAGCTTTCAGAAAATATCAATTAAATGTTTAGAGTGAAGTAGGTTTTACATAAATAATAAAATTTCAAAAAAATCGAAGAACCGACACAGCTGGGTCACCAACACCATCCAGTTGACCAGTGACCCTTAGTTAACTGGACTTAATTTGTTACTAATGGCTTCTAGTATAACCCCTTTCAAGGAACAGGTCGAGTTTCCCTTTCACCCTGTATAATACAGGGTTACTGGTGTCTCGACGTATTCCGGTAGGACTAAGAAAATTTTAGTGTTTTTGAAATTTTCCCAGAATTCATTACTAAACATCATTCTTTAAAACTGCTAATTGAAAACTTGGATTTTCTCAAAAGACATGGGTTTTCCACCTAAGCTTCCTCGAGTGCTTAATAGTATCTAAAAGTAACCCTATATCCTCTTCTATAGATATTTATAATATACTCGTATATAATAATAATAAGCTGTGGCTCGACTGTCAACCAAGGTGACAGAAAAAATTTTGTCTGCGTATTTTTTACCAAAATTAATATTTTTAGATCCGAATAAGCACATCAAATAAATCAAACAACAAAAATAAAGAAATCTCAAAACGGAAAATAGATATGACACAAAAAACAACACTTCAAAATACTATTAAATCATTGACAATAATGGAAAACATATTAATCACAAGAAGTTGACGTGAGAAAACAAAATGTTGACGAGAGCCGTAGCTCTAAAATCACGCCCACCACCTCCGGCCCCGTCGCTCAGCTCCGCCTCGCCGCCGCCGGAACCCAGCCCCACCGTGAGTGCTGTGACACCGGCCGTGGCAGTTGCGTCGAGCTCCAGCGACGAGTTCTTCTCGCCGCTGACGACCCACCACCTGCGCGTCGACTGGGAGGACGCCGGCCGCCGAGCGGCTTAGGACCTTCCAGGCCCACCGACCTCTGATAGGGTCCCAGCTCTCGGCGGAAGTGTGCAGCGCATGCGATGGACTCAATTCATCAATGAGAACGTCATGCGCTCATACTATGGGGCTAAAAAGGGACATAACAACCTGACCGCGTACCGTGTACGAATGCTCTCTTTGTTCCAGGTGCGTGAGCCAGCCGTCAACGTTTCGGCCTAACAACTGTCGGATCAGGTGCGGGTCATCCTGCGTAATCATATGTTGGATGATACTGTACTTGATCGCCTCCGATCTGAAATGGGTAGTCATGTCATTGACCCTCCGTCGCAGACTGTGGTACAAATGGTGGTACCACAGTCCAACAATACTCGCAGCCACGCTGACGAAGAGTGTAGTGACATGGTTACAAACGTAAGTACCCATTGCAATGACGAATTGAGGAGTGCTTTGGAGTGTGCTATTCGGGAATATCGCAATATGCCGCCCGAACTTAGACCACGCTTGCCTCGTTTGCCTATGCATAACAAAAATAAGGCGCTGGTGGCTGCTCTGGATTCGCATTTGTCAAATTATTTTGATGACTGCGAGGAACTCACCGATACACACTCGATAATGTACTGCGCGGCTGTAGCGGAATGTCGTGTAGCTCACGACAAATTCTCTGATGATAGAGCTACACGACCGAAACCAGCCGTGCCGGCTTGGCAGCTCAGGATCGAGTGTCGTGTTGGTGGGGCCAGAGCACTCATCGGCAAACTAATCTGCTTCAGGGACGGCAACACATGCCCAAGAGTGATGCGCTTTGTGAGACGGGCGTTTTCGGGAACTGATATCAGCTCCGAGACTATATGTCGCGTGTCACAGAGCGCATCGACTTCCTAAAGCAGAAGATGTATGCATGGGCAAACTGCATCCGTAGGTATAAGCGGCGGGTGGCGCAATACACCCGGAATCGCACATTCCGGGGTAATGAAAGGTGGGTATATAGAGCTTGGGAGCGGCCGGAACAGGGTGTGACTGACGGGCGTTTGCCAGATGATAACGCCATGAGTTCATTCTGGCGCAACATCTGGTCGGTGCCTGTCAGTCACACCGAAGGTGACTGTACTCAGGAGATCGACTGAGCGTGCGATCCAATAACAGAAATGGGGGCAATCACTATCAGCCCCCAAGATGTAGCCCGAGCAGTCCGTCCGTTGCCTAATTGGAAATCTCCAGGGCCGGACGGGCTGCAAAATTTTTGGATAAAGTGGCTACAAAGGTCGCACGCTCGCTTGGAATCTCAATACTAGGCAGCCTTGGAGTCTGGTTTGCTACCCGAGTTTCTTACAAAAGGAGTTACCCACCTGCTCTACAAATCAGGTAGTACTGCGGAACCCAAAAATTATAGACCGATCACGTGCTTACCGACGGTCTATAAGGTTCTTACATCCATTTTGAGAGCTAAGATTAACACACATATAGATAGTAACAGTATGATGTCGGTCTCTCAAAATGGATGTAGGAATGGGTCCCGCGGTACTAAAGAGCTCCTCCTCATAGATATCACCATTAGCCAACAGGTTCCGCGTTCTCGAAAGGATCTGTCGACATGTTGGATAGACTATAAGAAGGCCTATGACTCAGTTCCTCATACATGGCTCATGAGGGTGCTAGAATTGTATAAAGTTGATGCAACGCTACACACCTTCCTGATGTCGTGTATGAGGCAATGGAGGACGGTCCTTCGCTATCCAGGATGTCGACAAATCCAGAGGAATAGCGAACCGGTAAGGATCGAGCGGGGTATATTCCAGGGTGACAGTTTGAGTCCTCTTTGGTTCTTGCCTAGCCTTGAATCCTCTAAGCTCATTGCTGGAGTCATCAGGTCTAGGCTATCGGTTGAAGAGAGGTGGTCAGGTAGTATCTCACGTCCTTTACATGGATGACTTGAAACTTTTTGCCCCCAACAATCTGCAACTGATGGAGCTACTAAAGGTAACTAAAACCTTTAGTAGCGCCATCAGGGCGGAGTTTGGTGTGGACAAATGTGCAGTCATGCATGTAAAGCGAGGGCAGATTGTGGAATCCGTGGGAACTCAACTCTCGGATTCCATAAACTGAGATCCCTCTCTCCAACCGAAACCTAGAAGTATTTGGGTATGTCGGAAGCGTTAGGTATCAATGCTACTGACACGAAGCAATCGTTGAAGGAGCGCTTCTTTGGCCGCCTAAACAAGGTATTCAATAGCCTGTATTCAGGCGGAAACAAGGAGCGTGCCTTCAACGGTTGGGTCATGCCGGTATTGATGTACTCTTTCGGCGTACTCAAATAAACTCAAACAGAACTTGACGCCTTCGATAGGCGGGTCCGTACACTACTAACTGCATACCGAATGCATCACTCACGTTCGTCAGTGATGAAACTGTATATCCCGCGAAAGTGCGGAGGCCGAGGCTTTTTAAATGCTAAGACCCTCCACAACCGCAAGGTATGAGGTCTGAGGGAATATTTCTTAGCTGCTGACGTGGGTATGCCCTTTTATGCCCTTGTCCACCGCCACTACATCTCGATAGATGTAGTGGCGGTGGACAAGGGCCTTACCTCACTCTCCTTGGCTAACGAGAACTGGCGCAAACCTCTAGTGCTTGACACTAACGATCGCAGGCAAGTATGGCAGAGTAAGGAACTTCACGGACGCTTTTTCTGGGTCCTACATGGGCCGGATGTAGACCAACTAGCATCCGTAGCCTAGCTGCGTGTCAGTGACCTCTTTAGGGAAATCGAAGGTTTTGTCTGTGCAATTATGGACGAAGTTATCATGACGAAAAACTACCGGAGATTTATTGTGAAGGACGGCACGGTTGACATAGGTCAGGCATGTCATCGTCCGGGAGAATCAATCCGCCACATAATCTCTGGTTGTTCTCGTCTAGCTAACGGAGAGTAGTTGCATAGGCACAACCTTGTAGCCAGGATTATCCATCAGCAACTTGCTCTGAAATACTCTCTTGTGGAATCCGAAGTGCCGTACTACAGGTATGTGCCCGACCCAGTTCGATCGATAATGGTCATATCTCATTGTACTGGGATCGGTCCATCATCACTGACAGGACTATTGTAGCCAATAAGCCTGATATAGTGGTGGTGGACCGAATCGAGAGGCGTGCAATGATTGTTGACATTACCGTCCCACATGACGAGAACCTCGTGAAAGCCGAGAAAGATAAACAAATCAAGTATATTGACTTGGCTCGCGAGGTTGTCGACATGTGGGATGTGGACTCAGCGATCATTGTACCGATAGTCGTGTCAGCCAATGGCTTAATAGCCACGAGCCTCGACCAACACCTCAGGAGGCTCTCGTTAGGCGGCTGGATCAAGGGCTTGATTCAGAAAGCAGTACTTCTGGACACGGCTCGCATTGTCAGGCGGTTCCTCTCTCTGGAGCCCTGACCGCCGGTAGCTTGGACCCTGTTCCCCATACCGGTGGGCTACTATTTTTTATATTTTGAAATGTTCTTTTTTATCTTGTTTTAGAATTAATATTTATAAACATATAAATTATGTATAAACTAATAAATAAATGGAATATAATAATAATAAATTTTTATTTCCAAACTTACAATAAATAATCACAACGAGGTTATACAAAACATAAATGTTGAAAATTGTAAAGTTGCACATAATTAATATTCTGACACCCAAGCTAAGATTAAACTTGTAATATGGGTGTCAGGGCTCTCTAGGTTGACAAAACAAAAACATGTGTGTGCGGAGTTTCAGTATACTTGTACAGACAAAAAGACATTATGGCAAAAATTAAATGGAGAAAAAAAAACAACATAATATTAATGCAAAGGTAAACCAACTATGGATGTTGTGTTTATGTTTTGTGATTGAATGAGTGTATGTGTGTGTGTTTTGGGATATGTGGGACAGGGGAAAGTTTGGGTTAGGGGGAAGGGTAAGTAGCTACGTATTGATAATTCTTTCAACCTCCTCATAACCAAGGGTGATGATCCATTTACTGACTTTGCAGTCAAATTTGTTCATTTTGTAAATGTTACATTGTTTGTTAACAAAGTTGTATATACAACTACCTAGAATTTTAAAATGACGTTTTGCAAGTTTACTTCTGTGCCTCTCTATGGGACACATGTATAAAATGACGTTTTGCAAGTTTATTTCTGTGCTTCTCTATGGGACACATGTATAAAACAAAGTCGGGTTAGTTACACTTAACTCTTACACATAACTCAAGAACGACTGGACTGATGTTTATGTTCTTTGATTTGTTGGATTTGATTCCACCCCGAATAGCAGAATATTTATTTATTTGTTTGTTTGAAAAACTTTATGCACTAGTGAAACACTGTACAATGGCAGACTTAATGCCTTAGTCATTTTCTACCAGTCTATCTTTGGGTGGTGCAGAAACAGAACATGGCAGGTGCAACTTAACGTAAAGACCAACAGAAAAGATATAAAATAATGAATACAAACCCCCGAATAGCAGAATAATGTTTGAAGCATCGAAAAAATCCACTTAAAATTATTTTTGAAGAAAATAAATTTTCTCATAGATTTTGTACGGAACGGGTTTTTTATGGTTCCGTACCCGAAGGGTCCAAACGGAGCCCTACTGCTGTCACTCACGTGTCCGTCTAGCCGCTGTCCGTCTGTCCGTCTGTCCTTCTGTCCTTCTGTCCTTCTGTCCGTCTGTCCGTCTGTCCGTCTGTCCGTCTGTCTGTCTGTCCGTCTGTCCATCTGTCCGTCTGTCCCTCTGTTTGTCCGTCGTCTGTCACAATTTTTTTTTCAAAGAATTTCTTAACTTCCCATTGACCTATGAACTTGTGATGATAATGTTTATTATTAATTACGTATATTTTACTAACAAAACCCAATACAGTGATAAATCAGATTTTTTCTTCGAAATTTCCTCATTTGGTACGGAAACCCAAATGTGCAAAGTCCGACACGCACTTGGCCAGTATTTGTTGATATCTTGAGAACCGATTGACTGATTTAGATACAACATTAATTGATTCTGAGGCGGTGCGATGAGGCGGTTAGCTAGTATGTAATACTCGTAATATGTGTACTCACATTAATTGTTATACAACTTCAATCATTAAATTCAAATCGGCTAGTGAGAAGTTGGCGTAGCGCTCGTAGCGAGCGCGTAGCGAGCGCGTAGCAACCGTAGCGAGCGTAGCGTCGTCGTAGCAGCATTACTTTCTTTCATAAAAAAAAAAAAACAAATAGAACGGAAAAAATTCAGCACATTCCGACGAAGATTCACAATTCAGAGCACGTTCAGGGTGCACTGCTGGTTATAACGACGTATTTCACTGAAAATATGAAATATACTCGATTTACATATTTGTTACTGCATGCAAATTTTAATATTAAACGTGTAAAACCTAAAGTTTACATAACATCGGAACCCGATTTTTCTGTTGTCTCTACCACACCCACGCCAAGGGTCATAGTTTTGTCATATCCGATATTAGTGTATTTTGTGGGTATGTGTTTTTATTTTCACTTGGTTTCGTAATCCTAACAAGGACAAGAAACCCGGTAGAGTTTCGGTTGTCCGTCTGAGGCTATGAGCTAAGGGAAAAAAGGGACAGTTAGTACTAGAAAGCTGCAACTTTGCATGTATATATATTAGGTCCCCACCTATGAAATCAGCGTTTTGTATGGAGAATTTTTAAGAAGTTGAATTTTTCATACTAACATTTTCTTAATTTATTTAACAACTATAACACTAATGTTTTAAAACTTTTATGCATTAATGTTTAAAAACTAAGATAACGTATGCCACTTAGATTAAGCAACAAAAATAAGTTTTGGCTAAGTTAAAACAAATAGTGGTTGCATTTTTGCTAACAAAAAAAAAAAAGAAAAAAAAAGTGGAGTAATTTTTAAGGTAACCTTTTTTTTTTGGATAAACTATAATTACCAAGGTTTTTTTTACTATTGGCAGTTGTCTATGATGGTCATTATTCGATAGAATATCAAGGAATTGATGAATATTTTAATTCATAGAAGTGACGAGGTTCTCTATTTGTGAGAAAAAAACGGCAATTTCATAGGTGGGAACCCAATATAATATATATTATTGGGTTCCCAATAAATAGAATCACCAGAATAACGAAATAATAAAATCTTGATAAAGGTTTTTTTTTTATGATAGTTCCCATACATGTAAAGTAGGGATGATTTTTGTTTTCGCCTATCCTATTGTGTGGGGTATCGTTGCATAGGGCTTTTAAAATAATTGTGGGGTTAAACAGACAGATATTTTTCCATCCAGTGATTTGTTTGCGAAATATTTAACTTTAAAGAGAAATTTTTGATGCTTGAAAAAATATTTCAAGTGAAGTACGGTCTATGGAACCCTACCTGGCGCGTGGCCCGACACGCACGTGGCCGGTTTTTGGTTATAGTATCGGGCGGCCCTCATGATAGATGGTTACCGTCGTCCATCCATCTGCAACATCAGAAGCACCAGAGGAATTCCCTAAAGGTAAAACTAACACATCACCGAATGAACAAACACAACGAAAACACAATCTTTTGTTACTGTCTATAGCTTTTATTCAAACATACTCGTACCAGTGCGTTATAAATATAAGTAGGTATATGAATGGATTTATACAAGCTTATTTTATTCACTTTCTCTTCCTCTTTTCAAATTAAAATTAAACTTGGTGTGCACGACCTGTTTCGATGACAAAGCAAATTAATGCTGGAGCTAGGATAAGCTCTACACGATAGAACTCTTCAACGGTTACTGATATCGTCTGGTTTAGTGAACACTTTGAGATTGGATAGTCAAACGATATCTTAATGATGAACCGCAGCATTTTGTATGAAGTTTAACTATTCGAGAGTGTGAAAAAGGTTTAGAAAGGTACAACTTTTTCTCACAGTAATTCTTAGCACTATTTAAATAATCCTAATCATTAACAATAAAATTGCGTTTATATTTTTTTTGCAAGTGTTAATTTCTGTCATATGTGCACATAGTTAATAAGTTCCAGTACATCTGCCACCCCGCATGCATTCCGCGTAACTTCGTAGCACTTGAATCGCTCATGTAGTTGTTAGCTAGTAGACTTGCCAACTTGACTGTGCTAACTTAATTACTTGGCGGAAAACTTTCTTGTGGTAATTTATTCTTAAGCGAGTGGTCGTTCGAAGGGTGATTAGCAAAGTTTTGACTGCCACGTCGTTCCCCGATAAAACAACGAAAATTACTTTCACATTTTGCTTAATATGTCAAACGTTTTGTATATTATTATTATAAGAATTATGTAGGAAGGTGGCTTATTCGTGTTTCTCCCGGTTATGATAAATATATCCACTTATAAAATCGTCAATACGAATACCTAAATGTCAATTATCAGACTAGTCACTTTACAAATGAAGTAACACAAGTTTGAAAGGTTACTGGAAATTATATGCTAGGTATACCTAGAGGTCCAGAGCACTTGGGGATTATTCTTTACTATTTCACAAGAGGTGGATTCTAACCTAGATAGTGTAAAGTTGCAACTCAAAACTTAGTTGAAATACGCTGCAAAACAAGTAAGAAGCCATAAAATAACTCTTCAGAAGGGTTACACGAAGGTATGGAAGTTTATATGGGAGAATCTCTCCATCCGGAACCACGGAAATGTTTGTACCCAAGTAGATACTTGATATTCTCGTGGACGAAGTCGCGGACTGAACATAATCTGTGTTGTTATTACTAGAGGTGAACTAATTTGTTATAGCGAGGGTCGGTAGACCACCTACACCGATATATGTTATGTATATATATGGTTCCATACTAAAAATAAAACACTTTACTAGCATAGCATAATCAGGTTTTTTTTAAAGAGCCCACTCCTGGGACATAGGTTTCCTTTCTGTGAGAGCTTGTGGGCCGTAATCTATCACGCAGGCTCAATGCGGGTTGGCGGAAAACACTTTAAATCAAGATAATTTCAAAGGAAATCTACAAAAAATACTAGGTACTGGAACAGGAATTTAAAAAGATCCTAAAAGCGTAAAGGAAGGGACCTTAAATTGTGTCATATTAGTACCTACACATCGACATTAAACAAATGTCTGTGTGCGGTTTGAATAGGGTGGTGCTGTCATGTCATCATTTAAGAAATTTAAATAATCTCTGAGACCTTCACCACTACACTTCTGCAATATTTTACTGAGTTTAACACTCAGTTTTTACATTTATTGAATACAATTACATTTATTGTCAGTATAAAAAAGCTTCGTAAATCAAACAAACAAAACACTGATTTTGAACTCCTTTCACTCAATATCAATTAATTATATCTCTTATTGAATAATTTAACTTTAAATACTAAGGCAACAGAGTCAGTGAGAAGAAGTGATAACAATATTGACTTAAATCACAACGGTACCCTAAAACCGCAGAAACAAAAGTAGAGAGAGATAGCCACTACCAGGAGTTCAGGAGTAAACTTCATTGTTGTAGGTTCGAAAATGGGTCAAATCATCTAAATATTTTCAACACAATGTTTCAGTTTCATTTTAGAGAATAAGGTAAATTAAGCTTTAAAGTACCGTTTATGCACAAATTACAAAAAAAATGTGCTATAAAAAAATAAAAACTTGAGAGGTGTCAAGGGACACCCGGATGGAACGAAGTTCCTTTCGATTAATTAGTGAAGGAATTGTAATATAATTTTATTTTTTTTAATTTATATTTCTTTTTATTATTAACTACGCACACACGCACGCACGTAAGAAGTTATACTTCATCATCTCATCTCATCGCAGCTCAGCTCAGCTCAGCTCAGCTCAGATCAGCTAAGCTCAGCTCAGCTCAGCTCAGCTCAGCTCAGCTCAGCTCAGCTCAAATGCGAAATAGAAATGAAAATATCTGGCTTGCTTTCTATAAGAGAGAGAAAGACAGACAGAGAAACATGCGACGCCGCACAGCTTACAATAGCTTACTATAGCAAAAAGTGTCGTGACAACTTTTTTCGTAAGAATTTAAATACAAGAAGTTTTTATTAGATTGTTTTTCCAACACAATCTTTTTGGATGGACAGCCTCATTAGTGTCGTGACAACTTTTCGTAAGAATTTTTTCCGTCTAGCCCCCTTTCACAACGCGCGATAAGGAACTTCGTTCCAATTATTGATTAATGCATCAAGTACAAAATTTTACAAAATGTTATTAAAATTATTTTAACAACTATGAGTACATTTCCAGTACTCATTTCTATCCTTCGTTTAGTGTATGCGAACCTTTAGAACGTTGCATTACCAGGGCCAAAGGATAGTAATTCCTACTTCTAGACCCGATCTTTGACGCGGTTTGTGTCGGTGAACATCAAAGCATCAAAGAAAAATTCAAAATAAATTAGGTAATGATAATTCAGTTGCCTAGATGGCAGCCCTTGCCAAAATCGGTCGATTGATTTGTGCAACAACACGCGAACGCAAAAGTAAGTTACTTTCGCGTTCGTGTGTGAGAATGACTTCCAGCAATAGGGAGTTGGAGTTATTGATGTTGAATAATGCAGATACATAATTCATGGCATTAATCGAAGAAACTACCTATGGACAGAACTAAAGCAACAACCGGAAAACGAAATAATACAAAAAGAATTCAAATCAATCAAGGACCACGTGACACAACTAATTCAAGACACAAAGGACCGCTACTACTATAATCAATTCACTCAATGTATCAAAAAGCCGAAAAAGATGTGGAACTTGGTAAATCACCTGGCCAACAACAAAATTAAGCAAAGCAGTATCCCCCCGAAGCTTATAGTAAGATCCAAACAGATGAATGACTTAAGAGAGATCTGTGAAGAATTCAACCGATACTTCTCCACCATAGGCTCCATCCTAGCCACTGATATTCCCAAACATTTTCATGATAACCTTACCAAAGCCCTTCCTCATTCCATATTTACCTCCGAATTATCCACTCTTGAACCATGTACTAACGCTGAAATAATTGAAATTATTAATAATCTTGACTCAAACTCCAGTGCAGGTCTAGATGGCATCAACACCAAAACCATCAAGAGTATTAAAAACCTTATTGTCGATAACCTAACCATATGCCTCAACAAATTATTACTAAATGGCGAGTTCCCCAACACCCTAAAAATAGCAAAAGTAACTCCAATTTATAAATCAGGCTCTAAAACTGACCCCGGAAACTACAGACCAATCTCGGTACTTCCTGTACTTTCCAAAATCCTGGAAAAAGTTCTACATAAACGTATTGAAACACACCTCAGTGATATTAACTTCTTTTTCGAACGTCAGTACGGTTTCCGACCTAGAAGCAACACCCTTGCAGCTACCATAGACTTAATCACCAAAATAAAATCAAATATAGATTAAAAAAAAATTGTGCTCGGCGTATATATTGATTTAAAAAAAGCTTTTGACACAGTCAGTCACAAATTGCTGATCAAAAAATTAGAAAGCATCAACATCAAAGGTCCGGCACTGGAGATAATCAGATCATATCTAGAAAACCGATTTCAAGTAGTCAAAATAGGAAATGCTCAAAGTCAACTATTACCAATCCAATGTGGGGTTCCGCAGGGATCATTATTGGCCCCGTTGCTTTTCGCAATATACATTAATAATATTCACGAGTTAGGTCTGCATGGTCATGTAGCTCTTTACGCGGATGATACATGTCTTTTTTACTTCGGCTCCTCTTTACAAGACTTAATAACAAAAGCCCAGGAAGACCTCAATAAGCTATTCTCTTGGTTCCAATATAATCTCCTAACAATCAATATCGCTAAAACCTGCTACGTCATTTTCAAAGCAAAAAATAAAAATATCCCACCCCATCAACCATTACAAATAAATAATGTAGCCCTGCAAAAGAAAAACTGCGAGAAGTATCTTGGCTTACGGATGGATAGCGCCCTGACGTGGAAGGCACAGATCGAACACATCAGAACAAAATTGTCATCACTTATGGGATCACTTCGGCGCATTGTCCGGTGCCTGCCGCGTCGGGTTCGCTACGCCATATATAACTCCCTTGTGAAACCACACCTGTTATACCTTATCGAAATCTGGGGGAACGCCTCCAAGACTAGTCTAGCCGATCTTCAAATAATGCAAAATAAAATTATAAAGATGCTCTTCCACTATCAATTTTTAACACCCACTTACAAAATATATGAACAAACGAAACTAATGAACATAAAACAATTATATATTTATCATACTTGCATGCTTGTCCGAAAAATATTAAATAAATCTCTCCATACTAACTTATCCTTTGTACGGTTAAAACAACAAACACAGCGAAGTTCACGCCGAGCGAGTTTTTTAGTTCTACCCAAGACAAGAACGAAGATTGGCAAATCAATGTTTACATATGCAGGCGCAGATGTTTACAATAAGCTACCGTCGTCCATTAAAAATGTAAGCTCCTATAATGTATTCAAAGTACAACTTGCTCGACATGTAGTCGAAAAATATAGTTAAACTCCAATAGCAGCCTAGTTGGCTGCTACTGAATGCATTATAGAAGTACCTACCTATACAAAAAAAAAACGAACGATGAATATCCTAGTAACATGTACTATTTTATTGTATTTCTCATGTAAGTGACTGTAGTCTTTTATGAGAATAAATTTCTTTAAACACAATAATGCCGGGTACTTCTTATCCTGGAATGCTTCCGTATAATGACGCCTGTCTGCAACACACCGGCTCTTTATACGGAGACTGTCCTGAAGACCGGCCGAGTGCGCGTGATACTAGAGTCGAAGAAGCCACCTTGGAGTATTTTAATGCGATTTGTGTGATGTGAAAATACTTATTCGTCCTTTGTCGACTGTAACAAAATTTTCGGTGTTCAATGTTACTACGCGTTAAGATGTACAGACGCCAGCAAAAGTCGATAAGAATTCTCACAACGTATTAGTTTGACGTTTAGTTTGACTTACGACCTTCTATTTTCAAGTTTTCGCCAACAAATGATTGAAATGCACAATTTCATCAACTTAGCATAAGTCAAGATGGCCTAGTGGTATAGAGCATACAGATTGAAGCGCAAATCAGTGTGCCGCAAGTTCAAATCCCACGCAATTGTTGACTTTTTGTAAGTTCTTACCCGATTGGAAGTAATGGATTAGCATTACATATATTAAATTATTCTTTAACTTGTTCACACATTTCTTAGATTTAGAAAGGTAGATCACAAAAAAACTAAATAAAGAATTAGATTTCTGCGAGGTAGACATGAGTTTTAACTTGACCGAAATGAACTGTCGTTTGGTTGTAGTTGTTGTTTTTTTTTTTTATGGTTGATAGGCACGCGTTTGACCACTATCTCACCTGATGGTAAGCGATGATGTGGTCGAAGATGGAGCACGCTTGCCTAGAAGTAACCTATTCACTCTTGACTTAAAGACTCCCAGGTTGTATCTAACAGGAAACAGACTCCGGTAGGGAATTCCACTCCCTAGCTGTACGCGCAATGAATGTTTTCTCAAAACGCTTTGTGCGTATGAATGGGATGTCCACCATGAACCGGTGGCACTTCGCCGTACGTCTTGTGGTCCTTTGATGAAACAGGCTTGGCGGAATCAAATTATGCAATTCCGTCGCACACTCCCCAAAATGTAATCGATAGAAAACCGACAAGCTAGCAACTCGGCGTCTATGTTCAAGACTTTGGAGTTTCGACTCAACGAGCCTATCATTGCCGATGATCCTCTTGGCTCGTTTCTCAATTAACTCAAGGGCATCAAGCTGGTATCTGGCAGATCCGTCCCAAAGATGAGAGCAGTACTCCATACACGATCGGACTTGCGCTTGATAGAGTTGGAGCAGCTGTACCGGCGTGAAGTATCGTCTCACCTTTGCGAGGATCCCCAACTTTTTGGCAGCCACTTGAGCCTTTGCCTCTATGAAGGGACCAAAATTGAGGGTAGATGTTAAAGTAACACCAGGAAGATCAAGTTGGTCGGTTATCGGCACGGTTACACCTCGGAAAGATGGAGCCGGGTGAAATTGGCTCCTTTTAGCAGAAAAAAGACACGCCTGGGTCTTAGCAGCATTGAACCTGAGCAGATTGGCATCGCCCCATTCTGAGACAGCCTGCAAGGGCAAGTTCAAGCGCCCAACCATAGCCTCTCGGAGAGACCGGACCTGTGGCCCACTAACTCGTGTGTCAGGCACGTATCTCTCGGCAACAGTGCTGTCGTCTGCATACCCAAAGGTACCGGGTTTTAGCAGATCGTTAATATGCAGCAAAAACAATGTTGCCGAGAGCACCGACCCTTGAGGAACACATCAATAGCCAGCAGTCCGGACGAGCAGCCATCTATGACTACTCGGATAGACCGATCCCTCAGGAAATCTGCAATCCAATCACACAAACCAGCGGGCAGACCGAAGGAAGGAAGCTTGCCAATTAGGCTGTCGTGCCAGACCCAGTCGAAGGCCTTCAAATATCAAGGGAGACCGCAAGGGCTTCCCCTTGTTTGTCGATGGCCTCACTCCAGATGTGAATGGCGTACGCTAGAAGATCACCAGTTGACCGATTTCGGCGGAAGCCGTATTGTCGGTCACTTAGGATATCGTTAGCTTCTAGGTTAGGCTAATTTGCTGGGTCAGCTCGACTACCCTTCTTGGGTACGGCGTGCACGTTAGATTGCTTCCAAGCCATCGGCACTTTTTCAGTCTCAAATGAAAGGCGAAATAGGCGTGTCAAGATCGGAGACAACTCAGGCGTACAAGTCCTCAACACAATTGCCGGTATCCCGTCGGGGCCACTAGCCTTGTTCACGTCCAGGTTACGCAGTATCCTTCGGACATCCTTCTGATGAATGCGAATATCTGACATAATCGACTCGCATCCACCAAGAGTACCAGGGGGCCTCGCGCCACCAGGATCTAGACGCGAAGATTCCGCAAACAGAGCGGCAAACAAGTTTGCTTTCTCCTCAGCGGAGTGGGCCAGCGACCCGTCGGGTTTCAGCAGTGGAGGTAGTAAGGGGCGGCAGAAGTTCGATTCAACCGACTTAGCCAGGGACCAAAACGCCTTACTACCAGCTGGGTGCCAGGTACGAGTCACGTGGGACTCGCGGAATGAGAGGTCTACGGAACAATTGAAAACCCATTGCATGGAGGTGTGGGAAAGTTTTAGAGGGAGCGAAATATGCGGTATTATTGTTGGGTCCATGCGCAAACGTCTACTTGACTGTATCGAAAATAATGGGGGTTATACAAAATATTAAGTTTTAGTAAAATCAGTCGGTGTAACTAAATGTTTAGTAGGCCATTTTATTTTGACATATCCGTGATTATTCGTTAACAAACACTGTATTATATTGTTTTTACTTTACTTTCGTTTAAAACAGCTATATCTTTTAACTTGTGCCATCGCCTTATCTTAAGAATGCAGTGAACTCGCTATCAATTTTGTTGACAATAATCATGATTTTTATTCTTCTACCCGCACTGTTCTAACATAATAGTTCAATTTATTTTTCTCATCTAATTGACGATTATCTTGTGAGAACTAAAGTTCTTTTAACAGAAATTGAGGTTTAGTTTCAATCTTCTTTTCGTCAAGAAAATGAACTATTAAGCTATGACCTCAATACATTCATTGTGACGTTACATAAAAATAAAATTTTTACAAAGTCTAAATCATACATCACTTTTCAATAAATAACTGGATATAAACAATTATATTTTATTTTATTAAAATTTTAATATCCTTTCATTGTTACGTTATTCATATTATGAATGGTCTAAGTGGGTATACTTCCAACAAACAATCTTACACGTAACATAGATAACGGTTACAAGATAACTTTTTTGTCTAGGTAACAATTCGACGTCACAATTCTCATAAATGTTTAATTTGTAAATATAAAGAATAAACATTTTTATTAAACACGTCTTTTTATTTCCACCTTACAACATCGAAAAGATGTAACAACTAAATAATTGCAAATTACGAATGTGATTCTTCTTGTAGTTAATTGATCATATTCGTAATTTGCAACTATTTAGTGCAAAAAATGCAATAGTATTTTTCATAGAAATATAAAAAACAACTATATTAATATAGATTGGGAATTTTCAAATCAAAGTAAGAAATAACCGCAACGGACCGACCATGATTTGAACTCGGGCTACGTTATTTGCGAATCCAACACTTAGTTCATACGGCTACCAGCACATGACATATTTGCGCGAATTTTATCAATGCAATGGTAAGAACAAGTCGCCTCTGTGACTGTGTGATGCGTATTCAATGGCACAGAAAAATAAAAATGATGTTTTTAAGCTCAGTGCGACGACAGTTCCTTATGTGTGTTATCTGTGGAATGTGGATACTCAAACACGCGCACACATACGCACGGAAGTATCGTGCTCGCTCGGTTCGTAGCAATGTAATCTTTAGCGTTCTTATGGACTTTTGCGGTCTCACTGTACAGTCGCCTCTCGGTCGAGAACTGCAGTGGCCTATATGGAGGGCCTTGAATAGGTTGCGTACCCAAGTGGGCCGCTGCAAGTACAATATGGCGAAGTGGGGGATCATCGATCCATCTAATACACAGTGCGAGTGCGGTGCTCCTGTTCAAACTATGTCCATTTGGGGCACTCCACTGTCACGGTACGGAGGGCGTGTCTCGTTGTGGAGGTTGTGGAGTGACACGCAGAGGAGGACGTAGGAGTGACACGCAGAGGAGGTCGTAGGGTAGGAGGACCGTAGATGAGGAGTTCAATAAATAATAATGAGGAGCTTCTACCAGCTCGGCTGCAGAATTAGAACTGATTTTTAAAATATAAAAACAGACTATTGACATAGAAAACTAAGTAATTTTGAATTTGAAATTAAAAAAGGTAGCAAAGAACGTAATTTTGGAATAGAGGTCAAAAAATAAACAAGGCTTTAACACTGCCTTGTTACAATACCCGGCTGCCCCGGAAAGAAAAATCGAGCAGCAGGTGAGGATTTTTCGTTAACAATAAAATAATATAAAAAAAAATATATATATATAAAAATATCTTAAATAGGACGGTTATGAGTGAGGTGAAAATTTAGAAGGCGAGGGTGTTATATACAATGAGTATTTACAAAAGGAACAATCTACCACATCCATATTACCTTCCATAATACCTTCCATACTTCGTTCATTCAAAGTTATGTTCGCATATAGGTAAGTGCAGAACATAACGCAAAGTCAAAAAGAGTTTATCCTATTATTAGGCATAACTCATTAGATTGCCCTTCAATAGTGTAGGCTTATTTTATCAGTCACCAACCGCTGATGTTAAATTGTATGATGATAAAGAGCTATGATACAAGTTTAATTACCTGCTGTAACAAGTAGTAAATAAGGCGAAGAAGCCTTCGTGCTATGCACGTTAAGTAACTATTAAGGGAATAACCTTAATATAGTATACCCATGGTATATATTTAACGGACCTAAGGCTTATTTAAAGAGTAGCTAGCCGCTCTAAATAATGAAGTGGCAAAAATATTACCATAAGTAGTGTGATTATGGCTTATTTAAGGAGTAATCACCCGCTCCGAAAGATTCTTATGGTTTAAAGCCATAGAATAAAGTAATGATCAAGGGGAAGACCATGATCGGTAATGATTTAGGCTTATTTAGGGAGTAATCACCCGCTCCATAGAATTCTTGAACTAAATAACCACCGATGTAGCAATCGTGGTGAATGTAATTGAAAGGGGTATTAATGGGTTAATGACGTAAACAATAGGTATAAACCTAATAGGTTTAGAAAAAATAAAATTATCAAAAGAAATAATAATATAAAAGAGTTCCAATTCTGTATTGTACGGAGGTTGCGTAGAGAAAATTAAAAAGAAAGATTTGTTATTTTGTCAAAATGTGTCTGACGTTTGAAATATTTTTTTGCAGACAGATTTGATTAAAATAATTATTTAGTTAAATATTCAGTAGCAGGTTTAAATAGTTATGTAATTTATCTTTATGCATACTATTTACGGTGCATAGTGAGAATATGTGAAAACACCATAGTAATGCATGCCTACGGAGTTCTTCAGAGGTTGAGGAGGAAAGAGGGAAATTAATACGTCAAAGCTATAACTCATAGAAGCTTTGATTTATAATAAATATAACGGATTCATCATGGTTTTTAATTGTTAACGGGTTGGTACGTTTATAATAACTATGTAATATGATTAAATAAATTTGAAAGTGAAGTGTACCGTTATTTATTTAAATAGTAATTTGTGTTGTGCGTGTGTAGTAGCCAACTTTGACTATACAGTGACCCCTAGCATGTCGGCAGGATGCCCTAGAAGAGTCACCTTCTAATCAATAGTTGGTATGTAGGATACGCTGAGGATATTCTCCAACAGCACTCCCGTTAGTCAGTACTGGTCACAAACACAAGTGTCTCCGAGGAGTTTAGCACAAGTGAATGCTACCAGCTTATGAGGGTTCAGATGTGAACCTTGGGTAATGTTACTGTCTGTAGGATGGGGTGGTTATGTTTTGTTTTGAGTTTTGTAAGTAAGTATTGTACCATGTACTGATTGGATATGTGTGTTGTAAAATAATAATAAAATAGTATGTCGGGTAAAATCTTGATAAGTAGTATGCAAATTGGAACCTGTAAGAAAATGTTAATAAAGTAATGCTTTATTTTTATTGTAATGATGGAATTGATGTAGTCAAAAGGGGCCGCAAATTTTTTGGGAATACTAGTTCCTTTTGGAATTTTGAGAAATAAAATAACAGTATAACAATAAATAACAAAACAACACAAAATTATAAAAATTTAAAAATTATTTTAGATGGGATGGGCTTCACTCGACAGACGGGGTCGAGACTTATCCAGAACAGCTTCACGACCAGAGCTTATCCTGCTGATGCTGATGGCTCCGCGATGATGAGCTGGGTTCACGATGAGGTGGCTGCTGGACTCTGGTATGGGAGGGGCTGGGTTCGTTCACGTTGAGGCGGCTGCTGGGCTCTTGTGATGGGATGGGCTGGGTTCGATCACGTTGAGGGCGGCTGCTGGGCTCTGGGATGGTATGGGCTGGGTTCGATCACGTTGAGGGCGCCAGTGTCACGGTACGGAGGGCGTGTCTCGTTGTGGAGGTTGTGGAGTGACACGCAGAGGAGGACGTAGGAGTGACACGCAGAGGAGGTCGTAGGGTAGGAGGACCGTAGATGAGGAGTTCAATAAATAATAATGAGGAGCTTCTACTAGCTCGGCTGCAGAATTAGAACTGATTTTTAAAATATAAAAACAGACTATTGACATAGAAAACTAAGTAATTTTGAATTTGAAATTAAAAAAGGTAGCAAAGAACGTAATTTTGGAATAGAGGTCAAAAAATAAACAAGGCTTTAACACTGCCTTGTTACACCACACATATACTGGAGTGCCCCAAATGTGTTTTCACCTGCACCCTCGATGATCTGAACAGGGCCTCCGATGCCGCTATAAACGTGGCCACTTACTGAGCCCATACAGTATAACTAAATTTTAAATGTACCACGACACGAAAAGAAGAAGAAGACGCGTTAAGATTCTACCATACAAACTTTAAAACCTCTAAACCCCTATTTGGGGCTAATTTTGGCAAACTAATTATGTCGAATCTTTTTATTTACTTAGAGACATGTTTCCGCTAAATTTCAAGTTTTTAAACCCAAGCAGTAAGATTTTTGATACAAACTTCCATCCCCTATTTTACCCCTTTAGTGGTGGAATTTCCCAAAGTCCTTAATCAGTGGATGCCTACACTGTATAAGGTATCTATGTGCAAAATTTCAAGTCTCTAAGTCCAGCGGTTTAGGCTGTGCGTTGATATATCAGTCAGTCAGTTAGGACATTGAATTTTATATATTATTATAGATTGATGAAACAAAATAACAAAAAAAATCGGTAGTCTATTTTGATTTTTGCTATTGTTTTTGTACTACATAATAGTTATAGAACATTATACTTAAATATGACCACACCTTTCCGTTACACCCTGTATAGTTAATGTATTTCTTCACTTATCGCTGAAGGCTCGCCCCGGGAGACAAAGACCTTTTCTATCTCAAGTCTAAACAAACATCTTTTGACTCAAGAAGTTTAAAATGACTTCCTACTTAAATGTTCTTAATTGAATAATTTAAAAATATCCGCAAAACTTTAACTCTTTGATGTCAATCAGCAGACTCTAAACCACACTTAGTTCACAAAATAAGACATTTGTTAAGCCATAGGAACTATAAATATTGTGATTCTGTTAAGGAGCTGTTTAAGAATGTAAACATCATGAACGGTACCTTGTCAATATATCGGGTGTAAAAAGACAGTTTCCGAAGCCGAAAGCCACATGTTCTACCCATTATTTGTATATTTTTTTTTCCACTAGACTATACCTGGGAAACCACTGGTTCTGGAGATGTTGAAGGCCAAAGGCGCGATTTTTTTTTTTTTTACTTTTTATGAAAATGAATTCTAAGTATTATTACTAATCTTTTCTCGAAACAAACATTACCTGAATTTTTGATATTTTTTTCGAAATTTTGAAATTACGAATTTGCAGATACGAAAACGCAACGAATATCAAACGTATCCGACAAGTACCTACGTGGCTTAGAGGAAAGGGGCGGGGTTTAACTCCACTTGCCTGTGTTTGCGTTACATTGCGCGGAATAAAAAATAGTTTTATTTTTCATACCTAAAAATAAAAGTCGTTTCCCAGCAATAATTTTTGCGCAAAACTACTTTGTTAGACGTACAGTATGCGTAGTTAACGGCTCTGTGATGTGTCTTTTTACACCCTGTATATACGAAAACATTAAGTATGTTCGAAAAAATCTGCAACTCACTAAGATAAGTAACAGGCATAATTTTAATACAAGAAATAGGAACAAATTAGATCAACCTCGATTCAGATGGGCTTAAGTTCAAAAATTCTTTTATGGGGTACCTACTGTGTAAAAAATTTAAAAAAAACTTTAAAAAAAAAATAGAACCGACTTCCAAAAACAGTGCAAAATAACTTTAATTTCGGAAGTCGGTGTTTCTGGTTTCGTGGTTTCGTTTTTTGTCAAGGGGTTTGTTCCGATTGGTCCTATTTAAATTTCATATAGATCTGATGATGGGTTTCGGAGACAAACAACGGCACTCTTCAAAAATTGACAGCAAATCAACCGCGATTGCTGCGATGGAATATCTATGAATTGTTAACATAGTTTAATGGGGAACCACAACGCAAAAGTGAAAAATAAAAAACTTTTTTACAAAAAAATAGAACCGTCTTCCAAAAAAAGTGAAAAATAACTTTAATTTCGGAAATCGGTGTCAAAAAACGAACACACAAAACTAGAAACACCGACTTCCGAAATTAAAGTTATTTTTCACTTTTTTTGGAAGTCGGTTCAACTTTTTTGTAAAATTGTTTTTTATAGACATGTTTTTTTTATTCTATTTTTTTTTAACAATTTAATCTATTTTTATTTAACTTTTTAAAAGTTAAAAAGTTAACTTTAAAAAAAAAAGTGAACGTTGAAAGTTGAAAGTTGTTTTATTTATGTTTTGTATAATTTCGAAGCATTTTCTAATTTTGTAAATATGCGTGGCATGGGGCATATAATGTAACTGCTTTTTTTTACATGAACGAGCATGGCAGTTGAGAGTTTGTCATGCTCACTCAAATGTCTCGCTGATGGTGGTGCGTGTGTTGAGTCATTCGGTTCTCTTCAATATGGTTGAGTTGAGTGGATCCATGCGTCATATTCGTGAACGGGTGCCGTCAGCTGAGACTGGTCATCTCTGAACTGCCAGTGGGTTATTATAATCTTTTTTTTTGTTTGTTTTTGAATTGTTTATTTAACATTGTTCTCATATAATAGAAGCAACAAGACATAATTATGTAACCAGGATTTTTTGTAATACATAACATGGTTTAAAAGAGTGTCCATGGAGTTTCTTGCACGTTGTTCTCCATAGAGATCTACGCCTTGGAATGTGTAATTAGCTTCATCTTTCTGACTGGTCAGCCAGAAAGATGAAGCTAATTACACTTATTGACAGTTCAAAAGTGCCTGTAAATGGTTTATTTGAAATAAATGCTTTGAATTCGAATTTATGTTTTGAATTGTGATACTTTCCTCTTGTTCATATAAACGTAGCAAGTGAACGTATCTGGTGCCGGAAATTTGTCAAGTTGATGGTCCCGCACAAGGGTCCGTGTAAACAACATAGATGACACCTTACCCTGATAATGGAGGTATTGTATATTTTTTTTATTATTTATTGGGCCGTCAATATTACATAATTATTCATGTACATAAAATGGATATTTGCACGGCCAAATTTTATTTTATTCTTGATTCCTTCGGCCACGACCACAAGCTCAAGCGTCAAGCGTCTTTACTAAGGGAATATCTAATGAAAGAAGTTGTTGAGATGTTCTCTATGACTATGGTAGAGGGTGCCACGAATTATAGCGATGCGATTTGACATGACTCCTTCACCACTGACGGTTTGCATTTAAAGGAACTTCGCCAGATGTAGTGTTCCGAGGAATTTCATGAAATGCTCTATTATTTTAAGTAGACAAGAAATTATTGTAATAATACAACCCAGTGTCCACTGAGTCACCCACACTGAGTGACTTAAGTCACCGTCTTTTGTTTGTTTCTGTGCCCAGTTCGGCTGCGCCTTATCGAGTTTCAGCAGCGACGAATCCAAGATCCAATTAATCAACTAATTTGAACGTAGCTTCACCCGCTCCGATAGCGCGCAAATACCGACAGTTATTATCGTTAGCAGCTGAATATGATTAAATTCTAGCAATTATTATTGAAGGCAATCTGAGTCGACTTAATAAACGATTTGATTAGATAATTATATACTTTTGCTTAATTCAGCTATGTAAATAATGATATGTTACCTTTATTTAATTACGGAAACACAGTATTTGGTATAATTTTCGTAAAAGCTTTTAATCTAATTAACCCATCATAAAAATTATCTACCGACAAAGTTTCTAATTCCATAGCAGCAAGGGTCTGTGTCGGATGTGGGTAAACATTTAAGTAAACAACCTATTAGATAGCTTTCTGATTGTCTTCCCCAGTCATTACACACCAACTGTAACTGTTACGATCCCGTAAATTAACACACGCCATAAAGTTCGCATCAATTTATACGAATTCTGAGTATTCGCGTAAAACTGTACGTCAGAAGCAACAACAGAGAAGATTATTACACGCGATAAACGTTCATAGAAAAAATATAAATGGGACCAACCTTCATCAAGGCTTTATTACAATTCGGCGATAAAAATACATATTGAATGTTATCAGTCATCAAACATGACATGTGATAAAATGAGCAGATAGTACAAGTTCAGAAATTCAGCTCTAGATATGAAACGTAATAAAGGAAAGACACAACGAACTGTAGGTACGCAACTGCAACCTTTGTCCCACGAGAGTGGTCTGAAATCGGTTTGGATTTATTCGCAGGAGAATCAAAAATTGTGTCAAAAATAAAAAAAAAACAAAGAAATAGAGAAACGAGTGGTCTCTTTGATCTGGCGAACTATAATTTTTGTTTCTAGATTGGAACTATGTTCAATATGTAGGTAGGTATTTGGTATTCGCTGACTCGCGAAAGGAATTTGTAAACCTTTTGAATGGTTGAATAAATACGTACCTATAGATACGTGAATGGATACCTTTAATATAAACTCAGCCTTCAGAAGGATACCTGACCTTTTTTTCAAGTTTACTCAACAACACAGGTATTTCAATCATGTTTTCAGATACAGATCAGAATAATATTATATTAAATGGTACTAAATCATAACATCGACATGTGGATTATCATAAACTAACTTCCGCCCGCGGCTTCGCCCGCGTAAAAAGTTTAATTATAAATTTGTGGTATTTTCCCTTCAGCCGTTTTTGTGTGATTGATTGTCAAACATACAAACATATAAACTTTTGCATTTATAATATTAGTAGGATACCCCGCCCCCTCACCCTCTAAAAAAAGTATTGCAATAATAATTGTTGCAATCTTTGTTATTTACCCATATAAGTATTAGTTCTAAGTTTCAAGTTTCAAAATGGAAGGAATAAGACTTTTCACACAAACCGGGTTTCCCTTTTTCACTCCGATAGGGGTTGATTATGAAAAATCCTTTTGACCCGTTAAAATACTTTACTTTTAGACTGTTTATACCAATTTTCGCAAGCAAAAAATTATTCGCTAAAAACTTCAACACCCGTTTTTACCCCTTTAAATGAGTGATTTTCGAAAAATTCAAAAATACGTAATTCTTATTTTTTATCACGTTTGTTCGTGCCAAGTTTTAACTTTATCGGACCAAGCGTTAAGATTCTACCATACAGACTTTAACACCCTCTAAACCCCCATTTAGGGATAGTTTTGGTCAACTAATTATGCCGAATCTTTTTATTTACTTAGAGACACGTTTCTGCTAAGTTTCAAGTTTTTAAACCCAAGCACTAAGATTTTTCGTACAAACTTCCATCCCCTATTTTACCCCTTTAGGAGTGGAATTTCCAAAAATCTTTCCTTAGTGGATGCCTACACTGTATATGGTATCTATGTGCAAAATTTTAAGCCTCTAGGTCCATTGGTTTGGGCTGTGCGTTGATATATCAGTCAGTCAGTCA
Source organism: Polia nebulosa (assembly GCA_951329385.1). NCBI lineage: Eukaryota > Metazoa > Arthropoda > Insecta > Lepidoptera > Noctuidae > Polia > Polia nebulosa. Next base: position 16,400,976 of record OX589599.1, on the reverse strand, counting down.
GTCAGGACTTTAGAATTTTATATATATACGAGTAGATAAATAGGATAGTCACAAGGTGAAGACAGGCGTGCTCGCCGAGGTAAGGCGTATATCCACCGGTCGCAAATCCAATCTAAGCGGAGTGCACATCAATGGATCTGATTATCGATTGGCGACCGGAAATGAGCGTGGCGAGTGACGGCCACTCCACTAATCCGTTGCATAAGAAAACACAGAAAACCAGATCTGAAGAAAGTCTTAAGCTTGGGCCACATCTCTGTGTTGTGTCATGTCGTGGCGTCTGTGACGCAGTTGATTGAGGTGTTGTGATATGACGTTGGCCTATACAGATTCGTATGATTGGTGTCCCGCACCGCGGTACACCCCGACACAGTAGCTTAACTTTCGCACGTAGGCATATCTTCTAGCTTCAAAGAAACCTACGGAAAATTAAAATGAATTCTTGTCATTATTGAATTAAAACCGCTAGTAAGTCCTGGAATATTAGTGATATCATAATTATTTGAATGTTGTTTTCCTGGTTACTCAAAATTTGGTGTTAATCATAGGGATATCATTAGTTATCGCTACAATAAGTAACTAAGTTTGGTTATATTAGGTATGTCTGACTGATAACAGTGTTGGAATTGGGTTTTTGAGTCACATAACTTCATCTAATAAATTCTAAGCTTCCTGTTTAGTCGTCCGTCCCACAGACATGCGTCACAGTTGTTTTTATTTCCTTGGAGTTAATTCGTGAAATTCGTCACAAGAGAGTGACTCCACATACTTTCCCGATGAATAATTAGTCGCGTAGACAAACGTTGCCACGTGCGTAGGTATGTATATGCCATCCGATGAATGTACGGAGTACGGAGGTAAGTTTCCTTGGTCTTGAGACAAAGTGACATTTTATCGGCTTTACCGTTTGTCATAATGCGTAAATTGAAATACGAATGCGAGGCATTTCTGTAGTGCTTGTCAATTCTTATTTTTTGTTATCGGGTGGAAACCTTCACCCGCCCGGGGGTCCCGTTATCTCTTAAAAGACCACTCCACTCCTGTGCAACGTCTGTTAGGGCACATCTTTGGAGAGAATGTAAAGGGGTCTAGAATCCACATTCTGAACGCCCGCGACCCGGAGTCCCGCCTGCCTTAAATAATGATGACGGGGTTTCGGCTTTTAGGCGAAGAGGCGGTTGCCTCCCCGTCGCGTGGCCTCCTTCTTCTAGTGGAATCGGCCTCCAGACGATCCCGCTCAGCAGCGTCTTTCTGGACCATCATGATGTCACAGAAGGAGACAACTACCCTCCAGTTTTCTGTCTCCGTCAGCATAGCCCTCACTACTGCTGGCAGAGACAGGTCTCGCCCGGTCCTAGCGACTAAGACTTGCCTGTAGTAAGCAAAAGTGTCAAAAACGGCCGCTTTTGGTACTTTTGCTTACTACTTTGGACACGAAACATTTTCAGTCCTGTTTGAACAACGTAAAAATACCTTATCCTCTTCGTAACAAACGCAACATTCTTTAATCTTTATTTTCTATGCTAATTTACGATTTTTTATTCAATGAGGGCGCCACTTGGCATCTATATACGCCAGACCTACCCCACACATTTGGTTAATACTAGCCCCAGAGGTATGTATTTTTCAAACATAAAAAATTATTAAAAATAACTTTGCATTAATTCATCAAAACAATGCTCCACTTAATAAACATTAGATACACATCAATCCTCAATCACGAAAGTAATTAATTAAAGCTCAAATCTCAAATCAAAGAAAATATTCGCTTATCTGTATTTTTGCAACCACGGGCAACTGATGTCCTGTGACTTGTTCGTTAACATCGTTTGAAGTTAAAAGCTTGTAGTTGGCACGTTGTCGTGTATAGTTTAGTAGCTAGAGGCTTGGTAATACCTACCCCCTTTAAAACAGGCCCCCCGCTACTCACCAAAGCAACCGTGCCTGGTCAACACCTGAGTGAGCCTATAAGAGATACGCTACCCTCTTTTCAGCCAGGCTTTGAAGTGAGGCAGGACGGCTTCAACAAAACGCTTGCGTGAAAACTGCGGCTGCTGTAACCGCTTGCGCCACCGCTCGAACGCGTGTTGTAGTTCCAGATACAGCTTTGATCGAATGCCTCTCATCGTATTTACACTGTCTTCTCAAACTGACTGCATAGGTCTCGTCTCGAACTCAGATTCTATTTTGTTACGTTATACTTTTTAACTGGTCTACTAAATAATAGACCTTTTGCCTCTCCTCCGACTGTGGGATCGTTAGACTTAGTGCCGAGAACCCACTTCCTGCCAACTTAAAATGTTTGCCCTACAACTAGCCACTACTAATATGTTGTTAGAGCCATTACTTCGCAATTAAGAACATGTTCATGTCTTTATGTTTCCATTAATTGCAGTGGGCTCGTGTCTTAACAATCAGTCGGGTACACACATTGATATACAATATGTAAAAATTTAGGTATAGTATAAAACACAAATCAATCTTTGCCTATGCAGCTATGCGAAACAATTCCTTTTGAACTGAAATAATTAAAACAAAACGTATTATTTTTGTAACTTCCACCAAAACTATCTGTACCAAAAATATCAAACTTTCAACCGATAGTTAGATACCTATATTAACTATTGTTAGCATGGTTCGTAGGTAATAAAGGTTAAAATATAAAATAGTTTCTGAAAATATTTCTCGCTGCTGGAACAATAACAATATTGTCAATTTGTACTATGTAATAAAATCAGGCTTTGATCCCGAACAGATTAGCGGCGATGATCCGAACTACAATATCGGCATCGAAGTACTTTCTGGAAATTGGAATAACAATGAACATAAACATGTAGCTGTACGTACCGTAAACAGACACATATGTGGGTACTTACATGAACTACTGCCGAACAGCGTACTTTAAAGTCGCTAGCCGATCTTCAAATAAAACAGGACTGGACTACTATATGTATAGTTAGAGTATTAAAGTGAGCTCTTCCTTTGTAAACGATGTGTTGCAAAACCAGCCGGGTAGAGTAGAAGATGACTATAATAACTGTTGAGTACAATCCATGTTTTCCAAATCTACAAAAAGGTTGGCTTGATTAAGGCGAATATTCTTCGTCTTCAACAATATAAGCATACCCAATCCCAATGTCGGGGGCTATCGAGCTCGATTGTTTGCCGTTTGTCGCCATTTGTTACTGTTGAGCGCGCCACCTACCCCCCACTCGAGTTTAAAAGTAAGATTTAGGTATAGTTGTGTACACAAAATAAATAATGTACTTACAGCAAATGTATCGAGAGTGCAGTAAGTATTAGCAGGAGTGTGTGCACTCGGCACACGTGAACACTGTGCACTGAGCACCGTGCCTGTAGTGTAGGACTCGCACTGAGCTTGACCCATATTTTAAACCTATTGATCGCACCGCTTTCGCAAGGACCCTTCACGCGATTGCCAGCCATGTTTATCTGGCGCAGTTAAAGGTATTCTGAAGGAAAAGTGCCAAGTTTCAGTGAAAGTTAGTTTTTTCGGCTGCTAAACACCCACTTTTACTTTATGTATGTCTTTGAGGAAAGTAAATGCTTCAGGTAAAATGTGCTTTTTCTCAATTGCCTATATACAACCTTATCAAGAGTGTGCCAGCATTCTGGAAAAGCATTGAACGCAAAAGCGATCATGAAAAGAAGAAACTTTCGGCGCACACGTCAACATAACAGAATTATTATCATCCATAATTAATAAAACTTATTATCTTGATGACTTTGATGATTTTAATTCAACTATTTAGTGGTACACTTGCATTACTTTTACTATATCTTCTTACGTTAAAAACTACACCTACAAAATAGCTAGTCATATTACACCATTGCATATTCAGCAACCTGGTTGAAATAAATATCAAATAGCATTTAATATCGTGTTATCAAAGGTAACTCGCAGGATATTAAATTCTGAACACGAGAAAATAAATTATTATGTCTGCTTGCTTCCAAATAAATATCTTGTTTGTTAGACTTAAATGCTTCAGTATACAACATATGTATGTATAATATGATCTGAAAACGAATAAAGTCTATTCAATAATAAGTGGAAGCAAGCCGTACTCGGGTATTTTGCGCTCACCGCTATGACGTCTGCTAACCGCAAATTCCAATAAATTGTTGTATCATTTACCTATGAATAATATATACCTATGTAAGTTATTGTTTCCCGTTTCACATTACAGTATCATTTGAACCTCCAGTCTGTCCACTGCTTCAGATACACAACATATCTGACGAGCTTCATGGTGAAATAGTAAAAAACGTCCATGTGGTCAAAATGTCGACGGAAATTGTGCATTCGAGTGTTGACATCGACAATGTTACGGATTTGTGGACGACGCTGGTGCCTGATACCGCGGACACACCATCCAATGGAAGTGAAGTGTTAGCAGCAAGTGCTGCAGAAGAACAGTATGCCACCAATGAAAGTGCCCTAACCAGTTTTCAAATTGAAAAGAAGCTGTACAGTGACTATTCAATATTTGAGACTTTTGTTATGATCGAACTGGTTATGACCACTCTAGAGTTAATCATATCAATTTTTGCAGCTATCAAGATGCCACGATGGAGAAGAAATTACAGAAATCAAATGTTAATGCAATTAACTTTTGCAAGATTTATAAAAAGAATAATATTTACATTAAAGTTTTTAGATTGTCAAGGTAATATAAAACTTGATGAGATAGTAAAGAATATTTTATATTGCTTTCAGATTTACATGGATTTTGTAATAGTTATACTAGTATTCTTTTTTATCAAACACATGTATAATAGTTTAATAATAGTGTTAGTTAAAATAAGCCATATGAGTTTTTATAGAGTACTGTCTTGTTCATGGTTGATACCCATCCCCGTCAGCGTGGCGTGCACGACTGTCATCGTCACCGGCTTGATGGAGAAGTGGTACGTCACCTTAATGATCTGCAGTATCTTCCGATGGCCGCTAATCTTCATCGGCACGGGGCTGTACATCGCTATAGTGCACAGAGTGTTGTCCGACAAAATAAGACAATTCGCTAGAAGCCTGGCCGTCGTCACATTTTTACTTTGTTTGACCATAAACGTCTATTTATTTTCCAAAGACGTTATGGAATTGTGGTGTTTGACATCCTTAACGACTTTGCTTATAAGTTACATATCAGGTTTTCTCATGAACTTATTGATACTTGTTTTGTATATAATTTTAATAATATTCAGTTATAACAATAAGATACAGTCATCGAGAACATTACCTGACTATAGTTTAGCTGATGTGAATATGAAATGTTAAAAAACTCCCCTTCCCAGTTATGTGATTGGATTGTGTGTGAGTGGTTTTGACTAATACCAAATGTTACTGTGTAACTGCCGTGATGGCTTGCGAATAATACTCGTACCTTTATTAAATATAATTTATTTAACACCAGACGTCGTTTCAATTGATTTCTTTGCCACAAACTTTGAAATTTTGTAAAAGACGAAGGCGTCTTCGCCAAGCGCAGATGTTTAAAATTACATATAATTGCAGCTAAGCAATATTATCGTCTTTACATCTGTCACCTACCTATAAACAAAAACTTAACCCTGAACTCTATCAACTAATTCCAGAAGAGTACAGGCGGAGGATTCAAAAGAACCAATTTTACTTATAATTAATTTAATTAAAGAGAAATTACATTAATTGGTTATAGCTAAGATTACGACTACGTTCGAGGTTGGAACCGAAGTGGCGTATATGATGCCCTGGAAAATGGTGGCGCGATGGTTTTTACGTTGCGCGAAGTCAGCATCTCGTGGGTGGCCGTGGCTGGTGCATCTTGTGGGTGTCCGTGGCTGAAGCAATATGTTAGGTGTAAATGAGGTTAGCGCATCGTCAGCGATCTCCTGCGTGGTACCGTGGTGTAACACCACCCGCCGCAGTTCAGCAATTATTTGAGTACTTTCGTCGAAAATAATGTTGAATAGTGATTTGGCGTGTCAGGTTGACACATACTTGCAGGTTCAGCATTGACATTTTGGCATGAGATTTGCTTCGTTTCGGTTTTTGATGATTCGTTAGATCGCCGTTTTGCTAAAAGTCTTCGGAAGATGACGTAACTACTAACATTCACGCCAGAGCTGTTCGATAAAATCTGGTAAATTCTACAATGCAACATTCTGCACGATAATGTTGGCAGTAGGAAATGGAAATTGGACCGAGCACCTTCCTCTCGTAATTCTCTTACATAACGATATTGAGCGAGGAATTTACACTTTAACAAACGGCGCTTGTAACAGAATCCCTTGAGCAGAGGACAATCGTCTCGAAATAGGAAACAAGTTTGGAGAGAACTCTGCGATACTAGCCCTCTCTGTTTACTTTACTACTAATACATTTTTATGTTCGCTATAACGTTGCAGCAATGCCAATGTTATTAAGCTAATAAAATGTGTGATGAATCAGTATATCTAGCATGGTACTTTCAGCATTCAGGTCATTAGGTCTTTTCTCATAGATTGTGTCTGGGCTTTAGAAACTCATAAATTCGAAGTGTTCGCTTCACCTACATTTATTTAATACTAGCTTACCCGACAGACGTTGTCCTGTCTTAGCTATGAACTGTCTAACGCGCGAAGTATAAATAGTCATTAAGTTTTTTGAAATTTTCTGATTTTCCGCGAAATTTTCATAATTTTTTCTTTCTTATGAAACTTCTCCTGGCAAAAAAAAAATTAGCGAAATCGGTAAAACCGTTCACACGTGATCCCGTGACCAAGAAAACAGGGATATATTTTTATACATATATACTAGCTGACCCGACAGAAGCTGTCCTGTCTTAGCTATGAACTGTCAAACGCGCGAAGTTTAAATAGTCGTTAAGTTTTGTGATATTTTCTAATTTACCGCGCAACTTTCTTAATTTTTTCTTTCCTATGAACCTTTTGCTGACAATAACAAACACAAAAAAAAAGTGTGTGTGTTCCTATATACGCACGTAGGTAAGAAGTTATACTTCTTTGGCGTAACATGATAAAAAACCAAACTGTCACAAAGTTTACAAAAGGAAAACAATCATTCTTCATGAACCACAGACCATAGCTAACTTCAGGGTGGATCGGTTCTAGCTTACTTCAACCTGTGAATTTTGTGTGACAGTGATGCGCGCGCATCTTAAAAATTCACTCTCATCATTTTTTCACAACGCGCCTAAAGAAGTATAACTTCAAAAAAAGAATTAGCGAAATCGGTCCAACCTTTCACGCGTGATGCCGTGACCAAGGAAATAGGGATTCATTTTTATATAGATAATCATATAGATCTAAACCAACGATATTTGGTTGTTCATTCTACAATTATGGCGGGGGGAACCCTTTTACCTGGGATTCTGGCTATGTTTCGTGATCTCCGTGAGCCCGCCAATTGTTCTGCAGGTGTATTCACTAACTCAGTTGACATCAATTTGATAGGCACTATGCAGTACACTTGTTTTTCCTACTAAGATAATTATACGATTCCTGCGATATTCATAAAGTATCTAAATCCTTAAAAGTAATTTGTAAAATACGATATATAATTATTATTCTAAGAAGGAATATACACAAATTAAAGATAAAAATGCGGTTCGACAATTTTAGCACAATGGACATATAATGTTCTCACAAAATTTTTCAATTGCGTTTTTACACAAAAATCTTTTCACTTTAGCGACTAAAGACGAAAGGCTTAAAAACCACGAGAATATTGCTTATGAGAGCGAGCGAAGCAAGCTCGAACATTTTTAGCACCCAGCCTCTGATCTAATTCGATTTTTAGTTAACCATTCATACTTTTCGAAGACCAACATTCTTAAAAATGGCGAAATAATAGCTATTGTCGTGGATGGATATAAGATAGAGTAGTATGTGAATGAATATGTCCACTTAGAACACTCAATTTCCGTTAAAAGTTGCACCGAAAACGAAGTCAATAGGTAGCCATAGCATGGAAAAATATTGGGGAAATAAAGTAGTAAACATAAAAATTAAGAAAAAGATTTATGATTTAAACATAGTCATTCTTTCAAGTATAACCTATGGATTGACAAACTTGGTCTCTATTAAAAAAAGGAGGAAAAAATTGCTATCCGTCAAATAAAAAGTGTAAAATGAAGGGACAAATCAGTAATAAAAAAATTAGAGCAGTGATAGATGAACACAAAAAGGAACAGAATGGTTGTCAAGAGAGGAATAGAGAAAAAAAATTGTCAAGTGCGAGTTTGACTGGCATTCGAAAGGTTCCGGACAGCAGAGGCTTAGTAATAGGGTTCCGTTGGTTACCCTTCGAGTACGGAAGCCTGAAAATGGCGACCAAAATAATAAAATAAAAAATATTTATTTGACATTTAAAAATACATGTTACAAGCCAGTCATAATAAAGTAGCACACGAATGTATTGCCACAAATCTGATCCTAACCCCCAAACTACCTGTATTTTAACCTGTATTTTAGGGGTCAGCCTTCAGACATGAGTATTTCAATCTTACAGCATTTTGGATGAGTGTCGCTACAAAGTTGAGAGCCAAGGTTATTGCTAATTAATTACAAAAGTAGGTTAAACACACATTTGTAGGAATTAAAATTACAAAGAGAAGGTAATGAAAATGCTTAAGAGTTATTTCTATGTGTGAAATTGTGTGAGTGTATGTGTGTAGGTGTGCATATGTGGAGTAAGTGAGTATCTGGATTGGTTCATACCTTGGAATGTGTATAAGGACGGCAAAAAGTAAGAATGGATGACAGTGTATATGGATTTTAGATCATAACTATTATAATTATTAAGAACTTTCAGTTTCCTGATAGTTCATCTTTTGGAGCCAGTCCAGTGCTACTTTCTTCTTCATTTCCTACCGACACATTTTGGCTATGTTTAGTTTTTTGTTTGCGAGATTGTAAAGTTTGCTACTTAAGCTTTTAAATTGGTGTTTGGCAAATGAGGTTCGGCAGGGTATAATATGAAAGATTTGCTACGCTTTTTTGGGTCGGGTAATCCCACATTTGCTTGTTTTCTTTGGATGGATTTGAGCACGTAGAGCTGGTGGACAGTGAGGAATTTAAATTCAGAGAATAATTGTGAGGTGGGAAACCTGTACGGTTTCATGGTCATAACCTTGAGCACAGCTCTCTGTACTTGCTCCAACCCGAGTAGATAGATCTTGGCTGCACGGAGTCACACGGTTATGCAGTATTGGATAATGGACTGACATTGGGCTAGGTAGACTAGCATTAGGTGTTCCGGTGTTACAGAATTCCTTTTGTGTGAATATGTGGATTAGATTAGGAAAGCTAGAGACAGTAAAAAGTGGAAAATATTAGGGAGGCCTACGCCTAAGAGGCGACTACTACCTAGAAGTTATGTTTTCATACGCTCAATCTTACAGTAAATAAAATAAATGGATAAATATTTTTGTTCTTCAATCACCATCTGTTTGATGGATTGTTCGCTCCCTTGCATTAATTGATTAAATGATATCTGACGTGTTAAAAGGCAAGCGTTTGATGCGTTTATCGTGAATAAAATATAATCTAAATCCCAGTTTCAATAACGGCACTTACTGTATCATGCACTAAGTCCCTTCGAGTGTTTGGATGAAAATCGTGACCACATTTTGCAAGGTCACTGCGAAAATCAAACTGACACTTAGTCGAGTCGAAGCAAAGCGTTAAATTTTCTAAGATGTGCGTATTTGAAAAGTAGTGAGGGACTTCCCGTCGCCAATTGACTTTTTGTTGCATTGATTCGCGTAGATGCGAGTTCGCACTACGTGATCGCACATAAACTAAGCTTCTCAGACGCGCGCATTCGACGAATGCGAGAGTACTTTATTTATTACGATAGAAAAGTGGGCATTACCTTGTGGAGATAGGGGTTGGTGAAGCGTCAATTGCCTTTTTTAATATTCATTACGAATAAATTAGATACTAAAATCAAGTTGAATTTTTCCGTACTATCTACTATATATTTAAAGGGACTTAATTGAGTGTCTATTTGATGAATTCTTACATCTATGTTAATAAATCTGTGACACTCAAGTTACCAAGTGTCATTGAATCGCGCGCCAGATGGCGTTTGCGATTCACCTCCGTCTGTCATAGACTTGACAGTTCAATTTCGGCAACAAATTATGCGTGTGCGTTGTTCCCGCTGTGAAAATTTCTTTGTCTGATGAAAAACTTGAACACTTGTGCTGTGTTGATTTGTATAAATTCATGCATTTAATCCGTGGATCAATCAAGATTGTCTTGCCGGCCAGAGACGAGAATAACTGCTGCAAGAAGTCAACTCTTCAAATCTGCCTGGGGATGAGATATGATCTCTGGAAGACGCAAGGTACGTGAACTTTTCTTTATTGATGTAGAGGTTCAGGGGATTCATTAATAGACTATAGATAGATGTTTTGTACCGCCATATTTGACCAGTTCCTAAAAACGGTCCCCGTTCAGGTGTTGGCTATTAACACGCGCCATACCATGGGTAAATATGCTATGTATAGATTGATGCTTCGGTGTGCATTGATTCAGCGCCTGTGTGCCTTAGCCTTTATGGAAAATCGAGATTTCTTCACGCAGTGAACACAGAACTACTTCGTTCTTGGGTTACATCCCGAAGCCAATCGTCTGACAACTGATACATCTCAAGATCCGTAGACAATACTGAAAAGCCAGCCACATCGAATGTCATTGGATCCCTTGAGAAGAGAGTTAAACTCCCTCGCTTACCTACCGTCTTCAAATGTAGGTAGGCACACTCACAGTTTTTTGTTTATCGATTTCATTTCTTCCTGAACAAGCAATACTGGGATGAATGTCCAGTTCAGGGTCATGATATGCGGTCAAATAAAACTTTCAGTCAAATAAAACTAGTACAAATTTAATTTAGGATCACAATAATAGAATACAAGTTTGATTTTAATTTTACAATATCACCACTAGTTAATTAAGGAGCAAGGTATGCAAACAAGGTTTAAGAGTTCCTTCAGAATTAAATGCATTTCTATTTTTACCCCAAACAAATGCAAATATTCTTATATTTACAAATCAGAGCTATTTTCTCGAAAACCAATTTACAACAAACAGAACAGAATGTGTTCGAGCTTGTGAATTAATCTTGCAAATGGATATTGCATCGCCGACCTCCTCCACCCTCACAATTACAACATGTACGTGTGCACCTAAACACACGTACCTACCTAATGTTAAAACTAGAAATTACCCTTACATTGCATTCTCAAGTAGACAGTCCGTAATAGAAAATCAAAGGTACATTGAAACAGGAAACAAACGAACTATAAAATGTATAATTATTTAACAAACATTAAAATTTCCCATAAATACAACCTCTATGCAGCGATAGGTAATTAAAGACCATCATCGGAAGTTCATGGATTAACAACTTTATTTACAGAAATGTTAGAGACAAGCCGTTACTATGTTAACTAACCGGTTTGTTTAACTGTTACAGAATATGGGAGATTGAGAAATGGACGGAGAGAAGCGCCCGAGCGCTAGAGCAGCGCGGGGGGCGGTGTGCCGGGCGCCTCTACGCGCAGCTGCAAGCGCAGCGCTTCACGCGCTTTTCGCTGTTCACCAAAGCGTCCACGCTGCGGACTGAACGGGGCTGCAGATCTGTAACAAAAAAACATGTTCCTATTCAAGTAGCACAGCATCGAATAAAGTATATTGATTGTCATCCTGCACAATATAATTAGACAGGGTCCGCAAGTAACGAACAGTTCACGCTCGCGCACCCCGCAACCCATACTCTTAATGCTCTTGTAAACAAATTAGGGCAAGATCAAGAGCAAGACACGATGAGACCAATCCAGGTCAATAAACACTATTGACCTGCATTAATTACCAATTATGAGCAATCAGTGAGTGCAAGAACGACCCAATTATTTGAAATTACGTGAGTCGACGTCAACTTAACTGGTTTACTGTTAAGTACTACGCATTTCCTACGATGCCCCGAGCCTACGACGTCACTTAGCTATGATTTTATTGACTAATCCTTAATGGAAAATACAATAAACATTATTAGTTGCATCCTGTAGAATACCAAGTCATTAATTACTAATATATGTGAGTTTAAACAACAGTATAGTTTCGAACTAAAATTCTTTTGATCTTAAATTACTGTTCCATAATAAGTCAAACAATGCTTGTTAATGAAGTTGACGATCGCAGTCTCTCGACAAGTAGATTACAATTTTACAAGATTTAAGTGTGTGTTTACACTTTACATCAAATAGGCACGAACAGTTAAGTGGCAAAATAATGTTCTGAATATACCGTGACAACAACTCGTGATTGAAATTGGTATACACGTGGCACAAAATCTTCTATAAATAAAAATCAATTGCCGAATGTATTTAAGCGCATCACTTCAGAACGTCTGTACTGTCTATTTCACTAATTCTTTTTTTGTTGACAAGGTTTGTATGAAAGAAAATTTTTGGATCAAAAAAAATCGCCGATGTTGGAGAAAAATCTGCGAAGCTGAAGTGGAACTCAGCGGCCAGAACTACAGGATGCATGAAAGCAGATGGGCCAAGATCGTTACACAGTGGGTGCCTGAAGACAGGCGTCATGACCGAGACAGGCCCAAAATAACGCTGATGTGACGATCTGGACTCGTTCCTGACCGATTGGCCGGAGAGGACAGGATACGACGAGAGCTGGAAAGATAGTGTGGAAGCCTTTGCCCAGCAGTGGGACAGCGTGGGCCAGCTAAAAAAAAATGCACCCGTGCGAAACCGGGGCGGGTCGCTAGTTGTAAATGAAATTTCTTTGCACGTGCCGTTCGATCATATTGTCCGAAAATACATTTTGATGAGTTCGTTTATTATTACACTGATAATATCGTTGGAGGATATTAATATTTAATGAACTAATCATTTTCTTGAAAGGACATCGTTATTTTTGGTATTTAATTAAGTTTTTGAAGTTTCGTCTAGGGATCTTGAAATCTCGGGAGTGTCATCTGGTACCTACTAGCATTTAACAATGCAGGAATGTCTGTTGTTCATTGTTCAGCAATGTACAAGTGCCTCACCTGAACTTTGTACAACTTGGTACAGCTAGCTACCGTACAAAGCGACTGACTACCGTCCCCGCCCGTTGGTTGTACACGCGACACTGATTTATTGGAACTGTCGTGATTCATGTGTTTTTGTGGTAGACTTTGTGTCTATTCATTCATTTTGTTTAAGGAAACATGAATGATTCTACTTGCAGAAGTGAATAGTATTGCTTATTAAAATAGATAAATTTTGTTATCTGATGATAGTATTGTGTGTGTATTGTATTGTATCTGATGTGAGTTTGATATTGTTAATATTATTTGTGATAAAATTTGTGTTTTATCCGTGATAAAAAACAAACACATCCATCATGTGAACGTTAGCAGACTGACACTCAGACAGACATATAGACATGTTTACCAGTGCAGACATGACAGCTCAGACGATTAATGAGAGCAGTTCAAGTTGAAGCTCTCCTTTGTTCAATGTGTTTTTCTGTATTAGCAGCTTCCAATTAGTAAACAATGTTATTAATACCTACAACCCACTCCGAGATTTATTCTATTGACGTTTCAGTTAGAAAGACAACTTTAACAAGGTTAATAATACTACTTCAGCAGTACCTATAATGCAGCTCGGTTTGCGTGCTCATACTCGTATCATAATATTGTAAATTCAATTTGTATTTATCTGGATACTCGTATTTCTGCGAACATGCAGAGTTCTCTGAATGCAGATTGCATAGTATTTCGCTTCACTATCATGAAAGGATGTTTTCCACGTAATAATAAAGCACTGGTTTAACCGTAGCCAGCATATCCAGTACAACCCAGTTCTAGTGAAATATATACTATAACTAGCTGATCAGACAGACAACTGTCAAACGCGCGAAGGATATTAAGTTTTTTGAAATTTTCTAATTTTCCGCGCAACTTTCTTATTTTTTCTTTCACAAGAACCTTCTCCTGACAATAACAAACATAACAAAAAAAGAATTATCGAAATCGGTCCAACCGTTCACGCGTGATGCCGTAACCAAGGAAATAGGGATTCATTTTTGTATGTATATTGACATCGTAATGAGGACCCCAAATCGCTCGCTAATCGCATTAAACATTGTTTTTATATTTAATAACAATTAAATATAATTCAAACTATCTGACCTAGGGTAGTACCTTTTTTTTCTCTTTATTTATTAGGGACTTGCAACCATTAATAGGTCATGTCAGCCCCAAGGGTAGTACCTGTATGATAACATCTATTTAATTGTTATCAGCACCTATTGTGTTTTCAAGGAGTGTTGTTAAGGCGCTATTAGCTGCCAACGATCTTGAGAGGTTAGCTTGCGTGTTCTGCGCTGAGCTCACGTAACGCGTCATATGTCCACCCAGTAATAGGATTCGCCCATCAAGGAGCGCTGTCCGAAATTTGACGCATTATTAATTTATTACACATAAACAACAAATATTAAACTAAAACACTGAGACTCAATTATAAATAATTAAATGATCTATAAAATGGTGAAGGTTTCATAAAAATACGCTCTATAGTTTTTGCGTGATTCTCATTTTTTTATCCGCGTTAGACATAAGATTTCAAATTAATTACACTATGTTATAAAAATATTATTTGAAATATTCTCAGATCAAATTACGACAAAAATAGTCTAGAATAACATATATTTTTTTCAAAGAAATAAGACTAGTCGTTTAGACGGGATGTTCAATTAAAACCTTGAAAAGTTACATAACTGCGCCTTAAGGGAAGGTGAACACAGGTTATATTCCTATATTATTAATGATTGTGGACAGGCGTTTGCGTACATTATATAACAAAATAGTCTACAATCATGATTACTTAAGTACATACATAACGTATCTATCTATTTATCTAAGTTAATTTACTATTCTTTAAACTTTATTAAAGCTTTAAACTACTTATACGGTGACGACACGTCGCGAACTTATTTGACCTTAAGAGGCCGTACACGAAATTTTGCCGATTTTACAGACGTGATTTTACAGTTAAAATAATGTATTTCTAAAAATTTTAATGTACGACATGAAAGATTGACAACTTTTGCAACAATACATTCTAATTTTTTCATACCGTTTAGACGTCAAAACGATTCGTATTACGTGATATACCTACCTAAAATCCTTTTTTTTTTTTTGGGGGTGGGAAATCATCCTATGACTTCTCCCGCTCTAGGGTGGAGCGGAAGGGCGTGTCAGACTCTTACTGACTAAAACCCACCCCTGTTCCTCCCTGCCTTGAGTGCCCAGGGGCGAGGTAACTCTTTCGAATTTATCCTCCACCCCCGGGCAGATGAGGTTAATCCGAGGTGCGATTATTGCTAGTTGAAAAAACTACCTAAACCCCTTACAGCAAAAGTTCACAAAACCGTCGTCGTATTGTGGTCGATTAATCGTAATTATACTTAAAAATAAAAAAAAACTAACTCATACATTAGATCATAATTGAAATCATCTTTCATGTTGTGCATTAAAACTTAGAGAAATGCATTATTTTAACTGTAAAATCGCATCTGTAAAATCACGTAAATCAGTGAAATCGACCAAAATTTCGTGTACCGCCTTTTAATACCTATGCTAAGGGTCTGTTCTGTATGCTTATGCTAGTAAGTAACACGATCTGCACTGGA
This sequence comes from Polia nebulosa, assembly GCA_951329385.1. Classification (NCBI taxonomy): domain Eukaryota; kingdom Metazoa; phylum Arthropoda; class Insecta; order Lepidoptera; family Noctuidae; genus Polia; species Polia nebulosa. Next base: position 16,385,265 of record OX589599.1, on the reverse strand, counting down.
GGAGAGTTGTAGGAGACACTGAACTTGCGAATCTATGTGCTATGTGCTACCAAATTAAAAGACCGATAAAACAGAAATTAATAGCAACTAAATGGAATTCTAATTAGAGTTATAGGTAATTAGTGTTAGTCTCTATTAGAATATGTACAATATGCCCATTATCATAAGATTTAGGGATGTTCTGATAGCTGATGTGATAACGTTAAAGAATTAAATGCCGACTTTTTGATGTTTTTATATTTTTTGTCGGATAGTTTTCTAGTCATATAATAGAAATATGTATAGTGTAGATACATAATGAGGCCATTATACTCGTACATAAAATTGAGTTTAAAGCCGAACGGTCCTCAATAAAGTAATGGGATGCAGTACTAAAACTTTTGGGCGCTGTGACGTCCCAGCGCCCGCGCGCCGCGCCTCCTAGCGGAACGCAGTGATTATACTACTCACAGACAACGTCACCTACATTGTTTTCGATAATTTTGTTAACATGGGTTCGTCCTGAACATTTCCAAAAAGGAATAATATTTATATCCGCACTAAATTTGTAAAATGTATAGTTTTTTATGCACACTTTTTGTAACACAATTATAACACGAAGTTACAGAATATTTTCCTATTATTTGATCGCAGCACCAACTGTCGGGACAAACTGGAATTAAAATAGAATATTGTTGAATATTCGATACTGCAATCGTAGCGCCGTCTGCCGGATCGAAAAAATTCCTAAATCGACACCAATTTATAAATAAATAAATATTTAATTAGTTGTACAATTTAAGTTGGACCGAATTGTAAATGTAAACCATTCTCGAATCCACCTGAAGACAAACAAGAAATTGTATTAAGATCGGTCCAGCCGTTTAGGAGGAGTTCAGTGACATACACACGCACAAAAGAAATATATATATATAGATATAGTGTCTGTCCGAAGTAATTTGGGTAGCTCTACGTACACCATTATGTTTGTTTGGAAATGCTAGCTTCAAAGTTGATTAACAGGTTCAGGAATGGCTTCAGTCAAAGGATATTTAATATTACCTAGTATTCGACTGCAAGACCGGTGCAGCACAGGTTTTAATCTGCGACTCTTGTTGCCAGTCGAGTAATCAATAAGTTTCATAAAATCAGCAAATCTGTCGCACTTAGCTTTGTAGTTATTGCTACAAGTTACAGTGCAGTTATACATAGTCTTTTACGTCATCCGCAATATTTCAAAAGAACTCGTGAATACGATAACGATTACTATGGAACCATTCTCAGGAATGGTTCCCTATTAAGGGCCTACCTCCCCGTAAGTGGCGCCCTCATTGAATAAAAATTCGTATCTTAGCATAGAAAATAAAGATTATAGAATCTTATGTTGCGTTTGTTACAAATAGGATAAGGTATTTTTACGTTGTAAAAACAGGACTCAAAGTGTTTCGTATCCAAAGTAGTAAGCAAAAGTGTCAAAAACGGCCGTTTTTGGTACTTCTGCTTACTACTTTGGATACGAAACACTTTGAGTCCTATTTCAACTACGTAAAAATACCTCAAGCTCTTTGTAACAAACGCAACATAGATTTTTTTAATCTTTATTTTCCACGCTTTGCTACGATTTTTTATTCAATGAGGGCGCCACTTGGCGCCTTAATAGTTATTCGTATAAAAAAATGACAATTTTTCGAGTTATGTGAATGAACGTCATTTTTTTTCATATTTCAGAGCTAATTGCAAAGTAAAAGTTGTTTATATTCATGAGTACCTTCTTCCCCAAAATATTAGCAAAGGATTAAAGATCGCCCTGTACTTATTTATGAGTTACCTAAAGCTGTTCGAATGGGAACCCGCTAGATGCAAAAAACACAGGACCAGTCGGCACGACGACCCACTCATGACTTATAGCTATCAGGAAACCCAGACTCCGGTAGAGAATTCCAATCCTTAGCTATTACGCATAATAAAAGTATTTCCAATATTCCCATAACAGTTTACTCACAGTGCGGCCTCTCGTCCGAGGGCATGGGCATATCCTGCGGCAATAACAGCGTGCGCGGCGCGCGCGGCGCATGCGCGAGGTCGGCGCGCGCGTCGCCCTGCTGCTGCTGCTCGTCGGCCTGTGCGCGCGCCTCCGCCTCGGCCTCGGCCTCCGCCGCCGCCGCCAGCGTCTTCACGATGGTCTTTACCTATCAAAGTGAATATGTTCATTTAAGGAATAATTTGGTAATTACTATGAGGTGAGTTTCTAGGAAAGTTCAAGAAAGCACAGAATAGTTTTGTGGTATTCAAGCGAAAGCTTATGATAAAGTGTTCGGATGTTTAAATTAATCACACCTCAACGGCTCAACGGATAATAATGGAATTTGAAAGACGAGTAGATGTTCGAGTTCAACAAGTAGATTAGGACTTAGGACATAGAATATCTACTGCTTGATCCGAGAACTACCTACATTTCCGTTTGAATTGTCGGTGAGCTAGGTAGGTACCTAAAAGTCGTCACTGTTCCCAAATATTTACCGATATTTCCTTAGCATCTGTTTCTTCAATACACGAAATATAGTTAGAAAGTAAGCAACCTCTAAGCCTAGTGTGTCCCAGATGGCACAAAATTTTTACTTTCGCTTAACCCTGCCGGCGAGACCTCCCAAACTCCTAAGTTTATATTAACTAAAATACTTCTGTATTGAAAATCTAAGCCTACACGCTCGCTTGGGTACAGAACATTTTACAAACTACAGATTGGAATATAAGAATATACAACGCATATACTAGTGTACATACTACAAGTTACAACTTAAGTGTAGGTACTACTTAAGTGAACATGTCACCGAAAATCTGCCTCCATTTTTTCTATCATATTTTATACGAGTAGGTAGGTGTAAGTAGACAAAAGACAAAACAAAGCCAAAAGAGGTTCTATTTATAAATATGGTGATAGTGTTTCGAATAAAATATTAAATGACCAAGCACATTAGGATGTACGGTACATACAGGTGTTCATCCCTCGAGAGAATTCGAGAAGGATCTACTTAATGTAATACCGGGGTATATTTAAGTAAGAGTGAACCTCCGATTTAATAAACATGTGTAATATTTCAGCATGTTATAACGTAGGTAGGTACTGCTGACAAGACAATCAGCGTTTGGCGGAGATCACTTAAAATTTCACGAAGCGAAAGGTTGAGGTGCGCAACGGAAGCGTATCTAACTTAGTTTTCTTTAAAAGTTATTGGTAGCTACGAGTAGGTTCTTACACTTATTTTATGTTGACGAACCACATATTTCAAATACGAAAATCAGTTAAATTAAATTATAATTTTTATTATTACTTACGGCAATACCCTGAAAAATAAGGCCCGCTCTCTATTCTACAGAGTAGGTAAGTAGGTACATTGAGCATTCTGGTAGTACTACCAGAATGCTCAATGTACCTACTTACCTTACAAGACCGGTCGATACTGTTAATTTCCTAGACCTTCCGGTCGCTGTGGCTATCGATTGCCAGTTTATAACGGGATTGATATCCTACTTATCTATTATTATCTGTTAGTTATATACAGTACTTTGAGAAAGAATTTCGCGATACTTACCTAGATACATACATATACGTTTGAGTGTCACAAAAAACGGTGTTAGTAACAGAAATATAGAGACTGTAAGTACCAGAATACACTTTGGCAGTGTAAACATGCCAACTATTGAATACATTATGTCGTTGAAATCTTACCTACAAGAAAAACTTTAGATAGGTAGGTTATACAACAAGAAGTTTTAATAAATAACCCGGACAGGGACAGGAAAAATAAAAGACTCATCTCTTGTCCTGAGAAACTTTTATTAAGTACTTAAAATGGAAAGTTCTAAATTAGCAGAATGGAGGTTGACACACGCTTTAGTACCCACTGAAATGGATAGAAAAAGAGAGAACAGGACTCCCAGCGCGAGCACCAAAATAAATAACACAGTAAACATGCAGAAATAGTAAGTTTTATTTGAAGTCTGGTTTTGCCACAAACAACACAATAGCGGTCAGAGCTGCGAGTTGACCCCGGCACACAGTAGATATGCTATCGATCTGTTGAAGCGTCTAATTGTCATTTAAACAAAAGATAGTTCACCTCGCAAGCACTTCGCACACAGCACTGAAACACACATAATCTCACTTATATGCAGGTAGGTATGTATCTACACACATCAACACCGTCTAGGGATATTTTGTATAAAGTTCTTAAACTCAAAAAATACTGGCCACTTTTAAATTCTTTTGAAGAAAGTTTATTTTGTAAGCCTTTTTGAACGATTCTAAATTTGAATTTGAAAAAATACATTAAAAACAAAAGATTTACGCGGCATAATGGTAGCGAAGTCCGAAGGTTTCATTTACCTACAGTAGTTTGTGGCTATTTTTTGTGTCCAATTTAAGTTTTATAACAAGTTATCGGTTAATTCCGAATTAATGTTATTGTGTGCATCATGCAGCGGCGCCATTTAACTAGAGAAGAAATGTTAAGGGCAGTAGGCATGCTCCAAGCTGGGGCTACTCAACGGAGTATTGCTGAGGAATTTGGAACAAGACAAAACGTGATATCAAGGTTATGGTCACGTTATTGTGCTACTGGTGAAGTGGCTGAAAGACACCCATGCGGGAAGCGCATAACCACTCAACGACAAGACCGATTTTTGCAAGTTGCCGCGAGAAGACAACCACATGTTACGGCCATGCAGTTGGTTCAGAGGCTCCAGTCAGAGCACCAGTTGCTTGTGAGTGACCAAACTGTGAAGAGAAGGCTGCATGAAGCTAACCTTCATGCTCGCAGACCGCTTCGTACTCCAGCACTACGCCGAGGAAATCGTGGACGACGACTAGAGTGGGCTCGTGAACATTTGCTCTGGGAAGAAAACCAGTGGTCTGTAGTGCTGTTTACCGATGAGTCCCGGTTCGGTTTCCATCCCGATACACGTAGAGTGCGTGTTTGGCGAGTTCCTGGTCGTGAGAGCCGTCTGCAACATCCTCAGAAAGTCCATTCATACCACGGCGGGACAATTATGGTTTGGGCGGGAATTCGTGTTGGTGGAAGAACAGACCTCGTTTGGATCAGAAACACCATGACGGCTGAAAAATACCGTAACGAGGTGCTAGTACCAATAATCTACCCCCATCGACTACAAATGGGCCAAGAATTCACGCTCATGCACGATAACGCCCGTCCGCACACAGCGAGAGTGGTGACGAGCTGGTTGCAGGAGCACGACGTATCGGTCTTAGGCTGGCCCGCTCAATCGCCTGACCTAAACCCCATAGAACACGCGTGGGACATGCTCCAAAGAAGGGCTTTGAGGAATTTCCCTGCAAACGTTGCGACGGAAGAGCAACTTTTTTTGCATCTTAGCCGGACCTGGGACAATATACCGCAGCAAGACTTGGATAACTTAATCCAAAGCATGAAAAACCGTTGCAGGACCGTTATTAACGTCATGGGTGGTTTTACTGACTACTGATTTTTCACAGAACTGTTAAAAACAAATTATTTTTTCCTTATTTGTAAATTTTTCTTGAGAAACACATTCGTTGTTAGTTTTACCGTTATTTCATGTTTTTTCTTTATTTGAATAAAAATTTGTTTACGCAAAAAACATTGTTTTCTTTTATTCTGGAGTGTAGTCTGATAAATGGGCTTTATAAAAATATATACATATTGTATGCTATTTTTAATACATTTTGAGTAAATTGAGTAAATCCAAAATATCCCTAGACAGTGTTGATGTGTGTAGTTCATGGGGTTTACGCGGATACAAGCATTGCGTGTTGTAGGTATATAAGGGACGTTAATATTCAACTTACTTGTGCACAGTGATAGATGTTATAGTCAGTGGCAAATAAGATGGAAATAGTGTCAAAGACCCATCTTTTGAATTTAGAATTCGAGATAATTTTCAAATTTGGAACAACCCAAGTCAAAGTTCATATTCCATTGCAACCCATATATTTTTAGGGCCTCTTTAATACAAATTGTCACTTGAATTACACAAAGCGAGTGCAGCGCTCCAGAAAAAAAAACAATGTCTCAACTGCTGGAGAATCCCAAATGTGCTTTCACCTGCACCATCGATGATCTAGACAAAACCTCCGACGCCGCTTTAAACATTATGAATAAGTAAAAAAAATTACCAGTGACACGAAAAGAAAAAGTTGGTGGCGATGGATTGAAATTATTTCATATTATATTTTCAAGTTTAAATTAATATTCAAAATCAAAAATTTCAGAAACGAAAAACGATATAGGTAATCGTTTTTCATTTTTGAATTTTTTTGAGTTGGCTGCGAAATATATGTACTTAAATTTCGCAGCCAACTATCTTAATTCGCTATTCAGTTAACAGCCAAGTCTAAAAACTAAACGGTGTCATTTAACTAGCCACCCGAATGATATTCAGACATTCTATCAAAGAGCTAGGTAAATGACTTGGATCGATACCGTTTAATTACCTAGCCCAGACATTTGAGAGAGGCTGTGACCAGTCATTCATTTTGATTTGCGTTCGTAAGTAAGATAAGCCGGCGGAGACCCACTGGGGGGCTCCTAGGTATGTCGGTCTGCAGGGTTTAAAGGAACCTAACATAAAGGATCGTCAAGGTTATTTTTTTAGGAACTAACGTGTCCGTGACGGGGTGCCCTATGTTTATTTTTTCGTCACATAGTCACTCTATTGTTTGACTGACCTAAGCATCAGCCAACCAGTTCAAAAAATGTATTATTATATATTGTACATATTAGGCGCATTGGCTGAATCACTGCAGCGTGACACGATGTTGGTGTACCCGCTTAACTGATTGATGAAATGAATAGCTGATGAGGCATATAAAAATGTCCCAAACATTTGTGGTACCCATCACGTCTAGTTTAAGAGGTACATGCCGATCAATTTTTCAACTAAAGTTACTTTACGCATGTACGGAATAGATGACATTTTCGAAGTTTATATTTTTTTGTTTTGTTTAGAAATTGTTTCCAATTGATAACCTTAATGTATTTTGTAACTCGTCAGGCCGGGGAATACAGACACAATTAAAAACCTATTGTTGCGTCCCACATGTATTGCGCGCAGGGCCTGACGGAATTAACAAATGAGGTCTAAACTAATAGGCCCTCGTAACTGCAAAAAAGCTTGTAAAAATGAACCAAATATGTTCACATTTACCTCACATTAAACTTGACTTGATGGAAAATTTTGTGAAGGCTATTTGGTGACAGTTTTTTTTTTATATTTTGAAGTAAGTGTTTACAATTTTAAGTGATGCAAAACTTAAGGAAGCGATATTCATGGGAAAACAAATAGGTACCACAGCAACTAGATATTCTGTCTGCACGTACGCGTAAAATGATATGGATTATCAAAAAAAAAACTATTTTACAAAAAAACAACCTACTTCCAAAAAAGAAAATACACTAAAAATTTTAAAATAACTTTAATTTCGGAAGTCGGTGTTTGTATTTTATTTCTTCGTTATTTGACACCGACTTCCGATATTAAAGTTATTTTAAAAATTTTAATGTATTTTCTTTTTTGGAAGTCTGTTGTTTTTTGTAAAAAAGTTTTTTATTTTTCACTTTTTAGTTGTTATACTCCAGAACTAAAAACCCCAATAACATGGAACGTGTAATTTAAACATACTCGTAATTGGAGAAAACCAAAACGACATCGAGGTATACGTATTTCTCGTTTTGTTCAGTTTTTCAAAAAGCGCTGAAGCAATTTCGATAAAATTTATATGGGACCGGGAGTATATTCTTTCGGATCAAAAAAGCTTTTTGAAAATCCATAAATAACAGAGAAATCGGTGGGCATACATAAAAAAATAAAAATTACGTACAAGCGAACATAGAACCTCCTCCTTTTTCGAAGTCGGGTTAAAAACTCAGAAACGTACTCAAACTGAAGATGTTAAAAACGGTTTATTTGCCTTGGTTCAATCAATCTTGGTTTATTGTATTACGGTATGGGTATGGGACCTGCAAGGCAAAAATCATAAAAGTTGAACGTGCACAAAGGTTTACTCAAAGTAATGCACAGAAAACCTTTTCGTTATCCTACAATGACCCTATATAAGGACTGCAATGTACATCTACAGTGAGGCAACTATTCATCCTTCACACTACACTTCGCAAGCATAAAGAACTAACCTAGGATGCTAAGTTAACTTATCCTGCACGAAGAAATAACAGAATATGCAAGGCAACTAAACACAACACTGCTTTCTTCAGGAGACATTCATGTTTCCTTGCTCCTCATTTATACAATAAACTTAACTCTCTTTTAAACATATTCCCAAAAATCTCGCATGAATGTAAATATATTATCCAAAAATATCTCCTGAATTTAAATTATAATGACACGGAATCCTTACTTATAATTTCTAAATAACGTTTCTTCTCTGTCTGTTGTAACTCAAGAGCAGTCAAAACACACTCATGCATATCCAAGCATACATAAGAGTACGGTTGCGTGCATCTGTAATTGTGGTTACTACAGAGATGACGACTAATAGAGGAGTATGGAAGAGAAAGATGTTGCGCCGACCCCAAATAAATTGGGATAAGGGCAGGAGAATGATGATGACTTACATGCCACGATCGCGGATGCGCGCAGCCCTACTCTTAGGCGATTATCACACTGCCACGCATCACGCTGCATGGTGCGTGTCAACGCACCTACGCGCGTATTTGCGGGAGTGTTTTCTATACAAACGGAGATACTTACAAGCAGTTAGAACACGCATTCACGGGCTACGCTGCGTGGTGCGTGGCAGTGTGTTAATCGCCTTACTCTCACTTCTCACACACACAAGACACACACAACACACACACGCACTCACACAAACACACAATATAATTATATGGATTACATCTCTAGTTGAAATTCACTAATAAATAGTGAACAACTCACTCGCCGCGGGAGGAAGACCTGAAGTCCTGAAATACAGGGCTGCCCTAGTTTAGGCATCAGTTCACTCCATTTATTTTAATGTCTGTACTGTGTTTCATTAGTGTGGTAAATAAATGTTTTTTTTTTACTTTTTTTTTAATTGATAAAAGACACGAACTTCGATAAAAAGCTCAATGTTAAGGAACTTGATCCCTTGATATCACTGAAAGCGGTTATAATAGAATTTTTAGGAAAACAAAGAGCTGAAAATGCCGCACAGTTAGTAAATAACATTTGCATACAAAAAGATGGGTCGTAGGATGTTGTTGAAAATCCATTTTCTTAATTTTCGCTTTTCTATTTTTCCTCTTCACCTTGGAGCTGTCAGTGATGAGCAAGGTGAGACGTTATGAAGAAACTTGATGAATGAGTTCACGAAATACTATTATGCCTGTTGGCGGCTAGAGCGTAAAGATTCTTCAAAACATAAAAGAAATTCAAAATTTAGGTTCATTAAACTTCATTCCTAATTAAAATTGTACATAAATATTGTTATGTTTTTTCACTTCTCTATGACTATAACAAAATAAAAGCTTGTATTAAAATAAACTTAATTAATGTGAACAAACTTAAATTCTTTTATTTTTTAATACATTTGGTTGTTTTTTAATTTTTAACTTTATTTGGTACATTCTCAGGCAATGAAAATGAGACGTGATAGGAAGAAAATAAGTATGCGGTATTGATAGAATATGATAGGAATGAGTAAGAAAAAAAATATTTTAAGTATGGTAAGCACTTATTTTTTTTTAAATTTGTAACGCAGTGATTAATACAGGCCGCTGTTAACTGAATGGCGAATTAAGCTAGTTGGCTGCGACATATACAAATAATTAATTTTCCATAGAGATCACTGACCATAACCACATTGACCACCATTACCTCCTTGTGCACCTATTCGACACCTAATGACAAAAATGGTGTATTTGCGTCTACAAACTAAATAAAGGATATTTTTCCTGTTGATTTTGTAAGAACGTTTTCGGATTTAATTTGAACTAATATTATAAAGTGGTCCTACCTACCTACTGGTCTGACTACAAAAATTACTTCACTGACGGAAAGCTACACTATCCCATTTATTATTGTATATGTATTTTATAATAGACTACAAATAACACTTTTCTGAAAACTGCATCAAAATTGATTAATAAATAAAGCAGCAATTAACATTTCAAATATTGGTATAAGGAAGAGTGGGACCGTGGTGGGGACATCTCGCTATCTCTTTTGTACGCGCGTAGCCTAATAGCGGTGACGTCTTACGTCAGTTTGTGCATCTTCTTTCCGTTATTTGACAGTTTCCTCTTCCACCAGATTTATAAGATTTCTAAATCACCTAATCAATTTTGAAAATTCACATAATAATAAAACATGAGTTAAGGTGAAATTTACAGGGTAGCCCGCGAAATTTAAGTTTTCTCACGTTTTTTGGAATTTTCAGGTCAGTGTCAGGATGTATGTTCAATTTCAACTGAGAGAGTTGTATTGATGATTTTAATTATTACAGTTCTCTAAATACTTCATCAATCATATTTTGATCAACATACGACCTGATACTGACCTGCAAATTGCAAAAAACGTAAGAAAATTGAATTTCGCGGGTTACCCTGGCGCTTCCCCCTTAACTACCTATTATGCTTCTTTTTATCACGTAAATTGCACGGTTCCTACGCTACCGGTCATGGGACCGAAACCGCAGAAAATAGCTAGTATTTAAATAAACAATAGGTGTCTGCGTTACCTTCTGACAAGCAACTAGGTACAATACACAATGCGTGTCATTCAATAGAGTGAATTCAAGGATAATATTTAATAACCAGGTATCTGCCTACCACTTCATCATTTTCCTCTTAATTAAAAGTCGATGAAACTGTGCACATTCATTAAGTTAATTATAGCATAGAGCGAAGCTGATAACACAAATAAATTCGATTAAAAAAACCGTTTTATATTGTAATAAAACACCACTCTAGGCAGTCTCCGATTACCCGGGCCTGCGGACGGCGAGTAGTGGGTAGCTCGCCGCCCGATCAGCACCAGGCCCGAGAGTCGACGGCGCGTAGTATTCCACGCGCGCCTCTAAGAGTTGTCAGCAATAATGACGGGGCCCGTCATGGCCGATGCCTGCCCAGGGGTCGTGGATAAATTTGAAACAGAGTTACCGCGCACCTGGGCACTCAGGGCAAGAAAGGAACAGGGGTAGATTTTAGTCAGTAAGAGTCTGGCACGCCCTCAGCTCCACCCAGAGCGGGAGAAGTCATAGGATGATTTCCCAATCCCAAAAAAAAAAGATAGTCTCCGATTTTACAAACTGGTGGAATTTATGAAGGAAACTAGACTCTATAATCTACGATTTAGATTGTAGAGGGTTGCAAATGCCCCAATATGGTTTATTTATTTATTTATTAAAACTTCATGCAACACAAATTTACAAAGGCTGACAACCAATTCTTACCTCCTGCATGTCATTGTCGATCTGTTGCTCGCGGCGCTGGTTGGCGGCGGCGTCCTCAGCCGTGCGGTGGATCATGTGCAGTTCCTCGGGGCTTAGATTCCATGGCAGGTTCATCTGCACATTTCCATCCAGGGGCATCTTCTGTACCTGTGCACAACAAAGGACTCGTAAAGTTCATGTTGAATGGAATTCCATCTTAAGAGCACAGGATCCCAACACATACAGAAAAAGGATAATTATTCTTGGTTAAATAATTTTGCATAGACTTTTTAGATGGATACAAAAATCTTGACCAATCAAATAAGGTGATAAAACGACTTAGCAAAGGTTTTAATTATATGCGTAATAAATAGTCTAGTCAACAAGTGCTTTGTTGGTCAACTTTTTTCAGCAGTCTCGGAAAAATATGAACCAGGCGTCATTCGATTCGGAATAGCCTATAGATGATTTTTTTTATTAAGTACCTATCTAATAAAAATTTGAAATAACCATTGAAAAAAAAAATATTGATCCGGTTTTGGGATCCCTACCCAAAGGGTAACCAACGAAAGCGCCTATTACTAAGACTCCGCTATCCGTCTGTCTGTCTCAAAGTTGTGTCTACCGAGCTATATGACTTGCCCTAGGTAGACATACTCCTTCACAACTTCGAGAAGCGACCCTTCGATGTGGATTGGACTCGGTACGACATGTGAATTGTACATGATTTTCGTCTTGTCCAAATTCATCCCGAGGCCAACCCGCCGCGAGGCTCTATTTAGGCTGTGCAGCATCAGGCTTAACTGTTACGCCGTCTCTGCCATTATGACGATGTCATCGGCAAAGCGAAGGTGTGAGATGTACTCGCCGTTCACGTTGATACCCTGTCCAGTACAATCCAGCGTCTTGAAGACGTCCTCCAGCGCGTTGGTGAACAGTTTCGGGGATATCACATCCCCCTGTCTCACCCCTCTAAGCAGTTGGATATGGCTGGTTTTCCGATCTTGGATCTGGACAGTCATCATGGCAGCGTCGTACAGACATCTCAACACTTCGATGTAACGCCAGTCAATTCAACATCGTTGCAGAGAGTCCAGAACTGCCCATATTTCGATGGAGTCGAAGGCTTTCTCGTAGTCTACAAATGCCATACACAGCGGCTGGTTGTACTCCTCGGTCTTCTGTATAATTTGCCGAACAGTATGGATGTGGTCGACTGAAGCCTTTTCGAAAACCAGCTTGTTCTGGTGGCTGGGACTCGTCAAGTCTCCTGGCGATACGGTTCGTGACGACCCTCGAGAACAGCTTGTAGACGTGGCTCAGAAGTGAGATGGGTCTATAGTTCTTCAGCAAGGTTTTGTCACCTTTTTTGAAGAACAGAACCACCGCACCTCCGCTCCACGCCTCAGGCGTTGTACCTTCTTGGATGACGGAGTTGAAGAGACTCACTAGCTCTCTCAGGACTGGAGCCCCGCCCGCTTTAAGGAGCTCTGTCGTTATTCCGTCATCACCAGGTGCCTTGTTGTTTTTTAACTGTTCGAGAGCCGCCCTAACGCGTCAACTTGGCTCGATGGTCATCTGCACTATGTTCTGCTGGTTTCACCGTCCGTGTTGAGTATAGGTGCCCGTAGAAATCCTCGACCTCCTCGAGTATCTCGGACCTTGAAGTCACGATTCTGCCATCCGCAGTTCTTAGTTTCGTCAGATGGGACCTCCCTAATTGTTGAGCGAACACTTTCGACCCTCGGTTCTGCTCAATCGCGACCTTAATGTCGCGGGTGTTGGAGCACCGAAGGTCGCTTCGCGTCAGCTTTCTAATTTCTAGGTGTAAGGCCCTCTTATCTGACGCAGACAATTGCGTGGATGGCAACTCTCGTCTTTCCCTCATAAGTGCGAGAGTCTCCGAGGAAACTTTGGACACCTTATTTTTCCGCTGCGACGGGAATAGTCCGCGGGACACGTCGCGTAGTGCTTTGACCACCTCGTCGGCCTTCACGTCAACAGTGCTGCCTGTGGTTGCCAACAGGGCGAATCGATTTTGAAGTTCCAGTTGGAACTTTTCAAACCCTATAGCGGCCTGGAGTTGTGAAGGTCGGCGAGTAGGCCTCATCATGCGGATTCTCTCAGCTCGAAAATTGATATTTAGAGTGCCTCGGACGGGCCTGTGATCACTTCCGGTGTTAAACCTGCTGATCACGGAGACTCTAAATATGTGCCTCTTATCCGTCATGATGAAGTCTTTCTCGTTTTTAGTCACCTTATCAGGGCTCTGCCAGGTCCACTTCCTTTGGGGTTTCTTTCCGAAGAAACAATTCATCAAGAAGAGCCCCTGCGACCTTAAGAAGTTGACCAGCATTTGCCCCCAGCGATTCATGCGCCCCATGCCGAGCGGTACGACTTTCCATTCGCCGCGTTCTTGTACTCCCAATTTGGCATTGAGGTCCCCCATAACAACGCTGTAGTGGGCCTTTGTCGTACTGTGCATTGCCTTGGCAATATCCTCGTACATGGCCTCAACTGTCTCGTCAGAGCATGTCGAAGTCGTCACATATACCTGTATCACTTTCAGGTAGTACCTTTCAGTGAGTTTTAGTACAAGGTACGCTACCCGTGCCGACACACTACTGATTTCTACAACGCTGCTAGGGAGTCTCTTATTGACCAGGAAGCCTTTATTCATGGGAGGTTTAATGCCTGTAGTCACCACACTGGGCAAGCAGGTTGGTGACCGCAGAGCCAATCCTTTTGCAACGATGACGCTGCTTCCCGTCATCGCTCTGGAAAATTTAGGTTGGCTTGTCGGATGGTTATACCACCATCGGTCGGTCGCCAGCGCCTCGTCCGTCAGTGGCAGGGTATACCACGCGCAGGTGAGGTTGACATTTGGGGAGCCCGGATGTTATGTGCTCCCCCTTACACCACTTTTCATCATCATTTCATTTTTTATTGCTTTAAACGTATTTGTTAACTAACAATAATTTCTACCACTGAAAATTAAGAAACCATTTAAAAAAAAAACATAATTTTATCTAGAACTTCGATGTTTAATAAAAATTGGTTTTATTTAATTTTTCATTATTTATTTAGTAAACAATTTGTTATACACAGATAAATTTTTATCTCCTATTTTTCTTTTATTCTACTTAAGGTAACAAAAACAACCATGACTTGTATTTGTTTAAAATAAAACAATTATTATAATTAAAGTTCTTAATTTTACACCGTCGTAAATTGTTATTAAAAAATAAAATTTAGATTTTTTTCAACGGGGTTCTATTCCGAAACCTTTCAAGAATAGCTCCAAGGAAGGAAATAAATCTCAGGTTCATAGTTTAATAATTTATTGTCACACTTGCAATATTCATGTTCAAGCAGCAACAAATTGTTAATTAACTACCGCATAATTATCTGATTGAAATATCACGATAAAAAAAAATCCAACGGTTTACAACAAATAATAACAATAACGAATTATTATCTGGCAATTAAGGCTCATAAATAAAATACAAAAATTAATCCTAAAAAATAATAAACTAATAAATATTGAAAAACATAAAAACTACTGCACACGACGTTTATTGCTCATTCATCTATCCAGTAAGTGCCTGATTTTTCATTTCTTAATTTAAAAATTACCCAAAACGGAACCCTATTGCTGTCACTCACGTTTCTTTACTTTTTATATATTTAAAAAATCGCAATTAGTTTTGAGATATTTTCAAAAAAACCATCCCCCCTTTTTATTTCCGTAAATTGTTTAATAACTTTTGCAATTTTTGCGAGCCGAACTTTATTTTTTTCAAAAAGCATCTTTTTGCTATTTCGAATTTAATGACACCTGGTTCATATTTTTCCGAGATTGCTGAAAAAAGTTGAACAAAAATCACTTATTGACTAGACTACTCGTAAATAACCATTCCATTTTAAAAATAGCCTTTCTAAAGAATTCTCTTAATACTGTCAATGTACTCGCTGTGGGTCTTACGACCGAAACCGTTGAACTCACACGTTATGTACATTTGGGAGATCAAGTTAGTGCAAATTTCGGATACGTAGATACACAAAGAGAAATCCGATCTGTTAATAGGTATCATCGTTTTGTTTAAAGGAGCTATTTGGCATTGATATCTAAAAAGAATACATTAAACAATCGTATATACACATTATTTCTATGTGTAGGTATATGCTCATTTATGGCATTGTAGTGATGGTCAATTAACCGTTGGAGCAATAGCATCGTTAACATATCGTTAATCACGATTCTACATACTACCACGTGGTTGATAGGTTTATTGACAAGCAACAATGTCATAATCATTACCTAGTGTGTGGTGATGAGTGATGCGATCGGAGACCTACCCATTAACATGGATAGAACAGAGAAAAACAAGATTTACCTCAGGCTGGTCGAGTTCTTGTGTGGGGGCAGACTGAGGAACGAATTGGTGGAGCACGGTGGGTTGCTGGAAAAGAGGAAAATAAGGTTTTAATCAAATCAAATTGTATAAATGTATACGCAATCCTTACCAGCGATGCAAGTACCCTTGTATAACAATCGTTAAGGCGCACGGACCGCGCGCGTTGCTAACAAGCCGAGTTCTTTAACCTCTACTGAGAAGACGCTTCACTGATCTCAATGTTTCTCTGGTTTTTGTATTTTCAATTCGCTAATATGCTTTAATAATTCATTTATTTATGTAAATCCGTTGTTGTAAGTATTTGTAAAGGATTCTTCATTATTACGCAAGGGCTTAAAGCTTATTTCTCAGCCGTGCAGTTTCGATCTTGAATATGCTGGTAAATTCATAAATTGTGTTACAAAGAAATAAAATAAACAGCAGCTAACTATTTAAATAAATCCCCAGTTACTTTTGATGTTATCAGATCTACATACTCCACATGCATTGCAAATAAACGTGTCTATGATAAATAGTAGATACCCTGTTAATGAAGTCTATTTTAATCGTTTTCTTATTGTTACGATGTTACAAGTCCGTCCAGACATTCCTGACATATTTATTATTACATAATTACGATTCTTAACGTGATACATATGTGTTTATTTAAATAATTCAATATTGTTGGCAAGTGCTATTATCGAAGCACGACCATACATATATGTAGGTATATTGAATACACTTAGGCTTCCGTGTAACATCGTCTAAATACTCGTTACAGAACTTGTAAATTGCTCGCTAACGGAGGCTTTTTTGTATCATGTTCTTAAAAGTTTTTCGACACTGGACTACTTGTATTTTAAATTATCGTGGCGAATAAATGTATTCCAAAGATAATTAAATTAATACGTGAAGCAATTTGTACCCCTTTTTACGAAAATTACGCGGACAGTGGAGTATGGACACAGTTAAAGTTCACAGTCATGTCATGTTTATGGTCTTTGACTATAAAATTAATAGCGTTCAAACTAAAACTTTTTCAAACCAAAACTTTAAATTAATTATGGTTGAATTTCGATCAACGGGCGACCACTAGGTAAATTAAATCGAGAAAAAAACTGTAACAAAACATTGATTACATTGATATAGGTACTTCGCTTTGTATTTATTTTATTTGCCCAAAGATACAATCGTATTTTAAATGGTTATTTACAAGCGATCCAGACCACGTAACTAACAGAAGTTTTAAACTTTTCTTTGAAGTATGTCGTACGTGCGTAATTAAGGTCTTTATCAGTCTCAACTGATAAAGATCTTAATTACGCTAACTTGTGGCTATTAAAATAAGCTCTGTTATTATTTGAGAGCATAAATAAGTCTTTGTTCCAATATATGTTATGTTTAATAGTTCATATGTCGGGCCTATATAGCACCAGAACTTTTGTAGCAGTTAAAATAGTCAATATTTATTCAATGCTCAAATTTAAGCATTTTGAGATTTTTACAGTGTTAATTAACCCCTTACTCTGTGTGACCTTTGTTATTGTAAACAAAAGCTTTTAAACAATATCGTTCATCGAGCAAAAACATTCCGGCTGCTGTTTATTTAGCAGGCTGTATACAATACTACTTACTGCGTTGACTACACAATGAAGTTAATTGTTTTTTTTTAATACCATCAGCTATAGATGTACAAGGAAGCACACTATTATACTCAGTAGACCGATCAGGATGCGACGCGCACTGCTATCTGTCAAAAGGGAGGCTATTTCGACACAGATTGAAGGAAATCCGAATTTATGAGTATCCTCTTCTATATGGTACTCGTACTTACTTCGTTCTGGTCATGGCCTTGTGGTGGTGGGGGTGGGGGAGGTGCGAAGGGTCCCATGGTTTCGGGAGGCGGGGGCATGTTGTGCGGCGCGGGGATAGCAATCACGCGCTGGACGTGGATACGCATCTCACGGGGTCCACCCATCTGTTCCTCTGATGAGTCCCATGGCATCTAAACAAAAAGAGAAACAATCATGTAAATCGCTGTTCTTATAAATATTTATCCTCACTTGAAACTTATTAACCCAATAAACTTTATCACAATGGTGGTCACTGCATGTGCATATATTATTTTATGAGACCTCTAAATATAACCTCGACAAATATATTTCCATAATAATAGACTACCTAATAAAACGATACCCAGTTATCTGTGATAAGTGTATTAGCATTGTAATATGAAATTATCGGGGGACAAAGGATAATGGAGGCACGATCATGTCGGCTATGAATAACGCATGACGTACTACGTTGCGCAAACGCAGCGGGAGCGTCACATCTTCGAGAGATAAACACGAGCGATCAGGAAGCAATGACCGCTGACACCCGAGGACGCGCCCGCACCTGCTCTGGCCGCGCAAGACAAAGCCGACGAACTCTTCGCGTCACGCCTCACAGACACCGATGTGTCAAAACTAATAAACAACCACCGAGCAGAAATCACTACTCAAGATATTGTCAAGATAAAATATTAGACCTTGGCCTATGTAGGTTCAACAAAGGCATCTTTCAATATGCAAAAATGAAACATGAACTGTGATCCGGTACCGATCTATCCAAACTTAGATGCTACAAGCTAAATGTTAGAGCAACAAAAGATGTCAGAGCAAAAACCTAACCGTTCTGTGGACAAAGAAGCTCAGCGAACGTTGATTTAGGATAATGAATATTAATATTCTAATGATGATGCCGCTTGATGCGAAACGAGACAAAAACACGGAAGCAGCGACGAGCACAATATTGTCCATTCATCCTTGTGCGTTGGCTCCTCAGTCTTTGTGTAGGTTGAGGAGACGAGCTGTGCGCTGTGGGTATTGTCAGATGTAATTGATCACAGAGAACCGGCACCGACCACTTCGTTATCAAGCAGACAAGCATGATTGAATTAATTAGCGTCATTAGTTTCGCTGATGGATTTATTTTAAAGAGATCCCAATGGCTATAATAATAATAACCACCGCCATTTTTCTACGTTGACGTCGTGCTGGGGATTGCACGCCCCAATGAACCCTAGGTCTGTGTCAGTAGAATTAATATTGCCGCAACATGCCTAGGGTGAGGGGCCAGACTAAGACAGATACAATCCACCGGGCAGTTTTGTGGGGAACTGTTGGGCAGTAGCTACCCCACGGACTCGATCTCCCGGGAAAATTTTTTTGTTGGCTTGTCTTTATTTGCTAGCCGTAGTGAACACTGACGAGGAAAGCAAAGCTTTCACCTTTCTCTTGCCTGTATTGGCTGGCTTGAGTGGAGATTCGCAAGAGCAATCGAGCTCGGGAGAGGGATGTCTGTATATATAATTAATCCAATAAGATGCTGGTAGGAATCATGACCGTACTTCCGAGATTGTCCTGATAGCCGTGGTATACCTCTACATTCCTTAAGCACCTCAGAATATGTTGCCCCCTTGTTGCTACGTCACACTATGTGCTAGCGGCCGTTTTTAGTGCGCCATTTATTGAGTGGGCATGTCACCCTCTGCCTCTTTTATGAATGTATTTCAGTAACATTGTTCAGGCAGGGGCCATAGTCTTCACACAGTTCTTGGTAACTAGTCCACTTTAGCCTCCCAAAACCATAGCCCGATATCTTTGTTGTCCTTATCTTGCAATAGTTTTACACCAACCGGGGGTTGTCCTTGGGTGCACGTGTATAGCGCGTACAGGAATAATCGTCGGTTGGTGCCTCATTTCATAAAAAGTGTCTATATGGGCCTCTGCGAGTTGACTTCGGCCCCTCGTATGCCTTTCAAAGGTCCGGGACCTCTGGGTTCCGAGAAATCTAAGAGACCCAAAATAATAATAATAATTTAATAACAATTTTTATTAACAGAAAAATAGGTACCGCTAATCTACCTGTAAATAAAAATATAATTTGAATATAATTTTTCTTTAATTTGAATGTTCCCGCGCTTCGGACGTCATCGTAACATTGACAGCCGATGAGATTGTATTTTATTTGTGGTCGAACAATAATCCATGAAGTATCTGGCTATCGGAAGAAATCTATTTTTAAACGAGCTAATTGCTATAATCGTGATTTGGGAAACGACATTTCAAGATTATTCTTTTTATATACATTTTTTTTTCTCCCTTCAATTTTTTTTTTTTTTTATTTATGTACGTATTTAGGTACCACATCATCGCTGGTTTCACTTGTTGTTGTCATTTAGTGGATATAATTTAGTCCAACACAATAGCTGAACCCTATCTCTTAAGATACAGGCCAGACCTAGTTTAAGGGATAGAGTTTAAAATTATTGTACTCCAATGTTAAAGTATATTGAATTAATGTTAACTGAATTTATGCAGTGCAATGTGATTTTTGTTTATGCAATAAATTTTATTATTATTATTATATTATTAAGATTAGAAGGTGCATAAATTATAATTTTTCGTTTAAGTGATAAAGTAAACTACGTTGCCTGTGCTAGTATTAACTGTGTGACAGACACCGGTGCCTTCCTCCTACAGCTTTAAACATCAAAATTGATAAAGGAGGTTCGTACTGAGATGACTGCTGGTAGAGATATATGAAAGAACACATGCGAACCCAAACAAAATGTGTTAGAGGTAAGAGAATGACGATGAAAAGTTCTTAGAAACAGAATTGAGGTTGAATAAAGTCACAAATATTGGTGCGTTATGAATTTACGAATCAGAACATTCATGAATTGGTAGTAATATATATTTATATTAATAAATAGGTACCTATAGATAATAATATAAAAGAGAAAGATCGTGATCGTGAATACAAATGTTTAATTATCATAAAATAAAACAACGTAAATGTCATCTAATTAAATACATCCGACAACACACGAATTAGGCAACTGCCAAGTTCTTGAATAAACATTTTATACCGAAGCGATATTGCAATCGGCTGATAACGATTCGAGGTGGCTTCGTCCGCACTCCTCGCCTTGGCTGCTTCCACTCCTTTCGAGCCACATTTACATCTACTATCCGCATGCTAACTGTACTTCCGTTTACAATAAAACGATTTCCGTCCTAACTAACCGAAACCTGTTCACTCATTACCATTTAATATAAATAGAACATAACATTTTAACGCGATACATATTATGCTAATTAAGTTTGTTTGTTTCTCTCTTGCCCGGTAAATGCTTTATTTCCAGCTTCGATCTGTTTAACTTTTATATAAATCGGATGTGCATTTCAAGTTAACCTACAAGATATTTTATTTTGTTAGGTATTAATTAGAGTCGACTTTTTGTTTTTTATTATGTTTCTAAGGCTATATTTTATTCATGCATTCATTCGAAGTTTAAACACCTGTTGAAAAGAAAATCAAAAGCGAAAAGCAATGAATATCGAAAGTATTATTAAAATGTCTTTTATATATTTCCAATTTGTCATTATATTAGCATAATCATTTAGTTATACGAACATTTGAATAAAACAGTGATGGAAACGCGAAGCAGCCTGACCACTTTCGTCCGAACGTTATAAGTAAGCTGCGCATATTTAAGTTCTCTTACAAACCGTGGAAAATGTATTCTGTTTACCGTAAGTGTGTTTACATTATCGTCTATTTTATCTTTATTCATTTACTCAAATGAGTGTTATGTAATCACCGGACCAAGACAGATCTCGGAAGGTCGACAGCTGGCTCAGTATTTCCTGTAAACATACGCACACACTATATCGTACTACTTGGCTTGGCTTCTATAATCATGTGTTTTGGAGATGGCCTCGAGTGTGTGTTCGGTCCCGAATGCTTTCTATTTTTAAAATATTGCTGCAATTAATCGTTTATTAGTTTCCACTACCAAATAATGATGAAGAAACCAGAAGTTCATAAATATTCTTTAGTCGGAAGGACATTCCAGTCAAATTTCAAAATACATTACATGCATACAAAAGAGCGACATATTTTTAAACTTCGCAGTGTATAATATACTATGTAATAATGTTGTAAGCGTATTTTTGTATTGTTCTTATTATTATTGGCACTTGCTTACACAGTAGCGCTGTTCGGACTGTATGGAACAGAACTGTTTTTCTTAAGTTTCAACAAGAATGCAATTGATTTTTTTTGCAGTAAAATAAGGAATGCTAGATTAGAGCAGCAAACCAGTCAGTTACAAAGTGCGTCACTTGCGTGCGACATAGATTGGTTATTGTACACTTAATTTTAATCACGTTGTACGAGTAGTACCTACAATAGCATCTTCAATCTTTTTCAAACTACTTCCTTATGACAATATATTGGCAACTAACAAAGGTTGTGTATTATTGTCAACGCACTATACTAGGAAATCTGGAAAACTACGAACGATATGCTTGTGTAAAGCATAAGCTATGAAGAAATTACCAATAACTTGCATTTTTTGTTAAATTACCTGTGTGTACACTTTCAAGTTTTTTTAAGATACCGCTCACATTAATTACGTGTCAGATCAACAATCTACAGAAACGAAAACATAACAAGTACATAATAAAAATAAATTCTTTGTGCCCCGAAAAATGTTCCTTTTGGCAGCGTTGAACCCACACCACAGTAATAAGTCAGATGGTGCATTTTTGTAAAAAAATAGTTAACTAATCAGTAATAAGTACGAGTAAGGTAAGATAATATGCGTAAGACAAACTGTGTAGCTGCGTTTAATGTGTACCCGCAGTTGTCGGCACATTATCCTTGAATAAGTCGTGCTCTATGTCTGTAAATGTGCAATTTGAGGTGGTTACGCTCTGAACACAAATTAAACTTTTAAATATGTAAACACTGCATAAATAATATCTCAGTCTAAGAATAAACAGACTTCAAATTATGCACAAACAAAGGATAACCAGCTTACCTAGAACCTTATTCTAATAAATTCGGCACGTGTAGAAAATAATCAAGAACCAATACCAAACGAATAAAAATATAATCACGATTGATGTCGTAGTGAATGATAACAATCTTCATAGGTCCACCTTAACTATGTAACGGTCGCCTTGTGCCGGTGAGAACAACATCACTTAATGTTGGTTAATGTAAGTGGAACAAGGTTCATGAGCGTTCGTAGTCACCGGTGCATCAAATTATACGAATAATTGCAGCGCGCCGGACAGCGCGGCTCGAGCGTCTGCTGCAGGGACCCCGCGCGGGGCCCACGGCGACCGCCGCGACACGCTGCCAAGTTCAAGAGCGTCTCGAGCATAGCGATCACAAAAAATAAATAAGAACCCACACAAATTGGGCACGAATGGTATCGATCGCTGGTATATATAAAAATGTGTAGTTGCGGCGCGGCTCATACTCTCGACACACACCGCATCATGCACGCGTGCTTCGCGCTCCTGCTCGCGCTCGTGCCAGCGCTGGCCGCGGCCGCGCCTGTTCGGCTCGGCTACGAGAGAGAGATCGACTCCAGCAGGAGCAACCAGCTGAACACGCGCCCGGAGCTCTACATACTTGACGATCACTACGTCGCTACGCACAAGAACAGAGCGAAGCTCATCACCAGGCCGAGGCCGAATGAACCCGTAGCCGAAGATAATGTGTTACTATCTTCGGATGTGTTAAGTATAGTGACACCGTCAAAAAGAAACGTAGACAACCAAGTGAGTGATACGCTGGTTCGGCAGCGGCGGGGATACAACCTGGAGAACGTGAGGGTGCCAGCGCGGTACCCGTACCTGCCAGTGCCGAGCTATAACCGTTTCCGACGCTGGGGCTAGTGGCCGCCGGCCGCCGTGCACGCCTCCTCAAATGTCAAGGATGCGCTGATGGCACAGTGACTAGCGACTAGCACGAGCGCCGCGCATCCCCCGGGCGCCAGGCGCGCGCGGACCAAGCTCAGACTGTACTAAGTTTATGTTATTTATATGAAGTGGCTGTGATCGAACGCTCAAGTTGCGCCGTTACCTGAACGGTTTAGTGGCAACGATTGACAGAAAATAGATTTAATATTAATTGCACGACGACAGTGTAATTAGAAATGATGTAATAGATACTATTAGATAATACACTATAATATTTAAAACATATTTTTGATTTTAACTGTGTGTGATTCTCGCGAAAAGGTTTACTTAAACTACTGGGAATCTGTTATCACAATTTTTACGCAAGCCTTGAATAATGTGATCATATTTTTTTTTAAGTATTTTGAAATCCTCAATTTCAAATTAAAATATCAATTGACAAACATTCGCTCGATAGAATCCTAATAGTGAGTATAGATTCACGCCGGTGAATAAATCTTGAAAGGTCACATATTATTATTTGAAGAACTTTTTTGTATCCATCAGAAATCTTTTATATATTTTAATTGTATTTGTAACGTAAATACAGCTAGCGATATAATATAATAGTACCAAAGTATCAATAACACAATCAAGATATCGCGTGTAAACACGAAGAGTCTCACCGAGTACCTCCATGTATTACAGTAATTAGACCCTATCATTTAGTAATGGGAACAGTGAAATATAATGTATGCGAGGTTAGAATGCAGTTGCTACAATCGGTGTCAGCCAGGCCTGTTCATAGACATTAAAGCTGGACGATGACTAGTTTCTGAAGACATACTTGAACGGCTACAGTAATTACTTATTCAAACCATTGTTGCTCAAGCCGAACGATCAGAAATAATTAGCTTAATGCCGTTAACCTCATATATAGTCAAATCAGCGAAAATCAAATTGACACACTTTCTAATCGAAACTTCTCTCTTTCTTGGAAAAAGCGAACTGACTTACAAAAGTACTGAAAACAAAAGATAAGCTAATTTGTCTTCATTACAGAAAGCGGTCTGTAAGATATTAGACTCCGATTTCTTTAAATAATGGTAACCTACCTTACGGCTTAAAGCTTATTCAAGTTTTTAAAGTTACGATGTTGTTTAGTTTCAGTTAACCCTAAAAGACTCTTTGTTCAGCAGTTACAATATAAAAATTAAAAAGCTTCCTTCCTTGATTTATAAGTATTTCAGATAAAAAATATTTTTGCAAGTACTTTATTAAGCTTTTCGATGTATTAAATCAACAAGAAGACGTCTGCTGTGACGAAGTAAGCTATGTCCATTCAACAAAACATTACATGACACAAATACATTATCAACTACTTATAACAACTTCTGCAGATGATG
Organism: Polia nebulosa; assembly: GCA_951329385.1. Taxonomy (NCBI): domain Eukaryota; kingdom Metazoa; phylum Arthropoda; class Insecta; order Lepidoptera; family Noctuidae; genus Polia; species Polia nebulosa. Next base: position 16,360,313 of record OX589599.1, on the reverse strand, counting down.
CTTGCTAGTAAGAACATGGTAACATCTTTGAGAATATACTTACCTACTCATAACAAAAAAGTGGAAACTCAAACTCGAACTAGCCAAAAAATAACATATTACATATACAATCATAAAATATCAATACATCATACCATATCACATGAAACAATCATCAAAATAAATACCTATAAATAATAATCTGTGGTAGCTCGTCTCTAAACTTGCCTAATCACTAGTATTCTATTGGATCTGATGCGGTATAGCCGAATTTCCCAGCTGGTGTAATTTGGAGGCATCAATTTTAATACAGTCTATTAACATTGAATACACGCCTAAACTTAATGTTGGGTAGTTATTTTCCATAATAAAAATATACGGTCTTACGAGTACATAAAGTTCCTCATTAAATAACTGAGAACTCCAAGGTAATGTTTATCTTTTTAAAATAAAATTCAAATCAGAGCTGGCTGGGTACTTCCGAATACATGTGCAGGGAACCTTGATGGTAACCTCATACGTAGCCAGGCTCGGAATATACGCAGCATGCATGAAGACTTCGTATTCACTAAAGTTACACGAGTCGAATCAGTAGAACGTATCGAAACAAAGAGATTAGGAAGCAACAATCAGAATGTTGAGAATGTCGTTATTGTGTGTTGTGGCAACTGGCAACTAGTCGTCAAGGTAAAAGTCAACCGAACTGCCGCCGTGCGGTCTACGATGTACCTACTGATGTACTCCACAGCGGGCCCCCTCGGCCCACAGCGCAGCTACCCTCCGCCCTCAACTCCTACACAATTACTGTCAGATGCTGTCACTCAAACACCCCAATAATAAAAACATCTTAATATTTTACGATGACAGATTTCAACGCAAGTAAGTGTTCAAAGGAATCAGAATGTTTACTTAAGATACACTTTATTTATTTAGGTATAGCGTGTGGTGAATATGCTGATGTAACATACAAAAAACTATATCTTACTTATAATATTATAAATGCGAAAGTTTGGATGGATGGATGGATACTTGTTACTCAATCACGCCAAAGCGGCTGAACGGATCTGAATGAAAAGCACAGAGATAGATCAAAGTCTGGAATAGCACATGGGCTATAATTTATAGTGGGGGAAGTACTAATCCACGCGGGCGAAGCCGCTGGCTGAAGCTGGCAGTGTTATAATAGATTTAATGCTTTACTTAACCTGCAAGTAACGGGTTGGCTTGGTCGTACATACCTACCCAAAACCAAAGATAATAGACGTAGTTTTATCTCAAGTTTCGCTAATACTAGGAATAAATATTTCGATGTACAGAATATTAAATCCTACGAGTTTTACCTTAAAAATAACTGTAGCTTTATATATATTGGATGAACAACAGCCCTCATACGAGCATTAGGCAATTTCATAAAATAGCGGATTATATGCTATATGTTAGCTGTTGAATTTAAAAATGTGGGCGAGTCCGGGAAAAGTTACATTTTACTTTTAAAATACAGGCGAAAAGAAAGTTTGTCATAAATACAAGAGCACACAAATATACGCACCTACAGTTGCAAGAATTAAAATAATGTTTAGCATGAGATATATCTAGTAGATATCTACTGTATATATTTAAAACGTATCTAGCGTATTTTCTCATCACTTTGATCTTTTATGGATAAAATCTATATAGCTGGAGACCTTTTGACTAGCAAAGGAGATGCGGACTGCGGTCGCATTTCATCTAGTAGATAGATATTATTATCTACGGCTGAGCCTCAGAATAAGTACTGAATCAGTCCGAGTTATTATTTATGGAAAACAGAATATTCAAATAAATTTCGGTCAGCCTGCAAATCGAGCCATAATGTCGAGGTTCAATCGGTATATCAAAACTATTTATTAATATTGTATGAAATGAAATTGTAGTGAAACATTTAGCTACCTATATCTTTCTTACCTTCTTCTTATTCTTGTTTATTTTATATCTTTAGATTAAGATATTCTATGCAATGCAGAACTCGTCTAGACATTGTATAAAATGCCACGAAAAGATCAACAAACTATAAAATGAAGGACATATAAGACATCTTTTGTTAAAATGTAGGTAGTAATGCTCTCAGTAGAGTGGGTGACACTCTATCCCGAAAAGTCCTGATCTAATTCGAAGAGCGAGCGAAGCGAGCTCAGGATCTTAGAGCATCCCAGGTTACAGGTGTTAGGTTTGAAGGGGCTAAAACTATTAAAAATTAGAAGGGGCGAGCGAATGAAACCCTGGAAACCCTGAAGACAAATATAGTTAGTAGATAAGTCGTCAGCTTATCTTAAATAAGACGATCGTTAGCACGTTTCCGGCTGAACATTCGACATTGTAGGCAAAATTAATCAATAATATTTCATACATGTCCTGAACGTTTTAGGAATACTATAGAATGGCTAAAACGGCGGCTTTTACAGATTGCCGGTAATATACATAATTATGACAAGCACATTATTAACAGTACCTACCTTAAAAAAAAAAAAAAAAAAAAAAAAACAGTACCTACCTTATTATTTTGTATGAAGATTCTCGAAAGTATTATTCATCAATGCTCCAATACAAAGAGTGATGAGTATACTTATATTAAAACATAGACAGCTTTCTTTAGAAAGGTGTCACTCAACGTTTCATGCCTTTCAAAGATACAAAGGTGAGCGCTTATTTCCCGTCGACAATAGTTGAGCTGTCAGACAGACGTGTAAAAACGTCGTGTACAGTTAACATTCTGTGTGGGATGAACGATTTGGCCGACTGACACCTAATTATTGTCTTAGAGGATGTACTCTCACGATCAAGTCCCGCTATTCGCCAGCTATACAAGCAACTCAGCGGTACTTGCACTCCTTTTACATACACGTATTATTTGTACAACTACTATTCAGGACAAGACCGGGTCGCTGTGCTAACACAGCCATCTTTTTAAATAAAATTATCAATTAATTACTTCCTCGTCTGTCAAGCTAAATTTTATTGCGAGTTGACCTCATTTGTCATCAGCTATCATTCATCTGAGCTCATTTAGAGCGAGAGTAGCCAACAGCTCCCCTGCGCTATCTCAAAACGAATTTGTTTTCTTCGCTTTAGAGATAAAATCCAAGACGTCTTCGTAAAAGTTTGTACTGAAAACGTTTTGTATTTTTTGAGGATAAGGAAAAGCTTCAGTGATGATTGATCGGTTTTCATGATATTAATATTGCTCAAAACGTTAGAAACTTTTACGTATACGCTAGATTACAAATCAAAGTACCTATATTAAACAATCAGCTATATTAGCTTTATTAAACAATCTAGTTTTATCTAACAAATCCTTCATCGTATCAAGCACCATTTTGTAATACGGCATCAATGCCTCAAGGGTAAGGGCAAAAACTTTCAGAGGTTCAGTTCCATTACAGTTACCAAGTATATATTTTAAAGTTTGTTGTGGTAATACGACACAAAAAGCAATAAAAACATTCGAAATATCGCAGTGGCGAGCGCCCGCTTCCTACGTGATCTTGTTAAAATGCTGTTTCAGTGTGCCGATCTGTTATGTATGTCTTTGACATCCTCACAAGCACTATACCACATAAGCTGACCATTCAAAACTCAAAAGAATACAAATTACAACAACACATGAATATTTTACGAATTGTGAAATCGAACGCCACAAACAAAGAACAAAAGCTTAAATATAGGAATAAATGAATACATAATTAACTTAGAAACATATTGCATTTATATGTATAAGGAGCTGACCTATTCAAGGCCTAACCTATTAATTTGAAATACTTAATGTAGATATAAAATAATATTATTATTCAGTGCATAAATCAAACTGGACGTAATCATCTATAAGTGATATCAACGTGGGTTGTCGAAGATATAGTAATTGCCACAGACATTACTTTGAGCAGGAAGTGTGGAACATATTCTTTTAACTAGTCGAAGAGAACTTGACCTGACATGTGTACAAACTACTACCACTACTCCTGAGCAATAAGTCCCGGCCACTAGGTGAAACTCAATTGTCTGGTAGCGTGACAAACTGTCCGAACTCCGTTTGATACGTTTCAACATCGCGAAGAATTTACTTTTCTTTTATTTCATTAGCTGTCTTGTCCCGGCATCATCTCTAGACAGCCCCTTCGGTGTATTATTGTAAATGTCATGTCAGTAAATGTGTCGTCGTGAGACAACGTGACTATAAGTTAACTCTTCTAGGTATCTTCTGTGGAATTTTATAGACCTGTAGGTCACATAATGAGCAATTAAGTAAAGGCAAATATCTGGTTTACGACTCTTATTGCTTTGGATCATTTACAATAAGCCAAAGCTTTCAGTAAAATATGCAGAGCTGTACTTATACAAACCGTAGGTACCTACTTACAGATTCTGATACAAACTCTCACAAGGCTGACCTTAAATAGGAACATGAAGGAACATACCTACATATTTTTCTCAGTTATTACTTAAGGCTCTATTACCAGGAACTGATCAATGACTTAGCATCCAAATCGTTTTATGTAACACTCGTCGTTAGCATAATAACAACGTCGTGTAAGCAGGTTTATGTAGTTTATCATACCTACAACTCTACGTATATTTATAATAGTAGTGATTCATCTTTCTTATCTAATTAATCTACCCGACGGACGACGGAACACATTTACTAGAGAAAAATTGATTAATTAATAACTAAGCAAAAACTATGCGAAGAATAAAAAAAAATCTTGGAGGATTAACGAGGCCTTCACCTTCAATCGGTGACGGTGATCAAAACTTAATTATAACAGATGTCCCGTGAGCGAGTAGAGCAAGCGTGTGGTGCGAGGCGAGGCGAGGCTGAACGTCTCCACACCCGGTTGCTTGTTGTGATCGGGAACGTTTACATTTGTTTACGTTCGCGCGCCTTCCCTCCGTGGCCAAACTCCAAATGTTCGCCCCCAACCCACACCTGGCAACACCGCCCCCGGGCAAGGCGACGAAGCGCCCGTCACCGCGAGATCCCGAGCGGGATGGGGCACGGGCACAACCCGCACAACACACATTTGAACTCGCGTGACTTGAATCATCCCATTCATATCTTCACCCTTGTCCCTTGCAAAGATAGATAAAGTGTCACATCACTCAAACTTATCAAGTTTAATCCTAAAGTTCTGCGTGTATTGTATTACCTCATTAGAGAAAATTTAATTCGTAATTGTTAGAAGCTTCAGTTCGCTCAGTTTATATAAATTAAAAGCAAATAGTGGAACATGAATTTAAGTTTATGTGTAATTACTGAAAGTTTTAAAGCTTTCTGAAAACATCCATTACTTTAAGTAATCCGACTTTGCGGCGGTAGTGCCCCTCTTTGAGGAGTGGCTGGAGAGGCGCCACGGCGTCCTCACGTTCCGCCCGACGCAGGTCCTCACCGGACACGGTTATTTCAGGAGGTTTTGTGTCGGATAAGGCGGGAGGAAACGCCCGGGTGTTACCACTGCGCGGATCGCCCAGAGGACACGGTGGAGCATACGGTGAAGGTCTGCCCCGCTTGGGCGGAGCACCGCCGTGTCCTCGTGGATGCGATAGGCGGCGGCGACCTCTCGCGCCCGGCCCTGGTTCACGCCATGGTACGGAGCGAGAGGGAATGAGAAGCAGTCTCCTCCTTCTGCGAAGCAGTAATGCTCGCGAAAAGGGAGGCCACATGGGTGAGGGAGACTCAACAACAGAGTCACCCTCACGCTCTCAGCAGCAGCCGCTCGCCAGCAAACGCCTGGGGCTTCCGGCGCCGCGAGACGATCTCCGGCCATCGCAGACCCGGGCCTGCAGACGGCGAGTAAAGGGTAGCTCGCCGTCCGATCAGCACCAGGCCCGAGAGTCGACGGCGTGTAGTGTTCCACGCGCGCCTCAAAGAGTGGTCAACAATAATGACGGGGCCCGTCATGGCCGATGCCTGGCCAGAAGTTGTGGATAAATTCGAATCAGAGTTACCGCGCCCATGGGCACTCAGGGCAGGGAAGAAACAGGGGTGGGTTTTAGTCAGTAAGAGTCTGACACGCCTTCCCGCTCCACCCTAGAGCGGGAGATATCATTGGAGGATATCCCACCCCACAAAAAAAAAAAGTAATCCGACTACCGGCCGATTTTGTTTAACTTCGGATCTTTGCTTCGCGGTTATTGAGTATTTTACCTGAGCAGCGCACGGACGAAGAAAAATAAACTATTTTTGTCTATTCGCGACGACTTATTGATTCTTGTCTTTCAATAATTAGACTAATTATAACGTAAAAATTCTTTATCCTCTTTGTAACAAACGTGAAGTTGGATTTTTTAATATTTATTTTCTGTGATAAGCTACGATTTTTTATTCAATGAGGGCGCCACTGGACCGCGAGAGGGGCCTTAAATTAAATTCGTTCTGGAAGTTGCCAGGAAGAATAATAATATGCTACTACCTACTTTCTGTTAAAATGTTTTGATTTGTAGAGCATTTATATTTTGTTATAACAAACTGAACTACACTTAAATATTTTAAGAAGAACAATTCATTTTGAGTGCGAGTTTCCGATTCATTTCTTTTTTCTAATAAAACGTTCGCTAGAGAGTAAACAGGAAAAACGATTACCTACATGAAAACGGCAATGGGAATAAAGAAAATCGTTTGAGTGCCAACGTGCCCATTTTCCTACTATACTCAGAGACGGAATTTTATTCCGGGGCTACCGTTGTTGTAATAAATGTTTCTTGAACTCCTTGCGTTATGTTTCATAAGAAAAATAACTATCACGAATACTTTACGGAAAAACTGCTGCCGGCCTGGTTACTTTCCGCTTTCTCAGCGGTATCATTTTAATGTAACTAATGTTCCCTAGCTAATAAGTCAATTTCCGCACTTTCGTAAATGGTCACACGCAACGTGAAGCAACTTGGCCGTGTTTTATGGTTTAGCTTGTTTTTTAGCTGCCTTGCTCGATATTGATAAATGAAAGGGTAACAAAACAAGTATGGCGAGCCCGAAAACCGGAACGTGGGTGATTGCATAAGCACATGTGCACGCTGCAACCAGTGTCGGGGACTCAGGGGCCGATGACCGACCGACCCTGATTTTTGCAAAATTTTCGGTTTAATCGAGGCGGCCCGGGAGCTTTTTAAATACTACAACGTCGGTCACAAAGCTTACATTGGCTTAGTGGTGTGAAAATGATTGATTGTTACATAAAATATTATTTTCTGTTAGAAGGGAGAATCGAGCGGGATTGAAAACAGTTAAACCACGAAATACGTGGGTGCTGCCTGTAACCACGTGCCATAATTATATTAGTTTTAGAGAGCACAATAGAGCTAAAAACACCGACTTCCGAAATTAAAGTTATTTTGCACTTTTTTTGGAAGTCGGTTCTATTTTTTTGTAAAGCTTAGTCGTATGATCGTATGTCTCACGAGAAGTGTCGAAAAGCCGTCTTAGGGGTAGGTACTTACAATAAAAAACTTTTTTACAAAACATACAACCGACTTCCAAAAAAGAAAATACAATTAAAATTGAAAAATAACTTTAATTTCGGAAGTCTGTATGGTGTTTGTATTTTATTTCTTCGTTAATTGACACCGACTTCCATAAAAAAGCACAAAAAATGTTTAACAAACTTTAATTTCGGGTTGTATTTTTTGTAAAGATTTTTAATTTTCACTTTTTACTTTTGTTGTACCCTAAAACGCCTTATGTAAAACTAAATAGTAAAGTTATGCCCGATTTGATAGCCCCAAAAATATGGAATTTGAACATAATTGGTGAAATTATGGTGTATCAGGGTGAACTGTATAAATCTGTGAACGACGGGTACAGAGCATAAATTATCAGCGTGAAGTGGTGTAAACAATAAACAGACATGCGATTGCAGCAATTCCAGAAGGTTTGCTATTATTTATTGATGAGTTCCATTGTGTATCTCCGAAGTGCTTCATCAGATCTTCACCAAATTTATTAATTTATTAAATGGGGCCATATGAGAAGCATTACAAATAAAAATAATCATCAAAATCGGTTCAAGAAAAAAGTTTTGAAGTAACACACATAAAAAAAATACAGTCGAATTGAGAACCTCCTCCTTTTTTTTTTAATCGGTTAAGAAAACCCCACTTTTTCAGATGAGCTTGATAACACTGTAACTTACTAACGTAGGAAGAGTAGCGATGTAGCCACAGTAGAGCAATAGTGCAGGTACCTCCTTCATAAATATCTTTTTGTCAAACTGGCTCTGACTACGCTCTAACATTAATAAATTAATTGAGCAATTTATTTGCATCATAAAAGAAACTTGCTATTAAAACTTTCTACGGAGAAAGAGCCAACAGATGTTCTGTAAGTTATACGATGAGCATAATAATCATCAGGTACATAAAGATCTATGGTACTTATACTATATGGTGTCAATAAAGATGAATCTTCTCAAAGGTGAAGGTACAATAGATAGGTATACCTACTGGGAGCACTTTTATCTTAGGAACGACACCGGTCAAGCTAGTTTTTCTTCACTGCAAACAAGTAACAACCCTTTTAAAATACTTGTTCTTTTTGTTACAAACCTTTGGAAAAAAAAAGTATAGAATGTTGCTTAATTATAATTTACTTGTCAGAGTCGGCGCTTGTGAGCGTAATTTTGCTCTGTTGCTTTGCCTTTTCACAAACGAGTGCCTAATATACTTAATCATCATCATTATTTCAGGCACATAGGTCTCACTTTTGGGGGGGAGGGCGTGCGAGCCCTCACGACGGGGGATGCAGTAGCACGAGGTGGGGTCGTCTTGGCGGTGTCTATCGACATCGTAAATGCCTTCAATACCTTGTCCTGGAGTTGCATCAGGGAGGCACTCCGGTATCACCAGTTGCCGACCTATCTCTGTCGCGTGGTCGAGGCTTATCTGATGGATAGGGCCGTCATCTACCCCAGCACCCCGGGGAGAGCGGAGCCGGTGACAGATGTCGTGTGTTATCCCACAGGGATCGGTTCTGGGGCTCCTTCTGTGGGACATCGGGTACGGCTGGGTGCTGTGCGACCTCCCATAGCGGCATCAGCGTAGTATGCTATGCTGACGACACGCTGGTCGCACCTGGTGGCGGCTCAGCTAGCGACGCGCGAGGATCCGGCAATTGTAACTCGAGGTGGCCCCCTGCATAAGTCCGAGACCATGTGTTTTCATGGTCCTCGGAACACGCCACTGTCGGATTCCCAAATAACGGTAGGAAGGGTTCACATCAGCGTCGAGTCGACGATGAAGTACCTGGGACTCGTCCTCGACTAGACCAGGCCGGTCTTCAAGCTGCTCCTGTATCTCCCCTAGATTCATCCAAACGCCACCTCACGGAGGCTCTACGCGAAAGTCGTGCGGTCCATGGCCCATTACGGAGTACCGGTGCGCGTTCCCTAACCAGCCCGCCGCTGAACGCGTCCAAAAGAGTCATGGCCATCTGGCTGACCCGGGGATACCGCACGGTCTTCGGTAAGGCGGCGAGTCTTGCCGGATTGCCGCCATGGGATCTGGAAGAAAAAGTCCTCGCGCACATTTGGGAGTGGCGCGAGGAAGTGAACTCCATTGAAATCACGGCACGACACCGACGGGATCTCATGGCGGCATAGAGTGAGCGACTTTCGCAACCCAGCGCTGGGCACGCCACGATTGCGGCGATAAGTCCCCACTTTGAGAAGTGGATGGAAATGTGCCATAGTGTCTTTACCTTCCGCCTGACGCAGGTCCTCACCGGACACGGTTGTACCGGATTAGGCGGGAGGATACGCCCGGGTGTCACCATTGTGTGAATCGCCCGGAGGACATAACCGAGCATACGGTGGAGGTCTGCTCCGCTTGGGCGGAGCACCGCCTTGTCCTCGTGGAGGTGATCGGCGGTGGAGACCTCTCGCGTCTGGCCCTGGTCAAGGGCATGGTACGGAGTGAGAGGGTATGGGAAGCTGTACCTTCTAGTAGAAGTGTCAAGCTATTTATGAATTATGATACTAATCGTGTTCACTGACTATATTAGGGCGTTGACTCAGCTTCATCAGTCATCGAATCTCAGGGGCCGGCCCCCCTGGAAATTATCCCTAGATACGACAATGGGCTAAATAATGTTTGTAGAGTTGCAATCCAAACTGGAATATAACGTTAAAACTACATGAATACTTAGTTACCTACATTGCAGAAGGTGAGGCACAATGATATCAAACCGCAAACGTGCCATAATATACGTTTTTTTGCACTTCCACCTTATAATATTCAGTCCTTTGGGTACGCTAAAAGCATCTTTTTCGTGTGAAACTTCATCATAATCTTTATATATAAAACAAAGTCGGGTTAGTTACACCACTCATAACTCAAGAACGGCTGGACCGATTTTTATGATCTTTGATTTGTTGGATTTTTCTCCGTCCTGAATAGCGGAATAACTATTAAAGTATCGGAAAAAAGAATTTTAAAAAAATATGTGGAAAATTCTATTCCTACCTACACTTTGTATGTAACGGCTTTTTGATTATACCTCGAGAATGGATTTTTTATTGATTCTGAGGCGGTAAGAAGTTCGCCAGGCCAGCTAGTTGTGAATAAATTGAAAGAACCAGATGACTGTGTCGGAGTGAAATGGAGAAAATACGATACTACTGGTTTCACATACAACGTTGTCAAAGCTTTAAAATAAAGTCTTGTACATTTGTGTAACTTTATCAGATAAGCTCAAATTGTTTATGCGCTACTTTGTTGCTACTATGGGCTGCGGGTCAGGCGCCCACGACGCACACGACAATACCTTTTTTACTAAAATAGTCCGCTTTATACGACACGGTTTTACACTTTGCTACCTTACATTTTTCTTTAACAAATGTGAAATCTCGTAAAGGAAAATCACGATGAGTTTGTTACAAGGGATTTTTCTCCCGAGTATGACTGACATAAATAACATAGTTTTCAGATATTTTTTTCATAAATACATACATTCATAATCAGCCTTATAATATCCCACTGTTGGTACTCTGGCCTCCTCTCTAGGAGAGGGAATGGGCCGCCAATCACCACGCGGGCCCAGTGCGGGTTAGCGGATTTCACTGTCTTTGTATTATTAGTTCTAGGACATCCGGTTTCCTCACGATGTACTTTCATAAATGCCGTTCATTTATCTCTGAATACGGATAAAAAATAGACAAACTTAAAAAGGTTTGAAAGGAAAAATTTGTCCGGTTCTCTAACGAAATGTAGTCATACCAACGTACACGCGATATGTATTAATACAAAGAGCGTTTCTCTTTCACTTGACGGAGGAAGAAGACGCGTGGTCGGATCTGAAGGAAACTTTTTCTTTGTGCAGCTTTTCTATACCTTGGGGAAACCGGGACGGTGTTTCACTGGAAACGTAGGTATATTTAACAACAGAGAAAGTTAAAGTACTCTGCCGACAAAATAACGAAGGAAAATATTAAGTGGGTATTATTTTCGTTGCTAACATTAGTTGCTACTTACTTAGAGCACATGTGGACGTAGATACCTACTCGTATGTTAGCAGTAGATACAGTAAATGGCAAGTATTTAATAAGTGATCATAATTCATACGTCCTCGACCACATTCTCAGATTTTTGTTACGATTACTGTTCAGTGCACACGACTAGTTGCACATTAAATCGATATCTATGTTTTTTATAAGCCTTATATGACACTAGTTTTTCCCACGCAATCACTCCTGTGGCCGTGCATTTTTTGGGATGAAGAAAAAAAAGAAGCCTTTAACACTCAGCGATACTTTAACATCCGTCAGTTAAAAAAAACGTAATCGGATCAGTGTTTCCAGAGATTTTTTCCTTTTGATATGAATTAAGTATGATAATTCAGTACCCACCTACTGAATTGCCAGATATTTTGTCACTTTAAAGTTTAAACAACTAGTTTTCAGGATATGAAAGCCGTCTGGTTACTAGACATAATAGATCTCATGAAATAATTACCTGTATAATAAGGGTCAACTCACACCGAAAGAGCGCCGAAGGGCAGCGCAGTTTCAGTGTCATATGAATTTTAGCTTTATTTTCATTACTACAATACTTATTATCGCATGAGAAACTCGAGTCGCGCGGCGGCGCCGCGGGCATCCGCGCGACTCGAGGCGACTCGAGTTGACTTCGGTGTGAGTTGACCCTAAATGGCTGCTTATTTTCAGCATTTAGCAATTTATACCATATCATCTCGTAGAGGCACGCGCGCACTAGCATATCCTTAGTTATCAATCAGTTAATGAATACATTGTTATGAACTCATGACGTCATATCATAGAACCCATTGTGTACCTATGAACACACTGCCTACTGACGGACCTCTCTACTGTCCGACGTTTTGTATTGACAGCGATAACAGTTGCCGTCTCAGATCGGAAAAACCTAGGTAGGGGTAAATATAATAACCACAGTCTACAAATAAACCTTTGACGTACTAACTCAATTTCCTCATCATTATTTTATTTTCAGACGGGATATTTTAAGCTCAGATGCGTCTGTAATAATAAAGTATTTAGTACAATTTTATTAGCTTTTACAGTTTATTTTTAACTAAGTCCAGCCTGTGAAACCACAAAAAGTTTCCGTAACAAAATCTGAAGATTATCCCACAGTCGTGGTAAATGAAAAAAAACGCCGGTGTATAAAAGTCTTCTAATAAGACCGTCCAAATTCCTTCCAATTTCATAAAAAAAACAGCGCTCAAATCCGCCGACATAATTGGCAACGAATAAAGCTGATTTAAAATGGATCTCAGCAGGCAAAGCCTTAGCTGAGTTGAGTTGAGACGCACCTGATTAACTGCCAAACAGACGGATAACTAGGGACCTACCAGTGTGACAGTGGTGCATATGGCTAGTTCAGGATCTAGCCCGTTTGGCCTTAGCCAATGGGGTTGACGATTAAAACAATCTAATTAGTCCGTCTGTTAGATTACCAAAAAATATTGGACACGTATTTTTTCTTTTGTCACTTTAACAAAAAATTGAGACAATACAGTAGGTTGAAATTTCGGATGACGTCACTTAGGTTAAAATTGTACCACTTTTAAATAAAAAACCAGTCCTCTGCCGACGCCAATTGAACGAGACAAATCCATAGCTCCAATTCCACCAGCACCAACGGTCCCTCGTCCAGAAAATCATCTCTCCCGAGGAACTCAAACTTCATGTTCGTGGCGTTAGAAAAGTGAGAAACGGAGGGGTCATCATCAGCACGGACAAGAGAGCAGACATAGAAAAATTACGGAAGTCGGAGAAACTAGCTTCATCGGGCCTTACCGTTGAAGAACCAACAAAGCGACGTCCTGGGATTGCAGTTATTGGTGTCCCCGTAGCCGTAACTGAACAGGAGGTATTTATTTGATTGTATTTTCGAGCAAAACCTCTCTGAGAAGCTGCCGAACACAACCAGTGAGCCCCTCTTAGCTACAATGAAATTAAGCCATAAATCTGGCACATTGCAATGGCAGGTAAGAAAAAAGCTGAGTACCTACCTGTAATTATATTATAGAATTACCAGCTAATATCAGGAGAATTTTAATTGACCAAGGGCGAATCATCAATTGGACGTCCAGCCCCGTCAGACATTTCAAGATAGTTACCATGTAACGTAGTGGCGTTACAATCTCAATGAAACATAAACATACGGAAAAATCCAGAGACCAAAAGCCAATTTGGTAAGCATAGACAATTTTAGTTACTGACAACACTATTGTCTTTGGTTTCTATGACATCTGTCAATGACGGCGTAGATATAAAAACCCGATACACGCCAGGTGGTCCTTTTGAATCTTAATCCAGCTGTTGGCGGTGGACTCGCCTTGTTCTGTAGAACATCCTTGAGCCGTGTACCGATCGCCAAATCCAAGCAGCTGTAGTTTGCATTGGCAAATATTTGCCAACTTAAATAAGTGTTCTTCAACCCCTGTAATTGGGTGAGTGTTCGAACAGCATACAGGTAGCTTTGTGCATTCTGTGTTCCTAATCTTGTGTATAAATTCTTTCCAGAACATGTCTTCCTTAATTTCATTTCTTAGCATTGTATAAACAAGGCTCATAACCTACAAAAGATCTGTCGCACATTGTAATCACGCCTTCCGCGTGGCTAGCTTTACGAGGCCTTAGCTATGCACATACTGGCTTGCGCGTGGCTGCTGCTGCGCTCGAATGTGCATGTTTTCATGCTTTTCCACCTCACCATTGTAAACTCCTTCTGATTTTGACAACCACACTTGTTAGCGCACGTACAGCCGCTTTGCTCATGCCTAGGTGTCAAAATCAGCGGAGAAGCTTATCTTCCACCATTATGACACGCTGGACATTGTTCCCAGGGTCCCAGATCCGGATTACCAGCTCCGGATTCCCAGATACAGATTTCCTGACCCTGCTTCCCAAATTCTTAAAATGGAGGGAGAGGACTTGGAGCCCTGCACTCTGGGCACGCACCTGCATCGTCCTCCATCGCGGCCATCCTGCCGCAGTGCCTCGTGGCGCGGCCACTAGGCCACTCACCACGGCGGCTCGCTCCACGCCGGGTGCATATTTACCCGCGTGGCCTCAGCAGGCCGTCTCCGAGCCGGCTAGACCACCTGCCGGCCGATCCATCCTGGCTCCTGTCGACCCTGCGAGCCGGCGCTGCCGCCTGCCGGCCAACACCTCCGGGAGCAAACGCAACGTGTCTTCCCCGAGACACCAAGGCTGAGTCAGGGCAGTAGCGTGCTATCTCCCAGGGAATACTGAATCATGTGACTGCAGACCACCCCACACCCTTTTCTCTATTTCAAATATATATTTTTAACGTTGACCGAGGTACGTGTTGTTACTTATTATCCCACGTAGGCTCCTTACGTCACAACCAGTTGCTTCAATTGTCAGCTATTCGGACATACTGCCAAGTATTGCCGAAAACCTAGCACAACTTGTAACCACTGTGGAGAGACTGGTTATTCCTTCAAGGATTGTAGCAATAATAACGCTCCTCCCAAATGTGCGACGTGTAATCGCTTCAAGCGCAAATGTGACCATCAAACTGGTGATGCTACGAGTAGTTGCCCGGCACGCAAGTTTGCAGAGGAAAACTATATTAATTCTATATTAATTATGGTTTATAAAGGCGCCTAAGAGCGCTACAGATTTTATATCTTTTTAGGCACGCTAACAGGAGTTTTATTTTATTTTTAAATAGTAACTGTACTTATGATCGATAATTTGCTTTATGACCTAGATAGCTTTTCTGTGTCTGAAACTAAAATCTGTAATGTTGAAGACTGTAAACATTTAATGCCCGCTGTGGGTAAAACTTTGCTGACCCAAAATATTGCAAAAAGAAACATGAACGGTTTCGAAGTGTTGTTACAGAATCTTGGCATAAGCTGAGATATAATTGTCCTGACAGAATGTTGGTTGTCCAACCAGCCACTCAATTTACCACCCCTGGATAGTTATTCTTGCCACAAAACCAATCGACACATCAATCAAAATGACGGCTTAGTAATTTATACCAAGAAAAATCTGAAAGCAACCGTAGAGGAACCGATAGTTCAGGATAATAATTGCTTGATCATTGAAATAAGCCCAGATATAGTGGTAATTCAGACCTCCTTCTCAAGATATATACCGATTTTTAGATACTCTTGACACACTTCTAAAAAAGTTGTGTAATTTTAAAAACATTTTACTAATAGGCGACATAAATATTAACATGTTGACGGGAAAATCGATAATCATGCACATCATTACCTAAACATTTGCTCTATCACGGACTATTGCCAGCTTATCATTACCCCACGCATCAAAGTGGGTCATACTTTTTTTTTTTGTGGGTTGGGAAATCATTCCAAATCATCTCCCGCTCTGGGTGGAGCAGAAGGACGTGTCAGACTCTTACTGACTTAAACCCACCCCTGTTCCTTCCCTGCCCTGAGTGCCCAGGGGCGCAGTATCTCTGTTTCGAATTTATCCACAACCCCTGGGCAGGTTTATCCACAACCCCTGAGCAGGAAGTGGGTCATGCTTAGTCATAATATTTTGAAAACAAAAACACCAACCAAAACATTCATTAGGTACGAATTCTTCGCTAACTGTTCATAATGCAATTTTACTAACATTACAAATGTCTTTACCTACTCGTAGAAAAAACTACATGCGCAGCTATACCAAAGTCATTATGGAAAAACTTGAAAATGAAATACGCAGCATAAATTTTGACCCAGTTTAAAACTCATGCGACGCAAATACTTCCCTAAACTACTTTATTGGCTCACTGCAACATGCAATAATTAAAAACACTTTCACTAGTAAAATGCCTAGGATATATAATGTTGTCAAACCCTGGATTGCACCAGGTCTCGTCCGTTGTAAAAGACACAGAGGCAATTACACCTTAAATTGAAACTCGCACCTATTGTTAACTAGGTTCTTAGCATAACGTACAAATGGTACAGGAACTTTTATAAACAACAACAACAACAACTACCAACACACCCACCACTACACACAACACACACACACACACCACAACAACACACAAACACACAGACACAGTAGACACGACACACGTACACACGGACACGTAGACACGGTAGTGTTGGTACACTACTAAAAACTTATGGACTATAAAGGTCTGAAATAAATTTTTTTTTTATTTTATTTTTTTTTATTTTATAATAACCTTCTGAAGAAAATAAAAGTCCAGCATGATAAATATGAGCTGCAATCAGGAGGAAAAATAGTAAACTAGTCTGGAAATTTATAAGAACAAATACTTTTAGAGCAAAAAATTCCGAACCTCCACTTGATTTACTATCAACAGATATTAGCCCATCTGCAGCAGCAGATAAAGTAAATATTTTTTTTGTCAAACTTGGTAAAAATTTGGCTGACAAAACACCTGAAAGTAGAACTCTGCCTTGCCAAAACCAGACTAATGTAACTGTAAATCTAGTTAATTCCTTTGTTTTATTACATAACAACGTCGATGAAGTTTTAAGACTCACTTCCGGGTTAAAAGATGTATGCGCTGTCGGGTGGGATGATATACCAAATAGGATCCTTAAGAAATTTAAATAACTACTTGTTCAACCTTTAACACAATGTCTTACTAGCTATGTCTGTCAAATGGAGTTTTCCTAGCCTACTTAAAGAAACATTAGTCACGCCTGTATTTCAAATCTGGAGGCAAGTACTACGTTAATAACTACAGACCCATATCAGTCTTAACCGGCCTCTCAAACATTTTGGAAAGAATTATAAATAATATGTTAATAAAATATCTTGAGGACAACAAATTACTTTCAGATAGTCAATTTGGTTTTAGACCAAAAAGATCAACCTACCAAGCAGTAAGTACTCAAAATGAAAAATTATATTACTACTAACCTGGATAATGACTTGCATAGGAATTTTCCTGGATCTTGCCAAAGCTTTCGACACTATTTCTAGCTCTAAACTATTGCACAAGCTTGAAACACTTGGGATAAGAGGATCACAACTTCTACTTTTTTCTGATTATCTTATCAATCGTTATTAGTGTGTAAAACTCGGTCAGTATAAAAGTTCAGAACTTAAAAACAGCTGCTACGGCATTCTACAAGGAAGTATTTTGGGCCCAACTTTGTTTTTTATTTACATAAATGAACTGTGCAACCTGAAATTACCAGATGGTATCATAATGTCATACACAGATGACACAGCCCTGTTGTTCTCGGCTAAATCACGACGTCTATAAAAACGCTCAGAGTGATTTTACATAGTATCAAATTGGCTTCGTATGAATCTACTAAAATTAAATGCAGATAAAACCTATTCTGTTTAGAATGAGAAACACTAATTTACTACTTAATAACCTTACCATTTATGCTCACAACTTTACGACAGATGCTGACGCTGCTTGTTCGTGTCCCACTCTAGCTAAAGCCGATCATATATGAAATACTTAGGTGTCACAATTGACACAAATCTAAATTACGTCACATTGTTGACTTTAAATTAAATAAACAGTTATATTTGGCTTTGTGCCAATCTGTTCTTACATACTGCATAACTTCATGGGGCGGTGCTGCGAAGTCAATTTTACTCCCTCTAGAACGCACTCAAAGAGCAATTCTAAAGGTGGCCACCTAAAGGCCTTTTAGATTTCCTACACACCAGCTTTACATTGCATATGAGGTGCTAACAGTACGCCAATTATTTATATTGCACATCATTTTACACCAGCACATAGATCTCACCTACAAGCCAGTACCTTCTGACAAGAGAAGGAAAGATTTGGCTTGCATAAAGCCTCATACTAGGCATGCTTTTGTAAACCGTTTCTATGTCTATTTATGATCCGATTTATATAACAAGTGATTTATATATAGTATTTAAAGTGCGAACATTGAGCGGGAACGGAGGGCGTTGTCAGTCAGAGGTAATATGATAGCGCTTAGGTTTGTGCGCTGTTCGAGGGAGGTAAAAATAACACTCTTTAGAGCTTATTGTACATCCCTCTATAGGTGCAGCCTGTGGGCAAAATATACTCGTGCGGCATACAGCGCCCTCCGCGTCCAGTTCATTATATTGTGAGTGTTCTTTTTGTCTGTGCTTGTTATCCTGTCTCTGTACCCCTTTTATGTAAATGTTTCTGTATGAGTCTATTGTTACTTGAAATAAACTAATTTTATTTTATTTATTTATTTATTGTAGTCTGAAGATAAGAGAATATTTGGGTGGAGTTGATTACACAGACACAGAAAAACTGTTAGAATTACTTCAATAATTATGTAGATATTAAATTGGTTATTTATAATTTGTGTTTAGTACAAATTAAAGAAGAGTTATGAATATAAATGTGGATGGATGGAGAGGGAGAGGGAGGCCAAAGAAAGGATGGATGGATTGTGTGAGAAGTGATATGATAGAAAAGGGAGTTAGTGATAGCGTGACGGCTGACAGGACAGAATGGAAGAAAAACAGTATTGCGCCGACCCCCAGTAACATGGGATAAGGGCAGGAAGATGATGAAATGATGACAATAAGTAGCATAGTATTATTTCAATAATTAATTAGCTGTGGACAAATAATCAGCTGATCGCTTAGTCTGGGGATGGCCTGAAACACAGGTTTTTATTAACCTAGCTCAGGCAGGTCGCCAAAAATTTATAATGTCAGTACGAACGCACCTTTCAGTAATTAAAAACATGTGTAAATTAAACTGTTTTTGATGTGAAACATCTATAGCCGCACGTAAAACCGATTTCTGGCGTGGCGACGCATGCCGTGGCGACGCGTCGCCACGCTATACTATGTTTTTTTGTTTTGATCATTATGACATATTTAGTTCCTATCACAATATGTTCTTTTCTGCATATTACTTTAACAAAATAATGTCGATGTTTCACATCTGCCAGGCGTCCCGTGACGGCTCACATTTTTTTTTTACATAAGTATTCAAGCCAATCTGTCAAGAACTTGATACTACTAACACTAAGTATTTATAAGTTTGTAAATGTATTACTTTGTAAAAGGATCCAAATAAATAAATTATTAATTATAGTGGTACCTACCAAAGAATTCCTAAGTACCTACCATGTACAAAATTTCAATGTTAATCTAACAAGGCGAGAACTGGTACTATCAGCTGCTTGTGTTCTTGCGAAAAGTCTTTCCTCATCCCATTTAAGTTTATTTAAGCAGTCATACAAATGTAATATAGAAAAAGGATAATCATTAGTAGGTATCTCAGTGTGTTATATTCAAATTCTACAATCTGGGAAACCGACAATTTTGTAAGTTACTTGCATAGATTTCTTTACTAAGCTGGCTCCTGAAATACAGGTATTCTAACCTAGCTCAGGAGTTAGGGTTTCACTTACTTGTAAAACTGTGCTGTACCAATGAAGAATTTATGATTATTATAAACTCAGTACCTGTCGCGAAAATGTGTCAATTATGTCATTTTACGATAAATATGTCGCATTGTCATTTAAACTTAAGGCGCAGTTAAACGACTTTTAATGATTTTTAATTGAACATCACGTCTAAACGACTAATTTTCTGCCCGGGGGTTGAGGATAAATTCGAAACAGAGTTACCTCGCCCCCGGGCACTAAGGGCAAGAAGGAACAGGGGTGGGTTTTAGTCAGTAAGAGTCTGACACGCCCTCTCGCTCCACCCAGAGCGGGAGAAGTCATTGGATGATTTCCCACACCACAGAAAAAAAAAATTGTTTTAATATAAGGCACGTCGTACCTATCGTCGTGTGTTTTTTTTTTCACTGTGTTATATTTTTATAACACAGTGTAATTAATTTTTAAAGATATGTCTAACGCGGATAAAAAATTGAGAATCACGCAAAAACTATAAAGCGTACTTTTATAAAACCTTCACCATTTTAAAGATCATTTAATTGTTTGTAATATTTTAATCTAAGTGTTATAGTTTAATACCTGTTGTTTTATGATAGATTAATAATGCGTCTAATTTCGGACAGCGCTCCCTGATGGGCGACTCCTATTACTGGGGGGAAGTACGACGATGCGTTACATGAGCTCAGCACAGAACACGTAAGCTAACCACTCAAGGTCATTGGCAGTTAATAGCGCCTTAATAGGGTCCAGATCATATTATTCATATTGCATGGTAGTTCTTAGAATCAGCATAAGAAGGTAAATGCTTCGAGCTGACGTTCCTAAGTACTTATGAACCTACGTTACCTACGTATATACTCGTGCATATCTACACGTTTAAGTTAGTTATTTACTACGGTAGAAAAAGCCAAAAGTGAATCATCTTTCCAGAATATTTCTTTCTCATAAATACTCGTAGGTACGACGTGCCTTATCAAATACAAACACCCGCTTTCACACAATAACCAATGTTTGTCAGAAATAGAAAGTGCGGTAGGTTAATGTAGTTCCGACAGTCTAGAACATGGGCTTTGTTAAGTATACGATGTCGGTTGAAATGATTTTTTATGGCAAGCTTGCAATCAAGAGATACTTACATATTTCCTATATTTTAATGAGTTACATTTTTGAAATTGCCTCTTCAAGCCCTTCAATTTGATATGCCACATGACCATGTCACTAAAAAAACCGGTCAAGAGCGAGTTGGACTCGCGCACCGAGGGTTCCGTACCATCATATGTAAATATTTTGGATGTGATACTAATTCGCAGAGAATTGTAACACTGCGGTGTAGAATATTACAGTTTTAGGTCAGCGCCATCTCTTGACCGATAGTGGAACTAATGTAACTTTAATTGATGATTTCTGAAAAAGTGTGCTATTTGGAGATATCGTTTTATTTTTCCTGTATTCTTTACATAAACAAAAGTATGCGGCATTTTAACTTTGTCAACGGTAATTATGCCAAGTAAAATTCTGCCATCTTATGAGTATGCTAACAATAATTATATTAAATATTGTTTATGCCAAATAAATTTCGGAGCATCAAGATTCTGCCAGATATAGGAAAACCACATAGTCATCATCATCAGCCTTTTATTGTCCTCACTGTTGGGGCACAGGCCTCCTCTCTGTGAGAGGCTGTGGGCCGTAATCCACCACGCCCGTGTGGTAGATTACGGCCCACAGCCATGTGACATCCACCAACCCACACTGGGCCCGCCCAGTGTGGGTTGGTGGATGTCACATGTCTTCGAATTTTTGGTTCTAGGACGTGCCAGTACATTCTTTCATCTTTTTAAAGGTATTTAGGTACATTCACCTACATAGGTAAGTCTAGTTCTAAAAGAAGCGTACCTACCTAATAACGGATCAGATATTAAAATAACAAAAATACATACTACAGTTGAATACACTGTAGTATGTATTTTTGTTATTTTTATATATAATTTATGCATTCCTACTCCACTCTTGTCGTCTATGAATTTCATACTTGTTTTGAGAGTCGTGAGATTTGTGGCATTAACTAGATATTTTTTACTATGATAACATTTGCATTGAGGCTTGGCATTTTAGCTAAATATCTATGTATCTGATGCACTTTGAATAAAAAGTTTTTATTACGGTTACAACGTTATTACGACGATGAAGCATCCAAGCAATGGACAATGGTCATAGATGATATAGATGATGCAAATTATCACCTAAAGTGAACAACTGCATCTTCTCTAAAGGGCAAATAAATCACAGCGTTGACCCTAAACCACTACCTTAATATCATTTTTAGGGTTCCCTACCTGAAGGGTCCAAATGGAGCCCTATTGCTGTCACTCATGTGTGTCCGTCTGTCTGTCTGTCCGTCGTCTATCACAAAATTTTGTTCCGAAGAATTTTTTAACTTCCCATTGACCTATGAACTGGTGTTGTTTATTATTACGTATAGTTTACAAATACCAATATTATATCAATCCTAGTGTGGGCAACGTTTAAAAAAAAAAAAAATTATAAATCAGATTTTTTCTATGATAATTCCCTTATTTGGTACGGAACCCTAAATGTGCGAAGTCCGACACACACTTGGCCAGTTTTTATGAAATTTTACCTAATATGTTTCTAAGAGGATGTTATGAAAGGGAGGCGATAGAATTAAGTTTTTGTGCGTATTGTACATTCTCTATCGCTACGGGGTGATATGCCTAAATTCAATCATAGTTTGTAGGTAAGGGTTTATTTACCTGCATACGACGGCGGTAGTTCTCCAGGTTGTAAAAAAATGCGTGACTATATTGCATTGGGTAGACCAGCGCGAGCGGCTCTCCGACCTCATCACGCCGTTATCAACTTTATCACTAATTCGATTCTATCTCTCCAACCAAAATAAACGTCTGCCCGCACTTACATTTTGAATTTGAACGTAGTAATTGGTCGGTTTACATTGTTTCTACATGATTTGCGAGTGATGTAAATCTGGCTAATAGGTACCTAAGCATCTCATCATCATCATCTGCCTAGCCTTTTCCCAACTATCTTGGGGTCGGCTTCCAGTGTAACCGGATGCAGCTGAATACCAGTATTTTACATGGAGCGACTGCCTATCTGACCCCACAACCCAGTTACTGGGTAATACGATACCCCTTGGTAAGACTGGATGTCAGACTTTCGGGGTTACCTAAGCATCTATGGTTGCAATTTTAAATTTTAGAACAATGCACTTATACAGGGTGTAACAGAAAGGTGTGGTCATATTTTAAGAACTGCATCTGCCCATCGACATGAACAACTGAAAAAGTGAGGAAATCCTCAAAAAAAAATTTACCCCCATATAAATATTGATTAGCTGATGATCACTTTGTATGCAAAATCCAATTTTTTTTTTTGGAATTTTTTATTTTTTTTTCAGAGAAAGTTGTTCATTTCCATGGGCAGAACCGGTTCTTAAAATATGACCACACCTTTCCGTTACAACCTGTAGATACAATGAAAAACATGATACAAAAAAAACCGTTTATTGTACACCATACAAAATACAAATAATAACTATAAAATGAACGGAAATGGACCAAACCATATACTACTGGTATAACAACAGTAATTTGGTTTATCAAAGAACAGTCAACTAAAAAAATACATAATTATGTATAAAGAAAATTATTTCTTTTAAAAATTCCTTCTTAAAACCTAGTTCAGACTCCCAGATAATGAGAACAGACTCTAAAGAACTCTCCTTGTAAAACGTTTGAGTAAGATCCATCAAGATTAAAACGATTTATATGAAACAAACGAGCAGTTTCAATCAGTGTACACCCATGCCAATCGAGTAATTATAAAGAAACATAGAGAACTTATCTCGCGCGCGAGTTATAACAGTCAGCGAAAGATACGGCCGCTACTGCTCTACGAGACTAATCACTTGAAGTTATGCGCTGCTGCGAACTTGAACTGTGTCGGCAAGATGTGCGTGCCGTACAATCCTTACTTATCCTAC
Organism: Polia nebulosa; assembly: GCA_951329385.1. Taxonomy (NCBI): domain Eukaryota; kingdom Metazoa; phylum Arthropoda; class Insecta; order Lepidoptera; family Noctuidae; genus Polia; species Polia nebulosa. Next base: position 16,336,443 of record OX589599.1, on the reverse strand, counting down.
TAATACTTTATAATGGTAATTTAATTTATTAGCCAAACACTGTCTCTTAAAATACAGGTTAGCCTAGTTTAAGAGGCAGGGTTACTATAATTATGTACAGAAATTTTGCAACACACTGTAATGCCTAAAAAGTCTACTGGTGAGATATACCTACTTGTGTACATTTCTGTAATTATTGGTAAATAAACTTTATTTATTATTATTATTATTATAATTTATGTTTATAACGGAGAATATCCTAGCTATTATATATAGATTATCCTATATATTATTATCTGTCCTTAATACAGGCTACTAAGTAACCTAACCTAAGTAAGTAACCTACTAATATTATAATTGTGAAAGTTTGTGATGATGTATGGATGGATGGATGCTTTTCACTCTTTAACGCAAAAACTACTTTTCAGTAATGTAGCTTATATATTAGAATAACACATGAGCTATAATTTATAATTGAAGGAAGTACTAATACCACGCGGGCGAAGCCGCTCGTAGAAGGTAGTATAATAATATTATAAATGTGAAAGTAACTCTGTATGTATGTATGTCTGTCTGTCTGTTACGCTTTTACGCCAAAACCGCTGAATCGATTTCGATGAAATCTGGTACAGAGAAAGATTAAGCCTTGGAGAAGGACATAGGCTACCTTTTATGCGAAAGAAGGCTTAAAGGGGTTGAAAGGTCGTATGAAAATCCCTACAAACACAAGTTGTACATACAACTCACTTTTGTATTCAATACATATGTTGGTACTACAGATAAGTGTACCTATGGACCAATACGTGGGACACAGATTAGATCTCTGCATAGATCTAATATTCGTATTTACTACTTAGGTACCTACTACTCGGGGCGCGGATAAATTCGAAATAGAGTTACCGCGGCCCTTGGCACAGAAGCAACTGAAGGAACAGGGGTGGGTTTTAGTCAGTAAAAGTCCGACATGCCCTCACGGTCCACCCAAAGCGGGGGAAGTCATTGGATGATTTCCCACCCCAGAAAAAAATAAATAAAAGGTTCCTACTCCTCAGGGTAGGTTCCTTCCGCGTTATATTTCCTTTCAATGGTTGAAATTCCTAAAAGAGGATTAATTGAGCTACGTTTTTCTTCTCATAAACATAGAGCTAAGTCCCATAAATATGATACATAGTAAAGTAACTGTTAATTACATTATTATTATGTTTCTGATTACTTGAGACTTCAGGAAACTTACGTAAGTAGGAAGGTAAATCATAAATTAGTGTTATAGAGTAATATTTGGCGCCAATTAAGGTTTATCATTGCTCAGATGCGTCAATGATGGTATGTATTGACGTAATGAAATTATTATAGCGGCCATAACACATGATAGATGTAATAAATGCTGTTCCATCCCAGCGCTTATTGTGCGGAAACACATCGCTTTTATTGTTCAGCACTTCAGGCGCTTTGTGACCCGAATACATTACTTTAATAGTGCTGCCGAACATCTCCATATTAGTACTTTTCCAGCTTATTAGTACTTCCGGGCCGACTCCAGTTAAATTTCCATCAACACGCTCAGAAGAAGGAGGTCACAGTTAGGCAAACAAATATAAATTAAAAACATCCAACAATATTATAAATATTAACAAATAAAACACATTCAACCACAAGCATGCGGTAACCCCAGCAAAAACCTAAGCATGTGTTGGGTGGCAACAACTGAACCGCTGAAATGTGGAATACGCGCGAGTACCTACGAGCAACACCAATAACAATAGAAATCATTTGTCGGACGTCCCTCAAAGAAGTTCACGTACGGACTCCTATAGAACACAATGGGCTTAATTTGGCCGGTGTACTACAGTGGTCGACATACACGCCGTTTGGACAGATCCATTAATTTGATGAATATTTACTCTCCTGTGTCTATGTAGATTTCTATAGAAAAACTTTTGACTGAAAGGTTATGATGTACTAGATTTTGCTCGCGGCTTCGCTCGCGTTAATGTACTGATCCCGTGATATCGGGCACAGTACTTATTTTTGAATAAAAAATAGGTACATTGGTACCTTAAACCTTTCCTAAACCCCCAACTACGAGTATGCAAAATTTCATGTCGGTCAAGTAGTGACATATGGCGCGAAAGCGTAAAAAACAAACTCACATTCACATTTATAATATTAGTTAGGATGTCATTTGTCTAATGAGTTCACAATCCTTTTTCCAATATTTCCAGAATCCACTTCAGGATTCGTAGTCAGACCAATACTTGATGGCTTTTTAATGAAAATTGGATGCACGTCTAACCTAACACAGAATCCAATTTTACTAACATTCCTTTGTAGTACGAGTATATTACATTTCGTCATGTAAAATCTCAAACCAAACGCCCGTTTTGATATTAGAATTGAGAAAATTTTGGCGTGATTACAACTTTAACCTTTATTTTTCCGTTTGGAGTCACAAAGTCAAGTTCAAAGCTTGTCTCTACGTTTTTTTTCTTTACTAGCCCTCTTTGTGCCAAGATTCAAAACGAAAAAGCGTTGAAGCCGCCACCGCGCCGACTAGAACTGTCAGAGCCCTTGGTCGATAAACGACACGATCGTAGGATAATCCCAGCAATCACGGTCTCACTTGACCCAAATACCAATTCATATTACGTGCCTCTCTACCACATCAAACGTACGATTACAGGCAGCAAAGGTCGCAAGTCATCCCTTTCTGTCTTTGACAAAACCCTGCGACTTAGTTAGGTACGTCCTAAGTTCTAGTATAATCGTTTCATGTCGCCATTACATTTATTACGTGCTGTCTCGTACCTCGTCCATTATTTAATTAGTTACGTAATGATTTATTCTTTACGACTCCAGAAGACGAGGCAAGCTATTATGGTCAATTACAAACTTGTGATGTTCACATTAAGATGCCTCACTCGTTCATCACAAGGTGACTGCAGCTTCCCGGGCTATATTAAGTCTGTTTCAAGATTTTCTTTACGATATTAGTCTGCATGACATGAACCGGTGGTTTTCCACGGTGATTATTAAGGGTCTACTACCCGCCAAGTGGCGCCTTCATTGAACAAAAAATCGTACGTAATAAAAAAAACGGCCGTTTTTGACACTTTTGCTTACTACTTTGGATACGAAACATTTTGAGTTCTGTTTTAACAACGTAGAAAATACTTTATCCTCTTTGTAACAAACGCAACGAAGGGTTCGTTGTTATTTATTTTCTATGCTATGCTACGATTTTTTATTAAATGAGGACGCTACTTGGCGGGTAGTAGAGCCTTAAGTATATCGTTAGTGAGACAAAGAAGGAATATTTTGATAAAATGGAACGGGGCGATCTCTAAATAGTATTTAAATCAAAGTCGCTGTCTGCCTCTGTCTGATGCTCCGCTTACTTGTTTTAAACTAAGCAACGGATTTTGAAGTTCATTAACGGTAAGAGTGTTAAACGAGGAAGTTTTATGTAAGTATATAATTTGCACGCGCTCGAAGCTGGGGTTGCTAAGATTATATATAAAAAGGTACAGGTGAAGGTACTTACAGGTAGGGGGAAGGGTGCCTGTCGGTGAGCTAGGGGCATGAAGCCAGGAGGCATGCGGGGTCCCTGGGGCGGGGCCTGGGGCCCGGCGGCGGGCAGCGCACGCTCGGGCTGCGGCCGCAGCGGCAGGCGCACGGGGCCCGTCAGCGGGAACGCGAACACCTGCGACTGGGGCTCCGGGAAGTTCATCGGTCTGAAACAAACATCTTTCATTGAAACAAACATTTTTGTCGACAGCGAAAAATATGTACAATCACCTGCAAAATTGCATGGATACCTTTTTTTTTTTGTGAATGGTTTTTTGATAGCAAAAATACTGTGCGACAGTGACAATATAATTAATCTACCAGTCTACGCTTAAGAGGCCGTACACGAAATTTTGCCGATTTCGCTGATTTACTTGATTTTACAGACGTGATGTGAGACGAAACTTAAAAATACATTATTTTAACTATAAAAGTTAATATAATGTATTTACAATAGATTTGAGATTTGTGATACATTAGATCATGATTGAAATGATCTTTCATTTTGTGCATTAAAACTTATAGAAATGCATTATTTTAACTGTAAAATAACGTCAATTAGTGAAATCGGCCAAGATTTCGTGTACGGCTTCTTAATAGCAGTGACAACGCACAAACATCATAGATTTTTACGTAAATCACGAAAAACAAGTCCTTTTCTTTAATATTTTGTTTTTACCAAAGCAGTTGTGGCAACTAAGCGATTATACAAAATGTAAAATAATCTTTCTGAAAATAATGTTGGAATCAAAGAGATTGATGTGATTGTGTTTGTTGAGACTTAATAGTAGGGGAGCCCAGTAAGCTTTTTGGGATTTATTCGAGCGTGACAGATAAACATACGGGGGATACCTTGCATCCTGTTGATTACCTCGACCATTAATGAGCCCTTTGAATAGGGCTGTGCGTCTAGGGCAGCCCATCAGATTAGTAAAAAAATCGATCGCCAGAAATACTGAAGCGCATCAGATTAAAGCAAGGTAGGTTAGTTACTAGCAAAAAAGTGTACATTTAGAAAATCTGACGATTTGAGCGTAACGTAAGGGAGTGGAAGGGTTACAAATTTGCAAGAAAAAAACGTCGTCATGACATTCTCGAGAGCGATTGATTTTTATTGTATTTTAAAGGAAATAATGTAAGAACCACGAAAAAAATATAATCTGCCAATTTCCACAAGCCGAAGTAATTAAAATCGTCTATGAAGATTAGAGCGTGCAGCTAGAATAAAGCTTAGTATAATTAAATTATGTATGGCAATGATATGGCCGTGTGCATGTCTTATTAAAGCCATTATGGCTTTAAAAAGCCATACAAAGTGTCAGATACGTCACAGCCCTTCTCACTGAACGTCCGTGATTACTTTGCTTGTTGCTTGGCACCTTGCCAATCTGTACTACGGCAGCACTTATTGCGAAAGAAATATATTGCGTGCTTGTGGAGGAATGCACACAATAAAACTATAACTCATGTCACCAAAAGATTACGGGTGGACAATCAATGTCGATGGAAAATTTTAAATAACTTGCTTCACTGGCAATCAATTAGGTACCTGATGCCAATAAGGTATCTATACCTTATTGGCAAAACTTCAGATTTAGGTATTTATTTTTTTAATACACTGGATATCACGTTTTTCATGAAATCAATAAAATATTGGTAACGGTTATAACGAGTTCTTGTTACAGATACGGAAACTGCAGACAATATTAAACATCCAATTGAATATAATAATTCTTCGGATGAAGACAAAGATTCAAACAATTTTATTTTAGGTTGTATTTTATTTTTATATTATTTTCTAAATAAAGAATATCTATAAATACTTAGATAATTTTCGTAGTTGTATTCGTCGCATTGGTTATTGAACAAAATCCTTAAAAATATATAAAAGTCTTGCTGTCAGATTAATAATATCCCTCAAAATAATCGTCAGATTTTAGGCTAACATGACTGGAACATCAAGCTGAACCTTCTGTATAAAAATCTGACACGCTTCTGAATACCCATGTAAGTAGTTGTTTTTTTTTACATTTTTGAAAATCTTTAAACGCTTTCTCTACCACTGAAAGAGGAAACTTGACATGACCTTTTATTCTTAATATCATCTAATCTACAAAATCCAATAGGTCTCCACGACGCTCGAGTAAATCACCGTTTAGCATCATGGGCTCCCCCTACTATAAGCGGTAAGTGTTTTAAATTGTAACTTTAAAATTAATTAAATAAACATTTTGCTACTTTTACGTCTATAAGTTGTCAAAGATGTTAATTAGATTTCGTTTTTTATTTTTGAAATATTATATAATCTGATTATGGTTAAAAAAACGACAGCAAATATCCAGCTCAAGAAAGTGTAAGAGTAATTGAATGGTCATCAATAAGTCCCGACTTGAATCCCATAGAATACATAATAAGGGTTCAAATGATGTTAAATTGAGACCCTACCGAAATGCGAACTAAGGGAAATTTGACTGAAATCGTGTTATCAACTTGAGAAAATAATGAGACGAAACAATTAGTGTTGGAACATGGTGTGCGTGGTGTATGCGAGCTGCTTATTTCTGTATTATATAAATCTGTTTTTGATAAATTAAGTAAGTGAATACTCAAATTAATTAGTGCTAAACGTTCTGACGTTCTGTGGTGATGTTATTGTTATAAATGGAAATCTTGTTTTCTATTTGAATAACATGTTGATTCCCTAAAATAAAACTGTAAAACATTTCACAATAACTTACAAGCACACCATGCCTTTTTAAAGTGCGCGTTACTCTAACTGGAAAGTAGCTCCTAGAGTAATATAAGTGGAACGTATGATTAGTGCGTAATTAGCTGTATAAATGCGCCACATAAAAAAAAAATGTGGGTTGTCGTTTTGGAAAAAAACGGAAACAACGATTCCTGCTGGAGTAACTTTGCTTCAGCCGGAAAATTCTAAACAAATATTTGTGCAAAAATGTGCGCCGAAAATACAATTTGTGCGTCTACAGGTTTTCGAGATATTGCATATCCTGCTGGAGTAATGTTTTGCAGAATCGTGTATCTCCAAAACCATTGTATGTACGCGTGTACAATAAACATACACGAGTAGCTCTTCATTTGTGCGTATTTGTGACGGAATTAGATTTAAGAAAGTGTTTATAATTTTCAAGTAATAGCCCTTTTTTTAAATCTGAAAAAATATCGTAGCGCCTATGTGAGAGAACGTATAAGCTCGCTAAAAACTGTATTCGGTCCTTCTTGACGCTTATAATAACCATAAAAAGTTTCAAAAACATACAAGCATGCGTTCATCATTCTCCTGCCCTTATCCCGTGCGTTATGGAATAATATTCCTAAACGTCAAAACGACGGTATCATAACTTTGACGGCAAAATACATAAAATAAATAATAATAATAAAAATGTTTATTGCATCAACTAAAATTCTTATTTCTATTTACAATATGAAGCATCCTTTTAAGCAAATAGTTTGCTTGTGTTAGGAAGCTCTGCCATTCTCTTAGACAAGAAACCGGCTCAACCCAAGATGTGTAGGTGTAAACCAAAAATTTGTGCGTGTTGTGCCTGAGTACACTGAGTTATAAAAGAAGTAAAAAAAAACTTCTTATAGGATTATATTCTATTAGCTGTTTCTGTGACTCTGCACATAATTAAGTATATTACAGAAAGTAGCTTAAGTGCTATTTAAAGGTATAAGCTATGTTCTTCATTCCAAATTTCATTAAAATACAGATATTTGCATTTATAATATTAGTAGAAAAAAGTACTTTACAGACCAAAAATTTGAATTGTGGTAATTTAAAAAAAAAACATGGTTTAAGTAATGTGTGACGAATACTACAAAAAGAGCGTACACATAAGAGTTTATAAATAAAAAGCCAATTAACAGAACAGTAAAAAATACATAGTATCTACATACATCGATTTAAGCAGTTGGTTAGATAAATTAACATAATTTTTTCATCATTAATAGAAAATTCTCTTTTTTCGCTTTGCCACCGCTGCTTACCTCCGCGCCATCCGCTGACGTCGCGTCTCACAAGGAGTCGTTTTATCTAAGACAGCTAGTAAGCGTACGGTATTAGTGAGACAGAGACAGATACATAAACGTCACTCTATCATCAATAATGCGAAGTGTTTTTTTTACTAGGAAGTACGTTTGGATTTTTACTTGGTAAACAGTTGCAGCTTCAGAGCTGCAACTGTTTACCAAGTGATAAAGCCAAGTACAAGGCCAAGGACACGTTCGCGTTAAGTCACGCGGTTGCACTGTTATTGTTTGTTTACTTAAAAATTTGTTGAAGTTGATTCAAAGTTGGGTAATAATTAAGCTTATTCGGACATTTAATAACGGGTTCCGATTATGGAATTGATGGATTAAATACTTACCGTGACACGATCTGCAATGATAAGTATTTAATGACATGGTTTTGACTTATTTAATAGTTGGTGTGGCGAGTTGCCGCCACTCTGCAAGTTGGATGGGGTGTGGTATCACGACGTGTGTGTGTCCTGCTTTAGCATGTGATGCAAAGTGTGTAGCCGGCCTTACAGGAGCCATAGGCAATCAAAAGTGCAGCAGTCGACGTTAGTGCGCCTTACGCCGCGAGGCAGTACGCATCTCACCGCAGACTAAATTAATGTCTTATTAACATCGTCCCCGCAAATATACTAAAATCCCGAGTAATATCCCGTAAACGTTGGGGATTTTCCGGGAATAATAAATAACCCCATATTTACCGCGTCCGTGTAACTAGTGAACAAGAATAACCAGGAGTGTTGGTGTGAAGAGAATCGAGTGGCCACTCGTCGGGATCCTGCGAGGCTGCCGAAGGAAGAGTCAGGTACCGCTTTGTTTTACTCGCTTAGAGTTAGGCCACCATACGCCGTCTACTGCCAACCACTCGTAACTTGAAGAAATATAGGCAATTTTGGGCCAGCATTCTCTCCAAGTGTTTGGCCGTAACAATGTCCTGCATCCTGCAGAGAACCACAGCTATTTACACGCTTGGGCAACTCCAATAGTATTTACACTTAAGTAAGTACCAATACTTAGCTATTGAGCGAACAATCAATTGAGCTTAGTCATAACTCTTCGATCTAACTATTATTTATACGACCTACCAATTATATAAAAGTCCATATTCAAAACGCTGGGTCGTTTGAAAACTATAACATAGAAAATCAGATACTTGTAAAGTGATATTCAATTTTAACATAGTTATTAATTAGGAACAATTTTCTTTCAAATAAATTGTAAATTTTTTGAATGTGTTTTAAGAGACAAAAAAAACTACAATTATATTTTAGCATTTAAAGCAAAGCAACGCTATCTAGTAACAACAATTTTGTTGGTCCATAACTGGTTTTATACTAGATGGCGCCATTTCTCGCTTCACTCGATTTTATGTCTGTACTATCCACGGACTTTTGCTGCCGACCGTACTTCTACCATCCAGCAACCTCATCATTCACTACACCTGTTTTCTGATTTGGAAATTTGGAGTTGACAAAGTCTACTTTAATGACAAAATTTGCCAAGTTCTCAACTACTAATTCTCATGCATGACTAATGTAAAAGTAGTCTTGAGAACAAATAAGTTCGTTTCTTTCATGGACTGTCAAAATGCAAATTTTTCCAATTGAAATTATTATGTAATTTAACTGGTTTCCGCTGAAACTGTATAGAAATCTATTAAGAGACCGCCATTGTTTGAATAAGCAGAAAATTAATTTAGCAGCACTTAAACGGCATGGCAATAAAAGTGCATAGTTAACCCCAAGCTCGTTCTTTTATACTCTACTTAAGTGGAAAGAGCCTTAAAAATGTTATGCACAAATAAAAGCCAGTGGAACGACGATGAGGTAGGCAGCCGTGACGCAAGCGCAACAGTAATAGCCAGGGCAATAAAAGAACAAAGTTTTGTCTTAACTTCCAATGTAATTTATCATATTACCTAATATTATAAATGTGAATCTTTGGACATAACTGCTGACGCTGCAATGGTTGAACGGCACGCATGTAGATTTTGTCTTGGATGACGATAAATATTTTTTTTTTTTTTTTTTTTTATGTTTGATAGGCTCGCGTTTGACCACTATCTCACCTGATGGTAAGCGATGATGTGGTCGAAGATGGAGCACGCTTGCCTAGAAGTAACCTATTCACTCTTGACTTAAAGACTCCCAGGTTGTATCTTACAGGAAACACAGACTCCGGTAGAGAATTCCACTCTCTAGCTGTACGTGCAATGAATGTTTTCTCAAAACGCTTTGTGCGTATGGATGGGATGTCCACTATGAACCGGTGGCACTTCGCCGTACGTCTTGTGGTCCTTAGATGAAACGGGCTTGGCGGAATCAGATCATGCAATTCCGTCGCACACTCCCCAAAATGTAATTGATAGAAAACCGACAGGCTAGCAACTCGGCGTCTATGTTCAAGACTTTGGAGTTTTGACTCAACGAGTCTATCATTGCCGATGATCCCCTTGGCTCGTTTCTCAATTGACTCAAGGGCATCAAGCTGGTATCTTGCAGATCCGTCCCAAAGATGAGAGCAGTACTCCATACACGATCGCACTTGCGCTTGATAGAGTTGGAGCAGCTGTTCCGGCGTGAAGTATCGTCTCACCTTTGCGAGGACCCCCAACTTTTTGGCAGCCACTTGAGCCTTAGCCTCTATGAAGGGACCAAAATTGAGGGTAGATGTTAAAGTAACACCAAGAAGATCAAGTCGGTCGGTTATCGGCACGGTTACACCTCGGAAACATGGAGCCGGGTGAAATTGGCTCCTTTTAGCAGAAAAAAGACACGCCTGGGTCTTAGCAGCATTGAACTTAACCAGATTGGCATCGCCCCATTCTGAGACAGCCTGCAAGGACATGTTCAAGCACCCAACCATAGCCTCTCGGAGAGACACGTATCTCTCGGCAACAGTGCTGTCGTCTGCATACCCAAAGGTACCGGGCTTTAGCAGATCGTTAATATGCAGCAAAAACAATGTTGCCGAGAGCACCGACCCCTGAGGAACACCGGCATTAATAGCCAGCAGTCCGGACGAGCAGCCATCTATGACCACTCGGATAGACCGATCCCTCAGGAAATCCGCTATCCAATCACACAATCCAGCGGGCAGACCGAAGGAAGGAAGCTTGCCAGTTAAGCTGTCGTGCCAGACCCGGTCGAAGGCCTTCGAGATATCAAGGGAGACCGCAAGGGCTTCCCCTTGTTTGTCGATGGCCTCACTCCAAATGTGAATGGCATACGCTAGAAGATCTCCTGTTGACCGATTTCGGCGGAAGCCGTATTGTCGGTCACTTAGGATATCGTTAGCTTCTAGGTATGCTAGGAGCTTACCATTCAGTATACGTTCCATACTCTTACAGAGAACGGAAGTTACCGAGATGGGCCTATAATTTGTTGGGTCAGCTCGACTACCCTTCTTGGGTACGGGTTGCACGTTAGCTTGCTTCCAAGCCATCGGCACTTTTCCAGTCTCAAACGAAAGGCGATATAGGCGTGTCAAGATCGGAGACAACTCAGGCGCACACGTCCTCAGTACAATTGCCGGTATCCCGTCGGGACCACTAGCCTTGTTCACGTCCAGGTTACGCAGTACCCTCCGGACATCCTTCTGATGAATGCGAATGTCTGACATAATCGACTCGCATCCACCAAGAGTACCAGGGGGTCTCGCGCCACCAGGATCTAGACGCGAAGATTCCGCAAACAGAGAGGCAAACAGGCTTGCTTTCTCCTCAGCGGAGTGGGCCAGCGACCCGTCGGGTTTCAGCAGTGGAGGTAGTGAGGAGCGGCAGAAGTTCGATTCAACCGACTTAGCCAGGGACCAAAACGCCTTACTACCAGCTGGGTAAGAAGCAAGTTTGTTCCCAATTCGGCCAATGTGGTCAAACCGAGCCCTCCGCAACACCCTCTTGCAGAACTTGGCAGCCCTGTTGAAGGCTCTCTTCTTCTGACTCACGTCACTCGCTTTACGCGTCCGAGCGTCATCGCGCATCAGCGCGATTGCACTCGGCACCAAACCATGGTCGAGCCCTACAAGACATTGTCACGTCAGAGAATGGAATGTAGTACTCCATTCCCCGCCGCAACACATCCGTCACGGCGTCCGCGCACGACGAAACATCAGTCGAAGAAAAGCAAGTGGGCCGCCAAGGATAACATGCGAAGAAAGATCGCATGCCATCCCAATCTGCTGACCTGTATCGCCAAACCCGCCTGGTGCCTCTAGGGCTAGGATCGGGCGGGGAGTAGACGGATACAGATTTCACCAGACAGTGGTCGGAAGTACCCAATGGTGAAGAAATCGACACTGAGTAACGGTCTGGATCTGTTGTCAGCAGAAGGTCCAAGCAATTGGCTGTGTGCGAATCAACATCCGGCACCCTCGTTGCCCCCTGGACCAGCTGGGTAAGATTTAACGCCAGCGCTAGCTTATACGTCTCTTGTCCAGCATGGTCTGTGTACTGGTATGGGAAGAGCCACTCCTGATGGTGGGCGTTGAAGTCCCCCAGTAACACCAATTGGGCTGATGGGTACCGTTGCTGAGCCACATCCGCCGCTTTACTCAGGTGTTGTGTGAGCCCAGTTGTCTCCAGATCACCGCTGTGCGAACGGTAGACACAGGCGTAGACAATTTTATCTAGGCCTGTGTCCACTAGGACCCAAAGAGTTGAAAACCTGGAGTCCTCAAGGTTATGGAGACGCCGATAGCAGATGTCGTCCCGGGCGTACATGCATATACCAGCGCGTGGCTTAAAATTGTGCTCCAGGGTAAACCCTGGGTAAGATAGGTACGCCACGTCAGACGGACATCCGATCTGCGTCTCCGAAAGGAATAAGAGAGCTGGTCTCTCAGTCTCTAGGTGGTGGTGGACTGCGGCGAGATTTGAGTGCAGACCTCGAATGTTGGATAGGTGCACTTTGTGTGAGAGGGAGTGCTGCCGCTGTACAGCTTTTTTCTTTCTAATGCCTTTCATTGTTGTGAAGAGTGAAGGAAGGAGAGGAGAAGGAAGTGAAATGAGGTTCCATGCTGGCTACCTTCAGGTACGCACTGACAGGACGGTATCATTGGGGGACTAGTCTGGAGACCGCGGGGACGCCCGAGCCCCCCCGGGAATGTCCATCGGGCCCTCTCGTCTGGTCGCCAACCAGCACGATGGTGCATTCCGGGATTTTTCGTCAGTTGGCGGGGCAGCCTTTCGTGTGTGGCTAGTACACTACTTGGGCCCCCTACTAACTGCGGTCGGCCAGCGGCGCACCGTGCCTCGGATCCCGCTACCCTCCGCGACTAGTCTCCCGATACATCCATATCAGCGCGAGCCCGGTTGGTCTGCCTGCAATGGAACAACTATTTCGACCCAACTCCTCTGGATTGGCTACACTGAGCATCGTACCGGAACACGGCCAGGCCGCTTGGCGGTACGTCTTTGCCCAGTGGGTGGTCGCAAGCCATCGGTCGAAACCTACCACCAGTTTGTGTCACCTGATTAGCACCACCCGGGGACCACGTGTAGGGACTCAATGGGTATACTCCTACGGACGCGGATGACTCGGCCCCCAAAACTACAAAATAATTCTAAAAAGTTGATTGTTCCACCAAACACACATTCGTCTTGTGATATATTGAGTCTGTGGTGCGACAGGTGTCATGCTTGACTATATTTAACCACCTATCTAATCGCCAATAATTTCGAGCAATAAAATCTATACATAACAAAAAAAGACCAACAAATAACCTTAAATTCAATTAGCCAAAAATCACATTCAGTCGTTATGTACATTAGGTACCACTAGCGTGCTTACTATCACTTAGCTAATTGCTTGCCGTAGGCGCAACCGAGATATAAGACATCACTTACGTTTGCTAATGACTCCTTTTGTCTTTAAGTAATAAGATATCCGATCCTACTTTGAACTTCCCTAAATTATAATTCGAAACGTGTCTTTGGCTCAAATTATTATCACTTTCAAACAGGAATCCTTGGGTATATTTCGATATGAGTTATGTAAGACTTTGACTCTCATGTGGGTGTATTAAAACTTGATAAAGTTTTAGTACCGTCACGTGTAGGAGATTGTCAGGGACCGCCGTTTTAAAGCCGTTTTAAACGGAAACGAAAGCGCTTTTTTTCTGCCATAGAGCACAAAATACATAACGCTTTATGCAATAAACCAAGTAGGTACATCATGATACTCTTTTAGTGTTTTAGAGATTTGCTCCTCGATTAAAAGCAGATCTTTGGCATTTCTCTCTAGGCATATTGGCAGTACTTATTTTTGTATTATGGATGATAAAGATTTGACATATGCAGTTAATGATCAAGGTAGGTACTCACTCAGACATTTCGCTAAGTATACTTGATAAGGTATGCTTGTGAAACATGTATCTTCATTCTCAAGCTCGTGCTAGATGGTTTAAGAGGGAACAGGGGCTGCAATTCTCCATACAAATGTATTCCCCTTTTTTGTTATTGAATAATGTCTCTAGAGCAATCATTTTTTTTTTCATAAAGTCAAGGTCTGCTGTTGACACGTCCCTGTCATTTCCTTTTTTTCAGCAACTAATAAGTAAAGAAAATATGACCCTCCAAAAATTACAAAAAATGGCCCTATTTTTACCCCCGTTCTTAGAGGACTACCAGACAAATTCGAAAAATTTTTAACATAAAACATTTAAGAGGGACCTAGACATACTCTTTCTTAAAAAATTGGTGCCAAAAATAATTGATTCGGGTCAGTTTTCGAGGAGAAAAAGGGAAATACGAAACGTCGATCTCGTCAAAAATTTTGTGATAAAATCGGTCTGAGTTGATCGATTTTATCGCACTCTACGGGGGCAGAGGCTTGAGGGAGCACGATGGCAATAGTTTCTTCAAATACCTATTTTTTAAATTCCTCACAGGCCCTGTTCCCTCTTAAAACCACCATTTCTACAAGGTGAAACCAACCCCCCCCCCCCTACCGGAGTCTGTGTTTCCTGATAGCTATAACCTGGGAGTCTTTAAGTCAAGAGTGAATAGGTTACTTCTAAAAAAAAAAAAAAAAAAAAAAGGTGACCTTGGTAGACGTTAGTTGCGCGCTGTCAACTCCAAACTTCAGTGTGTTTGAAACGCTCGCAACTGCATCAGACTACTTGAAAAGAGACTTGTTTAGAACTTTTTAGTTGCTTTTTAGTCGGGTTTTTGAAAATACTTTTTTTTTTCTACATTTGTGAGTTACATTTTTGGAATCGCCTCTTCGAATATTTTGATACCCCACTTAACAAAGTTCGTCGACTTTCATTTTTTTCTCTTTCAAAATATGGCTCTCTGGTTGTCGCCATATTGTATTTTGATTACTGTCATGTCTTTAGTAGCACTCGCAAGATTAAGACGAATCAGTTGAGGTAAGAATTATCAAAATCGGCCCACGCGTTTGGTCTCTATAGTGCCACAAATGTACAAACATACATACATAGGCTGATAAACACATTACCCTCTTTTGCGTCGCGCAGCCGGGTACAAAGTATATGGATGAAGCGGTGGTTGAAGGAACGACTAACACTGAGTCATTTAAATTTAGTACACCTGCTTGAATTTAACCGCTGACAAGACCTACAACGCGTCAAGTCCCTCATTAGCAGACACAATTAAAAACCTATTGTTGGTGGCGACGCAGGGGCCTGACGCGCTAATACCGTTGTTTCAAACCGTGGTTTTAAACCGTCTAGCACACGCTTCAATTTCGCCTTGTATGTAGCAACTCAGAGCGATCCCAAGGTTGGAGCAAAACTAACTGCTTTCATTAAAATACCATTACTGCAGCAAAATACAGTTCCGTTTAACAAAATAAAGAAATCTTCTCAGTTAGGGAGCTTTTGGTCAAATCTTAATTAATTTACGTTACAGTTGTAACATAAATTAATTATAGATGAAATTATGAGGTATGATCTACTTGTATCTAAAGAGGAACTCGTGGCTAAAGTACCTAATAACAGCCGCATGGGTCGATCCATCAGGTTAAGCTACGCTTGCTGGGTGGTCTATGGATGGGTGGCCATCTTTACATACGAGACTCCTCTGTGCCTCGAAAATTCAGATCGAATTGGTTCCGGCGGTCAATCGTGGATCTTTGACAGTCGTTACGGGTCGTCAGAAGGCCAAAAGTCTGACAACCAGTCTTACCAAGGGGTATCGTTTTACCCAGTAACTGGGTTGTGGAGGTCAGATAGGCAGTCGCTCCATGTAAAATACTGGTATTCAGCTGCATCCGTTTAGACTGGAAGCCGACCCCAAGATAGTGGGGAAAAAGGCGCGGGCAGATTGATCTACTCTTATCTAAATATGTAGGTACGTTAAGAGGCGTTTAAGAGATTGGTCGGAGTAGGCAACACTCCGGTAAGAATTGAAGGCTATCGGAGATACATTTTCACATAATATGTAAATACGAGTAATACTTGATAAACAAAAAACCAAAAATATATTTTTTAGTTAGTGAGTTTGGCGTAAGAGTCCCGATTGGCGACATAATGAAAGTACCTACATTGAGTAAGTAAGTCGTTGGTTCCCAAGTACATTACTGCTTGATAGAGTTTTATAACTGTGCTCGTAGGGACTCAGTCTATTGCGAACTACCCGCCCTTCACTTTGGCATCAGTATTGAAGACATGCGTCTGTGATGTAATTAGTCTCTAATGACTGCGTTTGAATGACGATTAGTGACAAGACATTAGCTCAAAGACATGTAAGTATTTATAATGTCAAAGCAAATGATACATACATAGAACTAAGCAATGGTTTTTTGTGCCTCAATTATTATGCTGAACGTATTATTGTACACAAAGGCGCCTGACTTAAACTGCCTGACCTTCGCATCCCATACAAGTAAGTTTTTGTCGTATAAATCTCAGACTTATATAAGGCCATACAAAAAATATAAACATGGTGCCTACAGTAAAGCACGAAGAATGGAACGCCAAGCGTTCAGAGGTTCTAAAAAACAGGAATAATCGTCCACTCCGCCGCATTTCAATGCGAGCCACGCAAAACACTCAACAAAAGAATTTAATCCGTATTGTCAGTTATATATATGTTTTGTACGTAGGTAACTGAGACACGTCCAACCTCACACAATGATGTTACTTTTACCGTAGTTTATTGAAGAAAAACATCAACCTTCTGTTGTATCAAATAAGTATAAAGAAGCCGTCGGCTACAGCTTTCTATTTACACACACTACAGGCACGACGAGGCATTATAATTATAATATGTTTGATCTACCTTTATAAAGGTCAACTACAAACGACAAACCTGTCTTTAACGTAATCGAAAACAAAAACAATGCGCAGTAAACACAAGGCGAACTGTTACCTAACTGAGTGCGCAGACTGGACATAACCTTTCTGGAGAAAGTTGTATGTTGATGCTGAGATTGCAAAGAAATTTCAGTACTGTGTCTTTTCGGCAACAAAACATTTTTACAAAAAAATACAACCGGCTTCCAAAAAAAATGCAAAATAACCTTAATTTCGGAAGTCGGTGTTTCTAGTTTTATTTCTTCGTTATTTGACACCGACTTCCGAAATTAAGGTTATTTTGCATTTTTTTTTGGAAGTCGTTTGAATTTTTTTAAAAATAAAAGGATTTTTTTATTTCACTTTTTAGTTTTTGTACACCTTAACTAAAACCAAATATCCATCAATGGGGGCATAACTTTACTATACCCTAATTTCACGAATTATGTCCAAATTCCATGTGTATCAGGGTAGTTATGTTATGGTATGGCATGTTATGTTATGAAGTGGTGTAAACCATAAACAGACATGCAATTGCATCAATGCCAGAAGATTTACTATTATTTATTGTAGAGTTCAATTGACTATATCCGAAGTTGTTCATCAGATCTTTACCAAATTTACTTAAATGACCAATTTTTCAAATCGGCCCAGGCGTCTTCGAGTAATCGGGGAACATACTTACACAAAAATTAAATCTTCCGACAAATTGTTAACCTGCATCTTTTTGAAGTTCGGTTAGTAAAAGGCAGAGTCTCCTCCAGTGGGAGTTGAAGATAGGTGGATAGGTGGATAGGTGGGAGTTGACAGACGAATACAAAATGGGCAGTTTTTACTGATTTCATAACATACAGAGATCGCGAATCCGTCTACATTAGCAACATCTTCTATGATCATTAATAGGAACATCCAAGGATCAGCAGTTGGTGGTTTTTTTTAAATTATGATTTTACCTTGGCTCATCGCCTCCGTGGCAGATGATGGCGATGCGCTCAGCTTGCGCGCTGCGCGGGGCGAACGCTCCGAGGATGTTGAAGGGGAATCGTCGCTCCATGGGATCGTCGCGACGCCTCTCGACCACGCAGTTCATGCGACCTCTGGAAACAAGCAAACACGAGCATTGTATAACTAGTTACTTTAATTTTGATAAAATCTACCTAGCCTTCTTGGGGTCGGCTTTTAGCCTAACCGGATGTAGCTTCTATGGATTATGGTGTATTTTACATGGAGCAACTGTCTATCTGACCTCCACAACCCAGTAACTGGGTAACACGACGATACCCCTTGGAAAGACTGGTCACAGATTTCAGGCTCCCGTAACGACTGTCAAAGATCTACAAACGACAGCCGGGACGACATCTTAAATTGCTATTTGAGGCTTTAATTTTGATAAAACAAGATTTTTCCTCAAAAATAAAACCTAACCCCAACGAGTTTTTTTATAGATCTAACCTTCAACCAGTCATTCCAGAACAAACAACAATAATCAAAACGGCTGATTGGCTGCTACTTTTTATGTAGTTTCTGTTCTGACTGTAAAAACAAACCTTTTTCTGAGTTCTCATTTTATTGCGATTTTTTACTGCGACCGATTTGTTAATATAAATAGAGCATCAGTTATTGAATTTATGTGCCGACTTATATAGAGAATGTTCATTTTACGATGAAATGTGATGAAAATCTACAATTAGCTTCACTTCAAGCTTTAATAGTGTTATTACGTGCCGCCATCATTTCTTAAAAAAATGTTTTTTTTTTTTATTTAGCGTTGGCAGTAGCTTTCTATAACATGACCTAATTTTCTTACATCATCTCAGACTATCATAATCTAAGATTGACTAATGGTGACGTAGTCGTGTGTATCTCTCTATAAACAAAAACGCTTCGATCGCAGCCGCTGCAATATTCATCGGAGTGCATCGTTGAACTAGCCGCGTTAGGTCACATCACACATATTCCGACAGATTACCAATGAGCTCGTATTAATGTGATTACACAAGTTTCTCCGGCTCCTTCCGCCTGACGCCGGCGATGTTACACAACTATATATATACTCAAAACATAATAAGTATGAGAACACAGGAAGAACTAGCAACTCGCTCGGGGGAAAACTCCGTCGCTAATAAGTACATCAATGATCTCTAACACAAAATATTAATTAATGTAAATAGAAACAACACAATGTCCTCTTTTTGTTCCTAATACCGTTTTTTGTGTCCACTCTCTAGTGCTGTTAACGTTTGGGGCGTGTCCGTTATTACGGTGCTTCGCGATAGATATTCTCATTGAAATGAGCTCCGGTTGTCTCATTCGCATTCAAATTTTGTTAATTAGGTAACCAACTGTTGTTTGGTACCATTTCATGTTTACAATCTTGCTGTAGAAGAAAGACATTTATCCCATTTGAAGCCTCTGGAGATTCCTAACCTGAATATTACAGTACAGTAGTCCTTTTATTTGTATTCGTATTGTATTTCTTTACCAGCAACATTTCAAAGCGCCTTTGAACTTAACCAAAACATAGCAAAAATTAAATAAGTATTTGTAAACGTTAACGGTGTTCGTTATTGATTACCACACAATTGACCCGTGATTAATGGATTAGTCGTTTAGAGGCTATTGCACAACTTTGGACAAGGCTGTACAACAAACAGATCTAAACCAATGTTTGGTACGTATTTCTGAAGAGGAACTTGACCTTGTTAGTTGTTGCTCACATAACGATCGTCAGAGCAGAACATAATTTGGAATAAACAACAAACGCATCAAACAGCGTCGTTATTAATTTAATCCTCGCGTCGCCCTGTAGTCCGCAGATTAACTATGTAAGAGCCCGTTTTAGATTTGTATACTCTATAGGGTAGAATATGTCAACCCACCTCACCTATGTAGTGTGTTGTTAAAGTAACTTCCAAGTTATAGTAGCTTACTAATACATTTATAATCAACATTTAAGAGCAAGGTGCCCAAGATAGAGGCTGTGCCTAGTTTGGGACCAACGATACCTCCATATTGTACATTTGAACTATGAAATAAACGATTTTTACTTTTTTTTACTTTTTAGGTAAAAGGTACTGAAGTACCTACTGATTGTTCCATTGCTGTTCTAACAAGACAGGCGCTGTATGTACTTAGGTGCCTATCACATTAAGAATCTCAATAAATCATTAGCAAGTGCTAACGATTGCACATGACTAAGCAGTCATGTGCTTTCTAACGCACATTATATAGTTTACCCATGATGAGATTGAAAACTAGAATAAATTGAAAAATACTCACCATATTCTGTATAAAGCATATTTGTATTAATAAAGCAATATCAAAATATTATAACTCAGGACCTCATGAGTAGACTTCATGTATTATAGTACATAAAAAGTGTAATGCTGTCTATGCCACTATGGTATTTGAACATTGAAATCAACTTTAGGTCCTTCCGTTGACACAAACCGTAGTTTTATTAATTACCTGAGTATTGTTTACAGACAGACCTAAATAGTTGATCAAGCCTAGTCCGACTTTAACAAATGGGACAATAATGTACTAACACTATTTTAAGATGTATACTAACAAATTGGATTTTATTATCTGAAAGAAATAAGTAAATTAAATAATAACCATTTAAGAATTTTGCATCTATAAAAAAATATGACAGATATACATAGGTATGTAGGTAGCTAGGTAACTACATATTAATAGTCTATCTGTAGAATTAAAAGTAAATGTTATAGTAAATGTAGGATTAATAGTAAACAGTAATGGATTAATAGTAAAAACAACATTTATTTTTTATCTTCTTCGAGTATTTAATGAGTATTCAGTCATACTACTACTTTTTTTGTAGGGTTGGGAAATCATCCAATGACTTCTCCCTCTCTTCGTGTCAGACTTTTACTGACTAAAATCTACCCCTGTTCCTTCAGTTGCCTGAGTGCCCAGAATCTGTCTGCTACCCCTGGGTAGTGAATACTACTACTGGGAATGCAATGTTTGTAGTCTTAAAAAAAGATGAGACGATTAGTGAACTCACTTCTGGTTGTTGTTGGCAAGGAATGCTCCGGCCAGCTCGTCCAGGTCGAACTGCACGGGCAGCTTGAGCATGGGCCGCACGGCGTCCAGCTCGTCCTCCTCCTCGGCCGAACTGTCAGACTCCGAGCTGTCGTCGCTCGCTGAGTTCGGCGAGTCATTGTTTACGTCGTCGATTTTCTGAAAACGGGAGATATAGCATCGTAAACTTCGTACCACCTAAAATTGATTTCGTCTTTTCAGCTGTGCCTTTGGGTTTTTCCAATTCTATTTTTTCCTAAACCACCTAAGAATTGAGGAAAACAAAACAAAAAAAAATACTATTCAAATCGGTCGAGCCATTTTGAAGTTTTTGCGAGACGAACGCACGGCAATTTATTTTAAAAAATACAAGGTTATTGGTAACTCCACGTATTCCCGGCAGGATGTGATAGAGTGACCTATTTGGAACTATTAAGCACCTGAGATTAGGATTCGTTACTAGCCAAAATATTTTTCTTTGAAACTGCCAATTGAAAACTTGGATTTTCTCGAAACCCATGGGTTTCCGCGGTTTCCGCCTAGACTTTCTAGGGTGCGCATTAGTCTGCCAATAAATTTTCAATAAATCGGTGCACAAGTTATGCCACATAGAACACGAAACTCAGGAAATGAACGCCTGTAAATACATTAATTTCCTAGATGGTTAGCAGCACAGTGAAGTCGTTATTGACTACTTATTTGCTGACTTGACCTCTCACTCATTTGACCTGATCAGTCGAGCCCTACTAAGGTAGCTTTCGCTTTCGTAACACCTGCACTGGATAGGAAGCGAAAGCAGCGACATTTATTGAGTTGATTAAAGATAATTCTTGCAGTGCAAATAAACAGTGAATGTAAATATCCATACTAATATTTTAATGCAAAAATATGTAACTCTGTCTATCTGTTTGTTGCCTTTTCACGCCTCAACGGCTGAAAGGATTTAAATGAAACCTGGCACAAGGGTAGACTCAGGTAATTAATGATTATCATACGAGTAAAATACTGCTTTAAATTGCATTTAACATTTAATGAAAATAGCGTCGTGTGAAACAAGAACATAAAATATCTCGTTCTGTGCTGTTTGCTTGGTACAATGGTACCAACATCCTGCGCGAGACAATGCGCCCGCGCGCCATTGTTCCAGCGCCCTCCGTTTGTAAATATTACGAACATTTGGATAGATAGCTCATCATTGAATCAGTCTGTCTATGCAAATCTTATTATTGTATCAAAAGAATATCAGGCCCAGCGTATTGTTTTCCGCTCATGCCATTGCTGATTTCATCTCCATAAGCTGTATTGCTAACCAGTTTCATAAAGTTCTTGTATAACAGTGAAACGGTAAACGCGAATGTCTAGACGTCTGCCAGTGTTAAGGGGTCAATGTATAGCTACAGCTGAACATCACTATATGTAAAGATAGCTCAGCTTAATGACATGCCAACGTGCACTTGGGCAAATGAAATAGATATTGTAGATGATGCATATTGATACCACTACTTGCTTACTTACTTAAACCTACCTGCTTACTTTGGAAAGTAAATTAAGGCATTGGAAAGCAGTTACAGAGTGTAAAAAACCGGCCAAGTGCGAGTCGGACTCGCACACCGAGGGTTCCGTACAAGCTTGCGAGTATTTAAGGGCCTACCTACCTCCGCTTTAGTGGCGCCCTCATTGAATAAAAAATCGTATCATACATAGCATACCAAAAACGGCCGTTTTAGACACTTTTGCTTACTTACTTACTTTGGATACAAAACATTTTGAGTCCTGTTTTAACAACGTAAAAATACCTTATCCTCTTTGTAACAAACGCAACATAGGATTCTTTAATCTTTATTTTCTATACTTTGCTACGATTTTTCATTCAATGAGGGCGCCACTTGGCGGCTATATACGCCTTAAATAGTTCGGGAATTGAGTTTCAAAAATTTTTGACCGAAAAAGGACCGAAGAAAATCAATCAGAAAAACTTTTTTTTTTAATTTTTCAGTAGCAATCGAAAATTAGATGTGGTTAAAATAATTTAAAACTGTTTTAGCTTGTACTAATGAGGTCCTTTCATACGATGCCCTACATGATACGGTCGCCTCACTTTAAAATTTGAACCCTAATTCCTCGTATGCGGACCCTAATTTTTGTGATGTTCTTAAAATTTTACGGTTTTCAGACTTTTCCCTTAACTTTTGTTGTATAACCTTGCTTCTTGCCAAATTTCATGATTGTAGGACAGCGGAAAGTCCTATCAATTTTGATTCCCTTGAGAGTGTCGAAATATACGTTTTTTGCGGCATAAACGGCCGTATCTTTTTTTTACGTTTTTCACAACTTCAAGAGAATGTAGACCTGAGTGTATCTTTTTAATTTCAAATCGATACCTCATTCATTCATTTATTAATTTAGTGAACACAGGATACAATGATGTTTTATAAAAAAATGTTTAGTCCATCCTATGTGCCGCCAAAAGGCATACAAAATAGTGTTGCTAATGTCAATATTTAAAATTAAATTAATCATATAAGTACAAAATCTCATACAAGACAATGTCAGCAAATGACAATTGTGAAAAACGAAATTAATTAAATGAAATAGTACAAAAATCGCACGAAAAAGAAAATACAATGTCAGCAATATTACAATTGTCAAAATTAAATTAGGTAATTTAAATAGTACCTACAAAATGTCATGAAAAAATACAATGTCAGCAAAGTCTAAAATTATCAAAATTAAGTTAATTATAATCGTACCAAATCTCTTAATAATACAATGAACTCCACGCGTTCCCGAGATATAGGGTCTTGACAGACAGACAGACAGTCGGACGGACGGACGGACAACAAAGTGATCCTTTAAGGATTCCGTTTTTTCCTTTTGAGGTATGGAACCCTAAAAACAGATAAATAAATATACAGACAGCTAAAAGCTAGTCACAATATGTTAGTCATCAGTATTCGAAACCTACATATATCTGTAATATGCATGTCATTTTGCGTTCCTCGACAATATCATGGGCAATACAAATAATACAAAGTGGTCGCTTTCACGTGGTCGTGGTGCAACAGTCGCCGATCCCCCCTCGCCGCCGCACACCCGCGCCTCCCCCTCACGCGAGTGAAAGCTGACTGCCGTCACCACTTGCACCCACTGACAAATGCACATTTGAACAAAACCTACATCTTCAGTCAGAACAGTCTCGTAACTTTTACGTCACTCCTCAAACCCAGCATAACAAAGCTCTAATCGCATCAATTACTTAAGTAAATAATGCAATTGTTTTCATTTACAATTTCTACTTAAATCTAACAAGTAGATGACCTGCGTCTAATACGATTTAAATTTTCTTAGGCCTTTCACGCATGAAACTACCTAGAGAAACCACTGGCTGGCCTTAACAAATCGGTTATTAGTCGACAGCACTTTTACTATTACTCCAAGTAACATAATGCTGAGTGGCGTTTGTTCTAGAAATCTTAGAACAAAAGATATACCCAATCGTTGACTAAGAGCAATAACCACAGTTTCTAAGATTAGAGAGTTGAAATATAACTTAAAAGGCAATCGATGAGACGTACTGCTAATTTGCAGTGGTTTCAGCCATTTTTGTAATTTAAACCAAAGTGGTTTTAACACTTTACTGTCTCTGTAAATTCTACATTAATTTGAATACAAATTTCGAAGCTGGTTTCATGGAACTCTTTCTAGCCCACTTTATCCTCATCCACAAATCTTGCAAACAACAATATGTACCAATATGCCAACTCCTTAGTATTCAAGCAGCGACAGTGTGGGAAACGTATTCACCTGTAATTTGTCTTCGTCGATCTTGGACTCGGCATGGTTCAGTGCGTCGTCTTTGAGCTGGCTGCTGGGCTCGGGCGCGCGACTCGGCGGCTCGGGCGACGCCGAGGGCGGCGGCACGCCGTGCAGTGCGTGCGCGTTGTTTATGGGCAGAGGCTCGTCCTAAAATAGAAAATAAAATTCAAATTTTCAAGTGTTCAACGATTTCAGAAGTAACCTAAGCTACCTAATATCATATTAATGTCAGCACTGAGGCAACCTAATGTCAAATTAATAATAAGACTGCAATACCTACATCATTTTGCTCGAAAAGCTAAGCAGAGGTGAAGGATTCAACATTTCTCAACGAAAAAACAACGTGTCTATCCCAGTGTGTTTTATTTTGGCCACTTGCCGATTCTACAGATTTTCAACCACAGATCTTGAATCCTAAACCTAGTGTAAATCACAGCAACTTCCAGACGCATAGCAAAATAGAAACATTTTAAAGTATCTGTCAATCCCACTCTACTAGTAAAAAGAAGCTCTACATAGAGTTTGAAACTTGCATGTTTTCGCAAGTACATATTAACAAATGAGCTAGAATCTTGTCTGGCGTATATATCCGGCAACTGGCGCCCTCATTGAATAAAAAATCGTGGCAAAGCTTAGAAAGTAAATATTAAAGAATCCTATGTTGCGTTTACTACAAAGAGGATAAGGTATTTTTACGTTGTTAAAACAGGACTCAAAATGTTTCGTATCCAAAGTAGTAGGCAAAAGTGTAAAAAACGGCCGTTTTTACCCAAGCTATGTAAAGACCTGAATCAGTTAATCGAATCAAATAAGAAGGTCACACTTAACTCTTGTTGTGGTAACTGGCTTTACGACTACGCTGCAAGTTCTAGAATCGTTTACGTGCCGCGACTGTGTCAATATTATTTTCCACGTAACCACTTTTTGTACAGGTCGTTTAAAGTTATTTAGGAAACCTTTACAAAATCGTAATTTCTACAACAAATTAAAGTTGAAGCATTGCCAACCTCGCCGCTCACTTTTCGCGCAAAAACCATCAAAGTGCTCATCGCAAAATGGCGGATGCCTTTAGCATGCAGCCAACAGCCAACCTCTTGCGTAACCCGAGTACGTCGCCTATGTTCACGTACTATGTATTTACCCACACGGTATCGCGTCTCATCATTGTTCATGTCAATTGCTGTATTCTCATTGGATAATGACAACAGTTGGCCGGCCACAGTCATGCGACGTGCTAAAAAAACGTTCATATAGCAAAGTGGAAGGCTGCAGGCCTAGAGGAGAGCCGACGATTGTTTTACTAAACGAATGAATTGAAGGACCCTTTAAACGTTTTGATACGCTTTCAAAACAATCACAAATATTAAAGTGTTACTAATTGAACGGCCACTGACTATTTGTTTACTCACAAAGGTCATTTAGTACTGAATAAGTTACTACTACGAATAAGGTACTAATGTGCAGGTACTTCAACCAAGAGAATTCTTGCCTATTGCAAAAATCCGACCAGGTTTAAAGTAAAATATCTGTGCATCTTGTAATTTATTAATCTAAGTATTCTAACCAAGCTGACAAAAAGAGAAAAAGGTGCTTGATCCCGGCCCAGTCGAACTTGAAAAATTAAGCCTCTCTTTACAGTACGTAAATCTAGATGGATTTCGTCTTTCTTGAGAAGTCTAGTCAGTTCAAAAATTATGCATGCCACGAGAACTACTCCTACGCAAGCTTTTTGAAATCCAAGGACAATACGACATTTAACAGTCAGTCATATAGGTAATACAGGTACCTACAGCTGGTTCGTCATCTTCTAAGATAAGTGCGTCGTACTGTTAGTACTGTGCTTCTGACAGGAGATGAATTCTAAACATGTCGTGGCAAATTTGTCAGATTTCACGGAGATTTAGTGGTATCTTGGTGTGCAAATGATGTTCTGTCCGCTATCAAGTGGCAGGGCGCAGCGAAGCGCGAAGTGTTTGCGACCGCAACTGATAGAAAACGGCGATTACGTCGACAACTATTGTCGCATTGTGCACTACGCCCACAACACTTTTACTGGATTTACGAAACGTTTTAAACATTTAATAGTTATTGTTGCTTGCCGCACCAAACGTTGCGTGATAACTAGGAAATAGCACCTCTCGCGGAGACAGAAAACAATAAGAATCCTAATCGCAGTCATTGAAACCGCTTAGTAAGAGGTCACAATTATTATTAATATTGTCTATTGTAATAAGTTGTGCGTGCGTAAATGGTATAAAATTACCCTACCTATTGAAATTCCGTACGCAACTTTATTTATAAATACATAAGTAGCATCTAGCAACGCTTGGACCGTGAATACAAATTGTGCGTATATTCGTGCATATAATATATGTGAATGACTCGAAAAGCAGTGATGGTCCAGAGACAGCGGCTCCGACTTACAAGTTGTAGGTCGTGAGTTCGAACCCAAGCAGGTACTTCGTTTTATCTATACAAGGTGTTAAAAAATTAACCCTCGAAACTTTAAGGAATGCTTTGGACCATCGAACTGAATAACTTTTACTATGGGGCCAACTTTAAAATCGCGAAAAAAAAAATAGCTGTTCCGTACTTTTTGACGAGTTTTGCGAACATAAATGTAGGCAACAGCTGATTTTTTTTTCCTCCTTCCTTCACGTATCGTAACTTTTGATTCCTTTTACGAACATTACGCGGACGGAGGAGAATCACATAACATCGTAAGGAAACCGGCATGTCGAAGAACCAAAAATTTTGAAGATATGTAACATTTAGGTACCAAATTGCACTGGGTCCGCTTGGCGATTTAAAGCCCCCTCTCACAGACAGGAGGCCTGTGTCCTAGCAGTGGGAATGCTAATCACTCTGATAACGCTAAAAATCTTTAGCGTATAAGAAATCTTGAAATTCACACTTTCCTATTACTAAGTTACAAAGGATACAAAGTTTGTACCACAGGTACCTTTGATAAGAGTTATCCTATTTTAGTCCTCCATGTTTGTAAAACAATTTTCAATGAAATTAGATCCTGGATACCTCGGACGCGGTGAAGTATATCGAAGCCAACATCACGTCAGATATATATATAATTTGAATGGCCACAATGGTCAGTTACACATAATGATACATGTTCACCAATCAATGACCATCATTATTATAATCGCCAAATATTCCAGCATAAGTAGCTATGGTGAAAATGTACTGCATGGAAACAATAAGTGCCTCATATAAGCACGATTTAACTTTAAGATAGCTGTTTGACTACAAACCAAGCTGGAATCAAGCGAAAACCATCGAAGGCCATCAAATCCTAGTGTCAATAGATGTAATTGTATTTTATTTATTTATTTAGATTTCATGCACAAAGGTATACAAAGACAGATTTAATCTACGGCCTTAGGCATTCGGAGTTTCTACTTAACAGTAAAAAAGGCATGTTGCCGCAATGAAGGAATAAACCCTGTCTTAAGATTGCTCAACCTATTTGTACCATCACAGTAGATTAGGCTTTAGCAGCGAGTCTGCGACTAATGTTGAAAATTATTTTAGTTTTTTTAACAGTGCCTTTAATTTGGTTTGTGATATCATCTACTAATTATATGTTAACTTACGCCCCTGCCCCTCTGTGGGTAGGTAGGTGCCTACTATGGATTACCAGTTAATTTCTTTAGAAAGTTTCTCGGCTAAGTTGTATGTTTGTGTTTAGCAGTATTTCGGGTATTCAGAACGGTTAACTTAGTTGTTTTATATAGTTAGGAACAATCTGGGAGAACAATGTTGGCATAATCCTTACTGTGTTGTAATTAAACTGCGCAACATGAACAGTCTGCTGGGTGAACAAATACCTATAAGTAAAAATGTAGGTATTTGCTTTAAAAGATAAGTTTTTGATTATCATGAGGATCGCCGTGCATGTTTAATTAGCAAGTACAATTATATATAATATCTTTGTACAATATCATATTACGGCAGCGAAAGGATAATTAATTATTGCAGAAGCAGAATGAACCATATTTACTTGCTGGAAAAAGTCAAGAAAAAGAAAAAACTAATAAATAAGACGCAACGTCAGTCGCAGGTTGCAATAATGTAACAAGAGACTGAGGTACCCCAGGGCGATCAAAGGTTCTCAGAGTAGCCTCGAATGGCGAAATCAATTCCATCGGATATTTCAAGAGAACTATAAGCTAGTTTTTTGTCGTCTATCTATGACTTAAGAGGATTGTTTCTCCCGCTGGCTTTATGCAACCATTAGCAAATGGTTTCATCAAGGACTAATTAAACATAAAATAAAATGTAAAATATTTATGTCCATACTGCGTTGTTAATCGATAAGAAAATACTTAGTCTTTAATTTGCTATTAAATTAACAGTCAGCGATAAGACCGCCATTGTACCCATAGATTAGCGATATTGCTGAGGAGTATGTTACAATTTTGGTGTGCAATAAACTGTATTCTATCTCGTGATAACTTAATGAAATGATCGTCTAGATCCTATAGTCATTGTACACCTAAGAGCGTAGCTAGTTACATGTTATAAATAACATATCATATGATGATCAAGTCTCAAGAGCACTTGTCGGAATCAGCGGAGCAGAAAGAATGTTAATTAAAGAACGATGGCGAGTCAATAATTAGATGACAGCGCAGTGGGTGGGACTGCGGGACTGGAGGCACGGGTGGACGGATGCGGGGAGAATCATTGTGATGCGCGTGCGCGGAAAATCGCCGGCTTCCGCTCAACACACACACACGTGGACAAGCACATGAATTAGATTTATGTTTTGCTTTGAAAATTGATGCAGATAAGCGATATTATTATCTAGAATTCTAGATACAACGGCGATGCAATGCTCGCTCTATCATGAAAGATTGAACTCCGAACATCTACTATTTTTCCTTATTTCTCTCAAAACTAAATATCAACGTAAATTAGTAGCTTCTAAAAACATCAAGTCAGATAAATAAAACTTGTATCATACGATTGTAGCAGACAGTAGTCGCTCAGGGCTATGAGGACCTTTCTACTAAGATGTGTGTAGAAGTAGCAAGTACTAAGAAACGTCTGCCAAAGGGCAACAAGCATATAGACAAGTGTACGGGTCAGAGTTTACGAAATAATGGTTGAGTAACAGTTAGTGAACTAATTATTATGTAAATTATAAGAATTTATGTAGCTAATGCTTAAACAATTTGGAGCATGAAACTGAACAATCAAGACTTTGTCCTTTGCCAACACTGTTCGTAGTAAAGTTCTCATTGTAAAAAGCAAGCCAAGTACGTGTTAATTTTCAATAGGTACAATCGGTCACGGCGACTGACTCAAGGACTTTACGCCTTTTGAGTGTTTACATTTCTACTCGTCGGCATTGCCAAAAACACGGTGAGTCAAAGTTTATTAAACGTGAAATATATCGACGACGTAAATATGAGAACTCGGACACATAATATTAAACAATTATTTTGTTTGTGAGCCTACCTGATCATACTGTTCAGGTTTCCCAGTGACGAAAACGAAATAAATTACCTTTTCAGTTTAAACGCAATTCGTGGCCATATAAATTTTAACTACGACATGAATTAAGAAATTAACTACGACACGAATTATGAAATAACCCGAAACCGATTCTAAAGAATTTAGAAAAAGAATGAAATATTCAAAATAAATGGTAGGTAACGGAATGACACAAATAGATAATCTGATAGCTGTTGAAAACCGACACACTAAAGATCCATATTGAAATATTTTGTTCATCCACTTACAGGAAGCCTATAGGCTTACACGTATAAGCTCTTGCTTTCCAATTACATGCATCGTTCCCTCGTACATGTAATTCCGGATGCGGGAGAACTGACTGGACTAAAGGATCATTGTAAGGTGCCACAACAACCGCTCTAATTACAATAGGACACCCGGATTATCCGTTCACATCATGAACACGACCACTAGGCACTACGCTATACTATGGATAAGGTTTATGTTTGGCACTGACCGTTATCTTAGTTTGGATGGCTGACACATGATTACGAAGTCTTTGTTCTTTTGAAAGCCATCCAATATGGCTAAGCCAACAGCAAAACTGTTTTTATGAAAGAAAACCTTGCGATAAACTAATTCAGCTGTCATTGTGTGTTTTTAACATTATATCAATCACTCATAAAGAAGAAAATGGAGAAGACAAAAGTGAATTTATATAAGTGATGCGAGTAGAAGTATAGAATAGTCTAGCTATGCAGTATTTTGTTAAACCCTAGAATTTAAGTGCTCTTGAAGTGAATGTTTTATTTTGACTAGATAAGTCGATTAAACACGGTCAAAATCGGATAAATATTTATGGGTATTAGGCGAACGAGTTGATTCAAATTTCAAAGTTGAATCAACAAAGTTGGTTATGTTTTGATCGACGACGAAATCGTAATCAACCCCTCCTGTCTCTTGTGTTTATTTTTGTACAATATTCTCTATGAAAAAACAAATAACACTAAATATAAACCTTCGCATCAAAATTTCTAACTTTCTTAATTTTGAACGGATTTGAAAAATTCTTTCTATTTTCGATTTTGGATAAAGGATACAAATAATAAGAAAAATTGAGCGAACTATCGGAAGATTTTATATAATAACATCAACGACCTGTGCCGATGAATAAAATGTTGAAACTTCTTCTAGCGGTGTTATAGAACCAGTCAAGTTCACATACAATAGCGAGTTTGTTAAGATCTACATCATCTATTTTTATAGACATTACGTTGGCGTAAATTCCAGATGACAGGATGATGATAGCACTTTAAGGCCAAGTAGCTGCATTATTATATCAACGCTAACAAGCTTTATCAATGTGAACGTAGCTGAAGTAAATAAATCGATTCTAATTTTAGATTCACGACGGAAGGACCTTATTGTCCGAGTGACGCCTTCTCTGTGAGGTCATTTGACAACCATTTCAACTAACTGACGAGCTTATACTTGCTACATATAACACAATATGTCGGAGCTTTAACTTACAGGGCCGATACCTAACGTGTAACACCTATAGCATAACAATGAGATTCAGAACGAACATAAGTAACAAATATAGAGAAATCTGACCATGAACAACGTGAACGTGATACATGTGTCGTTGTGGCTAACAACATTATGAATGTGCTACAGGCCAGAAAGAAAACAAAGAAAAAGAAAGTCCTTCCAATGAAAGCCTTCAAATTGTTGAAACAAGCAAAATTGAGTTTTGCCTAAATAACAAGACAACAGAGTGCCGTTTCACACGTCTCGGTTGCCGGGTAGCTGGTGACGGCTATCCGGCGGCGAAGTGTATAACCATATACGTGCTATCATACGTACCGCCACAATTTACTTTTAATTTTTACCGGACAGTCGGCACCGGCTACCCGGCAATTGGCACGCATATGTTACGCGGTAGAAAATATTTTAGCAGCTTATGTTACCAAGCTATTAGGCAATGGTAAGTAATTAAAAAAACTGATACATGCTACCGGAAATCGTAGAATTATTTTGACGATCTGTGATACTTTCGAAACTATGAAAATTCGAAAAATAACTTGCAAATATGGATTGCGAAACTTTTGATGAACCTTGAATGAAAATGGGTATATACATCAAAATATTATAATTATAACAACAAAAAAATTCGGCTAAGTGTGAGTCGCACTCGCGCATGAAGGGTTTTGTACCATCGCATAATATTATACAGGTCTACTTGTTGCCATAATTTAACTCAAGCAAAAAAAAAAAAATGAACACGTTTCTAGTAGGGTGTTGTTATAGTCCTAATAACTAGCAAAATTTTAACATACAGGTGTCCCAATACCAATATTTTTTTACTCTTATAATATACTTACAAACTGCTGTAAGTGTTGATTTAGGCGCACTTTGTAAGAGAATTCTCACTTATGGTCAACTTAAAACTTTATTTTATACTTACAATAATTTTGTTACTGCTGTTGTAATACCAAAATAACTTACAAGGGTTTTATAATGGCATGGTTTGAGGG
The DNA here is from genome assembly GCA_951329385.1 of Polia nebulosa. NCBI lineage: Eukaryota > Metazoa > Arthropoda > Insecta > Lepidoptera > Noctuidae > Polia > Polia nebulosa. The sequence goes on along the minus strand of OX589599.1, from coordinate 16,303,723 downwards.
CAATAAGACTTAGAGCGCTCTTACGACTGCTCTTATAAGTGTAATTCCCCTTATATTGCTCTCGGGAAGCTCATTATAGGAGTATTTATCACAACGACCGAAAGAAGTGTGCGAGCGCTGCTGTAATAATAATATAAAAAGTATTATTGTATTAGTAGTATTTTTATTTTCCGTAATCATTTAGTACATTTGCTTGATAGTTGTTATGAACTTAAATAACTTGCGGAGTACATTTCTTCAAATGTTTTGTGGAAATAAAGTCAAATGTTTTTTCAGGCCCACTTCGTAATGTATTTAAAATATTCGTAACAAATTATTAATTAATTGTAAAATAAAAACTGACGCCATTAGAGTACTCTTCTTTATGATAAGATAAATACTAAAATGTCTTATTTCACACTCCCTAAGTTAACTTAAAACCTGGTGTTATTGAACACTTGCATAAGGTACACAACACAACACAACACAACTACTTGCAGCCATTTAATATATTTAGGGTTCCTTTTAAAAACCTTCTTAATAAAGTGTTCACAAGTCTTTTTAAAACCAAAATATTCTGATAGAGCTCTACTATTATGCTTATTCTCTTTAATTTGACTCAGAGAAGACAATTCATACTTACAACTTGTTAGCTTTATAGTAGTTGTATGCAAAAGTTTATTAAGGTCATAAGTCTAATAAAACGCTCACTGCAGACACTCTCTCTCTCTCTGCGACTAAGAAATATACTCTTACAGAGTATGGAAGTTATCGAGATGGGTCTATAATTCGCTGAGTCAGCTCGACTAACCTTCTTGAGCACGGGTTGCACGTTAGCTTGCCTCCAAGCCATCGGCACTTTACCAGTCCCAAACGAAAGATAAAATAGGCGTGTCAAGATCAGAGACAACTAAGGTGCACAAGTCCTCAGTACAATTGCCGGTACCCCGTCGGGGCCACTAGCCTTGTTCACGTCTAGGTTATGTACCTACCGGCATCCTTCTGATGAAAGCGAATGTCCGACATACTTGACTCACATCCATCAAGAGAATCAGGGGGCCTCGCGCCACCAGGATCTAGACATGAAGATACCGCAAACAGTTGCAAAAAAGTTTGCTTTTACCTCAGTGGAGTTGGCCAGCTACCCATCGGGTTTTAGCAGTGGAGGTAGTGAAAGGGGGCAGAAATTCGATTCAATCGACTTAGCCAATGACAAAAACGCCTTACTACCTGCTGGGTATGAAGTATAAAGCAAGTTTGTTCGTTCGTTTGTGTGATTTGGCAGCCCTTTTGAAGGCTCTCTTCTTCTGACTCACGTCATTTGCTTTGCGCGTACGTACGTCAACCCATGCAAGGTACGACGCGTGTTAAGCGCATCAGCGCGATTGCACTCGGCACTAAACCATGGACGAGCTTCACCAGACGTTAGAGAACGGAATGAAGTGCTCCATTCCCTGTCCCAACACATCCGTCAAGGCGTCCGCGCACGACGAAGCATAAATCGAAGAAAATCAAGTGGGCTGCCAAGGATAGCATGCGAAGAAAGATCGCATACCATCCCAATCTGCTGACCTGTATCACCAAACCCGCCGGGTGCCTCTAGGGCTAGAATGCGCGGGGAGTAGATGGATACAGACTTAACTAGACAGTGGTCGGAACTATCTAATGTTAAAGAAATCGACACGGAGTAGCGGTCTGGATTGTCAGCATGATCTATATATTCCATATAGATATATAATATATGTTAAGTGAAAAACATTATTTTGGAAACTTGTGACCTAGATAGCTAGGTACTTGTCTATAAATATCCAACTTTAAAAATATTTCTAAAATGCAGACAGTGTAATGACTATCTACCTACGCCAAAGTAAACGGTCAGTCTTTGTCTCATTCGAATATATGCACCAATATTGGCAACACGTCATGCTCGTATGAACAAAGCAGAACGTGAAATCCTGCTCATTTCATTTTTGAATGCTGTTTGTTTGCCGTTTATGGCGACATTCTCTTTACTCACACATTTACAGTTATGTGTGTCGACACCAATATTTATTTCGGAATGACTATAGGTTTTCCTGTACGGTACAGGTAACGTTCGATGGAGTTGAGATAGAATTAAGAGTGCAATGTGAAACTTAAAGCGATGCGTCGTCCGATCGTCAGGTGACGTTGACGAGTGCGTGCCATACTGAACGCACATCCAGTTCACATGACATTACCATGTGTCATGAATGATGCGCGCACGGGGTCATCGACACGTCGCCAGCCGCTTTCGCTACAGATCCATAATCACCGACGGACGGCCAGGTATTTATGCATTATACATTAAATCCTCTCTAGATGAAGCGCTGACCTTTGACTTAACCCCACTGCAATCCTTTGATCGTTGAATTCTGCCTGCAGGTAGACATTACTTTATACCTGACTGTATAAAACCTTTGAGATAGTCGTAAACTATCTCAAAGGTTTTATACTTCGAAGTTAAATAGATAAAATTCATGGCTCTCTGTTTTATTCGTTTACTCGTATTCTTGATAATTCATTTTCAGTAATCCAGCATTAAAATTTATTGTATCTTTGTGATGACAAAATTATAGTATTAAGAGAACAATAAGAAACGGAGAAAATAACAGTCTACTTTGTTTTCTAAACAAAGTTCTCAGAAAGGCACAAGAAACTAAGAGACCTAGCCTCGGGCGGAACAACAAAATGTTTAAAGTTACCAGTTGCGACGGACTCTCTATAATTGGTATAGGTATATAGTAAGAAATCGGCACTAGGTAGATTCTTCATCAACTTTCGCAATAGTACGTTACAGAAATTGATAGATCATAGCCACAAGTCCATCCATGTTCTGTGAGGAAATTCAAGGTGATCCGGTCGCAACGTAACTCGGTACCTCTTCACTGCTCGACGGGCTCGAAAGAAACTTACAAACATATGTATACCAACGTTACATACAAGTATACACACATTTAGGTAAATATTGCGTTACAATATTTCCTCATCGCGTGTGGCAGTGTGGACCTATAGCAACGTGTGGCCTGTTAACTCGCGCGAAGCTTTGGTCAGAGCCATGTTACATCATAGCCATCATAATGTCACTTTGTTGTCCTCCATCCACCATTAAACACGAGCCTCCCTTCCCTGTAGAGCAGTACAATTGATGATCCTGGCGAACACTACCATGATAATATATAGGTTCAGGGCTGGTGTATCACGTCCGTTTCGGTCATACAAGAGACGACCGAGTACGTAGGTACTTGGTCGTGTAAGCGGGCACACCAGTTATGTAAGGAGGCTTGTTTAATTTGGTTTAATGTTTATGCTTGAGTTTTTCAGTTTTTGACGGCATAATGTAGTGTGCTAGCTAACAAGTGGCGCATAGTTTAATTTTATGATTTTATTTTGGACGATATGTCTTTAATTTTTCTATTTTACATTATTGCATTCATTATAGATTCAAGTTCTTCAAACTTAACAGACATCTGTCTAACACATGTCCAACAAACAAACGCAGATGCGTTGCTGGGGAGTTTGTTGGCCACTTCTTCTTCACAGTTAAAACACTAGGAAGTGGTGACGGGCGGGCCTTTTTGGGGGACTATCTTTATTTATAACTGACGTTCAAAAAGTGCTGGCTCTCAGCCTAATTTGAATAAATTTACTTTTGATTTATAAGATATATACAAACTAATAATAATACCTAACATGTACAAATGCGTATGAAAACAACTCATTGGGCATCAAAAAATTCATCTACATCGCTGTCAATGGAAAAAGTGCCCAGAACGCTAGCAGCATTGCCACGTTGAATAGCAATGCTGATTCGTTGGCCAAAGAAAAGCCCAGCCCTCTGGTCACGTGAAGAGTGAACTGCTTGCGGATATGCCGAAAAACTCGATGAGCACTCGGACCCTATGGCCCTAGTGTTTCCACCCCGAATGGCTCAAACATGTAACTCCCAATAAGGTTGTTATATTTGCGCCGTTTGAGGTTTTCTGCACCTGCAGCAGCCGCCCCAGCACAGCCAGCCGTGCTAAGAAGATCGGATGGCGCAAGGGTATCGACACATATTGCATCCCACACCAAAGGCCTACTCAACTTCCAAGGCATTATGGTCATTCCGTCTGGCCTCTTCCCATCGTCACGTGCCAAGCCATTGGGTTCTAAAACAGCTGGCACCCCGGCGGTGACAAGAGCCCGACGGATGATATCATTAATGCTGGCGTGCCGTGCTATCCGACCAGCGCTCCTACCGCAGGATAGGCCATGGTGTCCGAGGCGGTCGACTGCTTCACCGCATTGACAACGATGTGGAGCTCCATTCGGAACACCCAGACGCAAACATGTAGCGATCCGGAAAGTGGCGTCACTCAGTATAGTACCAATGTTGGGTGACGGTGGTGCCTGTAGCCAAAGGCCCGACTCCCATTCACCCACAGTCAGTAGGCGGGCACGCTCAGCAGTATTGGTGGACGTATTAATGAGATTCGAATTGAATTCGTGATTTGGATTTTTTTTTTATTTTTTCTATTCTATTCTATTCTATTCTAGATTATTCCGTACCAACCTGCAGAGCGGGTCATCCCACTGACTCTGGGAAGATGGGTTCTCGGGCAACGCCGTGTTCGGGCAAGCCGCTTTCCAGGCGTTCACAGCATCGGTCAAGCACGGCACCTCACAGTTAACCAGCGATGGGATTAAAATTCGTGAGGTTAACTGTTGAGTGCTGTGGACCGAAGACAGGAACGCCGGTAGTCTTACACTAGAAATTTTCGGATCGGCGAGCCCACCAAAGCGCTTGCAGCCATGCTCGGTCATCCAGCGCCACATTTAAGATGGACGTAAGAGTGGAACAAATGATTCGATCGATTTTGTCCAAGAGATGTGGCTGCTTCCATAAAAGGGAAGAGCGAAGAAAATATATGAAATTTGGTCAAAACAGATTTTTTCTTTTGATTTTGATATATCTTGAAGAATACATAGTGAAAGTTGATAGAGGATCTTCAAGGATAAGTGAACCTTTTATTTGAATCTTTACTCGTAGATTTTACAAAGGTCCCCCACGGGCCGGTTCTTGACCCCATGGAACACTCGCAAAACCTAGTAGATTTGCTACACATCATGATCTAAAGTTATACTGAAATTGTGATAGACGCCATGAAATTATGTTATTTTACACTTTTTAACTAAAAAACAATTACGTGCAGATACGTGAAAAAAGGCTTATTTATTTCAGTATACCTTACGTCTTTATAAACACCAACTGTATGCATGCAAGTCTAGTCTTTGAAAAATCATTCCTTTTAGAGGTTCTATTTTTTTTCTCTTTAAGTATTCTTTAAAAGGTTAGACTTTAAAAAAATACTGATCTATTTCCCATCATCATTATGTGATAATAATACGTGTGAATACTCATTATAGAGCCATAATATTGCTATCGTCAGCTTTACGTTGTTATATGTTTCCACGCAAAGCAATTATAACGACTAAATAGACCGGTCGGTACACGGAACCGACACATCTCTACAAAGATTACATAATAAGTCGGGTAAACATCAACTATACCTAACCAAGTACAAGTCACGGATGATGGACAGCTCATCTTATATTCACATAATTTTACCCTCCGCACTTTTTTACAGCGTTTTCCATACATGAAAATTATAAAAATTACAAATATGACTTACTGGCAAACTAAGTTACTAATTATGTTGAATCCAAGATTTCTAAAAGTTAACTACATAACAATACAAGGTATTCATTAATAATGAAGCCTGACGAGAAGTGTAATTACTCTTAAGTACCTATACGACATGTAGGTACATTAAATGTTGAAATAAATTGCAATAGTGTGGAACTGCACTGTGGCGACTAAATCAATATTCACGAGTAGGTACACTGTAGTGTAACTAATGTTGTCACATTAACTACTAGTAATATGACATAATGTAATCGACAACTTTCTTGTTTTGAGCAATCATTTGCATTTAATGATTTGATTACAAGCTTTTTACTTGTTATCATTTTCTTCACAAGGAAATGTTACGTAACATCAAAATCATCGTTTTATATGGTTTTGCTTCAAGATTCATCATTTGATAAATGAACTTGACAAAACCCATGTAAAAAGGCGATATGTACAGAAAGTCACGCAAGTAGACATTACTCGTATCGAGATACGTGACTTCTCTTGATTTCGTGAACTGCAGACTCAATCGATATCTTCGCTGCGGCTACTTCAATGCTAATGATAATAAAACACGACCGGACAGACACAATACTTCTTGTTATTTGTTTTAAATAGTACGCCTTGATTTGATATTAAATAATAAGAGGATATCGTTTTAAACACTACCAGCTAACTAAACCTACGGAAAACAAGTAACGTACCTACATAATTATGAGTAGGTATTATGTGTTTTGTAACTACAGTTACAAAACACATAAGTATTTTTATTTCATTACCTACTAACCAACCCGATAGACGTTTTCGTTTCAATGAGTTCACAAAAATATCCTATTGAGAAAAGCACTTTCAAATTTTCTAATTTTCCGCGTCACATTTGCAATTTTACTCGGAACCTATTACGGAATTCACAGACATTCAAACCACCAAATAGATCCAGACGTTCTCAAGTGTTGCGGTAACCAAAGAACAACGCAATTTTTTTTTAATTTAAATTTAAAAGCATTTTAACAACAGAAACATCTATAGAACATAATTTTCAGAAAACCTAATTGTTATGAAGATATTTTAACTTGCGTATCGATAAGCTTTACTTGACTGCCTACATTGTAAATGTTTACTTTTCCTTCTATGCTTCTATATTACGAGTGCATTCCTGAATTAACTTTACAAAATATGACTATTGGTGTGCAAAACATACTTGTATGCTGATTGTACGCTGTTTAAGTGACTACTTGACCTTTGTCAATTCAAAAATATGATAAAACTTGAGTATACCCCTTTATACTCAAGTTTTATCATATTTTTAAAACCCACCCCTGTTCCTTCCCTGCCCTGAGTGCCCAGGGGCGCGGTAACTCTGTTTCGAATTTATCCACGACCCCTGAGAGTATATCAGGTCTGAACTTTTGATAGAGTTCATTGGACCTTACAGACAGATCAAGTCCCTAGGATATGACATCCTAAAATACAGAATGAAATTTGAGGGTATTCACCAATTCAACTGTACACGTTTGCGCGGTCTCCGTAGAAAAAAGGCGAGATAGCTATAATGTTCGTACAAATAACTAGTACTTACCGCCAGCAAGGCGTCGTTCCCGTACGCTCGTCCCTCCAGTGCTAGCTCCTTATCCAACATAGCATCCAGCTGCTCCAGCTGGTGGCACGAGGCGCGCGCCGCCACCCAGCTCGAGGCCAGGATGAACGCGCCCAGGATGAATGACGCCGCCACCACCGTCAGTGCCGCGATCCTCGCTATTTGTACCGAGGATGACACCCTCTGCCGGTACGCCTGAAACAAACAACACACACTTATTTATTGGCGTTGTATCTTCTTGTAACATAATCAATAGATATGGAACTGGATAAAAAACAAACACACAAACACCGTAAGATTGTGATAAATCTTGCGAGAGTGTTAACTCTAAATCACTACATAGTATAAAACAAAGTCGCTTACTCTGTCCCTATATCCCTATGTATGCTTAAATCTTTAAAACTACGCAACGGATTTGATGCGGTTTTTTTTTAATAGATAGAGTGATTGAAAAGGAAGGTTTATATGTAAATTTGTACCCGAGCGAAGCTGACGCGGATCGCTAGTATATAATATTATGAATAGATCATTCCAAATTCACATGCGATCATTTGCAATGTAAGTATCCAAATCTTATTGAAAATAAAGAGTTCACAATCATAAATAAACTAACAGTGTTTACCATTATCCGATGGCAGATACTAGAAAACAATCTGCTAAGCCTTTGCCCAAGGCTAGGCCGAAGGATTGATCTACCCATAAACTACAATACAACATGATTTAAACAAACAAATAATCGTAGAAAGCTGTTGAATTTAATTTTATCAAGTCAAGAACAGCTTACTCAAGCCAATTTTTTCACGCCAACAAAGCGCTGTTATGTAATAAAATAACAGAAAGTTTAACTGTGACTAACATCTTCGAATTAAGTGAATTATACGTAGCTATAGCTGTTATATTTTAATTTTACCCGTAGATTCATTTTTATACAACTGGGCGAATATTGACATAGCAGCTGAGGCAGGAAATTGAAAAACATAATATTTTGCAACAAATATTTGTGACGCTTGCGCGCACTGTGTAAGCCTTGCGTGAGTTGCGCTAAAGAGGCGCACCCACAAATATCTGTATTCATATATCTGTGGGCGCACCAAAAAATTCCAGTTACTGCACGCGTGCAGCTCGCGAGCGGCTCGCGAGCGTCGCATCGCGGCGCATTCGTCAGATCTGAACACTCCCTATTATCTATGAGATTCAATTTATTGACCCTGTTTGAATATTCACAAAACGATTTAGGCCTCACATGGCACGGAGTTGTGAAAATTAAAAAAATGTTATCACTGACTTATCTTAGATAGGAATTGGACCAATCTGGACTACTAGTATAATTTATCTGTGGCCACATTGCACGAGTACGATGTGAAACGAGGTAAATATTTTCATTTAGGTATTAACTTTTTTTTAATGAATGATGAACCTCAGGGTAAGGGTGATTTATTAGAAATAACTTAAAAGATGTATAATAATATACAAACTGATAATAATACCTAACATGTTCAAATGCGTATGAAAACAACTCATTGGACATAAAAAATTTCATCCACAACGCTGTCAATGGAAAACGTGCCCAGAACGCTAGCAGCATTGCCACGTTGAATAGCAATGCTGATTCGTTGGCCTAAGAAAAGCCCAGCCCGTTGGTCACGTGAAGAGTCGACTAACAGCTTGCTGATATGCCAAAAAACTCGATGAGCACTCGGACCCCATGGCCCTGGTGTTTCAATCCCAAACGGCTCACACATGTAACTCCCAATAAGATTGTTATATTTCCGCCGTTTGAGGTTATTATTATTTATTAACTTAAAAGCAAAATGACCCGGTTTTCTAGTGTGTTGAAAATAAGAAATTTTTTGTTGGTCTAGAGGTGACAAAAAGTTATTCAACATGACTCAATCAAAAATATCACTAAAGAATCAAAAGTAACTAAATATGCAAATCTATAAATCTTATTCGATTTTTATCGGTACCATTGTAGGTATAGGTATACATATACAAAGAAATCGATCTATCAAGCCGCAACACGGAATCAATCAACATTCTATTCTAGTACCGATCGTAATAACTTCTGCGTGGTAGATGGTCTAGAGCTGCTACGTGTAGGTAGATACCAACTTCATAGAGGTCATCTATAATACCTACACAGTAGTCATCCCAGTTTAACTAGAGACGTCTGCAGGACTTACCTACTTTAAGCTTTCTAAAAATTACCTTCTTTAACACATACAAATACCTATCCTAATCAAAAATATATTTTAGACAAAACTATACGTGTTCTCAAGTCTTCCTTCCATTTAAATAATAGTCGTCATGCATTTGCTATTTATTTCGAAGCAACCGATTAGTTCATCGTTTACGACTCTACGAGAGCTGCAGCCCTACCATGACGTCTTAAAACCATCATCTTTTTGGTGAGAGAAAGGGATAGTGCTATTCGTCCTGTATAACGATGTCTCTCTCTCTCTCTCACCGAAAAGATGATGGTTTTAAGACGTCATGGTAGGCTTTTATTTTATTTTTTTGTGGGGTGGGAAATCATGCAATGACATCTCCCGCTCTACGGTGGAGCGAGAGGGCGTGTCATACTCTTACTGAGTAAAACCCACCCCTGTGCCTTTCCTGCCCTGAGTGCGCAGGGGCGGGGTAACTGTTTGGAATTTATCCTCAACCCCTGGTCAAGAGCTGCTGTGCTATTTTTGAAGAAATAACGTGTGAATTTTCCACTTTGGTGTCAGAATGTGTTAAGGGATGTCATCTTGGTTTAAATAAAGAGTTCAACGCGTGTACGTACCTACCTACTATTAAAAAATCTAATACAACAGAATTTCTGCCTAAAACTCTTGTATATTTTTCTCGTCTTTTCTTTTTGTCTCAGGATTAGTTCCGGGTAACTTCATGCATAATAATTTAATACAATTTCTGTTGCATTATTGTTCCAATTCTGTAGCAATATGTAGTTAAACGTAAACCTTTAACATTTTTTCAACCAAAACATGTCCATAACTGACCATGCCATGGCCCATAGGACTTCATATAAGTAAGAAACTCATATACATATACGAGTACCTACTTAGTTTTATCATGATTTGCCGACTTGTTCGTCAACTCGCACGCGTGAAACTCGCTCGTTCGTGCGAGTTGGCACCTTCCGATTTTACCAATTTTTTTACTCGCTCCACCGTGAAAATCTGATATATTGATGTACAGTCAGCTACAAAAAGTCTTATAAAATTTAAAATATAGGTACCTACTTTAAATGTAAGTATAAGATATTTTATACGACTTTAAAATAAAACAAATATCGTTTTTGAGATGGATAATTAATATAAATCAACATGACAATACTATAAAACTGCTTATATAATAATTATGAACAATATCACAAATCAACACAATAAATCAATAATTTGGCTTATTACATATTATGTAAACTGTAACAATATCACAAAATTTTACTTCTTCATGATTCTATTCTCCTGGTAATTTGTGAATCTACCTCTCATAATTTCAGCCTCGGAATACGTTTTGTAATTCTGATCTCCTGGTGATTTGTGTATACCTCTCATGATTCCAGACTCGGCAATCCTTTTTTAGCAATTCTGATTTCCTGGTAGTTTATAAATCTATACCGCTTGTACTTCTTCATGATTCTCTGTTCTGCTGATAATTTATAAATATCTTCTACCTGTCATGATTCTAGCCTCAGAATACTTATTGCGATTCTGATTTCTTGGTAGTTCGTGAATCTATGTTGCTCTTTCTTGGATGCGTTCCGTTTCACGATTATTTTTTTTTTGCTGGAAGATTTCAATATTTTTTATTAAGTTCTTAAAGTAGCGTAAAAGTAACATTTTGAGTCGTGTAACATGGAGGTTATATGAGAAGGTCAAATGTAACGTAAAATGTCACAAAAGTAACATTCTGGCAACGCTGATGCTTGGGTATCATGCGTCGTCGGCCACATCCCTTCGCCTCATTCCGCACCTCCAACATAGGCTGTAACGTATCCCGAAATGTAAGTAGATAATTGTTACTTAACCGAATCAGCCAGCGCGGGTAATAGCTAGTTATTAATAGCTATTGGTTTCAATCCGTTTTTATTTGACTGTGCTTTTATACGTACGAGCGAGTTGACAACAAAAAAATAAGTAAAATTGGAAGGTGCCAACTCGCACGAACGGCGAGTTGACGAACAAGTCGATTTTCCGGGTAGACGACATGTTGGCTATAAAAATGTTGTGAGCCACCTACATAAATGATCACATTTCACTAATCGTTTCGACTACCGGGAAGTTAATGATTTTATTTTCTAAAAGCTTGGATAGACGGAACAAAAATATCCTTGATAATCTGTTGTACGAGTAAGTTTAGCCTTATTTTGTGTGGTTTGTATGTTGTATGGTTAACAAGCAGACCCGAGCAGGAAACTTAGTACTAGTATCTTTTTTCAAGAGATCGTAATAATCTACACAGTAAAACGTATAAAAGTAACTTTTACAGCTTGAAAGTGAAAAAAAATCGTAAACACTTTTCTGGGGAACTGTTCAACCAGCTTGGCCTGAATTCCTTCTTATGCCAATTTACAAAACTATCCTTAAATGGAATTATTCACATAAGTCATAAACAAGCTAAGGCGAGAGTCAATTAAAATGAGTACTGTGGTATATTTCAGAAAAACAAATACATAAATTATTATAAATCATTTGATTTGATTGGTCTGTCTTCATTTACGGAGAATCGGGTGAACAGAACAATACTTTATGAAGTCAATGCCATATAAATCACGGCATGGTATATGGTGTAGGTACATATTAAAGCGTATTCTATTCTATTCTATATATTTTCTATTAGCTCCCGACGACAGTGACGATCGTTATCAATATTTTCTATATGATGATCTCTGCTATAAAAATATCGATTAAGTATACTTATTCAATATACTTCATCAGTTATTTAAGGAAACCCATGAGCTGAACGACGTGTCTGGGGTGTAGAGACTCATGCGGTAGCCACGCCCAAGTTGTACATTTTATCAATTTTTTATGGCCTTAGATATAGAGAGAACGAATACCTACTCTTTACTGATAATCCACCAAAATAAAAAAGAAATATAAATAAAGCTGCCATAAGCCCAGTTCTGGAACAAAAAGTATCGCAAAATGACTTCCTTGAATGAGTTTCGACAGTCATACGCATTAATTGACTTGCGTTAAATTTTTGACGAGTGTATTATTTTCTACCCATTTAGGCTTATAGTGTAATCCACAACGATCTCCAAAAAGTATAAATAAGTAGATACACTACCTACCACAAGAAGTGGGCAAACCCAATCCCAGGCGCTACAGAAATAAGTTTGTTAGCTAAAATATTAAAGTTTCTAAATGGGTTTCTTCTATATTGCAATGCTTAATTGTCTCGATTGCTTTTTTTCATAAGAAGAAATGTATAACTACCTACTTATCTACCTACATAGCTTACCGCAAGAAGACATTAAACCAAATATTTTATAAGAAAGTACCTAAGTACTCTGTGGCACTTTCGTAAGTTTGAACAAAGAACATTTTTGTACTAAATACAATTACATAGATCTCTCAGTCCCACACTATACCTCATGCACATAAGAATTCATTACAATCCAAACGCAACTGCAATAGCCTGAGAGTGCTTTGTCCTTAGCGAGGTGCAGTTAATGAAGCTGTGATTTACTAACAAACTCGAGTGGGTACCCATACAAAAATTACATAACTGTAGACGGGTAGGGGCGGAAGCTGCCGTCGTCGGCACCGGCGCACGCGGTTCCCTGGTGGGGGGAGAGAGGGGAGCCCGGTGAAAGTGACTATTGCATTTGAGAAATTCATCAACTTTAGCTCGCTACAAAATGATGTCGATTTCAATCTTACGATTTGTTTAGCACATCTTCATTAAACCGAATCGAAGTGCGTTATTTGTTACAGATGGCTGGTCAATAACTTTCCAGACTTTCGTACCTAATCCCACTTTTGTGCGAATGTTACGCACTTCGGAGATGTCATTTAAATAGGTACCTAACTGGAAACTTCCATAACATTGTATGAACAACTTATTCTATTGGACCAACTCTGGAAGTTCTTCTTTTTATGCTAATCAGTCCTTTAGACTCCGTTGTCAATCATCCTCTGTAAATTTGAGACTGGTGGAGAAAAATACTAAAATTCACCTACACCTGGTTTCTATATTTTTTATTTTAAGTAGATACTAAATTTATCGCAAAAATTATAAGACATTGTCAAACACACGTTATTATAGCATTATCAACAGCATCACTTGACTTGAGTAATGCATTTAATTTAAGACACGTCGATAATACCTGTCTTATTTCATTCCCAAATCTGAGTAGGACCTAAGTATAAAACAGCATCATGTTTAATGAACCTACACCTACATAATATGCTCAACATCAAACTAGCATGTTTTTGTAATAATCACAATAGTATCAACCTAGCCCAATGCATGAAACACGATGCCTGAATATCTACTAACAATAACCATAACGCCAGCTTTTATACCTATCTGTGACCTCACAAATACCGACCAGAGCCTTTAGACAAAATACTTTTCTGTAAACCTTAACGTTAACGCTTCGTGCAAAATGTATGGCAAAGACATTACTGGGCGTGAGTCACGTGACAGTTCTCTGTCTAACGCTTCGTGCAAAACGTCGTTGCCATACATTTTGCACGAAGCGTCAGCGTTAACGTTTACAGAAATATATTTTGGCTAAGGGGGCAGAGCAACTAGTGATTATTTTCATCGGAAAACCGTGAATACTTTTAGCGCAAGCAATAAATGTCCCTCAAGCACTTTCGAAAGCATCATTAAATCTTTATAATTTACACAGGCTAACCTAATACGGACTCCAGTCTCTTAAAAAGGATCATGAAGATTATTATTTAAAAATGATATTATTATTATTATTAAATGTAGGTATGTAAGCCATTGCAGTCGGTTCCAAGTTACGTTACGAGTCGGCACGGTCAAACGATATCTCATTGTGTAATAATTTGCTTAATAGCGCGTCTTATCATCGTGTAGGTACGATTCTCATCTCGGTCGACATAATCGAGGTTTTCTGCGCAGTAACTACGTGAATCTCCACTTTAAAACGTTGACGTTGCAGTCATTCTTAGCCACGAGTTCCGTGTAAACAATTATGTTTTTTATATGGCTGTGTAGGAATATTTTGTGCAAATATCTAGTTTGCGATCCGCTGTCCGGCTCGGATGTGAATGTGACGCAAGCACCATTGTGTCCACTTGGTCGTTTGGCCAAGAACGATTTCACTCAGATTGTAGCCGTTAATATTTTTTCAACACATTCTCATAATTAACCGTTTTTAGGTTCACATTGAAGTGTATTTCGCACACGTGCGTTTTACTTTGCATACTTGAACTCGGCCGGAAAAGTGCGCCCCAGGAAACTATACACTAGCCAGTCCAATACTGGTCAGAGACGTCAGAGATGTTTTGCTTTTTTAAACTTTTAAGCCAACAAAGGGATTTAAAAAATTAGTGCTTAGCATCTCGCAACCAGCCATTCCAAAGCTATTTCTCACAAATATTTGTTAAATTACCATTAGGTATATTTTTTTTACAAGTGTCTTGCAAAATGATGATTGGGTATATGTACACACAAACAGTACAACAAAAACAGATAGAAAAGCAATACGATAAGATTGAGCATTTATTTCATTGTGCTCTCGACACCCTAAGTAAATATTTAGTACCTATCTTACGTACCTATCTTGCCTAAAACTGGCGGCTGCAGAATTTTTTATTTTATTTTGGTGTATCATCCTATGATTTCTCCCTCTCTGGGTGGAGCGGGAGGGCGTGTCAGACTTTTACTGACTATAACCCACCCCTGTTCCTTCCTTGCCTGAGTGCCCAGGGACGCGGTAACTCTTTTTCAAATTTATCCGCGACCCCTTGGCATGCAGGCATCGGCCATGATGGGCCCCGCCAGTGGTGGCTGACATCTCTTTGAGGCGCGCGTGGAACACTACGCGATGTCGACTCTCGGGCCTGGTGCTGATCGGACGGCGAGCTACCCATTACTTGCCGTCCGCAGGCCTGCGCCGCCTCCCGCAGGCCTGCGCCGCCTCCCGCAGGCCTGCGTCGCCGCCTGCAGACCCGCGGGCTGCAGAACCTACATATGTGTATAATTATGGTTTTTACAACACAGTGCACATAAGTTTAGTGATTAATGTGATTTATATAGACACGTTAATATATTTTTAAAGCTGTCCTAACTGTAACAAAGATTCAAGAGAGATACTGGTTACCTTCTTTAGACTGCTATGGTAACCAGTATCTCTATGCTACAATTACGCCTGACGCCTCCAACTCATTTAAGTGAAGGTTCATACAAATGAAATAAACGGAAATGATCTACGATGACCTGTCCTGACCTGTCTGCCATAAGGCAAATCAAATCAAGCAATACGGGTCCAGTCCTTTATTATTGCGCGCAATGTAACGCAAACCTAGGCAAGTGGACTTAAACCTTGCCCCTTCGCTCTAAGCCACGTAGGTACTTGTCAGATACGTTTGATATTCATTGCGTTTTTGTAACTGCAAATGCGTAATTGCAAAAATTTTGAAAAAAAAATTCGATAATTCAGGTAATTTTTATTAGGAAAAAAGTTTAGTAATAACACTTGGAATTCATTTTCGTAAAAAAATTAAAAAAAAATTGCAACTGACCTTCTATATCTCCAGAACCAGTGGATTCCCAGGTTCCCAGTGTTAAGTTCCCAGTTAACACTGGGAACTTTGATTGCTGCTATTATTTTTTTTAGCTGCCACAAAAACTTCGTTAATATGAGTTGTTTCGTGTGTGTTGTGTTACCCCAGCTTCCTCATTCCATACCGATAAACCAGTGAGGTTAGGGTTTTTGACTAAAGTCAGAAAAATAAGGCATAATAGCTGCACAAGGAAGAAAAGAATTTCAACGATAATACTTAAAAACTGTTGAAACTACGATCAAAAACGTGTGTAAGCTGGAGTGACGTCACCCTAGCTGCTCAATGATATCTTCCAAATGCAAGAAGCTATGACTACGATATACTATTTTAGCTCAAACATTAAAACATAATAGCTAATAGCACAATAGTCGTTAATTTTTCTGAATTTTTCTAATTTTCCGCGGAAAGCCCGCTCCTGACAATAACAAACACAACAGAAAAAGAATTAGCGAAATCGGTCCAACCGTTCACGTTGCACATCCACCAAAAAACAATAATAGTATTTCTCTCATCGTCTAAGGTTGATAGGAATCTACTTTTTAATATAACATTCATAGTTCCTTTAAAGTTCAGTCGGCTCTCAGACTAAATTTCAATACCTATACAAAATTAAAATTATTTTGAGCTCAAGTTAAAATCACAATAGAATGCCTACTAAGTGCAAACTTGGTTGCAAATTTGCAATAATGTAGCGCACGGAGCGGCAACGCCGCTCCTTACCTATTCCGAAGCAAAATTTGAATTTTTGGCGCGGAAACTCTTTTTTTGTTTATTACGTGGAAACTACAAGGCCTACAGATTTGAAAATTTTGCTGCTTTTGGCAGTTATTATGCTTTAACTTTTGAACTATAATATATAATCATGTCTTCTTTCGTTCGGAAGATATGACATGAGCAGCTGGGGTGCCGTCACTCCAGCTTACACATGTTTATCGGTTTAATAACTCATAAAGTATTTTGACCAGAGATTTGAAAATTTTGCTGCTATGGCAGCTATTATGCCTTAATTTTTGAGCTGAAATACATAGTCATATCTTCTTGCGTTTAGAAGGTATGATTGAGCAGCTGGGGTGACGTCACTCCAGCTTACACACACGTTTTTGATCGCAGTTTCAACAGTTTTTAAGTATTATTGTTGAAGTTCTTTTCTTCCTTGTGCAGCTATTATGCCTTATTTTTCTGAATTTAGTCAAACCCTAACCTCACTGGTTTGTCTATATTGAATGAAGAAGTTGAGGTGACGTCACTCAAAGTAACACACACTAAACGACTCATATTAAGGGTCTACTACCGGTCAAGTGGCGCCCTCATTGAATAAAAATTCGTAGCATAGCACAGAAAGTAAATATTAAAGAATCCAACATCACGTTTGTTACAAAGAGGATAAAATATTTTTACATTGTTAAAACAGGTCTCAAAATGTTTCGTATCCAAAGCAGTAGGCAAAAGTACCAAAAACGGCCGTTTCTGATACTTTTCCGTTGGTGCCAATTGGCCGTTACTTGGGCCCTAACGAAGTTTTGTGGCAGCTAACGCTGAGAACTTTGATTGCTGCTATTATGCCTTAAATATTGGCATAGGTAGGATTATTTTATCACATATAAGGAAGCTGGAGTTAACATCTTTTTGGTTGGACGCCCACATAATATGATTATTTAAGACGCAGTGCTTACACGACTTCTAATGATTTTTAATTGAGCATCACGTCTAAACGACTAGTTTTATTTAATTAAAAAAATATATGTCACTTTAGACAGTTTTTTTCGTAAATTGTTAAGTGAACATTTGTAATTATATTTTTTTATAACATAGTGTAAAGTTATGTCTAACGCGGATAATAAATTGAGAATCACGAAAAAACTATTAAGCGTATTTTTATGAAACCTTCACCATTTTAAAGAAAATTTAATTATTTATATTTTAGTATACGTATTTTAGTATAATACTCGTTGTTTTATGTAGAATAAATTAATAGTGCATCTAATTTCGGACAGCGCTCTTTGATGGGCGAGTCCTATTACTGTGTGGACGTACGACGCGTTACTTGAGCTCAGCACAGACAGCACGCAAGCTAACCACTCAAGGTCGTTGGCAGTTAATAGCGCCTTAAAGGTGTGCAATATTGAGAACTTACTTTCAATAAACAAAAATATTGGTTTTCTTTCCATTCGGAGTTTCATGTTACTGCGATGAGGGTACCAAATGTGTTTAAAAATTGCTCGATCTATGATTACCAACACTGTACCTAACCTACGTAGGTACAACAGTCTCATCTCAACGTAAGTATATGCTAATTCTTCGCGGAAATACCCAATATAATCTTCAGCTGCGTTGCAATGCATGCTGCAATGCGTTTAACCCCTAATTATGAAGTAAGAAAAGTTTTTGTTACAAAAAAAGAAAAAAAGCCCTAAAGAATTGATTTCATTTTATAAAAAAAAAAAAGTTATACTAGTTTTGTTTTAGACCAATGAGGTATTTTCATTCCTATTTTATTAAAAATAAATATTGTGTTACTAATATCATGTTATATTTTAAAAGGTTAGTGCTCGATGTTAAATTTTCCACAATTTTTACATTAAAATTTAATAAAAAAAGGTTAAAATTATTTCGATATTAATAGATGCTGACACGTTGCTTAATAATTTTGATTAATTATCGTATTATTTGCTTTATTACCCGTGATAAGTACCAACTATCCACTGAGTACCACACTGACATCTCCGGCTATGGGCGGAGCGGGCGGGCGCGTCAGACTCTTACTGACTAAGAAAGGAAGAAAGAAAGAAAAAACATTTAACCCACCCCTGTTCTTACCCTGCCTGAGTGCCCAGGGGTGCGGTAACTCATGTTGAGAATTTATCCGCTACCCCTAGGCATCCACTGTGTACCCTGCCTGGAGTGAGCCAGTGTGCCAACCCTATGGTACACAGTGGCACATTTTTGATTTTTTTTAAAGGTAATATATTTACGTTCTGTCTTACATTTATTTTAAAACGACTATATTTTAAAAGCACCTTAGTTCCACCATATCCATTCCGAATTTCGATAACCTAGCTTAAACAGGTGTTGAAAAATACGCCTCGGAAAAAAAGTGAGCCACTGTAGAACAAGTGACCCTACTAATATTTTGATGCAAGTTTGCAAAACTTTTTTATTGTGATTTCATCCTTCAAGGGCGTAATGGAGCCGAGAATGCAATCTAACGCATTTCATACGACGTTTTTCATACTGACTCAAACCCAACCTACGTTAGTTGCCGACGCTCCATGTTAGTTTCGTGGGTAGGTACTATAGTTTCTTACTATTTGGGAGGTGCAATTTTTGACGTCACAGTTTACCTAGTTAGGCATGTATTTAAATTGGTATGTACTTACCTATTGAGTAGGCTATGTTGAAGTTGCGTGATAACTATTATAAGTGGCGAAGGCTATGTTAATAGATGGCCAAAGACAATAGAACAATGTTTTTTTTCCCACATAAACATAGACATATTACATTTCTCGGAAAGGGATATCTGTTTAAATACTACATAGGTGTATAAACACAACACCTACCTACCTTTCGGATTGATTGCTGAAAAACCGTAAAACTACAACAACTCTCAGTTTATGACTCAATTAATTTTACAACACCTTTGGTGTAGATAAACATACGTAGAAATATACACACCACCTGCTCGAAAATGTCAAATATTTCATCCTCTGCAGCCGGTGGCGGTACCGGCAGTACTTTTTAATTTTTTCTTTTCTTTTTTTTTAGAATTTAATTCAAAAGTGAGCGAAGCAAGCTCGGGAACCTAGAGCACCCCGACACGGACAGGTTAGGTTCAAAGGGGATTCGTGTTAGGTTCTTTTAAACCTTGCAGACAGGAATAGGATCCCCGCACAGTGGGGCTCCGTCGGTTTTCCTTACGATCGTCGTTAGCACATTACACCTCCCTATTTCAACTGTTTCGTTAGATGTCAGCTTAGACGCGTGGTCGGATCAACTCATACGTAGGCTTGTGATTGCAAGTTCAAATCTAGCTTCCACACGTATACTTTTTGGATTCTTTGGGACTTGTTTTTTTAAGAATTTTATGCAAAGAACTTTTACAAAACTACCTATTTGTTTTTTTTTGTGGCTTTCTGGAACGTTTTTTACTGCATATAGATCTTTTTGCAAACACCATATTCCGTTTTTTTTTTTTCAAGTCAGCGCCGGCTGCAATTTCTGGTCACGGTACCGGCTGCGGAGGCACTCCCTAATATTTAATTAAAACGCAATGGTCATTACGGTGATTCGAATTTGGATCCTCAACCAAAAAATCTTAGTGAAATCTAATCGCTTTTTACACCCAACCGAGGAGTGTATGAACTATGAATAGTACATTGCTCGGTGGTAAAGGTGTACCTATTCGTCTTGGGTGAGCTTGAATCGCTCACTGTCTTAACTCCCTCGCTTCCGGCAAGAGTTAACTCTTAAACCTTTAACACACCACATAAGGAATAGGTACAACATCGTTATTCACTACCACCTAGACAACTACACCGTCACCGACTTAAAAAAAGAGGAGGTTCTCAATTCGTCAGTGTTTTTTTAAGTGTTTTTTTGTGTGTTTGTTACGCGATATCTCCGCCATTTGTGAATAGATTTTGATGATTTTTTTTTTTTATGGTAGGTCATACTACAGAGGTGGTGCCATACACACTTTTTGAAAAAATCAACATAAATAAAAAATATGTATACACAGATGCCGTTTTGATTGTCTCCAAATGTTCAAATTCCATGTTATTGGTGTTATTCATTCGGGTATAACACTTTTCATATTTAGTTTTACTTCTGGTGTACAAAAACAATAAAAAAATTAAAAAAACTAACAAGTGAAAAATAAAAAAGTTTTTTCAAAAAATACAACCGACTTAAAATGGGACCACATGTGAAGCAACATCTTTCAAATAACAAAAAAAAAAATACAGTCGAATTGAGAACCTCCTGCTTTTTTTGAAGTCGGTTAAAAAGGCAAAATAATTTTAATTTCGGAAGTCGGTGTATATATTATTTTTGCTTCTTCATTATTTGACACCGACTGCCGAAATTAAAGTTATTTTGCATTTTTTAGTTTTATTTATGGAAGTCGGTTGTATTTTTTTTTGTAAAAAGTTTTTTTTTAGAAGTCGGTTGTAGGTATTTTT
Organism: Polia nebulosa; assembly: GCA_951329385.1. Classification (NCBI taxonomy): domain Eukaryota; kingdom Metazoa; phylum Arthropoda; class Insecta; order Lepidoptera; family Noctuidae; genus Polia; species Polia nebulosa. The sequence goes on along the minus strand of OX589599.1, from coordinate 16,282,498 downwards.
TGGAAAAAGTTTTTTATTGATGTCTTTATTGCTTAACTAAACCAGTGACTCTAGAGCACCAATTAAGTAGGTAGGTACTGACAATGTTCATGATGACTATACTTTAACTGACAACTTATTTCTTTTAATACTTAAACGAAAATTTAGTATGGGTAAAAACAAATTAATTGATACATACATATTAGGGCTCATTTCAGTAGGTATAGCCAGCATCAATGGTGAAGCATGTTTACAAACAAGTAAGAATCTGCTACGCGCCAGCGACCTCGCTGGTAACAGTCCGAGAGAAAGGCGCTTTCCCGTAGTTATATCTCGCACATAGTAGACCACTCAATTATTATTTATTTTATCACTAGAGAAACATGATCATTATCAAACACGAGAGTTACAATTAGGAAAGAGATTTCTTTACAGCTATAGCACATAGGTAGCTATTAAGGTATCTTTTTCTAGTCTACCTATACGATTCCATCGGCACATAACCTAAATAAAGTCAGTAAACAGCAGCTATCCAAGAACCCTACCTACTAAAGCTTAATATGTAAAATAACAAAGCTCCGACTCACAGTCACTCACGACGGTGACGGGCCGCCAGGAGCTACACGTTACGTGTTTAATATTTATTCAAAGACAATAACGGAAATTATCATACCGGTGGGGGCTCCGACGTGCTGTACACTTCAGATGGTGGATATTCCGGTTTCATGGTGATGGTCGCCATGGAATCTGGTTGATGCTCCTTCTCCATCTCACGTTTAAATCTTCACAAAAAAAAAAAGTAGAGCCCAGGTAGTGTCGCGCGCGTAATGTTGGACGATCGATGTAGAAGTGCGCGCGAGTGAGCGGCGCCGCTTGTCGTAGGCGCCGTCGACGTCGTCCGAACGTGGTGGGGCCGCGCGACACTGCCGTAAGCCCGTAATACATTCACTTATTATGACAATAGACCTCAGATACCTAGAAGTGATTGCTCAGGTAAGCAGTGAAGAGACTTCTCCCAACTACTGACGTAAAAGCATCAAACCAAACGAAATGGCCGCATAAAAACACAACAGTTTAATATCAGCGAATACCGAATTAATAAATAATTAAGTGGTTCATGGGGCTGAGAACCGGTTCAATCAAAACTTCAATTTCATTTTGTTCGCAACAATAGGTATCTAAAGTAAAGTACCTAAAGGTTCGTCCTACCAGGGTGGCCGGAGTGTCCGAAAGAGTCGCCGCGGCCCTAGTACAGGCAACTAAAGGTTCGTCCTACCAGGGTGGCCGGAGTGTCCGAAAGAGTCGCCGCGGCCCTAGTACAGGCAACTAAAGGTTCGTCCTACCAGGGTGGCCGGAGTGTCCGAAAGAGTCGCCGCGGCCCTAGTACAGGCAACTAAAGGTTCGTCCTACCAGGGTGGCCGGAGTGTCCGAAAGAGTCGCCGCGGCCCTAGTACAGGCAACTAAAGGTTCGTCCTACCAGGGTGGCCGGAGTGTCCGAAAGAGTCGCCGCGGCCCTAGTACAGGCAACTAAAGGTTCGTCCTACCAGGGTGGCCGGAGTGTCCGAAAGAGTCGCCGCGGCCCTAATACAGGCAACTAAAGGTTCGTCCTACCAGGGTGGCCGGAGTGTCCGAAAGAGTCGCCGCGGCCCTAGTACAGGCAACTAAAGGTTCGTCCTACCAGGGTGGCCGGAGTGTCCGAAAGAGTCGCCGCGGCCCTAGTACAGGCAACTAAAGGTTCGTCCTACCAGGGTGGCCGGAGTGTCCGAAAGGGTCGCCGCGGCCCTAGTACAGGCAACTAAAGGTTCGTCCTACCAGGGTGGCCGGAGTGTCCGAAAGAGTCGCCGCGGCCCTAGTACAGGCAACTAAAGGTTCGTCCTACCAGGGTGGCCGGAGTGTCCGAAAGAGTCGCCGCGGCCCTAGTACAGGCAACTAAAGGTTCGTCCTACCAGGGTGGCCGGAGTGTCCGAAAGGGTCGCCGCGGCCCTAGTACAGGCAACTAAAGGTTCGTCCTACCAGGGTGGCCGGAGTGTCCGAAAGAGTCGCCGCGGCCCTAGTACAGGCAACTAAAGGTTCGTCCTACCAGGGTGGCCGGAGTGTCCGAAAGAGTCGCCGCGGCCCTAGTACAGGCAACTAAAGGTTCGTCCTACCAGGGTGGCCGGAGTGTCCGAAAGGGTCGCCGCGGCCCTAGTACAGGCAACTAAAGGTTCGTCCTACCAGGGTGGCCGGAGTGTCCGAAAGAGTCGCCGCGGCCCTAGCACAGGCAACTGAAGGAACACGGGTGGGTTTTAGTCAGTCCGCCTTTTTTTTTTTTGGGGGGTGGGAAATCAACCAGTGGCTTCTCCAGCTCTGGGTGGAGCGGGAGGGCGTGTCAGACTCTTACTGACTAAATCCCACCTCTGTTCCTCCCTGTCCTGAATGCCCAGGGGCGAGGTAACTCTTTCGAATTTATCCTCAACCCCCGGGCAGGCATAGCCCATGACGGCCCAGTCCTGTTCGACAACTCTTTGAGGCGCGCGTGTAACACTACGCACCGTCGACTCTCGGGCCTGGTGCTGATCGGACGGCGAGCTACCCATTACTCGCCGTCCGCAGGCCCGAGTTAGTCAGTCCGCCTGGCGTCACACCGTGTTGGCAAAAGCGGCGAGCAACGGAACGACGTGGAGCGAGGTGAAGCATAAAGCTCAAGACCGTCCGCGATGGAGGACAACTGTGGACGCCCTCTGCCCCATCTAGGGGGCTTAGGATATCAAGTCAAATACCTAATTCCTAAAGACCAAGATTACGTGTTATAATATTTTCACAGTTTCAGCAAAATCAGCGACGACTTGCCGCTATACACTTTGTGTGTAGGCTGTACATTTAGCATACCTATCTAGTCTTTCTTCAAGATATGCAGGGTGGAAAATATCAATGGGCCCTGAACGGAAATAACTTAGATTATTTTATTTAAAGAGAACATTCCTTTACTTAAAAAAAAAAGGAAACTGCATTCACAAATTTTTTGACAAGCTTACCTAAACCGGGAATCGAACCAACCAAAAATTTTTATTTATTTATTTATATAGGCACACCAACGACTTATTTACAAATAATATCAACAATATTTTAAAACAATTAAGAGGGATCCTGTGTAAAAAAGTCAATTGCACAACATTCACAGAATAGGTCTAATTAATTAATACAATATACTACGAGTTTTGAAAATAAAAAATAAACATTAAACACATAAAAAATCAATAACGAATGTCGGAACTTGAAATTAAATTGTTAACATAATTACTATTCAATTACAGAAGATTAATATTAAATTATTACATTACAACGTCACAGTATAAAATAAAAATAAAATGTAAAATTAAACAAAATAAAATCAAATTGGAAATACAGACGCCAGCAAAAGTCGATAAGAATTCTCACAACGTATTAGTTTGACTTACGACCTTTTATTTTCAAGTTTTCGCCAACAAATGATTGAAATTCACAATTTCATCAACTTAGCATAAGTCAAGATGGCCCAGTGGTATAGAGCACACAGATTGAAGCGCAAATCAGTGTGCCGCAAGTTCAAATCCCACGCAATTGTTGACTTTTTGTAAGTTCTTACCCGATTGGAAGTTATGGATTAGCATTACATATATTAACTTGTTCACACATTTCTTAGAGTTAGAAAGGTAGATCACAAAAAAAACTAAATAAAGAATTAGATTTCTGCGAGGTAGACATGAGTTTTAACTTGACCGAAATGAACTGTCGTTTGGTTGTAGTTGTTGGTTAGTGGTCTAAGTGGGTATACTTCCAACAAACAATCTTACACGTAACATAGATAACGGTTACAAGATAACTTTTTTGTCTAGGTAACAATTCGACGTCACAATAGCTCATAAATGTTTAATTTGTAAATATAAAGAATAAACATTTTTATTAAACACGTCTTTTTATTTCCACCTTACAACATCGAAAAGATGTAACAACTAAATAATTGCAAATTACGAATGTGATTCTTCTTGTGGTTAATAGATCATATTCGTAATTTGCAACTATTTAGTGCAAAAAATGCAATAGTATTTTTCATAGAAATATAAAAAACAACTATATTAATATAGATTGGGAATTTTCAAAGTAAGAAATAACTGCAACGGACCGACCATGATTTGAACTCGGGCTACGTTATTTGCGAATCCAACACTTAGTTCATACGGCTACCAGCACATGACATATTTGCGCGAATTTTATCAATGCAATGGTAAGGAACAAGTCGCCTCTGTGACTGTGTGATGCGTATTCAATGGCACAGAAAAATAATAATTATGTTTTTAAGCTCAGTGCGACGACAGTTCCTTAGTGTGTGTTATCTGTGGAATGTGAATACTCATACACGCGCACACATACGCACGGAAGTATCGTGCTCGCTCGGTTCGTAGCAATGTAATCTGTATCGTTCTTATGGACTTTTGCGGTCTGACTGTACAAACAAATAAGTAGAAGTGCAAGTAGGCGGCTGATCACAGGTCAATTTTAATTATTTTAGTTTTAAATTTTGACAGACTATCAAAAAAAAAATCGATGCTGCTGTCGGTGGAGCAGGCTTTGTTGTAGAAAGTCAACATTCTATTTAAGGGAGCATTTTGGCCCAGGTTTGTACGGTATGGCTTAGTGGCAAAAGTTCCCATGATTCTCTTGGACCGGAGGTGAGAATGACGAGGTACGTCTAGGCTGATTTTGCTAAGTAAGTCTGGCGTTGACGATGTCCTGTTCATAGTTTTGTGAAGTGTCAACAGATAATTCAGAACCCGTCTTTGCTTCAATGAATTTAATTTGAAGTCATTTCGCCGTTGTTCGTAATTCGCTCTGTAAGGGCGTGGTCCTTGAACTGCAAGCACCTAGTAAACTTTTTTTGAACGCGCTCAATACGGTCTATATAAATATTATAAATATGTCGGGCTCCAGACGGGAGACGCATATTCCAACAGACTGCGTGCAAAGGTGATAGATAACATTTTCAAAGCCAAAGTTCCCTTAAATTCTTTACCAACTCTATTGATAAACCCAACCATTTTCACAGCTTTCTTAATGATAATATTAATGTGTGTGGTAAAGCAAAGATCACTGCTAAGCACTACTTCCAGATCTCGTATGTTTTTAACTTGTTGCAGTGACGTTTTGTTGAGGGAGTAAGACACAAAACAAACAAATAAGGGAGTGAGGAAGAACTCGCTATTTTATTGTACTAATCGATAGAATTATTGTTCAGGATAAAATTTATTTTATTTTATCATCCATTCTACCTTACGTTTTATTTTTAAACTTTTCGTCAAAACGCCTCGTCTCAGAAGGAAATGTGCATAGAATTGTTATTACCCATAGGGATGTTTCCTGGGTATGACAATAATAATTATATTTAGTCCGAAACTTAGATTATCAAAAAATATTGGACATGTATTTTTTGCTTTACCGAACCAATAAAAAACTATAAAGATAAAACGCATCAAAGTTCAGAAGCTTGTTACGTAACTTAGTGGTAAAAAATGTCGCACACCGTGACGTCACGCAAAATTTCAACGCACTGTATCGTCCTCATGTTTTGTTTACGTGACAAAACAAAAAATAAGTGTTCAATGTTTTTTGGTAATCTACTTATGGACTAATTAGATTTTTTTAGGAAACTACTCCTTAAACGATTATAGAATTTCCTACATTTGTTTTCGCCGCTCACCGCTTTTCGCGCCTCTCGCCGCGCCGCAATTCGCACGTCAGCTGGTAGCTGTGGCCAAGGGGTAAGTCTTTAACAAGATACTTAGACATTAATTAGCAAGCTTGTACTTCATAGAATATTTTTGGAATTCTAGAGTTATAACGTGTCTTTTACTTGTTGAAAGTGAACAGGGGGCCGATTCTACTAACAAAATTGTTCAAAAATCGCAATGGAATCGCAACTGAATTACGGCGTTTAAGTGTTTTCTCATTCTACTAATGCACAACGATCCGACTGCGGTTACGTTTTAGTTATCGCCAAAGATCGATCGAAACAATCTCAAAATCTATTCTGCTAACAAACAAAATTGAACATGGGCGTGACGTTAAACGTTTAGTCACCGCGAATTTTGACAGATGATAGACAGATGATTTTGATGATGACATTTTCGACACTTGTTACAATCGAACCAAAACCAAACTGCGGCAGTTCATCTTTCAAAATTCGCGGTTGGACATAAGTTGGTAAAGTATAACTTTTGCAGAATCGTTATAGGCTTGCTTTCACTTTCTTCCTTAAAAATAATGATGTTTTATATGGATTTCCTTGAAGTTGCCCATGAGGTTGACGTTGGAAGGGTAAGAAAAAGAAATTTATCGCCAAGAGTACAAGCAATAATGCTTTTGACCATAAGCATCGTCAGTTCCGACTCTCCAAAGACCTCGTAAGAGCTTTGATTGAGGAGATCAGTCCTCAAATGTCTTCGTTCTGACGGTATTGATACGGAAACAAAGGTAAATAAATAGTTAAGTACTCGTTTTATTATGTGCCAGGTGTGTGTTACAATGTGCTAAAGTATTCTCTATTGAGGTTTTAGATCTTGGTTGCACTGGCTTTTTATGCAACTGGTTCGTATCAAACACTGGTAGGCCAGTCGCAATGTCATGCCGTGTCACAACACAACCCTCAGTTTCTCGAGCAAGAAAACAAGTGACAGAGGTACTTAATAAGCAACATATTATTAAGAAGTATGTCAAATTTCCAAGCTCCAGGGAAGATCGCGATGAAATCAAAAGAGGGTAAGTATTACAATGTTTCTATTTCTGTTTATATGTAGACCTTTTTTTGTGGGGTGGGTAATCATCCAATGACATCTTCCGCTCTAAGGTGGAGCGGGAGGGCGTATCAGACTTACTGACTAAAACCCACCCCTGTTCCTTCCCTGCCCTGAGTGCCCAGGGGCGAGGTAACTCTGTTTCGAATTTATCCTCAACCCCTGGGCAGGCATCGGCTCATAAATGCTGACAACTCTTTGAGGCGCGCGTGGAACACTAGGTACGCGCCGTCGACTCTCAGTTGTATACCACAGACCTAGACTTAGATCCCCCAACAACACATGATGAGCGCTACTTCAACAGAAAGGGATATCATTCCTTGAATACTTTAATTGTGAGTTGTTTCTTCTTTATAACCTTTAAAGAGATAGCAGTTTGAACTAGTTTATTAGTAATATCACAAAACTTGTTTCAGATTTGCGACTCAGATGCCCGAATATTGTGTGTTGACCCGAGTAACCCTGGATCAACACATGATAGTGCTGCATGGACTTATAATCCTCTAAAGTCAATCCTAGATGGAATGATTAGCACTACCTACTGGTGAAGATTTTTATTTATTAGGTAATTATTTTGTTGCACTTAACTAAATAATATTGCTCTAATTATGGTGATTATTACATTATCATATTTATATATATCTATGACTCATAGATAATGACAAAGTAATATTTAAATAAATTTATTATAATATCTAATTAAAATAGCTAATTAAACTAATAAATAACTTAATAAATAAAATATGTACAAGAGGCATAAAAAATCCGGTAGTGGTAAAGCTCATTGGGCATCAAAAAATTCGTCCACCTCGCTGTCAATGGGAAAAGTGCCCAGAACGCTGGCAGCATTGCCACGTTGAATGGCAATGCTGATTCGTTGGCCGAAAAAAAGGCCAGCCCTCTGGTCACGTGAAGAGTCGACTAAAAGTTTGCTGATGTCATGGAAAACTCGATGAGCACTCGGACCCCATGGCCCTAGTGTTTCAACCCCAAACGGCTCAAACATATAACTCCCAATAAGGTTGTTATATTTGCGCCGTTTGAGGTTTTCTGCACCTGTAGCAGCCGCCCCAGCACAGCCCGCCGTGCTAAGAAGATGAGATGGCGCAAGGGTGTCGACACATGTTGCATCCCACACCAAAGGCCTACCCATCTTCCAAGGCATTATTGTCATCCCGTCGGGCCTCTTTCCATCGTCACGTGCCAGGCCATGAGGTTCTAAAACGGCTGACACACCGGCGGTGACAAGAGCCCGACGGATGATGTCGTTAATGCTGGCGTGCCGTGCCATACGACCCGCGCTCCTACTGCAGGATAGGCCATGGTGTCCGAGATGGTCGACTGCTTCACCACATTGGCAGCGATGTGGAGCTCCGCAAGGAGCACCCAGACGCAGACATGTAGCGATCCGGAAGGTGGTGTCACTCAGCATAGTACCTATGTTGGGTGACGGCAGTGCCTGTAGCCAGAGGCCCGACTCCCATTCACCCACAGCCAGCAGGCGGGCACGCTCAGCAGTATTGGTTGACGTATTTAAGAGATTATTCCGTACCAAACTACAGAGCGGCTCGTCCCACTGCCTCTGGGAGAACGGGTTCTCGGGCAACGCCGTGTCCGGGCAAGCCATTTTCCAAGTGTTCATTGCGTCGGTCAAGCACGGCACTTCACAGTTAACCAGTGATGAAGTCAAAATTCTTTTGGTTAACTTTTCAGTGCTGTGGACCGAGGACAGGAACGCCGGTAGGCTTATACTAGAAATTTTGCGGATTTTTATTGATTTTTAAATAAATAAATAAATTTTTATTGTTCTTAAAGAGTAAACATCCATCATTTACATGACACTGAAACCCCACACTAGGATACCCTGTGTCGTGGGGTTCAGTCTCTTTCGTCTAAGAACAGTATACAGTATTGTGTTTAAACTGGTTCTGGATTCCGTACATTTTATAGCGAAAAAGTAAAATGAAAAAGTAAAAACTATAATAATACTGAAGGTTTCTAAAAATGTTACAGCTGCTGACAGCGCTTATGGCATCCTGAGAGTGTATGTGTGTATGCGTGTATGTGTGTATGCGTGTATGTGTGTGAGTGTGTTTGAGTGTTGATTTGATGAGAAGTTGGTGCAAGTGATGGTTAGAAGTAGTGTGTTTGTGTGTGCATGGGTTATGAGTTTCTGAGGGTATATTTGTGTGAATAGGTGGTTTGAGTTAGCTAATAGATTGATATCACATGTTCAGTTTCATCGTAGTTTAAACCTTGAAGCCATTCCGTTACAAGTTTTTTGCCTGAGAACTTGGTCAAGGAAATTAAGTTCAGGAATTTATTTACTTTGCTGTATAAGTGTGGCCCCATGTGAGAGAACGCTTTATGTCCAAAAACCCTACGGTAAAACGTTTTTCCCCCACTTAGGTAGTCTACGTGAACGTTTGTCTTGTACCATGGTGGTTGTTGCTGTGGAATGGAACCTAAGTATGACTGCCCTGATATACAGCTGACGAACTGTTAACATACCAGTGTTTCGATACAGTGCATCTGTAGCGTAACGTAACCTTTTGCTATATGATGTTTTTAGGATGGCTCTTTGCGCTCGTTCAGCAGTAATTAAGATGCTTTTGCCTGCAGAGCCCCAAGCTACTATACAATACCCTAGGATTGCCTGACACAGTGCGTAGTAGGTTGTTTTCATAGTGTTGTGGTCTGCTATCGATCTCAGTTTTCTGAATATGTATAGCAGTTTTCTCACACGTGTGTTCAGGAAGTCAATATGCCTACTCCAAGTCAAGTTTTTATCAATGTTAATGCCAAGATACTTAATGCATTCGATCTGTTCAAATGTGGGACAGTTGCAGGTACATCCCGGGAAGTAGATACAGCTATGGAATTTGAGTGAGGGTTCTGGAGCAGATGATTTTTTGGTGATTGAGAAATTAACTATTTTTGTTTTTCCAACGTTAAGTGTCAACAAGTTGTACTGTAGGCAATTAGAAATAGTCATCATCCCACACTCTGCAGCTCTGTAGACTTCTTCCCAGGACTTTCCGTAAAAGATGACAGCCGTATCAAAATTTGCTTCTAAAAGAAACCTATTTTCTCAGGAGATTCAGGATTTCCTTTAGGACAAGCTATGATAACTCCAATTCTTAATGCTGCTCCAAACACTCCTGAGGCTTATTACACTGAGAAGCATGAGGACAAGAAATGTTGTAGAATGGTGTATCGGAATTTTAAAAGCACGATTCAGGTATGCATTATTGTTTCTCTTATTTGATTATAAAATTATAATATTGCAATAATTACAATTGTAATATTCACGTATTTTCCTTTTTTTTTGTGTGGTGGGTAATCATCCAATGACTTCTCCCGCTCTGAGTGGAGCGGGAGGGCGTGTCAGACTCTTACTGACTAAAACCCACCCCTGTTCCTCCCTGCCCTGAGTGCCCAGGGGCGAGCTAACTCTGTTTCGAATTTATCCTTCTTAACACGTCTGTACATTATTTTCACAGGTGCTTGATAGCAGACAGAAAACTGTACTATAAGCCAGAATTTGCAGCAAAGATAACAAATGCCTTTTGTATACTGCACAACAACTCGCTACAATTAAGACTGGAGGACTTGGAGTTGGACAGTGAGGACCTAGAAATAATAGAACAGGAGCGTGAGGAAAGAGATGATGCAGCCAGAATTTCTAAAAATCGGTGACGGCAGCAACCGAATTACCTTTTAGGGCAAGGCGTAATTACCAAGCAGCTTCAAGTGCATTGGACTTCAAGGCAATAAATAAATTGAATTTTTCTAATTGTCTTAGAATTTAAATATCATATCAGCATTGTATAATTTAGCTTTAAGTATTTTTTTCTTTTGTAATTAATGTAAGTATGTACTATGGTCTATTCCCAAAGTTTCTGATGAAAATGTTAACAAAGAGATCGGAGATATTAAGTTGAAACCTTTGAAATACAGATCAATGTGTTACATAGTCCTTTTAGGTAGCGATTGGTGTGGGAATATTACTTAATCCGTTTAAATAGAATTTAACCTGAACAGGGTTTGCTTTTTTATTTTGTGTATAAATAAAACATTATATAACTTAACATTAAATTATTTAATTATTAATTGGTGACGGGCGGGCGTTTTTTGGGGGACTGTCTTTATGTAGAACTTTGACGTTCAAAAAGTGCTGGTTCTCAGCCTAGTTTGAATAAATGACTTTTGATTTTGATTTTTTTTGAAACAAAGTATTTATATTTATAGAGATAATAATATTCAAATCATGTCTCATTATAAACCTGATGAAACATATTACACACAATGATTAATGTCCGGTGGCTCAAAGTCATAGTTACAGTAATAGATAGAACAATCAGTCATCACCATCAGCCTGAAACAAACAGAATATTTCCATTATTATAAAATCTTATAGCAAAGACATAAAAAACGGAACCTGACAGCCTAAATTATTTACAATAATAATAAATACATACTATAGAATAATATTTTTGCCTAGTTGATGGTTGACTACTAGAGAATGCCTAAGGCATTAAGTCCGCCTTTGTACTTTTGTTGCATGAAGTGTAAATAAATAAATTAGAATAGGCTCGCCCCATATTACATGTGACTTAAACTAAACATAACTGGCGAAATGTGGGTGTAGATACACATTGCCTAACCCTTTTTTTACAGACGTGATGTTATGTATAGAATAATAATTACATAATTTATAAGAGCATCAAAAACTCGTGATACGTTCTATGAATTACTCATTATTTTAACAAAATATGACTTTAAAACACTCTATTTGAACATCCTGTTCCACTTTCATCTCTTTCCTCAGCATTAAGAAACTTTAATTTAAAAAAATACCTACATGATTAAAACACACAATTGCATTTTTGGAATAGGTAATTACGAGTATTACATGAGTGATAAATATCTAATAACCTCAATTTCAAACTCTGGATCTTGACGGACTCCAGTTAGTGGTCTGGTATCCCTTCCTTTAAGGGCAGCAACTCTGTCCTCAAGAGGACTTAACTGCTGTCCTGCTAGGCCCACCCCCAGTACCGTAGGGTTCATTTCGGCTAGTTTGGTCCACACCCTACAAATTTGTAATCATTCCAAAACTGAAATGGATAGAAAATTATTGTTATTATTGGCATGTTGGTATTTTTAAAGAATAGATAACATCAACTTGAAAACTTAACTTCGACCAATCTATAAGTGTTCTGGCTACGCCTTCGGAATTGAATATATCTGCTCATTGTTCCTACTTGCGTTTTGCAAGGGCTCGTCCTTCTTTGGACCGCAATTGTCTTACGGCAAAATTTGTGTGTGCCTCCAAATGTGGAGGTAGATTTTCTTCTGGTATCTTCCACTAGACCTGAAATTACGTACGAACAGAATAACACTTGCAGCAAGACTAAATCTTTTACCAGTAAATGAAATCGGTACGACTTTAGAAGATGTGACGTGAAATTAAGGGATGAAATTTGGAGGACGAGGGGGGGAGGTATAGACCCCCCCCCCCCTTTATGAAGGAAAAAGCACGGAAACTTCCCTCTTTTTTTATGAATTTTTTAAAATCGTATTTTGAAGTTATATTTACGTAATTTTTTGTCAATTTAAAGGGAGGAAGGGGGAAGTTGTAGAACACCCCCTATGAAGAAAAAGTAGCGGGAACCCCCCCCCCCTTTTTAAATCTTTTTTAAAATACATTTTCTGAACAAGACATTTTTTTTCTATATAATTTAGTCGTTTCTGGCACTCGCCGGCCGCTGCCGCGGCACCGCTCGCTACGCTCGCTCATCTCGCGCGTAGGGGGTCACAGTTCTAATATAACCTAACCCAACCACTTTTGAAAAAATAATTACCCTAATCTAACTAGTTCGGTTCCGAGTAGTCTACTTAAAATTAAAGGTAGTCGTTTCTGTAGGGGGTCACAGTTCTAACCTAACCATTTTACTGAAGCAATCAAAGCCACTAGAAATGAATCCACTAGCCACTAAAACCAATATTTATTTGCTAAAAGGAAAATCTAAACCACCGCACCTAGTGGAAAATTTACTGAGTTGGCAACACTGAATTAATGTGACAACACCACGACAACATTTGTAAAATGGCGTCGTTTCACGTTTGGTTTCACTTATCGGCAATAGTCGATAATTATTCTAAGTGCAATAAACTTAACACTTATTTAAATCAGTTAAATATAATATGTCATTTAAGAAATATTTAAGGAGTTAGTGATAACGTGACGGCTGACAGAACAGAATAGAAGAAAAAAACGTGTTGCGCCGACCCCAAGTAACATGGGATAAGGGCAGGAAGATGATGAATGAAATATGCCTAAAAACTATCTAAATCACTAGATATACATATTAATTTCATCATTATTATGGAGTAAAACATTTCAGTGCCTTGAACTTTCTCTAGTATATCTATAGTAGTCTATTTAAGTCTATGCTTACGTAAAACGAAACGTACAATGACGAGACATAACGCCAAAAGTGTCATAATATTGTTGAATTTTTATGATTTTGTTTTTTTAATTCTCGTAAACCATTAATTTCCGTGCAAAAAGAACTTCACGTAGAAGCTTCTAATAATATTATCTGTCTGTGAAAAAAATATGGACTCGAATCTTCACGTCACATCATCTAAAGCGTAGCCCAGTAGGAACTATGGGTAGATTTACAAAAGTGAAAACGAAATCAAAAGTGTACCGACAATACTCACTACGCTATGACGAAATGCAAACTCAGCGACGTGCCTTCTTCGGTAGTTTTGATTTTGGGGTTGCGGACTGAGGCAATGTACATGCACCAGCTGGTAAGGATGAAGCAGCAGGCCCGGGATTTTTGGATGTAGCAACGCTGGCAGCAGTCAGTGGGGAATAGCGCGATTAGGGATCGAAGCTCGCCCATAGATGTTATCTTCCGTCGGGACTTACCAGACTTACCCAGCTGGTAGTAAGGCGTTTTGGTCCCTGGCTAAGTCGGTTGAATCGAACTTCTGCCGCCCCTCACTACCTCCACTGCTGAAACCCGACGGGTCGCTGGCCCACTCCGCTGAGGAGAAAGCAAGCTTGTTTGCCTCTCTGTTTGCGGAATCTTCGCGTCTAGATCCTGGTGGCGCGAGGCCCCCTGGTACTCTTGGTAGATGCGAGTCGATTATGTCAGACATTCGCATTCATCAGAAGGATGTCCGGAGGGTACTGCGTAACCTGGACGTGAACAAGGCTAGTGGTCCCGACGGGACACCGGCAATTGTACTGAGGACTTGTGCGCCTAAGTTGTCTCCGATCTTGACACGCCTATATCGCCTTTCGTTTGAGACTGGAAAAGTGCCGATGGCTTGGAAGCAAGCTAACGTGCAACCCGTACCCAAGAAGGGTAGTCGAGCTGACCCAGCAAATTATAGGCCCATCTCGGTAACTTCCGTTCTCTGTAAGAGTATGGAACGTATACTGAATGGTAAGCTCCTAGCATACCTAGAAGCTAACGATATCCTAAGTGACCGACAATACGGCTTCCGCCGAAATCGGTCAACAGGAGATCTTCTAGCGTATGCCATTCACATCTGGAGTGAGGCCATCGACAAACAAGGGGAAGTCCTTGCGGTCTCCCTTGATATCTCGAAGGCCTTCGACCGGGTCTGGCACGACAGCTTAATTGGCAAGCTTCCTTCCTTCGGTCTGCCCGCTGGATTGTGTGATTGGATAGCAGATTTCCTGAGGGATCGGTCTATCCGAGTAGTCATAGATGGCTGCTCGTCCGGACTGCTGGCTATTAATGCCGGTGTTCCTCAGGGGTCGGTGCTCTCGGCAACATTGTTTTTGCTGCATATTAACGATCTGCTAAAACCCGGTACCTTTGGGTATGCAGACGACAGCACTGTTGCCGTGAGATACGTGCCAGACGCACGAGTTAGTGGGTCTCAGGTCCGGTCTCTCCGAGAGGCTATGGTTGGGCGCTTGAACTTGTCCTTGCAGGCTGTCTCAGAATGGGGCGATGCCAATCTGGTTAAGTTCAATGCTGCTAAGACCCAGGCGTGTCTTTTTTCTGCTAAAAGGAGCCAATTTCACCCGGCTCCATCTTTCCGAGGTGTAACCGTGCCGATAACCGACCGACTTGATCTTCTTGGTGTTACTTTAACATCTACTCTCAATTTTGGTCCCTTCATAGAGGCTAAGGCTCAAGTGGCTGCCAAAAAGTTGGGGGTCCTCGCAAAGGTGAGACGATACTTCACGCCGGAACAGCTGCTCCAACTCTACCAAGCGCAAGTCCGATTTTGTATGGAGTACTGCTCTCATCTTTGGGACGGATCTGCAAGATACCAGCTTGATGCCCTTGAGTCAATTGAGAAACGAGCCAAGAGGATCATCGGCAATGATAGACTCGTTGAGTCAAAACTCCAAAGTCTTGAACATAGACGCCGAGTTGCTAGCCTGTCGGTTTTCTATCGATTACATTTTGGGGAGTGTGCGACGGAATTGCATGATTTGATTCCGCCAAGCCCGTTTCATCTAAGGACCACAAGACGTACGGCGAAGTGCCACCGGTTCATGGTGGACATCCCATCCATACGCACAAAGCGTTTTGAGAAAACATTCATTGCACGTACAGCTAGAGAGTGGAATTCTCTACCGGAGTCTGTTTCATTCCAACCTGGGAGTCTTTAAGTCAAGAGTGAATAGGTTACTTCTAGGCAAGCGTGCTCCATCTTCGACCACATCATCGCTTACCATCAGGTGAGATAGTGGTCAAACGCGAGCCTATAAAACATAAAAAAAAAAAAAAAAAAAAAGACTTGTCAGGCGTCATGACAATAACCTTTCCCTCCGCAGACCAGCAACTATTAATACTAAAGTGCTTGCGGGCACCCAAAAATACTTGATGCCGAGTTTTGGTCAGGAACTCAGAAATAGTGGTCCCGCTGCCCTTAAGAGATGTCTTACAATTCCAGACCAACCGACATAATTGTTGTGGCTCCATATTGTTGAAACGCACCAACACAGGTCTATTTTTACCATGGTGGGGTACAAGTCTGTGGCACACGTTCAAATACTCGGAACCACTGTACTTTAGCGTCGGTCGCGTTTTTATAGTAGGTATTTTTTTTGGGTAGAGGATACCCTTTTTAGTGTAAATTTGAAAACCCCAAAGTGCGGAAAACCATAGGGGCCGAGAAAAAAATTGCCAAAATTTTTTCGAAATCGGTTAAAAATGAAGGGTAAACAAGATCACGTGACGGGTCTAAAGTCTATTTCTAAGCAATAATACGGTCAATGACATGTTCAACGTCAAGATTAAAACCCCACATGTTGAAGGTCAAGGTTAGGTCAGGTCAGGTTAATCGCATTTTTTATTTTATTTTAGTGAACCTTCTAACCTAACCTGTCCGAGTCGGGGTGCCCTAAGTCCCGATGTATGTATTCATGTCGATGGAGTCCCGTGTCGACGGAGCCCCGCTTCGCGGGGCTCCTACTTCTGAGTGGTTTATGAAAAAATAACCACGAAGGTGATGGCGGGGTCTGTTCGCTCGCTTCGCTCGCTCTCTTGACCCCGCCATCCCCTTCTAACCTAACCTGTCCGATTTGGGGTGCCCTAAGTCCCGAGCTCGCTTCGCTCGCTCTTGCACCCTAAATTGTCATTGCCACTAGCTCAATAGAGTCCAACACTTGCACGACACTTAGCACCATAGACTAATATATGCTTAGCACTTCAGGATCGGGCGGTGAGCAGCAGAACACGAAGAAAGCGATTTCGGGGACCCAGTGGTCTCAATCAATCTTAGTTACAAACAGGAGTACGATAGATGCTCTCGACTGTGAAAACATACGACAAGTAACACCTGTCAAACGTTTTTTTCGCGGTAATTATAATTACGTTCGATTACGTTTCGTTACTCACGATCTCTATAGTAAATAAAAAATAGTACAATTTTTTTAAATAATATATTTGCTTCATATAATAATATATTTGCTTCATAATTGAGTTCATGACGGTAGCAGATATTTAAAAATGAAATAAAGGTAAAAACTCACAATACTTACACTAAAAACCATTAAAATCCATTGTCGATTTGTCTAAACGTAAAACGAAACGACCTAGGAATGAAATTTGTACATTATCTGTGGCAAAATGTCAATTTTATTAAGAAAATATGTGAATTTTCTGAAACTTTCGGCATTTTTTTCTCAAAAACTAGACGTCTCCGCAGTGTAATATTTTACGAAAGTGTTTTACTTAAATAGATGTGCAAGCAGTAAAATTGTGAAGCCCCGCACGAACCGACGCTAAAGTACAGTGAAGCCTAGCTGTTCAAGTTCCTCCATACTATGTACAAGCTTGCTATCTATGTTGTGATGTAAGTTGTTCCAGGTGTTGTGATAGAGATAGAGAGAGAGTTAAAGGAAAAAACGAATCTAAGGTGGGTTTATAAGGTAGAACATATATATTGTCGAAACTAATAAATAACTATTTAAATTTAAATATTAAAACAAGGAGCTGTAGAAAAACATTTACTTGTCAGGCCTGCCCATGCAGAAAAAAAAATTAGTAGCTCATGTATACCTCTATTACACTTTTAATTAATAAACAAAGCTTGGGGTTTTGAATGTAATAAATTTCTTTCCCTTCTATCTCTCTATCAAAGATTTAAAAGGGAAAGAAATTATTACTGAAGAGATTTTTTTTTCATTTGTTTTCTAACTTTCTCATTAAGTCTCTTTTTGGGCTTTTCTTCTTGGACTGTTTTTGACATTTGTCCTTTAATTTCTTAATAATTTTAAAAATGTGTACCTGAAATCAAATAAAATAAAAGTAAGCTTTAATAGATATTGAAGACAAGCGAGAGATATCGGCTAAACTTTAGTTAATCTGACGTGGAGTTGGGAGTTCATATTTTTTTCACAGATAGGTCATGTTATTAGAAGCATCCGCGTACAGTTTTTAAGGCGAGGAAATTAATGGTTTCGGAGATAAAAAATATCAAACTTTGATAAAATAACCTCACTTTCACACTATTTTCTTACTTTTGACGTAATTTTGACAGCTGGTGTTGCTATTTTAGGGTGTTCTAATAATGCGTTTTGATAATGCAACTATTAAGTCGACTCGCAAATTTTTATGTTTTTTTTTAATTCGCATTTTAATTAGTTATTTTATTTGTATATAATAATTTCTCAGTGAAGAGTGTTTTTTGGCTGAATAACTACGAAAATTTTGATTAATTGACTATTTAAAGTTATTTTTTTCTCTTGTGGTATTTGATAGGTGAAACGAAACGCATTTTTTTTGCAGCAATACAATACAGTGCATAAGTAGGGTACCCGGAAAAAGTGGTTGGGTTAGGTTAGGTTAGAACGGTGACCCTCTACGCACGAGCCGAGCGAGCGTAGCGAGCGGTGCCGCGGTAGCGGCCGGCGAGTGCCAGAAACGACTAAATTATATAGAAAAAATTGTGACTTGAGGCACCCCGGCTCTCATTTTGTGTTAGGTTAGGTTAGGTTACTACATTTTATTTTAAGTAGGCTACCCGGAAAAAGTGGTTGGGTTAGGTTAGGTTAGAACTGTGACCCTTTACGCACGAGCCGAGCGAGCGTAGCGAGCGGTGCCGCGGCAGCGGCCGGCGAGTGCCAGAAACGACAAATTTATTTAGAAAAAATTGTCTGGTTCAGCAAATATTTTTTTTTTAAAAAGGAGGGGGGGCTTCCGCAACTTTTTCTTAATGGGGGAGCTTCTACACCTTCCTCTCTCACCCTTCCTCCCTTTAAATTGACAAAAAAAATTACGTAAACATAACCTCAAAATGCGAATTTTAAAAATTCTTAAAAAAAAAAGGGGGCGTTTCCTCGCTTTTTCTTTCTTAGGGGGGGGGTCTATACCCTCCCCCCTCCCCCCCTCCCCCTTTCAACCCTTAATTCCACGTCAGATTAAGTAAAGTCGTACCGAGATATCTCCCACACAGTCTTAATTCAGTTGATGACTTATCATTGACATCAAATGCCCACAACACTTTAACCCACTTAAAATCTCTTAAAGCCGGTGAAGAGTCTACGAACACCTGCAGCCTATATGATGAGTTGGTTGGTAGCGGGTCCGGTCCCATATGTGTTGAGCCAATAGTAACAATAGATTTAACTGATGACACCATCACCAAATGTAACTTGTTAAATAGCCACAACAAAATAAAGAAATATATTAAAATTAATAGATTAATTAGAAAAATTATAAAATCATTAAAACATCAAAAATTAAACAAAATAAATAATAAATTTAGACAAAACAAACTTAATTTATTGCAAGAATTAAAGGATTGCAATAGTGAATTAGAGCTTTGTAAAATAATGTATGATAATGACACTCAGCGCCTTCAAAATGAACTGTTTGTTAGGGAATATACTCTAAACAATATTTTTAATAAATATGAGGCTTCTCAACAAGATCTGAGTAAGCGCATGCAGGAGGCCAATGAATTGGTTGACCTGGTTACGTACAATGCAGAGAGGTATGAGTCTCTGACAAATAACCTATCTTGTAACTGTGCATGCTCTCAGGCACCACAGCCTCAGCACATAGCACCCAGACCCTCAGCGGCTCAGCCTGTCGATAGCTGTAGTAATAATCTTAATATAAATAATGTGAATACCACTACTTATGTTTTTTCTGACAAATTTGGTCAAGGTTTTGGTACTGTTTTGAACCAGTGTTCACAACATAGTATAATAAATAATTGTTTACCCAGTGCCAGTTTTAGCCAATTAGTAAATATATTAGATTGACAAAAATACACCCCAGTTCAACTATTATACTATTGTGTGGGGACAGTTTAGCTATTAAGAAAAAGGATGTAATTGATTGTGTCAATTTGATGTTACATCTCAGTGAGACAAATAACATTAAATTTATTTTCTGCGCTTTGCCTTATTCAAATTATTTGTCTAACGAGCAAAATAGGCACATCTATAATTTAAACTTGCTTTTTTATAATAGGACCTATCGTCACAGTGACGCTATTTTATATTTTGATTGTAATCAATTTATTACTGATTACAAACTAACCAACACTAATATGTATTTATCACCTAGTAGTAGGAGACAAATTGCTAATCTTTTAGCATACAATATACAGCGTGACACAGGTACATGTTGTGTACCAATGATTACAGTTAGTAATAATTCTAAAATGTCAATTGATACCCCTAGTTCTTTAAACTATTAGATGCAACAACAGCCCCCGTAGCATGACCATTTCTATCTCTATTCTACCAAGAAAAGACAAAGTTCTTTCTATCCAATTTTGTCGAGTTCGAGTTGTCTTCTGCCCGAGCATGGGGCGCCGGGCGAGCCGTAGACTGGTGTTTCTATGAAGACATGTATTCATTCTTTCAATAGTTATTAAAATATATTACTATTTATCGTCTGTCCGTCTGTCCATCTGTCTGTCTGTCCGTCGTCTGACAAAAAAATTATTGCGTCTTATCGGAGCCTGTCTGTACGTCTGGCCGTTTGTCTGTCGTCCGTCTGTCCATCTGTACATCTTTTTGGCTGTCCGTCTGTCTGTCCATCTGTCCGTCGTCCGTCTGTCCGTCTGTCAGTCTGATCTGTCCGTCTTCCGTCTGTCCGTCTGTCAGTCTGTCTGTCTGTCCGCCGTCCATCTGTCCGTCTGTCCGTCGGTCCATCTGTCCGTCTGTCTGTTTGTCCGGCGTCCGTCTGTCCATCGTCCGTGTGTCCGTCTGTTGTCTGTCCATCTGTCCATCGTCCGTCTGTCAGTCTGTGAGACTGTCCGTCTGTCAGTCTGTGAGACTGTCCGTCTGTCAGTCTGTGAGACTGTCCATCTATCAGTCTGTGAGACTGTCCGTCTGTCAGTCTGATCTGTCCGTCTTACGTCTGTCCGTCTGTCTGTCTGTCCGCCGTCCATCTGTCCGTCTGTCCGTCGGTCCATCTGTCCGTCTGTCTGTTTGTCCGGCGTCCGTCTGTCCATCGTACGTGTGTCCGTCTGTTGTCTGTCCATCTGTCCATCGTCCGTCTGTCCGTCTGTCAGTCTGTGAGACTGTCCGTCTGTCAGTCTATGAGACTGTCCGTCTGTCAGTCTGTGAGACTGTCCATCTATCAGTCTGTGAGACTGTCCGTCTGTCAGTCTGATCGGTCCGTCTTCCGTCTGTCCGTCTGTCAGTCTGTCTGTCCGCCGTCCATGTGTCCGTCTGTCTGTCTGTCCATCGTCCGTCTGTCCGTCTGTCAGTCTGTGAGACTGTCCGTCTGTCAGTCTGTGAGACTGTCCGTCTGTCCGTCTGTCCGTCTGTTATCTGTCCAGCTGTCCGTCTGTCTGTTTGTCCTTCGAATTTTCAATTGAAATTTTTGAATTTTCAAGTATGTGTAGTATATTGAGTTTTTTTGTCCGTCTGTCTGTTTGTCCTTCGAATTTTCAATTGAAATTTTTGAATTTTCAAGTATGTGTAGTATATTGAGTTTTTTTTAAATCAGTAGAGAACTTGTCTACGTCTAATGTGATGTAGACTATTTGTCCCTGTTGAGAAGAAATGTTTCTACCCCCAATACGGCGTAGCATGAACATTTCTGTCTCTATGTAGAATAGAGATAGAAATGGTCATGCTACGCCGTGAGTAAGGATAGACTAGATAGTTGGATACAAGTTCTTTCTATCCAACTATGTCGAGTTCGAGTTTTCTTCTGCCCGAGCACGGGGCGACCCGTAGACTCGCGTTTCTATGAAGACAAAGACATATTCATTCTTTCAATTTCGTCTGTCCATCGTCTGTCACAAAATTTTGTGCGACTAATCGGAGCCCAATTGCTGTCACTTACGTATCTGTCTATCCGTTTGTGCGTCTGTCCGTCGTTCATTTGTCTGTACGTCTGTCCGTCTGCCCGTCTGTCTATCAGTCGTCCGTCTGTCCGTCTGTCTGTCTATCCGTCTGTCAGTATGTCCGTCTGTATATCTGTACGTCTGTCCGTCTGTCCATCTGTCTGTCTGTCCGTCTGTCGGTATGTCCGTCTGTAGGTACGTCTGTAAGTCTGTCCGTCTGTCCATTTGTCCGTCTGTCTGTCTGTCTTTCTGTTTGTCTGTGCGTCTGTCCGTCTGCCCGTCTGTCTGTATGTTTTTCTGTTTGTCTGTGCGTCTGTCCGTCTGCCCGTCTGTCAGTATGTCCATCTGTATATCTGTACGTCTGTCCGTCTGTCCATCTGTCTGTCTGTCCATCTGTCCGTCTGACCGTCTGTAGGTATGTCCGTCTGTAGGTACGTCTGTAAGTCTGTCCGTCTGTCCATTTGTCCGTCTGTCTGTTTGTCTTTCTGTTTGTCTGTGCGTCTGTCCGTCTGCCCGTCTGTCTGTCTGTCTTTCTGTTTGATTATGCGTCTGTCCGTCTGCCCGTCTGTCTGTATGTCGGTCGTCCGTCTGTCCGTCTGTCCATCTGTCTGTCTGTCTATCGTCTGTCAGTATGTCCGTCTGTATATCTGTACGTCTGTCCGTCTGTCCGTCTGTCCATCTGTCTGTCTGTCCACCTGGCCGTCTGTCCGTCTGTCGGTATGTCCGTCTGTAGGTACGTCTGTAAGTCTGTCCGTCTGTCCATCTGTCTGTCTGTCCATCTGTCCGTCTGTCCGTCTGTTCACCTGTCCGTCTGTCCGTCAAAGTTGAAAGTCTGCGTCTCGTACCTTTGAAACCCTCGCTACACTCAGGATTCTACATTTGAACCACTCGCTTCGGTCATCGGTTCAATCCTAGAATCCTTTACTTGCTCAGGCTTCAATACAAGTACTCATTATACAGAGTGGTGATGACGATACGACATTAAATTAAACCTCGCATACCTCAAGACGTTCTCAGTCTACATACAAAAAATCATTTGAATATATCCAGTAGTTTAGTCACAGGAAATTATTTTTCATTTTTAACATTTGCTACATGATGTATCTGATAATAGGGAAACACTGTCAGGTTAACGACCCACATCGGTATAAACATCAAAACATTAAAGTCACGTTGCCAACTCGCTACTTATACACTTTCGCCAAATTAGTATTTTCATCTGATTTAGTGAAAATTATACCTTAACTCTGAGTTATAAGAGTCATAAAGCGTGTCATCAGAGTTGGATAAGAAAGTAACGAATGCGGAAATTGCAATGCACTCATAATGTTAATAGAAAATTTAGTGTGTGCGAAAGAGATAAATCTAGTTTCGTTTGTTAGTTCGCTTTCTTGAAGAAATTTGCTACAACAAATTTATGTTAGTGTGTCGCCGCGGTCCTGTGACGAGTCACGCGTCTAGGTACTTCCCCGCCGCTCGTGTTTTTTGTAAATTCATTTACGACGGTATTAGTGCGAAATTGGACGCTTTATTTTGGTGACAGGACACGTAACGTTTTAATAGGTATTTAGTTAAACAGTGAGTGAATTGTGCGAAATTAGACGCTTAGTTTTTATTGTTTTCGTGTTTTTTTTAACGCAACCCAACGTGTAGTTCAGGTGTTGACCATACAACTATTCTTAAATTTTAAAACGCGACAAACGGAAGCCGTATAAATACAAGAAATTGCATGCATTGTTACCTAGAGACAAACCAGTTAGGTAAAACTTCTGTCGCTGGATTGAAAATAAACATTTCGAGAATCCGGATTTCTTGTACAATGTGATGTGGACTGATGAAAGTACATTTACAAGGAACGGTTTATGGAACAGACAGAATATTCGTTACTGGAGCCGCGTGAATCCGCGTCTAGGACGGGAGACTTCGCACCAGTACAGATTTGGTGCCAATGTTTGGGGTGGCATTCATAGCTGTGATTCTGTGCTAAATAATCTGTGATTCAGTGTAATTTTACTGAGCGTTAATCCATAATTAAAAGCCAAAAAATCAAGTCGCTACAGGACCGCGCGTTGTTGCCGCTCTTACGACAGGTTAGTGAACTCATATTTATAAGTGGTGTTCTATTTCGTTTCTAGTTTTATGCCATTTAGTTTGTTTGAAATTTTTATTTTTTTATTTTCGATGTTAGGACATTTTTGATAGCTTAAACTTATTCTTATAAACTAGTATTGTCCGTGTTTTCATTTATTGTCGTATTGTCTTCTCCACGCTGTATATCTTATCTAGGTCCAATGTGATGTAGACTATTTGACACTTGTTGAGAAGAAATGATTCTAACACTTAAAAAAAAGTGTTAAAAGTAGAGAAAAATTGGTGGTCATGCTTTGCATTGTAGACTTTTGTCGACTGAAGAATAGAAACATTTCTTCTCGTCAGTTTTAACATCGCCATGCTTAGGACGGTAGAAATCTTTCTACAATCTGTAATTTTGTCTATTCTTCCGTCGACAAAACCCGTTTCTACGGTGGTCATGCTACGCGTGCAGGTAAGCCTCATATGTTGAATGTTGTACATCAAAATATGCAAGGTCTGTCCGGCAAAGAACTAGAGTTATGTTTATTTATAGAGAACTATGACGTTCAGGTTTTATGTTTAACTGAACATTGGTTGAAAGAACATGAAGTAGTTTTTATTAATGATGATTATTTTACTGTACAAAGTGCATTTGTAAGAAAAAATATAATTCGCGGTGGATCATTAATCCTTGTTTCAAATAACTTGAAATGTAAACAACGTTTAGATTTAGTTAATCTTTCCATCGAGCACATTGTTGAGTTGTCTTGTGTTGAACTTGAGCGATACGTTATAATTTGTGATTACTGGGGCATCTCAATCAAACTTTTGAGTGATATAATAGGCATCGTAGCGCCTTATCTTGCTGTAACTTTTAATAAATGCGTGGACTCAGGAACTTTTCCTGATCTCATGAAGTGTAGTAAAGTCATACCTCTATTTAAATCAGGCAATAAAAATGATATAGGCAACTTCAGGCCTATTTCCATCCTGCCTGCATTTAGCAAAATTTTTGAAAAGTTAATATTGAAGCAGTTGCTAACATATTTTAATGTAAATAGCCTCCTTCATTATGATCAATATGGCTTTACAAAAGGTTGATCGACTACAGATGCGGGTGTTGCTCTCCTAAAACACATATTCAACGCATGGGAGAACTCGCAAAATGCAATCGGAGTTTTCTGTGACCTCTCCAAAGCTTTTGATTGCGTACACCATGACACGCTTTTGCGTAAGCTGCGTCATTATGGTCTCCAAAACGAAGCTCTAAATGTAATTGATTCATATTTATGTAATAGGTTCCAATGTGTAGATATCAATGGTGTTAAGTCTTCCGGGCTACCAGTTCATTTAGGTGTGCCTCAAGGCTCGATATTGGGACCATTCTTGTTTTTTGGTGTATATTAAGGATTTACCATATTTTTTAAAGGGTATCTGTGACGTAGTACTGTTTGCAGATGATACCTCTCTTATCTTTAAAGTAGATAGGAATAGAAATGATTTTGATAACGTAGATAGCGCTCTCTCAATGGTTACGGATTGGTTTACGACAAATAACTTAGTTCTTAATGCTAAGAAAACTAAATGTATAAAGTTTGCCTTACCTAATGTTATAAATCTAGGACCTATATAAAGAAGTGCTTGAAACTGTGGACTCGGCAGTTTTTTTGGGTATAACTCGATTCCAAACTTCAATGGGGCGCACATATATCAGGCCTATCAGGAAGGCTCAGCTCTGCTGCCTACGCCGTCAGAAAAGTTAGACAATATACTGACGTTGACACAGCACGGTTAGTCTATTTTAGTTATTTCCATAGTGTTATGTCTTATGGTATTCTTTTGTGGGGTAAAGCTGCGGACATACAAAATATATTTGTTTTACAAAAACGTGCTGTACGAGCAATATACAGGTTAGGGTCAAGAGTTTCTTTACGAGAAATTTTCAAAGAGATTGGAATTCTCACGGTGGCATCTCAATTCATTTTTGCAAACATATTTAACACAAATATAATCATAAAATTAAATAATCCGCCACTTGCCAGCTAGCTAGCACACTCAATCATGCCATAAAAAACAAACTCAAGCATAAACACTAAACCAAATTAAAGAAGCCTCCATACATAACTGGTGTGCCTGCTTACAAGAACAAAGATAGAAACTATCGAAGGGCTGTGATTCGAAGCCACAAGTGATGAACTAGGGCCATCACACTAAAATTGGTAGACAATTATTATATGAACTCATATAATCTGTCATAACCATAAGCTAAATATGGAGAAAGAACATCAAGGTGTAACATTGTCTTGCGTTCAACACAGCGACCAACTATTATTATCTTCTAAGTAGTCGTTGATGGAATAGTATGCCTTCGAACAGAGACTAGATTTAACTTTAGTTTTAAATGCATTAAAAGGCAAGTCAAGAAAAGAACGGGGTAGCTTATTGTAAAATTCGATACCGAGACCCTCAAACGAACCATGAACCCTACGAACACGGTGGGAAGGAACATGAAGTTTATACTTATTTCTGGTGTTAAAATTGTGGATATCACTGGTCACACCTGGGACACCTTTTTGTATAAATTTACATTTATACAAAAAGGACACACCTCTGACACCCTAACATAACTCTCTCCCCCTCCCTCCCTTCCCCCCCCTCCCTTCCCCCTCCCCCTCCCCCCCCTCCCTTCCCCCTCCCCCTTCCCCCTTCCATCCCTTTTAAATCTTTGATAGATTTAAAAGGAAAAGAAATTTATCAAATTCAAAACCTCAAGCTTTGTTTATTAATTAAAAGTGTAATAGATATATATATAGGTACATATGCATGAATTTGAGATACAAATATTGTGGGAAGAACTACTACTACTCTACTGAAAGTATATCACTCAGAAATTACCTGAACAAAATTGTATTGGGCAGAAATGAATGAGATTGATTTGTTTAATATAAAGACTTTATTATAATTATTGTTGACTTTTAATTAAAACCCAAAAATCATCTGCATGTTAGAAAAGATATGTGTTGGAGAAGTCCGTGCCGGGAGCCCACTGCGGATTCAGCGTCATTTGTTTTCTTTGAACTTGTTGCCTCCGTCTCGAAGGTCTACTCGCAAGGCTCTAGAATAACACTAACACTGTTACTTTTACATTTCATTTTAATTGACACAAAATATTCGATATACCGGATATACTTACTGCATTTCGTTTCTTGTAATAGCTAAAAGCATAAATTCCAAGACACTAAAAAAACTAACTTCAAATAAAAAAAAAAATTTTTTTTCAAAAAACCTGCCTGAAAAACAAGTTGGTAGGAGTTATTTTAGTTCAATCATTGATTTCATGCAACCAACTACATCAGACTGCTTGAAAAGTGACTTGTTTGGAACTTTTCATTTGTTTTTTTTTTTTTAATGTTTTTCATTTTTGTTTTATACACTTCAGTTAGATTTTTGGAATCGCCTCCTCGAACCCTTTATTATGATACCCCACCT
Organism: Polia nebulosa; assembly: GCA_951329385.1. Classification (NCBI taxonomy): domain Eukaryota; kingdom Metazoa; phylum Arthropoda; class Insecta; order Lepidoptera; family Noctuidae; genus Polia; species Polia nebulosa. Next base: position 16,255,325 of record OX589599.1, on the reverse strand, counting down.
AATATAGTTAGTCGACTTTAATTTTTGTCTTTTTCATAATTTATGGCGTCAGGTGGTCGCCATATTTTATTTTGATTACTGTCATGTCATAAGTAGCACTCGCAAGATTAAAATAAATCAATTGAAGTAAGAATGATCAAAATCGGCTCACGCTTTCGGTCTCTATAACACCTCAAAGGAAAAAATGCTGATAAACACATTACCCTCCCTTGCGTCGCGCAGTCGGGTAAAAAGGAAACTACGTATTGCGGGGTTCTGGAAAATCACGGCGCTTCTGACCTTCTGGTTGCGAGAAAACTACACCTTAGAAGCGTTCTAGCGCTGCGTGTATATACTGTTTTGTTAAGACGACTAATTATTGTTTCAGCGCGAACATTAGTTACTCTTGTCAAAATGTAGCATTTCCTTTGCTTTTATGATAGCCTCTCTATTACGTAGTAACATATTACCTCAATGCCACTGGTAAAAATAGCCGTTGATATTGTACCATAACAATATGAAAACATTCTCATAATCTTTTATCGATGTTTTTAATAAAGAGATATTGATATGGGCTACCCTATTATCCGCCATTTTATCCTCTCAGTGAAGTGTAGGTATGGCACGTTTTTCTTGTAGGTATGCCCAGTCCATATGATTTATAAGTCAATGCGAACCGGGCGCAAATAGGTATTTCAATGATGCTAGGAATGAAGGGTTGCCATTATAATAACCGTCAAAGACACTGTTATCCTTTTTCACTTACGCAAAATTAAGAACGTTAAAAAGAGATGGCAGTATTTTTATGATTTTGGCGTCGATATGACACATATTTGTATACTTAACTGTTTTTTCTATAGTCAAACATTTCAAGTTCATATTTTATTACGTCAACGGTTTTGGTACATAAAAAACAAGCGTTACGTAGTGTGTTTGTTTATAAAGTGTGTGTTGTGTGGTAACAAGATGAAGATGCTACAGCTTGCCTAAACGATTATGTCACTGTGATGTTTGTGTATAAGGCGGTAGGTGCACATATTTAATTGTAAGACGTTCATACCACCCTACCCCCATGTTCTCCTGCAATAAATACTTTGTACTGTACGGACGTGTTTAATTGTGCTCCTGCTAGATATTTCCCAAGTATCCTAGATCACCTGGATTAGGCTTGGACTCTTCATTGGCGACGAGGTGGTGCATCGATTCCCGTAGTCCAGTTACATTTCGCGTGTAAATAGTGTAAAAAAAAAAAGTCAGTGGGCAAGATCGGGCCGTTTGACGTCACCAAGGACAGTTGGAAGTCATACGTAGAACGGTTGGAACAGTATTTTATAGCGAACGATATCAAAGAGGCAATAAAAGTGGCTACGTTGATTACAGTTATAGGAAGTGAAGCTTACGAGTTAATGGTTAATTTGTGTACGCCAGCCCGGCCGGCGAGCAAGACTTTTAAGGAGCTGGTGACGGTTATGCAAAATCATTTGGAACCGCAAGCAAGTGTTTTAGCCGAGCGGTATAAATTTCGGCAGCGTAAACAGTGCAAGGATGAAACTATAGCCGATTACGTGGCAGAATTAAAAAAACTATCGAGAACGTGTAATTTTGGGGATTTAATAAGCAATCTAAGGGATCAACTGGTGTGTGGCTTGTACGACGACGACACTAGGCAACGATTATTTGCAGAGGAAGAATCGACGCTTTCTTTTGAAAAAGCGTGCAGGATTGCGGTCACGATGGAGGCAGCTAGAACAGATGCAGCTTTGGTAGACGGAAAAGGACTAGAAGCGGGTCAGCCAACATCGGTTTACCAAAACACGGTAGGAGCCAAACGAGCATGGGAACGTAAACAAAGGAACAGCAGACGGGCGGCGGAGGCGGCACCGGCGGAGACAGGCGGGACGCGAGCGCGGGCTCGCAGCGGCGCGCGCAGACCACGTGACGCCACGCACGCGCCCCTTGCTGGTGGCAGTGGCGTAAACGTCAACAATGCGAATTCCAGTTCGAAGTTTTTTTCCAGTGGGGAGAAATGTGAGCGGTGTGGCGGCAATCACCTTGCCAATGTCTGTAAATTCATCCATTATGTTTGTCGAATTTGCAATGTAGAAGGGCACCTAAAAAAGATGTGCTCAAGAGTGAGGAAAGAGGATTCTGCGAATTATGCTCGCCAATACTATGTGGAAAATAAGGTAGATAGTTACCCGTGCTCGGACGAAAGTGAAGAGGTAGTTATTCATTCTATTTCTCAGAATAGGGAAAATTTCAAACAATATAGCCCATATTATGTCACTGTTTGTATTAATGGTAAAAAAAATTCAAATGGAATTAGACACAGGAAGTACCATATCGTGTATTAGTTACGATAATTATTTAAAGTGGTTTGCAAATTGCCCAATTGTAAAATGTAATCTGTTGTTAAGATATTATACCGGGGAGCTAGTGAGGCCAATGGGAAAAATAAACGTATGTGTGCAATTTAAGAAAAACTGTAAAAATTTAGATTTGTTTGTCATAGATAAGGGTAAAACTACATTATTTGGACGACAATGGTTGTACGAATTAGGTATTACGTCACCGATTACTGATTGTTTAGTTTTAGAAAGTAAAAATGTTGGTTTTAACTTAGAGGATTTCAGTTCCAGATTTTATGAAGTGTTTGCTGGCTGGCTTGGGACGGTTTACTGGTGGACCGGTGAGCCTGCGCGTGCGCGCTGACGCGAGACCGGTATTCATGCGCGCGCGACCCATAGCCTACGCGCTGCGCGAGCCCGTCGAGCGCGCGCTGGACCAGCTCGTGCAGGAGGGAGTTATAACGCCTGTTGAGACTTCGGATTGGGCTACACCTATAGTGCCGGTGGTAAAGAAAGATGGCACAATTCGGGTATGTGGCGATTTTAAACTCACGTTGAATAAATGTTTAGAAGTGGACCGTTTTCCTCTACCAAAGGTAGAAGATCTTCTTGCCAAGCTGCATGGGGGTAAGCGTTTTACAAAAATAGATCTGTCGCAAGCTTATGCACAATTTGAGTTGGACGAGACGCGTAAGTTTACAGTAGTTAACACTCACAAAGGCCTTTTTAGGTATAACCGTTTAATATATGGGTTATCCTCTAGCCCGGGTATTTTTCAGCGAAAATTAGAACAGTTATTTGCAGATATTCCTCGTGTGGGGGTTTTCCTTGATGACGTCATAATCACGGGGGAGGATGACAGCCAACATATTTTGTATTTGAATATGGTTTTTGAACGACTACGAAAATATGGGTTAAAAATCAAGAAAGAAAAACGTACTTTCTTTGCTAAGTCCGTTACATATTTAGGTTACGTTATTAGCCAAGAGGGGGTGCATACGTGCCCAGATAAGATCGAAGCTATTAAAAGTGCACCGGTACCAAAAACGGTAACAGAACTAAGATCATTTTTAGGACTAGTTATGTATTACGCAAAATTTGTACCTAATATTAGTACTTTACTGGAACCTTTGTACAAGCTTTTAAAAAAAAATGCCAAGTTTGAGTGGAGCCGCGAGTGTGACGAAGCGGTTAATAAGGTCAAATTATTGCTAGTATCCAGTAAGGTGCTGGCACACTACGCACCGGATTTACCGTTAGTTCTGACAACAGACGCAAGTTCCGTGGGTATAGGCGCGGTTATATCACACTTAATGCCGGAAAAAGCAACGACAGGCAACACTACTAGGGAAAGACCTATTGCTTATGCAACCCGCTCGCTTAACGCAGCAGAGCGGGGTTATGCTCAAATAGAAAAAGAGGCACTAGCCATAGTCTATGGTGTACGAAAATTCCACCAGTATCTGTATGGTAGGAAGTTTATTTTAAGGACGGACCATAAACCGCTAGTTTGTATTTTTGGAGAAAAAACAGGTATACCCGTGATGGCCGCGAGTAGAATGCAGAGGTGGGCGGTGCTTCTTGCAGGATATGATTACGAGATTGAATATGTATCAACCGATAAGAATGGGGCTGACGCATTGTCGAGATTACCTTTAGAAAAAAGTATATGTACGAAAGCTGAAGATAGTACTTATTTGAACTTTGTCCAGAATTTTGTGCCGATTACTAGGTTGGCTTTGAAAGAAGCAACAGGAGCGGATAGCATATTGAGACACATAGTTTTATATTTAGAGTCAGGTTGGCCAGCCAAATGCAACGAGGAGGAAGTACAACCGTATTGGACTAGGCGCACGGAACTATACTTAGATATGGGATGTGTTATGTGGGGGTACAGGTTAGTAGTTCCAACAAAATTAAGGGAATTAATTCTTAAGGAGCTACATCTGGGCCATTTAGGTATCGTTAAAATGAAAGCCGTGTCGCGTAGTTATGTGTGGTGGCCAGGTATTGATATTGATATTGAGCGAGTTTGCAAAGAATGTACCACATGCATAGAAGAAAGTACAGCCCCACCCAAAGCACCTGTCATGCCTTGGCGGTACCAAACGGAACCCTGGAGTAGATTACATGTCGATTTTCTTGGACCTTTTCATAACAAAACATTTTTGGTTATCATTGACTCCTCCACAAAATGGATAGAAGCATTTCCCATGGCTCGAACAACAGCATCGGCGGTAATTAAAGTTTTAAGAGAGACGTTCGCACGTTTTGGGTTGCCCCGGGAAGTGGTTTCTGACAACGGTCCCCCATTTTCTAGTAAAGAGTATGCACAATTTATGCAAAACAACGGTATTAAATTAACCTTCTCGGCGATCAACCATCCCTCTTCTAATGGAGCGGCAGAAGGGGCGGTTAAGCTTTGCAAGCGGGCGGTAAAAAAATCCCTTCGTGATGGACAGGATATGGAAGCGGCGCTGCAAACGTATTTGTTAGCTTATAGAAATGTTGAGCAAAGTACCACAGGGGTATCACCAGCGACTTTGTTACAAAAAAGAAAGCTTAGGTCCAGGTTGGATATGATCAAGGGTGATAGGATAGTAGAAGATCGGGTACATAGCAGGCAAAAACGACAAGTGGAAAACGCAGGAGGAACCGCACGAGAGTTTAGAAAGGGAGATAAGGTATGGATGCGTAATTATACCGGGGGAAGAAATTGGTGCAGTGGAAAAATAAAGGAGAAGCTGGGATCTCGTAATTACATGGTAGTCGGGGAGGACGGTTCACACTTTAAAAGACATTTAAATCAGTTAAAAAGTAGATCGATAGCAATGTTTGAGTGGCCAGGCCCTGATCCGGAGTCCGACAGGCGTATAGTCCAAGCGGACACGGCGGATGGGTCGGGCGTGCAAGACCCGGTACTCCCGGTCCCGGCAGACCGTTCCAGGCGAGTCCGTAGACCAGTTAAGCGCTATGGTATAGATATAGATTAAATGGGTGTTAGCCTTGATATAAGTGCCGGCCTATTTACTTATATACTCGTAGTTAATTTGTTAGATCTAAGTACATTTTAAGTGAGAGGGTGTGATGTTTGTGTATAAGGCGGTAGGTGCACATATTTAATTGTAAGACGTTCATACCACCCTACCCCCATGTTCTCCTGCAATAAATACTTTGTACTGTACGGACGTGTTTAATTGTGCTCCTGCTAGATATTTCCCAAGTATCCTAGATCACCTGGATTAGGCTTGGACTCTTCAGTCACCAATACCGACTACGTGCAGACCCCAGGTAAATTATTGGTTGTTTTACTTGGAGCTAAAAGTACCAACCGTCTAGCGTCTTTAAAGCACGAAAAGGGGTGGCAAGTCGTACCCATGGTAATTAGTAAAACATCAACCCAGAATTTCTAGGATGATAAGAGTATTATCAAACAATAATCTACTAGTAGTCATATTTATATAACTCAAAGCTGTCCCGAATCAACATCTCTCGTGATCCCTAACATTGTCTAATAATGAAAAACGATTTATATTTAATTGTTCAGGTACCTACGAAGAGTTATTAGGGAAAGGTCAATGTACTTTATTGCAAATTTATCTGAAACATTGCCAGACCAACCAGCCACCACCAGCCAGCCAACCAGTCAACCAGTTTTTCCATCACGTAAAAGTCTATTGTGACAGTCAGGTAACAAATTAAAATATGCTAAAAAATCAGATCCGATGATGGCGGTCTCAAAGTCTGCTATTACAAAATTCCATTTGAACTCTCGACGTAGATCGAGGTTAAGGGTGAGAGTTTTGCTTCCGTAGGTTTTAATACCGGTGCCATTGGCAGCACAGAGGCTAAAATCGGTAGCTTTGCCACGCATGTCAAGGAGCTTATTTGGGAAATAGCAAAGGTCGGACCCCGTATCAAGGAGATACATAATTTTAGTTTCTCGGTCCGTCACAAAGAGGCGTCGACCAGGAACTTGTTGGCAGTCAGCCGTTGTCATTACAGCTGACTGCCCTGAAAGTTTCCCGAAGATTTCTCCTTCCAGCTACATGGTGTGTTGCATCTAAGGGCTTGGTTACCATACCTCCGGTGATACCAACAGACGGTTTTACCATCATAACCCGCTGGGGAAACTGTTCTGGAGCAGGATCCGCTGCCGCCGCGGTATCTCGGTCTGCGGGTAGGATGTTGGTTCAAAAGGGTTAGTGCTGCGACTTGCTTCGTCAGTTCCTGTAATTGAAATGATATAATGTCAATGTTAGGAGTAGTCGGTGCGGGTTGAACGGAACAAACAGACACCGGCGAGACCTCAATTATTTTATCTACCAATTCGGTTACTTTTTCTATTGGGATGTCTGCCTGCGAGCTGAGGATAACTTGCACATTTTTTGGCAAGCGCTGCAAAAAAGCTCGCGGAGTATTTTACTGTCATTTAACGACCCGGCCAATGATTGCAGGTGGCGCAGAAAATGTGAGGGTTTCTTGTCCCCCAATTCCTCCCCTGATATTAATTGACGGATCCTTTGAACCTCAGAAACGGTGACATGTTTTCACTTCCCACCCTATGTCACTCTTCCCGCCCTATGTCACTCTTCCCGCCCTATGTCACTCTTCCCGCCCTATGTCACTCTTCCCGCCCTATGTCACTCTTCCCGCCCTATGTCACCCTGCCCGCCCTATGTCACTCTTCCCACCCTATGTCACTCTTCCCACCCTATGTCACGCTTCCCACCCTATGTCACGCTTCCCACCCTATGTCACGCTTCCCACCCTATGTCACGCTTCCCACCCTATGTCACGCTTCCCACCCTATGTCACGCTTCCCACCCTGTCACGCTTCTCACCCTGTCACGCTTCCCACCCTATGTTACTCTTCCCACCCTATGTCACGCTTCCCACCTATGTCACTCTTCTAAGTCTTGAGTATTGAGCTTATTTACCTACATAAAATATCAAATTTTATATAAACTAATTTTGAGTCGGCGCCAAACAACAATCTGATTATTAAATATCTAAATTTTATATGTACGTAGAAATGAAGAAGGCTAGATGTACTCGTAGGTAATTAATCGTTTTATTATTATTGTTTTATTAGGTTAATTTATTTTTTGCTTTTTATTTCTTTTTCGTCGGTTGAATTTTTTGTTAAAAAGTTTTTTATTTTATGATTTTTTGTGACTAGCATCATCTTTAAATACTCTGAAGCTAATTTCTAATCCTTCATCATTCCTCTTGGCACTGAGCTGATGATGTAACCATCCTTTCATAAGGTTCCCAGGATATTGACCAGTTGAGGTTACCTCCAATATTCCAAAGACGTCTTTTCTTCAAAGTATATTAAGTGGTATCTGTCACTAAAACCAGTTTTTTATAACTAACTTTTATTGTTAAGGAAAGGTATGGTTTCCATCATCAGCTCAGTTTCATGATGTGATGATTCCTAAATGCAAATACCTGATAAAGTTATGAAAAGTAAACAGAAACAATATTCGTGCCCAATTTTCGAGGTTTTCTCTCAATTTTATCAGGATTCCATGATCAGATCCTAATGTCCTTGACATGGGACCATCCTTGAGGTATACCCTATCTATGAAAAAAAGAATCGTCAAAATCGGTTCATAAACAACGGAGTGAGGGCCGAACATACGTACAGAAACGCTAAACGTGCCCACAAATTTCGAGGTTTTCTCTCAATTTTATCAGGATTCCATGATCAGATCCTAATTTCCTTGACATGGAACCACCCTTAAGGTATACCCTATCTATGAAAAATAGAATCATCGAAATCGGTTCATAAACAACGGAGTGAAGGCCGAACATACGTACAGAAACGCTAAACGTGCAAACAATTTTCGAGGTTTTCTCTCAATTTTATCAGGATTCCATTATCAGATCCTGATTTCCTTGACATGGGACCACCCTTGAGGTATACCCTAGCTAATAAAAAAATAATCATTAAGATCGGTTCATAAATGACGGAGTGAGGGCTGAACATACACGAAAAAAAAAAAAAAACATATATACGGTCGAATTGAGAACCTCCTCCTTTTTTTCGTCGGTTAAAAAGGTGATCATAGGTGGGCAAATGTCAAAGTGAGCAAAGGTGGCCAAAAGTGAGCAAAGGTGGACAAAGGTGAGGTGGGATCATCTTCGCTCACCTTTGGCCACCCATCCCACCCTATCTCATCCTTCCCACCCTTGATCATACCCATCCTTAATCATCCTTCACACCCTTGATCATCCTTCCCACCCTTGATCATCCTTCCCGCCCTTGATCATCCTTCCCACCCTTGATCATCCTTCGCACCCTTGATCATCCTTCCCACCCTTGATCATCCTTCCCAGCCTTGATCATCCTTCCCAGTCTTGCTCACCTTTGCAAGGTGGCCAGGGGTGAGCAAAGGTGAGAAAAGGTGGTCATAGGTGGGCAAATGTCAAAGTGAGCAAAGGTGGCCAAAAGTGAGCAAAGGTGGACAAAGGTGAGGTGGGGTCATCTTTGCTCACCTTTGGCCATCCTTCCCACCCTATCTTATCCTTCCCACCCTTGCTCATCCTTCCCATCTTTGTTCACACTTCCCACCCACCGGTTCTGACGTATATGGCAGGTCAGTGTCAGGTTGTATCTTTGTCAACATTTGATTCGCGGCCGTAACAAGTATGTATATAAAGAATTAAAATCATCAATACAACTCTCTCAGTTAGAATTGATGCCAAATGTCATGATTTCATGAAATACTTACATTTGGAATCAATTCTAACTGAGAGAGTAGTATTGATGATTTGAATGATTCTACGGCCGCGAATCAAATTTTGACCAAGATACAACCTGACATTGACCTGCAAATTGCAAAAAATTTAAGATAATTTGAATTTCGCGGGCTACCCTGGAGCTTCCACCTTAGCTGGGTCTATCTTGGATTCAGAAAATTACAGAACTACAAAAAAAAACGAACTGATGACTAGGCAGCATGGTCTCTGACTTTAGCCTGTTTCACAAGGAACAAAAGAAAAATAAAAAAGGATTTTTGGCGGGATTTTCTCGAGTGAAGTTCAGTGGCTGTTTTAATTATTTGCTTAAAGGGAATAAGCCAATGCCTGGATGCCAACACTGGAGCAGGCTTTTCTTTCCTGCAAAGACAGTCTCTCTAGTGCCACACAAGAAACAACTGGCGCATCCTATACAAAACGCCCGTCTGGGTTTGTACACAGATGCCTCAAGCACACATGTGGTTGTGTAGTGTTTACAACAGTGGACTGACCGTGGTTGGCAACCCCTGACATTTTTCAGTAAGATGCTGACGCCAAACCAATCTAGTTGGCCAGCTTATTACAGAGAGTTGTTGTCTGTATATTCAGCTGTACAGCATTTCCGGCACATAATAGAGGCACAGCACACCACTGTATACACCGATCCCAAACCATTGCTGTACACTTTCATTCAACGACGGGAGAAGTTGCCGCCTGCACAAATGAACCAGCTATCGTTTATTTCACAATTTACAACCGATATTCGGTACGTAAAAGGCCAAGACAACTTTGTCGCCGATACAATGTCACGCATTGAAGCCATAAAACTTGATGACGACTACGAATCCTTGGCCAAGGCTCAAGAAACTGACGTCGAGCTGAACACGATCCGAGGAACAACCTCTTTAAAACTCGTTCCTACACCCGTTTTAGGGACTGACTTCACCATCCTATGCGACACCTCAAAGAAAGAAAGAAAAAAGTTTTTTTCAACAGGCAAGGTGCGGCCGTATCTACCACCGCAACACCGCCGAATAGTTTTTACCCGCCTGCACGAGCTCAGCCATCCCGGGGCGCGCGCAACTGCCCGCCTGGTTGCTGAGCGTTACGTGTGGCCAGGGATCACGCGCGACTGCCACGCGTGGTCCCGCCAGTGCCTTGCGTGCCAACGGAGCAAAATATCCCGACACGTTTCTGCCCCGCTCGTCAACTTTGACACACCGACGGCTCGATTCCGCCACGTCCATTTAGACATCATCGGACCTCTGCCAATGTCTAAAGGTTATACTTATTGCCTAACAGCAATAGACAAATTCACGCGATGGACGGAAGTGTGGCCCATGGTTACGATCACCGCAGAAGAAGTAGCCGACAGATTTGTACACGGATGGATATCTCGATTTGGCGTACCCGAGATAGTCACGACTGATCAAGGCCGCCAGTTCGAGTCGACACTGTTCAGCAGGCTGATGGAGTTTGGAGCCACGAAACGAGTCCGAACCACAAGTTATCATCCTCAGGGAAACGGAATGATTGAGCGTTTCCATCGCCAACTGAAGGCCGCTCTCATGTGCCATCACAACGAAGCATGGTACCAAGCACTACCCTTAGTGCTATTAGGTGTGCGGACTGCTTTCAAGGAGGATTTAAATTGTTCGGCCGCAGAAATTTTGTACGGAGAACCCCTGCGCCTACCAGGCGAATTCCTGGTACCCAGTCCCCAACAAGACGTCACTGACGATTTCGTGGCACGTCTGCGATCGGCTATGGCCGCAATTCGCCCCGTTCCAGCGTCGCGGCATGCTTTGCCCAAGTTTTTTGTCTATAAAAATCTGGCAGATGCAACTCATGTTTTCTTACGCGATGACACCGTGCGTCGTTCCTTGCAACCTCCATACACCGGTCCTTACGAGGTACCTATAGGCCAGAAATAAAAAAAAACATTAACCCTAAGTGTTGCAGGAAAACGACAAGAGGTCAGTATAGACCGCACAAAGCCAGCCTATGTCGCCTTCGATTCTGATGGGGGGGACCCTTTGACTTCACAAAAACCTATCAGCAGTCCATCACTGCCGCGTCCGGCTCCTTTAACTCCACCACCACCGGCGCCAACTAATATACGGCAACCCATTACTACCCGGTCAGGACGCACTGTTAGATTTAAGATACCTGTAGATGTGTAATGTAGTTTGTACTAGCATGTAAGTTTATTTAAGGTGAAAGCTCCACCCTAGCCCGCAAAATTCAAATTTTCTTACGTTTTTTGCAATTTGCAGGTCAGTGTCAGGTTGTATCTTGGTCAAAATTTGATTCGCGGCCGTAACAAGTATGTATTTCTACAATTATAATCATTAAAATCATCAATATAATTCTCTCAGTTAGTATTACTGCTAAGTGTAGTATTTCATCGAGGATCGCCCAGAGGACACGGTGGAGCATACGGTGGAGGTTTGCCCCGCTTGGGCAGAGCACCGCCGTGTCCTCGTGGATGCGATAGGCGACAGCGACCTCTCGCGCCGTGCCCTGGTTCAGGCCATGGTACGGAGCGAGAGGGAATGGGAGGCCGTCTCCTCCTTCTGCGAAGCAGTAATGCTCGCGAAGAGGGAGGCGGCACACGTTAGGGAGGCTCAGCAACGGCCGAGTCGCCCTAGCGCCCCCAGCCGCGACCGCCGCAGGAGACGCCAGGGGCCGCGAGACGATCTCCGGCCACCGTAGACCCGGGCCTGCGGACGGCGAGTAGCGGGTAACTCGCCGCCCGATCAGCACCAGGCCCGAGAGTCGACGGCGCGTAGTGTTCCACGCGCGCCTCAAAGAGTTGTCAGCCAAGTGTAGGGGCCTGCCAAGGCCGGTGCCTGCCCGGGGGTGGAGGATAAATTCGAAAGAGTTACCTCGCCCCCGGGCACTCGAAGCAGGGAGGAACAGGGGTGGGTTTTAGTCAGTAAAAGTCTGACACACCCTTCCGCTCCACCCCAGAGCGGAAGAAGTCATTGGATGATTTCCCACCCCCCAAAAAAAAAAAAAAAAAAAGTGTAGTATTTCATGAAATCATGACATTTGGTAGGTACTAATACTAACTGAACTGCTGAGAATTTTATTGTAGTATTGACTACCTCAGCGATGTTTTCTGAGGAGTTTGACTCGACATCTAAGTTGCTAAATACTCCAAAAACATTAGAATGTGTTACATCTGCATTCTAGTGAACAAAAAAAATAAAAATACACTACTGATGACTACGTAAGACTAGGCAATATAGTCAAAAGACTAACCTTCCCTTCGGGGTATATAAAAAATTTAAAAAAAAGGTCGGTCCGTCAGTCAGTGGAGAAATTATATTCTCTTTGTCAGTGGAGTCAGTGTCACTTTTCAGATTTGGTATCGTTGGTCTCGGTAGAAACAAGAAAATCTGTTTATAAGAGAAGTCTGCGAAAGTGGTACTTTGAACTCGACAGTGGTGTTATTTATTCTATTACTTGGAAATTCACTGCTGTAATACTCACATACAATGGCGAACTCTGGAAAAGGCACTTTTCAACCAGTATGTTAAGGTTTTCAATGATGGTATGAGGTTATGTAAAGAAATTATGGTCACTTAAATTATGTTTCTAGGACTCAGATGTTCACATTTCGTTTGAAGATCAGCAGAAAATAAACAAATTCGCTCGTCTAAATGCCAAAGTAGACGACCTTAAAGAGGAACTGAAACTTAAACAGAATGATATGAAGAATTTAGAAGAAGCTGTAGAAGAACTCAGTCTTGCAGATGATGGTGAAAAAATCCCATACCTCATCGGTGAAATTTTCATGTGTCAAGGGCTTGAAGACACTTTGGTTAGTATTAATATACTGTAATATTTTTTTGAAAGCCAATGTTTAACCTTTCTCAAAGCTGAATGAAAATAATTTGATGCGTCTCAATCAACTTACTAAAGTTAAGCAACCATGTAATAGACGCGTCATGCAATCAGGCATGAAAGAAATAGGTTCTTCTCATAGTGTCAATTATATTATTAACATCTCATAACAAAAAATCTGTGGCACATACTGCATTTGTTCTTCCCAACTAAATACTTATATACAGTTGCGCATCCAAATTACCAGACTCAATAGATTCTAATTGTATCTCGATCATAAGGTGACTGCTGGACTGCTGAACTAGTAGTGGGTTGGGTTTAATATTTGGTCGCTGAATTTGAGGATTCTGTCACTGGGGATCATTCGTCCAAGCAATTTTAGCTGCCGGAGCTGCATTAAAATATTTTAAATGGTTTTTTTTTTTAATTTGGTAAGTCACTAACACAGTGACAGATATGCTCGACTCGTTTTGGCTAAACTAATCTAACTGAATGTTTCGTATTACATGTTTAGGCACGTGTTTGACCACTATCTCACCTGATGGTAAGCGATGATGTGGTCGAAGACGGAGCACGCTTGCCTAGAAGACTCCTAGGTTGTTGCTATCAGGAAACAGACTCCGGCAGGGAATTTTACTCCCTAGCTGTATACACAATAAATGTATTCTTTTGGGGAATGTGCAACGGAATTGCATAATTTGATTCCGCCAAGCCCGTTTCATCAGAGGACCACAAGACGTACGGCGAAGTGCCACCGGTTCATGGTGGACATCCCGTCCATACGCACAAAGCGTTTTGAGAAAACATTCATTGCGCGTACAGCTAGGGAGTGGAATTCCCTTCCGGGGTCTGTGTTTCCTGTTAGCTACAACCTGGGAGTCTTTAAGTCAAGAGTGCATGCTCCATCTTCGACCACATCCATCGCTTACCATCAGGTGAGATAGTGGTCAAACGCGAGCCTATCAACCATAAAAAAAAAAAAAAAAATCTCAAAACGTTTTGTGCATGTGTGTGGGATGTTCACCATCTACCAGTGCGCTTTGCTGTACGTCCTGTGGTCCGATGATGGAACGGGCTTGGCGGAATCAAATTGTGCAATTCTGTTGCACACTCCCCAAAATGTAACCAACAGAAAACTGGCAGGCTAGCAGCTTGGCGTCTATGCTCAAGACTTTCGAGCTTCGACTCAAAGAGCCTATCATTGCTGATGATACTCTTGGCTTGTTTCTCAAATGTCTCAAGGGCAACAAGCTGGTATCTGGCAAATCTGTCCCAAAGTTGAGAGCAGTACTCCATACACGATCGAACTTGCGCGTGATAAAGTTGGAGCAGCTGTACCGGCTTGAAGTACCGTCTCACTTTTGCGAGGATCCCCAACTTTTTGGCAGCCACTTGAGCCTTTGCCTCTATGATGGGTCCAAAATTGAGGGTAGATGTTAACGTAACACCAAGAAGATCAAGTTGGTCGGTTATTGGCACGGTTACACCTCGGAAATATGGAGCCAGGTGAAATTGGCTCCTTCTGGCGGAAAAAAGACCCGCCTGGGTCTTAGCAGCACTGAACTTGACCAGATTAGCATCGCCCCATTCTGAGACAGCCTGTAACGACAAGTTCAAGCGCCCAACCATAGCCTCTCAGAGAGACCGGACTTGAGACCCACTAGCCCGTGCGTCGGACACGTATCTCTCGGCAACAGTGCTGACGTCCGCATACCCAACGGTACCGGGTTTTAGCAGATCGTTAATATGCAGCAAAAACAATGTTGCCGAGAGCACCGACCCCTAAGGAACACCGGCATTAATAGCAAGCAGTCCGGACGAGCAGCCATCTATGACCACTCGAATAGACCGAACCTAAAGAAATCCGCAATCCAATCACACAATCCGGCGGGTAGTCCGAAGGAAGGAAGCTTGCCAATAAGGCTATCGTGCCAGACCCTGTCGAAGGCCTTCGAGATGTCAAGGGAGACCACAAGGGCTTCCCCTTGTTTCTCGATGGCCTCACTTCAGATGTGAATGGCATACGCTAGAAGACGTAACAATGTCTGGCGAAGCTCGACCATGGTTTGGTGCCGAGTGCAATCGCGCTTAAACACGCGGCCTACCTGGCATGGGTCGACGCTCGGACGCGCTAAGCAAATGACGTGAGTCAGAAGAAGAGAGCCTTCAACAGGGCTGCCTAGTCCTTCAAGTAGGTGTTGCGGAGGGCTCTGTTTGACCACATTAGCCGAATTGGGAGCAAACTTATCCTGCTGGTAGTAAAGTGTTTTGGTCCCTGGCTAAGTCGGTTAAATCGAACTTTTGCCGCCCCTCACTACCTCCACTGCTTAAACCCGACGAGTCACTGGCCCACTCCGCTGAGGAGAAAGCAAACTTGTTTGCCACTCTGTGGTTGTTTGGCACCTGGTGACGCCAGGGCCCCCGATGCTCTGGGTGGATGCGAGGCGATTATGTCGATCATTCGCATTCATCAGAAGGATGTCCGTCGGGTACTGCGTAACCTAGACTCGAACAAAACTAGTGGCCCCGACGGGATACCGGCAATTGTACTGAGGACTCGCCTGAGTTCTTCTCCGATCTTGAACCCTTTTTTTTTTTTTGTATGGGAAATCATCCAATGACTTCTCCCGCTCTGGGTGGAGCGGGAGGGCGTGTCAGACTCTTACTGACTAAAACCTACCCTTGTTCCAGAATAGGTAGGCGGTAACTCATGTTGAGAATTTATCCGCTACCCCTAGGCATGCAGGCACCGGCCACGATGGGCCCCGTCAGTGGTGGCTGACATCTCTTTGAGGCGCGCGTGGAACACTACGCGCCATCGATTCACGGGCCTGGAGCTGATCGGATGGCGATCTACCCACTCCATGTCGTCCGCAGGCTCGGGTCTACGGTGGCCGGAGATCGTCTCGCGACGTCCTACGCCCAGTGCCTCTCCTGCGGTGGTAGCGGCCGGGGTCGTAAGGGCCACTCCGTTGCGCTTCCCTCACGCGTCCCGCCTCCGCCTTCGCGAGCATTACTGCTTCGCAGAAGGCGGAGACTGCTTCTCATTCCCTCTCGCTCCGTACCATGGCCTGAACGAGGGCCGGGCGCGAGAGATCGCCGCCTCCTATCGCATCCACGAGGACACGGCGGCACTCCGCCCAAGCGGGGCAGACCTCCACCGTATGCTCCACCGTGTCCTCTGGGCGATCCGCGCAGTGATAATACCCGGGTGTTACCTTCCGCCTTATCCGAAACAGGAACCCCCCGAAACAACCATGTCCGGTGAGAACCTGCGTCAGGCGGAAGGTGAGGACGCCGTGACTCCTCTCCAGCCACTCCTCAAAGAGGGGCACTACCGCCGCTATGGTGGCGTGCCCAGCGCTGGGTTGCGACAGTCGCTGTCTCCATGTCGCCATAAGATCCTGGTGGAGCTCCATCCGCCGAGCTGCCAGGTGTCGCGGTAGCGGAGTTTCGCCCCGGCGTTTGGCCTCCTCGCGCCACTCCCAGAGCAGCCCAAGGACCTTGGCCTCCAGATCCCATGGCGACAGTCCGGCAAGGAGGCTCGCCGTCTCACCGGAGACCGTGTGGTATCCCGGACCAGCCGGATGGCCGTTACCCTTTGGGACGCGCTCAACAGCTGGTCGCCGCCTCAAGGAACGCGCCCACACCGGTGCCCCGTAAAGGGCAACGAGAGCCTCTTAAGGTGTTGGTCGAGGCGAATGGCCATGACCCTTTGGGACGCGTTCATCCGGCGAGCTAGTCGCCGTCTCAAGGAACGCGCCCACACCGGTGCCCCGTTAAGGGCCATGGACCGCACGATCCTGGCGTAGAGCCTCCGGCAGAAGGCGTTTGGACCCCCCAGATTGGGCAGGACCATGGACATACACATGGCGCCGAGCACAAGGCTGGACCCGTGGCAGTGCCTCGTCACAAATCTCGGACATGGCCTCCTGGAACCAATCTGCCTCGTCGTTTATGTCGGCAGGCCTGTCCGGTGATGATACCTAGGCCTGCACGATCGAGGCTTCCAGGAGTAGCTCCCGGTCCAGCTGCTTTAGCGACCAACGCAGACCACTCGGGGTTTGTCGGACCGGCACGGTCGAGGTCTGGGCGGAGCCGTCAAACAGCATATACCGGTGATCGGAATACGTCGCCAACCCCTCCATGACGCGCCAGTCGACGACACGCGGTGACAGAGCGGGGCTGGCGAACGTGTTGTCCACCACTGATTCACCCCGCATCCGCACACACGTGAGGACAGAACCCCGGTTTTGGACGTCCAGGCCTGTCTCCAGAGCCCAGTCCTCCACCATCCAAGTTCTTGGCAATGAAGTCCCCGGGAACGACGTCTCTCAACTCCGCGAGGGGTATTGACACGCCTATTTCGCCTTTTGTTTGAGACTGGAAAAGTACTAATGGATTGGAAGCAAGCTGACGTGCAACCCGTTCCCAGGAAGGGAGTCGAGCTGACCCAGCAAATTAGCCCATCTCGGTAACTTCCGTACTCTGTAAGAGTATGGAACGCGTACTAAATGGTAAGCTCCTGGCATACCTAGAATCTAACAATATCCTCAGTGACCGACAATACGGCTTCTGTGATCGTCACACACACACACCGTTCACCGGGCTTTCTATATTGCAGTTTGCGGACTCGGCCAGTCAGAAGAGTAGTATGTGCTTTAAAGTTAAAGTGCTTGTCGAGAGTGATACCAAGGTATTTAATTGTATCAGTAGATGTAATTAGTGGACAGTTACAGTTTGGTGTATTAAATTGACAGGAGTGAGCTTGCAGAGTTACGGGAGTCGAAGGTTGTAATGTGATTTTGAGAGAAAAAGTAATAAGTTTGGTTTTGGAGGTGTTTAAGGTGAGCGAGTGAGACATAAGCCAGCTACGTACGACATCAATCCCTTTCTGAGCGGTAGTTTGGAGGCTAGACCAAGAGTTGTCATAGAAGGTGATGGCAGTGTCATCGGCAAAATAAACGATGTTTCCGGCATTTAATTTCATATTACAGAGATCATTGATGAAGACCAAAAACAAAGTGGGACCTAAGACACTGCCTTGTGGTACATCGTAGGCAATAGGCAGTTCATCACTTAAATATTTGTCAATTTTGACCCTCTGTGAGCGGCCTGAGAGATAAGAATGAAAGAGTTGAAGCTGTAAATTTCTGACACCCAAATGCTCGAGTTTGGATATTAAGCAAGGGAGAGGAACGGTATCGAAAGCCTTTTAACACTTTAAAAGAGACTTTGACCTCTGAGTTTGTTTCGGTGTTTCTTCTCAGGGTAGTCAGCTAGGAAACACCGGCCTCATCTAGCTTAAACTGACAAAAACCATTGACGTGTAAAAGTGTTCCTTGTAACCTATTTACTGAATAAACATCATTTATTATTATCATTTAGCAAGATCAATAAATACAGTGAGACATTTTTTGCGGTTATTGAGTTTGTCAACAATACCGGTTATCAATTTTAAGGCCGCATCTGAAGTCGATTTGTTCTTTCTAAAACCGATCTGGTTGGTTGAGAGCAGGTTATTCGTCTCAAGGTAATTAATAAGTCTTGTATTTATTAGTCTTTCCATGAGCTTAGATAGGGCAGATAGTACCGCGATAGGGCGATAGTTATTTATAGCACCACGGTCACCTCCCTTGAATATAGGATGAATGATAGCCAATCTAAAGGAGGAAGGAAAAGTACCGGAGTCGAAACAGAGGTTAAAAATGTGGCATAAGATGGGTGACAGAAGCATGCAGTACCTATTCAAAAATGTCGTGGAGATGCCGTCGTGACCTATTGCAGCATTAGGTTTGAGAGACTTTATAACGGATATTATCTCATCGGGGCTTGTTCCCAACATAGCGAAAGAGTTATGGCTACTTGTGTACGCAGAGCACATATGTGGACCCAGAAGGCAGGATGAGGATTGGGTTTTTGCAATACAATCAGCAAGATTCATGCCAATATTAGCGAAGTAAGCATTAACATCATTAACAGATTGGTGAGGGGTTTTGGAAGAGGATAATAATTCTGTGGGAATGTGAGTAGTGATGTTCGTGTTCGTGATACGCTTAATTGTGTGCCATAAAAGTTTAGTGTTCCGTCCAGCTTTGGTCAATTCTTTAGAATCGAACTGTCTCTTAACTTTTTTGAGGATTTTATTGCAGAAATTTCTGTATCTTACATAAGTAATTTTGATCAGTTCATTGTCAGGAGAACGTTTTTGCTTTTTATGCAGGGCATCCCTGTTTCTCATGCACCTCAGAAGCCCTGGGGTAATCCAGGGCTTTAGAACCCTGTTACGCTTTGAAACATTATTTATTTTTGTATTCATGGTAATTTTTTGGGAAAGAGTTTGTACTAGAGAATTTGTTGCCTCATTGGGATCAGTCATGGAAAGTATGTGTGAAAAGTCTGCTTTTTCCATAGCCAAGTCCAGGGCAGCATAGTCGATCTTTGAAATTGTGGCCATGTGGAGATTATTTCAAGGCTTTGAATTTGTACATAGAAGAGTTGACCAGTGGTCGCTTATGGTTGAATCAAAAATGAAGGTAGAAGACGGTAGTTCAGTTCGAAGAACAGTGTGGTCAAGACAATAAAATTGTCTCCTCTTGTTGGTAGACAATGTGTTGGTAATAATCCATGGAATGCGGGACAGTTAAGATAGTCGGTAAGTTAGTAGATGAGAGCGATTTTCTAAAGGAGAATTAGAACTATATATGTTTATGTTAATATCACCTGTGATCACAACTGTAGTAAAATTGGTTAGGGAAGGCAAAATTTCGTTAAGTAATCTGAGAAAAATGTCAATGTCCTAATTTGAGGGAGATCTGTAAATGCAAACAATTGCTACATCTGGCTTTAGTTCAACAATTAAACCAGAGGCAGACCCATGAAATTCTGGTTCATAAACTTTGTAATCTAGTTTTGAATTTATGTAGGCAACCACACCATCACTTTGATTTAGATGTTTAGTGGTGTGGTAACTAGAAAAGTTTTACGAGGTGTGGTAAGTTAGAGTTAGTTGAGCAGGGCAGCCAAGATTCGGAAAGTACGACTATATCACACTCAAAAGAGAGACGAGTAAGAAGGGTTTCAAAACTAAGGAAGTTGCGATTAATAGATCTTATATTTTGCGATGGTAAATGTTGATACAGAAAAGTTATCCAAATGATCATTTAGGGAGTCTATGTTATCGAATTTTATTATTCAAGAGTAACATATTAGGTGATATGACACAGTCCGAGCGATGTTTTGGGCATATGAACAAAAAAGCGTGGTTGTGAAGTGATATTTTATGATATGTGAAGGGAAATAGTTTGAGTTTGTAGTGTGAGTATGGAGAGGTGAGTGGTATAAGTGTGAGTGAACTTGTACAGTGAGCTTGTGTTGTGAGGTGTTACAACTATAATTAATATATGCTTCGCATGCATTAAAAGTAGAAAGAATTTAGTTTTACATTTTTTAAATATTATTTTTAAAGCTAAACAACTC
Organism: Polia nebulosa; assembly: GCA_951329385.1. NCBI lineage: Eukaryota > Metazoa > Arthropoda > Insecta > Lepidoptera > Noctuidae > Polia > Polia nebulosa. Next base: position 16,234,920 of record OX589599.1, on the reverse strand, counting down.
GGGCGCACCCATAAACGTAAATCGAGTTTAAGATTCAGTACATGTAGTCATACTTCAGATGAAATAGAAAGGTTTTGCAATTGGGCTTCATTCTTGATTACTATGTAGGGAGAATCCTTTGTTCTTTTCATAAGGATACGATACGGCCATTAGATACACATCTATACATACATACTCTCGAAAAACATTACCCCTCGTTCTAGGGCAGTCGAGTAACAATAATCAGGAGATGTACTCAGGCGCACAGCTGTAGGCGTGCTGAGGCAAAATCACCGGCACCGGGTTGAAAACGGACAGTGTGTGACGATTTAAGGAACTAGTACGTAAGCCACGCCTCTTTCTTACCGGCCAGAACGTTCTGATCGGCGACGTCGGCCGGTTGCAGTCTTACCGGGTGTTCTTACCGGTGCGCGTCGGTTAGTGTGTGACGAGCGATACATTTTGTATTTCATTCTTGCCTTCCGGTTTCATTCTTTTCTGATCTGTTCTAGGTAGAAAAGAAAAGGTAGGTGTGTGGCCGCGCTAAATCCACGTCAAATTAAGTTAAGTCCTACCCTCGCGTCATTCCGTTGCTTCCGAGTTTCGAGTTTACGTGAATGTGCTCCTTATTGTTATCTGCCTACGATTTTCGACAAGTTTGCTACTAAGTCTGGGTAATGAAAATTAACATTATGGTATTTTATTGGACGCAAGAGCTCGGGACTTGGGGCACCTCGACTCGGACAGGTTAGGTTAGGAGATGATATCCCCTTCGCAGTTATTTTTTTTTAACCTTTCTGAAGTAGGAGCCCGTCGGCTCCGTCGACCACCATACTTTATTTGATACAAAACGGGACTCCGGGGAGCACCTCCGGCGGGAGGAAATAGTGGGGGGCGACTCTTTTTTCCTTTATCACTATCGTTATTTGCTTTCTAGCGATTACCTATGTTATGTATCCTAACCCCAGAAGGCGCCAAAAGCAGTATACGTTTTGGATGGTTAACTTTTAACGTTGCGTTAAATTTTCGAAATTTTAACGATGAACGATGTTAACTTTTGGATTAACTATGCCCCACCTATGGCTACAACCTAGGGGTCTTTAAGGTAAGAGTAAATAGGTTACTGATAGGCAAGCGTGTTCCATAATCAACCACATCATCGCTTACCATCAGGTGAGATAGTGGTCAAGCATGAGCCTATCAATGTTAAAAAAGTGGCACTCCGGGAGTGCCGACTGAAGTGAAAACTTGAATATAACTACCCAACGCGCCTAAAGTTTTCACTTCAATCCGCTACTAGATCTGCTACGAGTGCTACGCGTCGTAGCACTCGTAGTGGATCGCGTAGCGGTGTCGGTAACAGTGTCGCGAGTTCAATTGTTTTTTACCATCTCCAAAATGCCCAACGTGCCTAAAGATCACTTCAAAAAAAGTAAAACATTAACATTTCAGTATTATTCAAAACAGGCATGACTTACCATCTACATAAATAATTTATTTTTCGCAAATCTCTGCACCATATCCTGTTTTATCAGCATTAAACAATTGTTTTCTAACTAACTTTAATAGTAGATTTTAACCAAGCAATTTTATTTCCAGAAATCACTTGATGACGCCAAATTAAAGAAGCTAAATGAAATAAATGACCTTGAAGGCAAATGTGAGGAGCTCAAATCTCAAATGGGTGAATTAAAGGCACACTTATATGGAAAGTTTGGAAGTCACATCAATTTGGAAAATGAGGAAGATTGATTTCAACTTAACATTCTAATTATCTTCTACTTGAATATTTTGTAATAAATCCTTATGGGTCAAAAAATTTAAAAAAAAAATGCCTTTGCACATAATACAAACATTTAATAGGTAGGTCAGTTTCAGTATTACCTTAACAATAACATGATTACAGCTGCTAAGCCTGGCTCATTCAATACGTTTCAATAATGATTTATAATTTAACTACTTGAACTGAAGCTATGCAACTACCTACTAATTCTATCTTTATAATTATAATGTAAAAAAAATACATTTAAAATAAAAATATGCTATAATACAACAGCTATTTTTTTTACACTAGCCATTTAATTTAATAATTTCTTTTAATATATTTCACAATAAATTAATACGACACCATGTATCAACTATATTCGTTATTTTTTTTTTATAAACAGGCAAATAATTTCTGAATTTGAAACTTTACAATTGCATAAGAAGAAATACTTCGCTATACATTGAGAAAAATGATTAAGAATTAAAGCTAATAAACAACACTTACATACATATTATTATTTAAGTAACTATAACTAAATCACATTTAATGTGTATGTTTACATTACACAACCGAACACTAACATTGGCATAGCAAAATCAATAATACAGCATGTAACAAAAACCCTGTCCGATACTAAAGGATATTATTTGGTATCGTACTGCGTACAAATATACGTAACCATTTCATGGTTATGAGGTTATTATTTTCCCCAATGAAAATAATTAATTAAAAAGAAAACAATATCAAAGGCAACACTGATCGCTCGACAAAGTTCACCTACAGTTTAGTGTGAAAAAAGCCGCCAGAGCGAGACGGTATTTAAGCGCCCTTTGAGGCGTGCCGCCATACCGAGAAGTTATGCCTACAGCCCGGTTAGTGCAGGGCGGTACGCTTTGAAATAAAAATAGGTAAAAATAAAAAATTTGCCATACTTCTTTACTATTTTTTATAGTGCGTATGTTAAACCAAAAATACGCCTTTATTGGATCGGACAGGGTTTTTGTTACATGCTTTATAAGTGCTGACTATAGGTACCTAAGCACTGAACTAGGATTTCTCTGTAGGAATGTTTTTTTTTTTTACATACGTATTTCTTTGGCGTCTAATAATACTCTAGCCATTTCTCAATATTATACTCATATCACGTTTCTTGACTAAAATGTAATACTCAAATAGGAATCAGAATAATAAAAATATGAACACTATACAAACTGTACTGTCGCAGGATATTTTTGGGGATTTTTAAGGATCGGATCATTGGAAACTACGATTTTCGTAATAAGAGGAGCTAATATCAGTGTGATTGCATTCCAATCGCATCCCAATCACCCGTCCTTTTACATCCTTTAACGTAAATTTAATTTCAAATAATTTACGTAACAAAGATATTTAAAGTAAACGTACATAACATTAAACTCACACCTTTTCCCATGATGGTAGGTAGAAACTGCAGGTTGTGAACTGCTACAATACATACATACTCCTTTTGTTTACGTTCTGAAATTTCTTTGTTTACTTAAAACCCTTAATTACCTGAAAAGTGCACTGACCAATTCCCGAAAAACAATGGCGTCGCAGATGGCGCTAGTGTAGTTGGAGGTAATTCTTTCTGCTGTGGTGCTTATTTTATGAAATTATAATGACTGTTGTTTTGTGCCTGTGCTCATAGAAAATATTAGGACAACAATTTATCAAAGATAATCAAGATAAGATAAAAGTAGATTACAGCTATAAATAAGAAGAAATAAAGATCATTAATACCAAATACACACTACATGTATTGTATGTTACATTAATAGGTAATTTCTAACTAAATAAAATCAAAAACACACGTGTGTACAACTAGCGCCACCAAGCCGGCCCGTACTTGTCATTATCTTGCGACATACAAGGTGGGCTTTGATTATTAAATAATGTCTAGATGGAGCGTCGCCCTTTAATCAAAACAAAGAAAACAAGCTATCAATTTCAAGCACGTGTGAGTGCGGCCGGTGTTTAACACTGTGCGTCTATGTCTCTGTGTGCGTGAATAATGATACCAGCTACTACAATTCTCCCATAATAGCACGTTTAAAAAAAATAGACTAATTAAATAAGAGAAGTTTTTAGGTGTATGTAAGTAGTATTATTCAGTTTTAGTAGTTACTTTCTAATAAAAAAACATTATGTTTAAAATGACGCTTGAAATCGGTTTAACGGACCCAATGCAAAAATTATCATTAAAATCTACTCATAAACAAAGAAGTTATACGCGAACATATTAAGTATTATAAAAAAAGTACAGATGAATCGAAAAACTCCACCTTTTTTTAAATCGGTTAAAAAAAGTACCAACACTAACTGAATTAATATAAACCGAACAAAGAAACTGGCAACACTGGTCAAATATGGCGTAATTTGGTAATTATGAAAACAAAATAAATATGTAGTTTTTTGGCCACTTACCGATGATAGGCGATGTGTTTGGTAGTTTTTACCCTCCGTTTATAATACCGACAGTTTAATAGCACAAACAATACCGTCATTTTATCGATGTTATTTGCTTATTACTTAGTGCGCGTAATACGTAGTGACACCCAAGGCGGCACGGTCGGCCCTAATCGGCGGGTAAGAACTTATAAGCCAACGGTTGGCTGATAAACAGGATGTAAAAAGACACATCACATAGCCGTCAACTACGCATACTGTACATCTAACAAAGTAGCTTTGCGCAAAAATTATTGCTGGGAATCGTATGAAAAAAAAAAACTATTTTTTATTGTGCGCAATGTAATGCGAACCCAGGCAAGTGGAGTTAAGCCCCGCCCCTTCGCTCTAAGCCGCGTAGGTACTTGTCGGATACGTTTGATATTAATTGCATTTTTGTTACTGCAAAAGCGTAATTTCGAAAATTGGAAAAAAAATCGAAAATTCAGATAAGTATGTCATTTTCGTAAAAAAGTTTTAAAAAATAATGCGACTTTGACCTTCAATATCTCCAGAACCAGTGGATTTCCAGGTATGGTCTAGTGGAAAAAAGTGATCCAAATAATGGGTAGAATTGCGGCTTTCGGCATCGGCTTTTTTGCACCCGATATTTTGAGACGTTAGCGCGCATTTGACATTTTACATCTAGACATTTTATAATCAAAGAAGGTAGGCGACTTTCAATTAATATTCAGTGTCAATTATTCAGGGGGTAAAGAAAGTACATATTCATACTGAAGAATATTAACAACTTTTAATATTCCAACCTTTCATTCCTTATTTTTATTGACAACTTTTACTCCCTTATTAACTTTGAAATTAATTAAAAGTCACATTGTTAGATAAAAAACTAACATTAAAAAATCTAAAATGTTGCTAAAACAAGCAATGTAAGTAACTAAAATTGTACCATTGAAACTAAACCAAACTATTTTTGTCTTACATGGTGTAAAACAGCATCTCAGCGTAGAGAATCTGCAGGCACCATGCCTGCAGATTCTCTACGCTCTCGTTATGCTGTTATTTAATGAAATTCTGTTAACATGTATAGATCTGCTCGATTAAATCGATTACTAAATACTGTGCTAATAGACGCAATTATAACGGTAAACATAATTATTTAGGTTTAAACATAGTATGATGGTCAAACTTTATTTCTCCGAAGTACAGGGTCAGATTTAGCGAAACGCCACAGACTAGATGGATATCGTATTAATACCTAATGAATGACGGTAAAACAATACCTATTACTTGAAATTGGAGTTTTGTTTTTTTATTGTCATGAATATTCATACCCATAGTCTATAGAGTTTCTATAGTTGTAAATTGATCCTGTACAAGAAACTGATGACTGCCTTCAATTTACAGGAAGTATTTACCTATTTTATTTATAAAAGCCTATGTTTTCCTAAAGCTAAGACTACAATAAATATAATAATATAAAATCCAATATGAATGTCAAGAGATATTAAAATCTAAGATCAAATAAAATCAATAACGTATTTAAATCACAACAAATGTAAAACCATCCCAGACAAATAATAACTTCAGGAAAAAATATTGCACGTCGAAATCATGTCTTGAATCTTAGACTGTAACCTTTCATAGTCTTGAATAACTAGTGATGACGTAATACGACTCTTGTACTTACATCTTTTCGTTTTTGTTATGGGTTTTTGATTTGTTAAATGCATTTTATTTTTATAGATATGAAGTTTTAGTGTTCTCAACGATTTAATACGATTGTGTTACTTAATTTATTTATACACCTCGCTGGAGACTAGTTTGTGAATTAGAATGTGAGCTTTGTTGTAGACTTTCCTCTTCATCGGTTTCTCGATCATTTGATATTTTAATAGCCTGATACCACTGGTTGGTTAGATCCGTCATTTGGCTTTTACAATCTTTTAACTCCTGAAACAAGAAGTAAATACGTACATTATGGAATTATTTAAGCTCTGGTTACACTGAGGCGCATCCCGCGCGGAATGCGAGACGCGTCTATTCTATTGTAGTACCTCACGATTAGGAATAACGCGCCAGTTTGCACAGCTCCATACATATTACTTGATACAATCAAATAAACAAAGTATTCACGGCAACGGTAGTAGCGTATTTACCCCCAGGCCAAAAGGGCCATGGCTCGAGTTTTCCCTTTTTTTGTTATTTATAAGGCGTATTAAATATTTGGCCCGTGACACCAAATCTTTACATAAGCCACTGCGCTCCGCCCACTAGGTAAATCTTAGTGGGTGCAGCGCCGAATCAGACATATTTTTACTGGTTTCCTTAAACCTACTCCGATGGCGAAACGACTGCAGTAACCGCTAATCGGCATTGCATCCTCAAAACTTCATACAATCTCCAAAACTGGGGTTCTAGGATGGTACCATCCCATGGCCCACCTTTCATCTTGAGCCGCATGCCCTGGCACCTTTATATTTGAGGACCTAATGACTGCGTCAGCAATGGTTATGGGGAAGCGCCGGAGTAGCCCGCGAAATTCAAATTTTCTAACGGTTTTTGCAATTTGCAGGTCAGTGTCAGGTTGTATCTTGGTCAAAATATGGTTCGCGACCGTAGCAGGTATGTATTTACAGAATTATAATCATTAAAATCATCAATACAACTCTCTCAGTTAGAGTTAATGCCAAATGTCATGATTTCATGAAATACTACATTTGACATCAATTCTAACTGAAAGAGTTGTATTGATGATTTTAATGATTATAATTCTATAAATGGGGTCCCTCTATCTGGCAGAATCTTGATGCTCCTATATTTATTTGGCATAATACACTTGGCATTATCTTCTTTGAATGAATATTTTTAAGACATAACAATGATTTAATATAATTATTGTTTGGCCGAATGTTTAAGTTCGAATTTACGATGGCAGAATTTTATTTGGCAAGTTAAAATTTCGCAGCGCCGAAACCGTGACAGAAACCATGCCTGTTGCATGGTGCATGCTCGCTTGCATGCTGCATGCTTTCTTGCATGATGCATGCTACGTGCTTGCTGCATGCACCATATTTTGAACAAGATACAACCTGACACTGATCTCCAAATTGCAAAAATCGTAAGAAAATTTTAATTCGCGAGCTACCCTGGCGTTTTCACAAACAAATAAATCAACATTAAAAAACAACTATTTGTCTATGTATAAGGAAAATTTTTGAAACATCGATTAAAATTCGTCATTTTTGGTAACTCATCGTCTAAGGCTCTTAAAAAAATGCTAATGTTGCTAGATGATTGTATGCTAATGTTATACAAATCTTTCTGTTCAACATCGAAAAAGCAGTAACAGATCACAACTGAAACATGGGCAGAAAGTGAACTGAACATAAATTTAACAAACGCTGCGTTTACCTGGTGAGTGAATCTCCTGGTGAAGAATGGAGTCAGATACTTCATGTCTAACCTCACGAAACCTTTCAGTCGCGTTGCATGTGAATAATTAACCTAAAACATTTAAGTACCTTATTGAGGTTCACGTGGACAAAGGATAGCGAAATTTTTAAAAATGTTTTTTTATTACACACATAGTTTGAGAGAATTAGGCAATATGGTTCCATAATAAATATCAATATTTTTTTATATGTGGTCTCAGTCAATCGCTAAATGATTGAACATAATAAATTAATAACACTGACCTTGTTTGGTCACCACATCCAACAGCTATCTATGCATACACATTCAATCTTGGTAGTTTCAATTCACTGGGAGTTTTTTAATCATAATTGATAAAGCCGTAATGGAGCCGAGAGTGTACCTATAGCAAATAACGTTCTGAAGCGTTTTATAAGTCCATTTTCTCTTACCTCTAATTCCTCCTCTGTAATCTCTGACAAATGTTCTGAGTCTATAGCTTGGCCCCACTCCCTTGTTTTAGATAAACTTACTTCCTTCTGCTTACGTAATGATCTCGAGCGCTTTGTTTTTTTATTGGCCTGTTAAAAAAAAACTTATTTTAAATTCTGCTCGGAATGATTGACTCGTCTTCTAACACCCGTTTATCGACTGTAATTCAATTACGGGGTGCGCGTAATTGATTATACAGATGTGATGTCATGTATAGTCACAGTAAAAAAACTTTTTTACATAAAATAGAATCGACTTCCAAAAAAAAACAAAAAGTGTAGAAAATAACTTTAATTTCGGCAGTCGGTTTTGTTTCTTAGTTTTTTGACACCGACTTCCTTCCTTTCTATTTTTTGAATAGTTTTTTTTATTTTTCACTTTTTAGTTGTTGTTTCCCATTAAATTGTGTATAGACAAACGATCGCAGTAATCGTGAGTCATTTGCTGTTAGTTATTGAAGAGTTCCACTGTCTATTTCCGAAGTTCTTCATCAGATCCTAATGTATTATATACTAAAACCTTCCTTGAAAAATATGTCTTTGAATAACGAACCCCATCCAAATCGGATCAGCTGTTTTCGAAAAAATCGCGGACAAACAAATAAGTATACATACATACTGGTCGAATATATAACCTCCTTTTTTGAAGTCGGTTAAAAAAAGGTCCGTGTCCTTAAGATATTTGTTTGCTCCGTTTATGACAGAATCAAATTTAACGACTGAATATTGTCATAATTTCAGTGTCACAGAATGTCACTCAATTGCTAATTAAAAACTAAGTATTTAGAAAGGTATAAGTAATACTAGAGGTCCCCAAACTTTTGTGTCCCATGGCCAAAGCGCGATTTATTGTTGTCGTTTTTTTCACACAGCATTTTTACATACGTGTTATTGGTCGATTCGATTCCAATTTAATGACGTCTGTTAAGTTCGCTATTCGCTGCAATTGGTGCTCAGTAACGGTACTGCCACTACCTCACTAGGTACTCATTAAATATTCTTACACTCACCCGCAAAAACTTTAACAAAGGCATTGTAGATCCACCGAAGAATAAAGTCGTGAATAGGACGATTATTAGCGTTGTAGTTATAATCACATGCCGAGTTTCATCGGAGAAACCCAGATGAAGTGATAAAGCGTAGGATATTGCTCCTCTTAATCCTGAAAAATTTAATAATTACTATTTATATTTAATTGAACTTTTAGTTAGGACTTGACGGTCGTTTAATCAGTGCCATATTTAAATAGATCCCCAGGCCATTATAGTTACCCACCCGAAATTTTCCAAAAAAGCTCTTCTCTATAGTTATGATTAAAGAGGATTTGCTTAAAAAAAATGGGAGAGCGAGCATAGCTCGAAAATTACTAAAGAGGTATTTAACCATTAATACAGGCAGACTTTACATTTCATTGTAGTAATAAACATAAAAGATTGAGAACTAGAAATGCAAGAGTGGGCGAAGTGAGTTAGAAAATTTTTGCACACCGCCTCCGATTGTTTAAATTATATTTTAACATTCATCTGTTGAGAACTTGAAATGGATGTAGTGGAGAATGGATAAAGTTCCGAGCTGGGTATGAGCACGGGGTCTCACCTCGAACAAAGAAAATTTAGTTCAAATAAATTTCAATAGATGGCGTAATATGCATCGATTTCTCGAAGTTTATGTAATAATAATATTTTGAAATAAAATATGGTGACAACTGTATTTTCTTATTTAATAAACAACCCTAAGCATAAAATTGTGGAATAATTGGCCCCTAATTCAAATTTATATGTTTATTGGAACGAATCCTTAGGCATTTTTATTTCTTGCACCTAGATGGCGCTGTTTGAAGTTTCAGAGTTTATCCATTCGCCTCTTTAAAATTTGTGTAGTGACACATTTTGAAACAGTGAAACTTTATGAAGTGCCAAAAATACTATAAAGTAATTCCTCAATATTTGAGAAAATATTGGTAAGACTTAGTAAATTCATTCGACTTGCAAGTTGTCGCTGCTAACACCATCTAGCGAGGTGTAGAGGACGGGCCCGAACGAAGAACAAAAGTTGCTTGTGCAAGTCGAAAACCCGTAGTTACGGCGGTACCGTTTCTTTGTATGGGATGAGGCATCTGTACGCTAGTATTAAATTATCTGTGGTATGGGACAAATTAATTTACACCGATTGCCTAGACAAATATCCTTTAGTAACTCAAACAATTTATTTACACAAACACTAATTTTCTAATCTTCGTAATCGCTTGCGTTCGCATCTGCAGTCAAAAACAGACTGACTCACTCACGACCCGCCCAGCCTATGGTAGCAAGCAAGCTAGATTGTGCGTTTGTGAACCACTGCTGCAGGGTATCGGCTGGGCCTGTCACCTTGCAGCAGTGATGTCACAAATGTCTAAAATCTCCAACATTTGGTTGAAACGTTCTGCCATTCCATCAGATTGTGGATGGTAAGAAGTGGTTCTGGTCTTGTGAGTACCCAACATTCGACAACTCTCCTAGAAAACTTGCTATTCAAAATTCATCCCTTGGTCGCTGTGAATTTCCAAGTGTACTGCAAAACGAAAGAAGACTTCCTGAACCAATTTATCTGTGACTGTTGTAGCTTCTTTGTTACCTTTGGGTTGGGACAACACGCCCGCAATTCCAGTATTACTCACACTACTGCCTGTCCAAAGCGAAGCAAGAGACTACTCTTGCTTCGCTTTGGACAGTTTAACCAAAGATGACCCCTTTTTCCACAAGTGTAGCACTTAGGGCTATATCCTTGCGGACGATCGCGTACAGATGATGCCACACCCTTTATAATACGGTGTCTTTTATGGTCTTGCCTCACTGCCTCTACTTCCAAGGCACTACCTCTACTTTTAAGGCGTCCTTCAGTGTCTCATGATGAAGTATTACAGCGGCTCTAACTTCCAAGTCACGTATTCCGTCGACGAACGCCTGTAACAGATTGCCATTGATGAGCGCAGGGGCAGACTGGTATACTTTCCGAACCAACTTTTCAACTTCCAAGGCCCACTGCTATGCAATGTTCTCGGCAGTAAGTAGAACACAAACCTTTAATATAGCGCTAAATACCTGCGCCAAGTGCGCGTCGCAGTACCTGGACTCGTAACACTTCCAGCAGCTGCTTGTAGTTCATATCCTTGTCATGAGCCATAAGTATGGTTAGGGCCCGGTCTCGGAGGCCTAAGGTAACTGGTTCTTTGGTCCACCCATTCGCCTTCATAACGGCCTCAAACTGAATTTTGTAGGCCGACCATGAAGATGTTCCGTCGAATGGCAGCACCTTAAATCCACGTGCCGAAGGTGGGCAACCACTGAAGGCACAACCTCGTCTCCATGCAGCGCTAAGTTCACTTAAAGCCTTCTTCACCCCAGCAATCTGCACTTCAGCTTCTGAGATACGATTCTCATGCTGGTGGCCTGCTCCTTCATCACCTTGAGCTCCTTGCTAAGTGTCGAGTAAGTTCTTTTATGAGGAGCATCTTCTTGGCAGCGGGCCGGCTTCTTTTTATCTTCTTGAACCTTCTCTTCCAACCGACGGGCCTGCTCTTCTTGACGGCGAGTATATACCTGCAGCAGCGCCATTAGCGCAGACAAGTCTGGCACCGCTGGTGCTGTAGAAACTTCACATGGGCCAGCGACTGGCTCTGTCGTAGGCTGAACACCACCCGGCGTCTGTATCGGGGAATCTCCAAACCACCTCTGATCTATGTCTTGCTGCCGTTGACTCCTTGTACGAATACCGTCCGTATCGTCTTTTGGTAAAATTGGCATAATTTGTCCCTCACTTCTGACACCAATTTTTTACGAGCTGGGTATGGGATAAATTAATTTACACCCATTGAAATACCATTCATTTTATGATCTCTATTTTCCTTCTTTGAATGATCACTATTTTCTTCGTAATCGCTTGCGTTCGCATCTGTAGTCAAAAACAGACTGACTCACTTACGGCCCGTCCGGCCTATTAATACACCTACCAGTTTCCAGAACATTGTCGAAATAGCCTATAGTGGAATGTTCCTAGGGGCGTATTTACCCTAGGGCCAAGGGGGCCATGGCCCGGGGCGGCAGGCTGCGAGTGGCGGCGAAGCCATCCCAAGCCGCTCCTCGCGGCCTTCTCTGGGCGCCTTTTATTGTCAAGCTTAAGGCTGTACTACCGGCCAAGTGGCGCCCTCATTCAATAAAAAAATCGTAGCGTAGCATAGAAAATAAATATTAAAGAATCCAACGTCACGTTTGTTACAAAGAGGATAAAGTATTTTTCGTTGTTAAAACAGGTCTCAGAATGTTTCGTATCCAAAGTAGTAGGCAAAAGTACCAAAAACGGCCGTTTCTGACACTTGTAGCAAACGTGACGTTGGATTCTTAGGCTATGCCACGATTTTTCATTCAATGAGGGCGCCACTTGGCCGGTAGTAGACCCTTAAGAGAACACATAGATAAAAAGGCTGTTTGTCTTTTAAGTGTATCTTGCTAAGTCATTAGACTAGGGATATAATCTTTTTTGACTATTATGATCTTCAATTTGATTGAAGGAATACACGATACAAAGAAATTTTACCGATAGAAAAAAAATGCAAACTTCGATCCATCTTTTAACACTTTGTAGCTACAAGGCGTAACGCTTCAGAGGTATTTTATGAAATTGCCTTTAAAACATAGAAAATAAACTTATCAAACGTTTGATTGAACAGATTTTGATTTATTAGTACTTTTATGTTATAAAATACGTAGATTTATTTTGGCGCTTCGTTATTTATTCCGAGCGGCTCATAATATCGGCATCTCGTTTCATGAAGTATTTGCATCACTGTCATTTGTTCAGTAAGTCAGATGGCCGGTGGGCATAGGCTACTATATATATGTCGCAGCCATCTGGTTGAATTCGCCATTCAATTGGAAGCCTAGGCCGTTTAATATCGATTTGAAGTCCCTCGAACTTCACTTTAATATGTTGGATACTACCACACACCTTTTTCTCCTCGCAAGGCATTTTTAAGTAAGGATTTTATTTTCTACACTGCAGAGTGTGTTTCTAACCGTTTTTTTTTTTCATATTTTATCGTAATAATAAAAAAAAAAAATAATAAAAATAATAAATAGTCTAAAACGAATGATTGTATTTTAGGTTCGAAATAGATCAAACATCATTAAGTATGTCATGTACTGGCTAATATGAAGAGTGTGATAAAACAAAGAGGGATAGACTGAGGATTATCATATTAATTGGAAAATGGATACATGTGCCACTTCAAACGGGCGAACTCCAGTCCGTCATCCAACCTAATCTTATATAACATTCGAACGACTCCTCCATATTCTCAACTGCCACCTAAAGGCCGGTGCAGACCCTCTGAGTTTAGGCTGTGTCTACAATCGCCACAGTACCTATATAGATAATATAAAGTTACAAGACATAGGTCTTGTTTCTTCGCTTTAAATGGAAGCAGTGATAGTCCGTGCCTTGCATTATCCTCTTCTTATTGTCTATAGCGGTCAGGTAAAGTAGGTGGTAACACAGGGTATTGACTGTACTCATATCTAAGCGACTCATTTTAGTTTTGACAACCACGCGAACGAAGTCGCGGGCACAGTTAGTAGTGAATAAATGGTTAATTTTTAGGATTTTTATTAATTTATTATTTCACACCACTTATCAGGTTTTTTTTTCTTAAATGAATGGGGCGGCAAAGCTAATTGGCCCGGGGCGCCAAATCTTCAAATACGCTTCTGAATGTTCCAGAAACATCCTTGAACTTCTACGCAGTACCATAGTGGAATGTTCTCGAACGAAGTGGAACCGTCTCGAAACTTCAACCACATTCTCGAATAGTCTCGTAATACGGTCGACGTAACAATATATTAGAGGAGTGGCGCACTCTACAGAATAGTTGAAAGGGAATAGCTTGTCTTGGTATGGTCATGTGAAGAGAAAAAGAGTTACCTTTGAATATAAATGTCGATGAATTGAGTGGGAGGACTGGGAGGCCAAGGAAAAGATGGATGGATTGTGTGAGGAGTGATATAAAAGAATAGCGTGACGATTAACAGGACGGAATGGAAGTAAAAACGTGTGTCGTCTCCCCAAGTATCATGGAATAAGATGATTCATCTGTTTGTATGTTTCCATCCGAGGGTAGGAACAACCTTTTTGTGTTTAACGCGTCAGGCCCCTCGTGTTACCATAAGGTAAGGTAAGGACACCAGAGCGAGCGTAGCGAGCTCGGTAAATTTAGAACCTCTCCTGGAATAAGTCAGATTTTTGATAGACAAAACGTTACGAGGCGGCAGTCGAGAAAGGCATAGTAGTGCTTGTCTCAAGTAAGTGCGGTAGGTAGCTAGGGGCGGCCAGCTCTCTTGACCTAAGGGTCAATACGCTACTGCGTCCAATGTCAGTAACCAATTTTATCTAACAACAACAGTTGGCTTTATTTGCCATAAACAAAATGCGAACGGCTATTAGGTATTTGTGGTGTATGTAGACAAGTGCCCTCGAGTGTTCTATCCTTATCGCTGATCTACTCTGCCACCGATAAAAAGGCAATGACTAAAATGTATGGAGTGGTAAATATTGTGTTATATGGTAATTCGTAAAAATAATAGAAATGATTATAATATATCAGTTTGTAAATAGGTACAGGTGATTTTTGAGATGGCACTACATGAACTGTTGGTTCAAAATCCGAAACTATGGTTAGGTACTGATAAGTGATAAGATAACACATCTTTAACCTCGCTTATTGTAAATAAGCACATTATTTAAATGAAATGAAAAAATGGAGCCCCTCGTGTCTGTCTGTCACAGACAATTTGCTCCGAATCTACTGGAACGAAACAGTTGGATACACGTAAGAACTTCTGTAACCCAAACATAGACTAATAACAACGTAGTCTCTAGATATTTTCAACATTGAGTCTTTTATCGGACAAATTACAAAATTAAATGTTTTCAAACTGTACCCTGCCACAAATCAAATCAAAGAGCTTATTGTGAAAGTCTTAAATATGTAATTTTCATAATTTTATAATACAATTTTCATAATTTATACATAAACAGCTTGGTGAAAGCGCCAGGGTAGCCCGCGAAATTCAAATTTTCTTATGTTTCAATTTGCAGGTCAGTATCAGGTTGTATATTGGTCAAAATATTATGCGCGGCCGTAGCAAGTACCTATGTACGAGTATTTACAGAACTGTAATCTTTAAAATCATCAATATAACTCTTTCAGTTAGAATTGATGCCAAATGTCATGATTTTAATTAAATACTACATTTGACATCAATTCTAACTGAAAGAGTTGTATTGATGATTTATTGATTATAATTCTATAAATATTTCGTGGACAGTAGTGGAGAGGTCTTCGGCAGAATAAAACGCAATGTTAAATGTTCTGATGTCAGTCGATAACTCTTGTTTTTAACCGACGAAAAAAAGGAGGAGGTTCTCAATTCGACTGTATATGTTTTTTTTTTTTTTTGTGTATGTTCAGCCCTCACTCCGTCATTTATGAACCGATTTTGATTATTCTTTTTTTGTTAGATAGGGTATACCTCAAGGGTGGTCCCATGTCAAGGAAGTCAGGATCTGACAGTGGAAACCTGTTAAAATTGAGAGAAAACCTCAAAAATTGTGGGCACGTTTAGCTTTTCTGTATGTATGTTCGGCCCTCACTCCGTTATTTATGAACCGATTTTGATTATTCTTTTTTTGTTAGATAGGGTATATCTCAACGGTGGTCCCATGTCAAGGAAGTCAGGATGTGACATTGAAATCCTGATAAAATTGAGAGAAAACCTCGAAAATTGTGGATACGTTTAGCGTTTCTGTATGTATGTTCGGCCCTCACTCCGTTATTTATGAACCGATTTTGATAATTCTTCTTTTCTTAGATAAGGTATACCTCAAGGGTGGTTCCATGTCAAGGACATCAGGATCTGATCATGGGATCCTGAAAAAATTGAGAGAGACATACCACAACAACCAATAATTCTATAGTATGTTATTCGTAATTCGAATCTTCGCTTTACATATTTTTCTTCCCTATACCTAAAGGTTGTAATGGAAATGAGTGATCATAATTATGTTATATACTGCCATGAAAATTTACAACTTTCTTCAAGGAAGCAATAGTAAAAAAAAACTGGACTTACCATACAAAGTTATCAGTTAGTAAGTAGAATTTTTTTTCCAAAATTTAGTATTTATTTTTTTAATAAAAAGTTCTTCATTTCTATTGGCAGCAGTAATAATACTAAAATATGACCACACTAGTCCAGTTAACCCTGTATATGTCTTTATTAGTCATCATCTCATAATTCAATGGTAGGCAAGATTAAAACATGAAGTAGGTAGCACTTACCACTGAACCACATGATAAACATCATTTTCTTTGTTATCTTATGTTCACGGAATTTATTGCAGAGCAAAGCAAGTGGAAAGATATTAGCAGCCCTGCCAACTAAACACATGACTATACTCCAAACCACCAGGGCTGGCTCCACGCGATGTCGAAAACTGCAATTATAATTATTTTTTTTAGAATTAAGCTTACTTATCTTCGTAGCTACTCAGTATTCAATTATAGAAACGATAACGATATTAAACCAATACCTGAATATAGCTAATCCTAAGTAAGCAAACACACAGGTCTCAGCTATGAATGCCAGTGTCCTCATAGTCTGCTGCATGGTGACCTGTGTCACTGTTGATAAGTTGAAATGTGTGTAATGTGACATTACAACACCACAAAATAATATTGCCATTATTCCTGAAACAATTAATTATGCTTATTTAAAAATACATTATAGATAATTGCGTATACACTGATTCTTTTCAAAATTTTTTAATGAACTGATTTTTTTCCACTATTCTAAGAACATAATGAATAAATACAACAATTACCTGATAAATGAATACCTTCAGCTAGCACATATGGCGCATAAGTGAAAACTAACATCATACCAAATTCTAGAGACGGGTTCTTTCGAAGGTCAACATGTTTCAGTAGAAGTGCACTAACAAGTGCAAACAAGACACCTATGCCTGCTGATGCAAAGAACATTAGCCAAAACCTATTGATTGCAGAAAGAATTGCTTCCCCAGTGGACATGAGAGGATCATTTGAGTCCAAAACAGCAGTTGTCAATACAATAGCAATAGCATCATTTAGTATACTCTCTCCAAAAACCAACATGTTGAGTACTGGGTCTACATCAAGAGCATGGAAAATAGCCACGGTGGCGACAGGGTCTACTGCAGAAATCAGAGAGCCAAAGGCAAATGATTCAACAAAGCTCAGTTTATACACCACTTGAGCTAATCCTAGTAAATATATTCCAGCACCAATGACAAATGCTGATATAGCAGTTCCAACTATAGCAAACAGTAAGATTGATCCAATGTTTTGGAAAAAATTACCTTTGTGGAGATTATAACCAGATTCAAAAATAATGGGAGGCAACAAAACTAAGAAAAAAGCAGTTGGTGAGAATGCCTCTTCTTTTCGCCAGTTTGCAATATTTTTAATAGACATCAAGTTGATGATCATGCCAATTAAAGCACCAAGAAACACTATTACCACACTCTCAGGAAGGTACGAGAATCCAGTTTGGAGCATAAGGTGAATCAATAAAATACCAAGTGCCAGCACACATAACACAAAAAATATGGCCATGGAACTGTTGTGTTCATCTTCTGCTGAACTCTTTTCAGGCAATGGTGCTGCATCAGAGGGACTTACAACTGAAGCATTTGGAGTTGCTGATGAAGATGATATATTTACAAGCACTACCGACAGTATCGAAGATTCTTTATCATTCTTTTCTGTAGCCATATTTACACTTTCAGTTGAGGAGCTTAGTGTAGAATTCACATTTTGACTATTCACAGGCGATTCACTAGAACTAGAATCACTTTGATTTGGTAAACTGGCTCGCTTCGGCCTTGACAGACCAATATCGTGATTGTTTTTATTGGTGTATTCATTTCCTTGCAATGTAGTATGTGGTTTAGTAAATATCAACTTAGGATTTCTCTGTTCACTCAATGAAGATGATGACTTCAGGTGTTCTCCGTAACAGAAGCTAATCAAACATATTATGCCGATCCAAAATACGTCTTTTCGAATACAAGGCATTGTAATATTATTGTAAAAGCAAAAAACTTATTATACGTTATATATTGATTTCGAACTGGATTTAATCTCGGTGTGTGCCTTTGCCTCTATCTCAGTTCCAGTTTGTGTTTGTTTTCATGAATAAGAGGTGTAAAAATTCCATATAGAAGACACAAGAATGTTGTAATATTTTAGTATTCAGATAAGATTGAGACAGCACCACAGATTACTAATATGTAGCTAGCTAGACAGCACTGTGCAATTGTGCACTGACTGAAAAACAGCTGACAGTGACGTGACATGACATAGGTAGTTGACACCACCTGACACGAGTTGTTTTTTTTTTTTTTATTCCTGAAGGGAAGGCGAAAGTCTTTGGACCATATTGCCTAGTCTTACGTAGTGTATTTATACTTTTTTTCATTGCTCACCGTGAAAATGTACGTGGAGTGAGCGTGAGGTGAACTGTCATTCCACCTTGATTGTAAGGTTTGACAGTCCACTTCACGTTCACTTCACCTAAGTTATCACGGTGAGTTTTTAGAGAATAGCACTGCTGCTAGGCCGCTGGGACGTTCGAGTGGACTACGACTAAGCTTACGCACTAATACTAACTGCTGGTCGATTCTGTTACATCTCACTGTGAAAACTTAGGTGAAGCGAGCGTGAAGTGAACTGCCATTCCACCTTGATTGTATGGATCCATTGAAATATAAATTATATGGACTGGACATGTTTGACTATAGAAAAACCAGTTATACAAATATGTGGCATATCGACGCCAAAATCATAAAAATACTGCTATCTCTTTTTAACTTTATTAATTTTGCATAAGTGAAAAAGGCTAGTAGTATTTTTGACAGCTACTATAATGTCAACCCTTCATTCCTATCGTCATTGAAATACCTATTTGCGGCCAGTTCGCCATTTTATCCTCTCGGTGTTTGGTACCAAAGTTAGGTACGTCAACTGTCAAATGGTCGTAAACAATGGATATATTTTGTGAATTTTGGAGTAATTTTGCTGTGTTATTGCGTTTGAACTCGGTTGTTTAGTGGAAGTCGTCAATAGCAAGATGCCTAATTGCAATATAATCGGATTTGGCATCAAAAGAAGCGGAAATCACCCGAACATAACTTTGCACCAGTACGTATATTTAATTTTAGCTAAAATATCTTTATATTTAGTTATTAAACAAAAGATTCTGTATTCGTTGAAGAGTTTATGTAAAAAGCATTCATAATTTTCCGTTTGCCTTTCTTTTTAACAGTTGTATTTCATAAAATCATTTTCTTGTTTTTATATGGATAGAGTAGTGCATGCATGACATTTTTGTTTATCGATAATACTATATTATTATGGTTCTTTATTGGTTTTACGTTTTACTTTCAAGGCTGCCTGCTAATAAAAGAAAAAAGAAAATTTTGCTGGAAACAATCAGTGTTGTAAAAAAGCTGCCAACAAAAACAATTCTTAATATTCTGTTCCCTTCACTTTGAAGAGAATCATGTTCCAACCGGACACTGAATAAAGTAACACTGCGTGACGATGCTTTACGTTCACGAACCATAATGGTAAGTAACATTGTTTGTTATAAAATGATTGCATAGTGGGTGATAAATGATGGTGATGACTTCAAGTGCAACACTTGCCTAACGGGCACAAAGAGTGTGTTTGAGTGTAGTCCCAAGATTAATTGCCAAAATAAGACAAACTTGTTTATTTGGTTGCACTAAGTACATACTCCTTTTAAAGGAGTTTTTTAATGTCACCAGTAGTCTGCTTTTTGTGTCAATTGACTTTAAAGTATATTAGCAATTTTATTCTGTAAAAATCTCCCTGTGAAAACTTGGGTGAGGTGAACATTAAGTGAGCTTATGTACGATTATTTAGCTCATTATCCACTCGAGAGCTACTGAACTAGTGAGCTATTGAGCGAGTGAGTGAGAAGTGCACTCAACGACCGAACGAGAACTCTTCTCAACCTACAAATTGCAAATTAAATGAGGCCATTTAAAATAATAAGTAACAATCCTAATTATAGTTGCAAAACTTCTGAAACATTCTGAATAATTCCGGAATACTTCTGGGAAAGTTTCTTTAAATCAGAATTATTCAAAATGAATTTAATTAAGATTTTTAATTTTTTTGCTGAAAAATCGTATTTTGCATCGATCGTCGATCGTCGATCGCCGCCCCCGCTTCCCCTCTGTGCGCTGGCCGCTGCCGCCGCGCTGGCGCCGCGCCGCGCGCGCCCGACTGCCACGAGTCGTGCGTGCAGGCGATGGCGGTGCGGGGTGCGGTAAGAGCGGAGATGCTCCCCGGAGAAGTTTTCCCCCCCGCGAGAAAGATTCGTACCCCGCAATCGAATGTTTCCGCCGAATATTTCGCCCGAATAATTCAATGGGAATTATATGTTGATATTTTTATAGGTAGATCTATGTTAGCCTGCAATTTATTCTTTTGTTTTTAGGTAGGTACCTACTTATTACGAAATCGAATGCTATTTTTATAAATTTCAGTTGTGGAATAAAAAACCAGGCCTAGCATATTTGATTTGTTTTTTGAAAAAGGGTTACTTATGTTTTTGGTTAGTTTGTATGTAGCTCTGTACGCATCGCGAGTATTCGCGAGTCGCATAGGTAGGTATTAATCATTACCTACCTACTTAACGCGTATAATAGCCCAGTCAGTAAAAACAAACAAAGGCAAACCTTGCAAGCAAACACGTTTTGATGCGGTTTTCAGAAAAGTGTTATACTTAGGAGCAGGTTTTGGTATTTTAACCGATTTAAAAAAAGGAGGTTATGAGTTTGAACCGTATTTATGTATGTTTGTCCGCGATCATCTCGCGTTTGGCTGAACCTATTTTGATGCAGTTTTCAGAACAGTATTATTAGTCACTATATGTATACGTGACATAAAAAAAAATTGAAATATAGGTAGTAAGGTCGATTTTCCTGGTTTTTTTTGACAGTTGAAATATTCCCAAAGTTTCGGAATATTTCGGAATACTTGCGAAGTATTCGACGGGAATGATTCGGAATTTTTCCCGCCAGCATCTATAATCCTAATAACAAAATTGAGAAACATCATACATATTAATAATTTTATTGCTTGTTTACAGCCTGCATTTCCATCAAATATGTCTGGCATTTTAATTGAAAGTGATCAAAATCAAGACGAACTCTCAACATCTGGATATGGTGCTCTGAATATGGTATTTAGTCTCCAGCACGTCCGCTGCGCCAGGTTTAGCCGCTAACGTCTCCGCTGCACCAGATTTGGCTGTTAGCACCGCCACTGCACTAGGTTTAACCGCTAGCACCTCTGCTGCGCCAGATTTATCGGTATGACTAGCTTCAGTTTTTCTTGCCATCATTATTTGCGAATTTGATCTCAATGATAATATGTAATCGACTGAATTAAGACTGTGTGGGAGATATCTCTCGCTTGTCTTCAATATCTATTCAAGCTTACTTTTATTTTATTTGATTTCAGGTACACATTTAAAATGATTAAGAAATTAAAGGACAAATGTCAAAAACAGCCCAAGAAGAAAAGTCTAAAAAGAGATTTAATGAAAAAGTTAGAAAACAAACGAATAAAAAAATCTTCAGTAATAATTTCTTTCCCTTTTAAATCTTTGATAGATTTAAAAAGGAAAGAAATTTATTAAATTCAAAACCCCAAGCTTTGTTTATTAATTAAAAGTGTAATAGACGTATACATGAATTGTAGATACAAATACTGTGGGAAGAACTATTACTACTCTACTGAAAGAATATCACACAGAAATTACCTGAACAAAATTGTATTGTTCAGAAATGAATGAGATTGATTTGTTTAATATAAAGACTATTATAATTATTGTTGACTTTTAATTAAAACCCAAAAATCATCTGCATGTTAGAAAAGATATGTGTTGGAGATGTCCGTGCCTGGGAGCCCACTGCGGATTCAGCGTCATTTGTTTTCTGTGAACTTGTTGGCTCCGTCTCGAAGGTCTACTTAACGCAAGGCTCTAGAATAACACTAACACTTTTACATTTCATTTTAATTAACGCAAAATATTCGATGTAACTCCTTACTGCATTTCGTTTCTTGTAATAGCTAAAAGCGTATATTCCAAGACACTAAAACAAAACTGACTTCAAATAAAAAATATTTTTTTTTTTTAAAAACCTGGCTGAAAAACAAGTTGGTGGGAGTTATTTTAGCTCAATTATTGATTTCATGCAACCAACTACATCATACTGCTTGAATAGTGACTTGTATGGAACTTTTCACTTGATTTTTTTAAGTCGGGTTTTTGAAAATGTTTTTTATTTTTATTCTATACACTTCAGTAAGTTAGATTTTTGGGATAGCCTCCTCGAACCCTTTATTTTGATACCCCACTTAATATAGTTAGTCGACTTTCATTTTTTCCTTTTTCACATTTTATGGCGTCTGGTGGTCGCCATATTTTATTTTGATTACTGTCATGTCATTAGTAGCACTCGCAAGATTGAAATAAATCGATTGACGTAAGAATTATCAAAATCGGCCCACGCTTTCGGTTTCTAAAACACCTCAAAGGAACAAATATACATACATTTAATCATAAATACATACATAGGCTGATAAACACATTACCCTCCCTTGCGTCGAGCAGTCGGGTAAAAAGTAAACTACGTATTGCGGGGTTCTGGAAAATCATGGCGATTCTGACCTTCTGGTCGCGAGAAAACTAAACCTTAGTAGCGTTCTAGCGCTGCGTGTCTATACTGTTTTGATAAGAAGACTAATTATTGTTTCAGCGCAAACATTAGTTACTCTTGTCAAAATGTAGCATTTCCTTTGCTTTTATGATAGCCTCTCTATTACGTAGTAACATATTACCTCAATGCCACTGGTAAAAATAGCCGTTGATATTGTACCATAACAATATGAAAACATTCTCACAATCTTTTAACGATGTTTTTAATAAAGAGATATCGATATGGGCTACTCTATTATCCGCCATTTTATCCTCTCAGTGAAGTGTAGGTATGGCACGTTTTTCTTGTAGGTATGCCCAGTCCATATAATTTATATGTCAATGTATGGATCGCACTACTGAGATCGATGAACTGCCCACCCAAATCAAACCATAGATATTTTTCCTTTTTTTTGTTCCTTTTGGAACAGGCTAAAGTCAGAGACCATGCTGTCTAGTCATCAGTAGAATATATGTTTTTTTCCATTATAATGCTGATGTAACACATTGTAATGTTTCTTGGTGCAGTATTTGCCAACTTATGTGTAGAATCAGCCTTCCCGGCCAACTTCGCTGAGGTAGATATTACTACAATAAAATTCTCAGCTCCATTTTATCGAGATCGCGACTGTTTCAATGATTCCACATGTCGTTCAGTTGCGTAGACACTTGAGATACAAAACTACACCAATTTACATCACAAAATCTACTAGGAATCAATAAGCGAATATTTAAAACAGTTGCTGAATAACACTCGAGAAAATCCCGCTAAAAACTCCTAAACCATAGATAGATAATAGAGTATATAGATTAGGAAACAAACACTTACGCCGCGTTCCGAGCCACGCCAACATCACTATTAGCGACCACAGCGCTAAAAGGCGTTCGTAAATAAGGTAGAAGCTTTAGGATAGCCCGCGAAATTTAAATTTTCTTATGTTTTTGGCAATTTGCAGGTCAGTGTCAGGTTGTATCTAGGTCAAAATTTAATTGGCGGCCGTAGCAAGTATGTATTTATAGATGTATAATTATTAAAATCATCAATGGAACTCTCTCAGTTACAATTGATGCCAAATGTAAGTATTTCATGAAATCATGACATTTGGCATAAATTCTAACTGAGAAAGATGTATTGATAATTATAATTATTAAAATTCTTTAAATACATACTTGCTACGGCCGCGAATCAAATTTTGACCAATATAGAACCTGACACTGACCTGCAAATTGCATAAACCTTAAAAAATTTGAATTTCGCGGGGTACCCTGGAGCATTTACCATAACTAAGTCGGAACGACTGTTGACGCGCTAACAGCGATGTTGGCGTGACTCGGAACGCGGCGTTATATGAACGAACATGACGACCATGACGTAAACAAAATAACATGTTCAATTCATTATCAGCAAAGCATACGATTTAGTTTTTACATGAAGCCTGTTTAACTAATTGTGTTATTTAAGTGATTATAGTTCTTATGTTATCATTATCAAACGGCGTCGTGAAATTA